>JAWWEE010000074.1:127276189-127428355 GCA_035221455.1 Xenops minutus | reverse complement strand
TTCCTCTTCCTCTTCCTCTTCCTCTTCCTCTTCCTCTTCCTCTTCCTCTTCCTCTTCCTCTTCCTCTTCCTCTCCGTCCTGTTAGTTACGGTCCTGTCCCCGTTCACATCCCTAGGGCAACACTCAGTTTTGTACACGCTTATGAGATACTCTAATCCAGCCTTATCCTTCATGTAAATTTCTGAATGTGGCAAGTACATAAATTCGACAGTGTTTTGATTTCCTCGATGATCTCTGTTTACAGATGCCTATGTCCTCACGGAGTGGCCGGGATGCCCACTGCGCTGTGTGATGTTGGCAGCAGATGTTCATCGAGCCTCAGGGTGCTGCAATGAGCATTCCCTTAGGAGCTGTAACAAGACATAGATTTTGACTGTACTTGCATCTTTACCCAGTTAGTAGGATGTGTACAGCTGTATACCAAAACCAGCAGAGGAAACAAAGGAAAATCTGCGCTTACTGATCTCTGCTTGAGATGTAAGAGTATGGAAAGTACTGCCCTGTGACCCTCTGCGTGAAAACCAGCTAGAAAGATAAAATCATAGAATCAGCTGGGTTGGAAGAGATCATCAAGTCCAACCCTTGATCCAACACCACTCTGATTACTAGATTATGACACTAAATGCGACATCCAGTCTCATCTTAAAAACCTCCAGGGATGGAGAATTCACAGGCAGACTATGCCAATGCCTCATTACTCTCTCTGTAAAAAAATTATGCCATCCTTAAAAATGCAAGTCTTCCATAGGAGTAGTTGAAAACACAGAGAATTAAAATGTTCATTTATCAGTGTTCTGGTCACTTTTGAGACATTTGTTTATCCAGAATGGTATACCATCATCTTTTCTTTGAGGTTTATTTTAGAATTAAAAACAAAAAAGGCATTTGACAGATATCATTGTACATTAAAGACTTCATTAAACAGCATGGAAGATAAATAATTTGCATTCCTTTTTAACATGGTTAGAAATAGATTGGCAGAATGAGCTGAAACAACAATCATTTATGTAATTTTCTACTTGCAGCAAGAGTGACTGTAAAGCCTCCGGCTTTAGAAATGCTCTTATAGACTATGTACAGCAGCACAATTAAGGCATCTTCTTACCCTATCAGAAGGTAGAGGGCTATGGGAAGATAGACCTCTGCCTGGATGAATCTGAGTGATAGTTGTATGAGTAGATATACAGAAATGGATTGGAATGAAGTCGCCACCCATTTCCTCGTATTCCTGACTGTAAGGACAAAGTTTGTAGAGTGGATTCATGTATGATTTATGCAGACATTGTTGCTCTCTAGGATTGCCTACTGAGAAAAAACCAAAATCATCAAATAGTTAGCATTTAGTACTTCTGGTCTTCAGAACATATTGTGCCCATTAGTTCGATTCTCCATAATTTTCTGTGAAATCAGAAGGGTAGTGCTATAGCTCACTGCTTATTTATTCATTTATCCCTTTCTTTCCCTGCTTTCTTGATAAGGCCAGAAGAAGAGCTATTTTTAGAGCTTGTTTTGGAAGTTGTGGCTCCCTCTCTTACAGTATCCTATTGATACCACATATCATCTGAACAACAGACAAAATCTGAATTTTAAAATACTGCATGAGAAGAAAATTTGGCCTTAGCAGCCACATATAATTAATCCTACAAAAGAAAGACAAAATACTAAAACTTGGCTGATCACTTGCTTCTCGAGCTGATGCAAGTTTGCTGATCTACCAGAAGTGGGATGTTGCAATTTAACTGGAAAGGTAGGTTTTCCTTTTCTTTATCTTGCTGCTGCCAAAACCTTTTTGTGCACTTTGAGCAGGAGTCCATTTTTGCTTATTCTAAAGAAAATTATTTTAATGAATAAAAACTTGTTGTTCCACATTTTACATCAGAGTTCGATGGAGAAGCAATCACTTGTAACTGCTTCAAGGTATGCAAAGTCTCCCTGTTTCCCCGGATGAAAGGATTTTCAACTGCATGTGACAAAAGATATCAGTTCTTGTCCACTGTGCCTGTCACTGGCAGTGTGTAATTCTGTGCTGCAGAACCGATAGGCAGCTATGCGTTATCACTGCAGCTAAAGTGCTGTGGTAGTTGCCCTAACACATATTTCCAGAGAAACACAGTTCCAGAGAAACACATTTCCAGAAAAATGCTATGCTCTGTACAGCATCAAAATCCATTTTCAGTTGAAATCAAGTGTTGGTAATAACCTTCTAGTTTAAATAAGTTCTTGTGCCTAATGTATGAATATTTTATTTATTCAATTTCTTTGACTCATTTTACTGAAAGCTAGCTCAAAAGCACAGCATAATACTTCACTTGTTTTGATATCCCCTGACTCCTTAACATTCTTATATCTCCGCACATGTTTCAGAAATGCTGTTTTGCTCCTATGCTTGTTGAAAAGAGCAGTTGCTTATAAACCCTGCCTCAAAACTGAATGCACAGTTCAAACACTTCCACTTGGCATGCTGCCATATCAACCTAGAGCAGGAAAAAAAGACAGAGGAGTCATACAAGTTTTAAAAGAAAAGCCTAGCAAGGGGGGAAATAAGGGAGAAAAACATACCATGTACTGAATAAACAGGAAGAATAGGACAAGACTAAACTGTCTTCTTTCCTTTGCTGAGAGCATTGCAGAAGCAATGACAGCAACTAAGTCTGCCGTTCCACAGAGCAGTAATTTATTTTTAGTGGAAATCTGAAGCATTACATTGCAAAAATAAATGTGTCAGTACAGTTCAGAGCAGCTGGAGTACCTGCAAAGAGTACTGTGGTCTTCAGTTTGCTTCAAAGGGAGGGATTGGTTGTATGTTCAAGTGTTCTGCTGCCCTCTCAGGGAGTATTTGCTGTGGGTGGGATATTCGTCCTCCCTCAACACTGCTGGGTTTGCAAGTACAGTGAATGTTTCTGAAATTTTACAATGAGCCCTACAAAAGGTGATTTTTAAAAAAACATCTCTTAAGAGTATCAAGTTTAGAGTAAATCAGCAGCACTGAGCCACATGATTGATCTCTCCCCCATGCCCTTTTTAAATGCAAGTCCAGTGGGGAATCAGAGACAATTGCTTTCAGTGGGTATTTTGCTATCACGGTGAGACTCAGGGATAGTTTATTTTATCTCCCCTGGAGGCCCTTGTATCTTCACTGTTGCTTTTTGAAATGAAGCAATGCGTCTGAGTCATTCAAAAGTTTGAATCTGGCTTCCTAGAATCATAGAGTAATTGAGGTCAAACAGGACCTGCTCAAAGCAGGGCCACCTTCAAAGCTAGGTCAGGTTGTTCCAGGAGTTGTCCAGTCCTGTTTTGAATGTGTCTGAGGACTGAGGTGCTCCATTCTGCCTGGACCTCTGTTCCAGTGCTTCGCCACTTTCATTGTGAAGATTTTTAACTTGTAGTTAATCAGAATTTTCCTTGTTGAGCTTGTATCTCTTGCCTCTTTCCCCTCAGGACTTCTTTGCACCATCCAGTATGTCGATCCCCATCTCATTAGCAGAGAATTAAATGCATTTTTTGTGTTTGGTAGTAGCTGTGCACTAGTTTGCACTCTTCACCTGGGTTGGTCTTTCAGGGTCTGTATCCAGTTTGGGGAATACAGCATTCTGACAACTTGATGAAGTAAAGAAAATTCTGTAGTAAAATGTTGTTGGAAAATAACTTTTAGGCCAGCTTCAAAAATCATACTTATGACATTATTAATGTCTGTGCTATGAGGAAGCAGTTTGAGAGTATCAGGAGGTTGAATCCAGGAATTATCTTGGCTCTGAAGGGTCTGAATCCTTTTCCAGCTGTAGTTCATCATGTGCATTTTTCAAATTTCTTTGTTACAGTCACTAAAAAACTAACTACCTTTGCAGTTATAATGGCTGTCATGCAAAAGATTCAGTAGACTCCAGGGGAAGTAGTGGATATTAAAACTGGGAGGGGAATTTGCCTGCATTTTTCCATACAGAGTAGCTTACACTTTTCAAGAGACAAAATATGATTTACCTAATACTGCTGGAACAATAATATCCTGGATTCACTTTATCAGGTATGATATTTCTGAAATAAGAGTGTTTAAAGGCTGGTAATTGGTTACAGCCCTTTTGTCTTTACTTGAGGTCACTGGAGTCAAAAGATGGTCTGTAAAAACAGCTGGCTCATTTGAGTTGAGATATTTCCGGGCAATGTGGATGTTAAAGACTAATAAGTTCTCCAGCAATGAGGAAGAGCAACCAGTGCCAATTACTAGAAGTACCAGTATTATCTTCTTAGCATGAAGGTGCACTTTGAAGTGGAAAGTAGTTATGGAAGATAAAATTAGAAATTTCAATTTTGAACCAAGAGTAGACGCTGAACCAGTCGCTTAGATCTCTTGGGGTCCAGGGTTAGATCACATCTCACTTCCACTTGAAACAAGGAATTTTAGAAAGAATGCCAGACAAAAGTGACCTCCTTCTCACTCCTATTCACTTTCCTGAAGTTTAGCCTTGCCTAAATGCTGAAAAAAATAAGACGAAACTGTATCCTTTGGGGTTTGAAATTTGTATTTGATGAAAGAATATAAGCATTTGTTATTTTTTTCTGTAGAAGAAAGATGAGTTATGTTACAGTTTTCCTTGATTGATAAATAGACTTATTATATCAAGTAACCTCATCTAAATAAATATTTATTATTTGCTTTAGTACTGTGTGTTTAGTTTGTATCTTAAAACAACAAATCAAGGATGTATGTTTTCTATCCTCTTACCTTCAGTCTGGTTTCTCTACCCATCCCTGGACAGTGTGTTTCTCAAAACAAGGAAAATAATTTCCTGGTGACTTGGAAAGGAGATAGCTCAAGTCTAGCCATAAATAACTGAGAATGTAGTCTAAGTAATACAAAACTAATATAATAATTTAAAAATATATGAAGCCCTATGGTTAGATCCAGTAAATTACTCTGTTTTTCCAGGCAGTGCCCTAGGCAGAATGTTACAGAATCCCAGCTGCGGCCTCTGAGCCAAGGAGCGGTGGATTCCTATGTGAGATAGGGACCAGTGTCCACTACAGGGTAAGGGATTGCCCTCACCTCAGCTGACCTGCAGCCAGACAGTAACAGGACTCGCCTGGAAAAACAGGCAGTGTGGAATGACGGTGACAATTCTCTCAGTGTGTTACAGTTACAAGCTTCAGCCACTAGGCTATTACAGAAAGATAGAAACCAGCAGAAAGAGCAACACTGTCTTACAAGAAAAGGCAGAGCTTTGTTTATTGTGTTCAGGAACTGGAGGGAACCGACTCCTTCAGAGAGATCCTCTCCATCTCAGCAGAACAAAGCTGTGCTTCTATGCCAGGCTTTTAATGAAAAGAGAAGGCCTGATCGTGACCATTTCCAGCAGGCCTGCTTTAGGCGTGCCCTTCTTGTCCTGGGGAGTTTTCTACAAGGTTATTTAGGGATGCCCACTCTAATTTTGCCCTGCATTGGCACCTGGTGCTTTCCTTGGATCTGGATTCCAGCCCAGGGCTGGATCTGGCTTGCGAGTCTGAATAACCTGCCTGCCTATTCAGTTGCACAGCTCAATGATATCCCTATGGCAGAGGCCAGGGAGGTGGTGCAAGATCCCAGGTTTCCTCACAGATGGGCCTGTGCCTCTGAGGAACCTCCATAAAGATCTAGGGGTATCAGTATTAGTATTCAGTAAGCATAAGATAACTGCTACTGTGCTGCTTGGCAGGAGCTCGTGGCACATGTTTCCTGTGGATCATTTCGGCAGTCCAGGCACCCTACTCCTTGCTCATGATCATTTTACTCAAGGTGTTTCAAATGTCCCGGAGCATGTCCAGATAGCAAGCTAAGTATTTTAGAGCAGTATTTTAAGAGGAAGGATTATTTATTGTACTAATGTTGACTCTAAACACTGGGGCTAAACAGCAGCTACATCAGGCTGTTTCTGTAAAACTTTGAACTTCAGATGCATCTCTGCAGCCTGCAGCCTTGTGTAACTGCAGAGGTTTGTTCAGTTTGGCTGGATGTTATATAAGCAGTCTTTTATTTTTCTTTCGCTTGTGATCATGTTATGTAGGCTGCCTTCTTAAATTTCAGCAACCCTAAGGCAGCCTGAGTCATGTGTATGAGGCTCTTTTTTGCACTGTTGTGTAAGGTAGTGAATTGCAAAGGTCATGGGAATGAGTTATTTAAAAACTGAAACATGCTGGGCTCTATCCAGCTTAGAAGAGGTGAGCTCAGAAAGGCATTTATGTTTTAAATTACAGTTATCAAAAACTGATTTACTTCAGCCACTATTTCAGTTTCCTTAGTAAACTGCTATAGCACACAATATTTCTGTTTCTTTTAAATGTGTTGCTCATATAATCATGCATTCACACGAGACAATGAATAAAATATTTACTTCCAATCCTCATAAAACAATTGCATTCACAAATATTGTCGTCATAGGCACAGTCTTCATGCTCCTTCATTTTCAGTGCTCAGAGCAATTAACCTCCCCTACCATTTGTTCCCAATGGAAAACATAAGACTGCTGGTTGAAGTGCACATAGTGCTTTGTTCTACGCAGTGGACAAGTGGGTTGTGATGTGTCACTGTGCTCTTGTGTAATCTGGTTTGGTCATCCTGATGCCATGCAGGTTAAAGGCACAAGAACAGGTAACTGTGAAGTCTCTTTCTCGTTTAAGCCATACAGCGGTATCCTCCTCTCTAGAAGGCTCTGTCTTGCTTCATCTTTCATGTCCCCTCCCAGGTCCTCCAAGTCACCACCCATACAAGAGTGTGTCCAGCCATCCTTTAAAGTGAAAGCGCTCTGAACTTTCCAAAAAACACTTTTAAACTTGGATTGTTTCACAGAGCAGTTCAGGACACGACTCCACTGACCGCTCAGCACACAGAGCAGGGCAGGCAGCAGTCTCTGGCAGCAGGGAGGAGCATTGCAGGGGCGCTGGGGAAGCAGGAGAGAATACAGAGCCACACCCAGTTAGTGAGTTTTGTTCTCTCCATCAGCCCTGGCAGCTATCCCAATATCATTCTGGCCGTTTGCAAAATTCCACATTGGCAATTGTAATTTACTTCCATTTTCATGCAGCAAAATGTAATCAACTTGTGATCGCATCAACTCTTGTTGAAAAGAGTAAGAAAAAGTTATGGACTGAGGACAAAATAAATTGTCTAATCATGAGAAAGCAGTTAAATGACTCTGATTACTAAAAACCAAAACTGTACAATCCACTTCCCAAAATACTGCAGCACTATCAGAAAATTAAGTAATAGAATGTCCCCGGCCAGGCTTGAAGTGCAGTGTACTGGTAAATGATACAGAAAGTGGTTAAGCCAGAAGTTGTGAAGCCACACATGTGCATGTAAGAGAGGGGGAAAAAAAATTTAAAGGGTAGAAATGCAAAGAGCACAGTAAACTGAGTTCAGGGACATGACACTGAAAAGAAGGACACTGGGGCAAAGAACTTCCTGGAAAGGGACTGAACGTGAGCACAGGTGGGCTCTTGCTGTTTGCCTGTCCACTTTTTGCTGTTTTGTAAAGAACAAGGACTTTCAAATAGAGGAATTGTACAGGTGAGTCTATTGCACTATACCCAGTACCAATATCATGACTCAGAGTGATTGCCAGGATCAAAAAGGAATGGCTAAAAGAAGAACTAGAGTAAGGAAGAACAGGGGCTATGAACCTGTAAGATTTTAAAGACATTAGTACAAAAAAATCCCAGTGATTTTCCTGTATTCAAGTTGCTCTCGTTTGTATTTGCATGTATCAGTGGGTAAAATATATGAGTCACAGGTGTTGTTTTTTTTTCTCCTTGCATTTTAATGACGAAGGGATGCCTTACTCTGAGTCAAAAAGCAGCACCTTAAGTTGATCTGGAAACCACTTCTTGAATCTGCCATCGCCTGGAGACTGGCAACAAGCTCACTTTCCCCCACAGGAGAGCTATAAAACCAAGCAAGAGGGATCTGCAAAGAGAAAGTTTATTCACTTCTCTGACACTTCTCTTATCCTCTTGAACTATGTCGGGTCAAGCGACTGGGAGACAGCATGTCCTGTAGGCAGACAGCTCCTGGCAGGCAGTCAGTACAGCTGCGAATACAACACTCTGTGCCAAACATGAGTCTGTAATTTCTACTACTCTCCAATGGTCAGCTTTTTGAGGATACCATTTAGTCATTTCCTGGGAAGACAAAGGGTGCCCATCAGAGCTAATGATACTTCACTTGCTCACACGTGGCCATGTGGGAGTTGGCTATAAAACACACTTGGAAAATGAACACAACTGATTCAAAATTACAGCAACGGTGTTGATGCAGGAATGTGCTGCCAGGCAGTTCTCAGACTCCCTGAACCCTTTGTCCAACAAGTAGGAATTTTCTTCTGCCTTCCTTTTCTCAGCTATTTGAATAGGAGAGCAAATGAGCCTCAGGAGAAATAAGAAGTGTGTTAGTTTTCATTAACTTTTAATTTGAAGTCTGCATAACTGAATGAAACCACTGTAGTAATCTGGAAAGGGTATCTGAAAGCCCTGTTGAATCAGAGATAATTCCTTCCCTCTCTCTGAAAAGTACATATTGAAAAGGTGCTTTGTTCAGAGGCGCAGTATCCCTACCAGTACTGGCAAAGACTCTTCAGCTCAAGCAGTGGGAGCAGCTCTAGAAAGTCAATTCAGGCTGCTGCAACATTCCCAGGACTGTTGTAAAGGTCAGTGCCTGTGTCCTTCAACCATGTGGAGTTTTGATTAGCAAATCTGTGTCGTCGACAACTCTGAACTGTTTCCAGATGGTGACATATCAGGGCTCCCATGTGCACTCCCCATGCCCAGCTTGTCCTCAAAGGCACTGGGCTTGCTGCACAACATTCAGGCTGTAACACATACTGCAGCAAGGCTCACACCCAAACATTCCAACCATGTCAGGAAAGAAAATTTTAAAATGTTGTTTTGCTGCCAGATCTTTCTCAAGAAAAAAAAAAGGGGGGGCTTGTTTTAAATACTTAAGGATGACCTGTGAGAATAGACAAACTGGGTCTCAAGTGCCTCCCTGCATGATTGTGCTCAGTAATGGCAACCCTCTTGTGAACAGGGACTTTGTACATGAAACAAGGAGAACTTGACTAAGGGAAATGAGACTATAGCATGACTGAGTCTCTTCCCACGCTGTTCCATTTTCCAGGGTTATTCCTTAAGGCTGTCTTTACAGTACTTACAGTGGCAGACCCTCCCTTTCTCGTGATTTCAGCACACCTCCAGCAATCATAATGCTGCCAGGTGCCTTGCTGCCTTTACCTTATGTTCTGTGATTGTGTTCAAGCCTGTTTGGTCTTACTACTAAGGCCAAATCATCAGGTGTAGTGTGATGTCGGGAAGCCACATGTCCCTGACCCCATTAGAGTTTCAATTATGAGTCCTGCCAGAAATCTGCCCATCCCTGTGAACTAGAAATTTCTTCTTTTTTGCATCCAACAGCCACTAACCAAGCTTGTGTGGCTACAATTAGCTTAAGCATTTGTTAAATATACCTCTGGTGCAGTTGCTCCACATGATGCATTGGTACAGTGAATGTTGAAGTAAATACATCATCTGGAGCATACTTTGGCTTCTTTTGGGCATCAATAAATAGCATTCAAAAAGAACTTGTTCACTAGCTGTCTCAAACCAAGCATCTCTATAAAGAAGAAAGGTTTGCTTTTGGTGTTTGAAAATATTATTTTGCTGTATCTTCTGTCAGCTACAGCCAGTTTCTGTACCAGAAGAATAGAGAAAAATGCTGTATGATGCAGAGATGAACAACAGGCTTGTGCCACATACCAGGGAGTAGCTGGTGAGTGAAGCACCTCCGTGCCAGCCCAGAACATGAGAGGAGCTGGACATGGAGAGGAAATGTCACTGTATTGATCTATTGCTTCTGTTTTGTTTTGTTTTCTGTTAATACCACACTAGTTCCTTATTCAAGCTTACGTACGGGAAGCAGCTGGGGACTGTGACAATGCAGCAAGCTGAGACTACTGATGCCAGCAAAGGTGGGTGGGAAAAACATACATTTCAGTGAGAGAAGAATTTGGCCCACCATCATCTTTTGGTTTTAGACTATCAAAGAAAACTAAAATACTGTTACTGACAGTGCCAGCTTTTAACAGTAACTGTACACCTACAGGGCATTGTATTAGAATTTAGGTTAATACTTTATTTTGGATTTCACCTCTTTTTTTTTTTTTTTTTTTTTCCCTTTGGCCTGTCCTCTTGAAATGTATCTCCCTTAATGCTTAGCCACTCAGAAAAGACATGTCCCTGTAGTCAATATGAACAGGCAATTCAAAGGTAATGTCAAATGCTTTCTGCAAACACAAACTTCTTACAAAGCTTAATTTTTGTAAAAGTTCATGTCTTTGAAACATTTGTAAGCCAATGATGTAGTAATTTATTTATTTAGGCTTGCTAAGTGCACTATTTTTCTATAGTCTCAGATAAATACTATGAATGAATGTTGCCATAGTTACAGCAGAGTTCTGAAATTGGCTCTATTGTATTGTAATTCTAGTTTTTTATCTTGCCTCTCTTGCTCCACTGCAGTGAAAGACACATTTTCATCTCTGTAATTAACCATGATGTGAAAGATCTTGCTCATTCATTTAAAAATACTTGAGCAAATGTGAAATGAGGGGCATTTTCCATCATGTTTTTTTCCCCAAAACGAGTGAGTGATATGGAACTTCCTGCACCTGGTCTGCATAGCTACCATGCATAACTTCAGCCTAGTCCTTGAAATTTAGATTGACGTTTCAATTCATTGCAGAAATATACACCATCAAGGAAACAGGCATGCCCACGACTTCCTTTTATAAAGGATATATTGCATGTAAAGACCTGCATTACATTGGCATTTATTTGGACAAAAAAAACAATGTGACTGGAGTTGGCAGGTCTTAGTGCTGACTTCCGTGTGGTTGGATGAGGTCTCAGGGTGGTGGCTGGTAAGCAGGAATCATCAAGGCCTTCATGTAATATCTACTGAAAAGCAAATACCTTCTCCTCTAGCTGAGCGACAACAAGGTATCTGACTTTCTGTCAGAACAACTTGTCTCTATGAGCTGCTTGCTAACACATCAAAAATGACACGAGTAATTGGCACTGATTCAGGAGTTTTGTCAGGCCCCTGAGTCATTCCAAAGCAGACTGGGATCTGGGTCATTCTGCCCTGCAGGTGAGGACTCGGTACACCTGGGTCTGCCCTGTGCTCACCACTGAGAGCAACTCGTGCTCCAGGTGTCCACTGCTCTTGGGTCCAAGTGGGGAAAGGGGCAGGAGTCCAGCAATATAGCTGTGGTAATCCCTCCTGACCAAACTCCTCTTTATTGCTACCTGCCTTTCTCACCTGCAGTTCAGGCCCCTGCCTTGTGCCAGCTGTCATGCTCCACAGAGCCTTTGCCAGGACAACACAACTCCCAAACTAGAAATAGATGACTATTCATTTTTTTTCCTCATTGTGTTGAAATACTGCTGGTTCAGAGTTGAATCTGCCCAGAGGAGGCAGAGCGCTGCTGGGCTGGGCTGAGGGACTCCTGGGGAGTAACAAATGGGAGTGAGGAAGGGAGGTCTGTCTCTCCTCTTGGCTCTGCTCTATCATTAATCTGTGCCTTTTGAGCTTAAAGGTGTGTGTTGCCATAGGATTTGTTAAACAATCAGCATCTCTTCCTTAATACAGTAGTGTATTATGGAATCATAGGAGTATGCCATCTGTGTACCTTACAGAAGGGATTTCCTGGCCATTTGGGATAAACCACCGCAAACTGACATGAACAGGGCTTTGTTTTGAATGAGATGTCTGATGCAATACTGGTAGAGTTTTAAGTAAAACCAGCATTCACCATGCTTTAATATCAAATTCAAGCTCTCTGAGTTTATATGCACAGCACATCTGCATAGTGGACATAATGAAATAGCCATTTCATACCCATAGTGAAATAAATCTTCAGTTTGCTTGCATCCTGGGACTGTGATGCCATATGCTTGGCTGAGCATTGCTCCTGATGGATCACTGTGCAAGGATGCCTTACGCTGGGGGCTGAGCTGCTTGGTGAGTCACTGCAGTAGAATGCACGGTGGAAAAGCTCATTTCCCCAGTTACTCAGAGGTAAAATATTCTTGGATCCATGCCTGGTTTGTGCTAGGCATATTAAGGATGTTTTTGTTTTTCTGATAAAGGTCCGTTAAGAGAGAGAGAGAATGATCATAGCTGCAGTTAGCTCTGAATTCTGTCAGACTACAGCTGAGTTTTCCTTTCCAAGTCACTTCATGTGGCTTTGTCTAAAACATGGCTAGAAATAGTATGGTTGGCTTCTGTATTGAACACCCAGGACTGCATTTACTCTTTCATCTTTGCTTTATTCCCCAAGAGCAAACTGGCATTGAGCCCCCATCTGAAACGGGGACTGTAGCAAATACGTAATTTTTCAAGCCTTGATGCAATAGTTAGACGATAAAAAAACACATAATTTATTTTTTTTTAAAGCTCTGGTAAAGCTACTCAATTTCTTCCAAAGAAAGAGCAGAATTAAACCCACATTTTTAATTAAAACCAAAGCAGTAGAAGGAGTGTGCAAAATTTCCTGTGGTGCAAAAATGATGAGGCTAAGAGTGAAGTAGTGGTGGGGCTGGAGGTCAGTCTGTAGAGCGGAGTATGTTCTGCACCTGGGTGTCTGTGCACGGTGCTGATCAGCTCTCATGACATCTGGATGTGAGTGACTGAGTGCAGAACTTGCTCTGCCAGCAGCAAACACAGCAAAAGCAGACAACCAAAGAGAAAGTGGTGAAGGACTGAGCAGTTGTGTGTCTCTGAGTTCAATAAACCTATGCCCATCAGGGTGGCAAAAGCACAGGCTTTCCCCAAATCGAAGCATTTATCTCTGCATTTATTGAATCCTAACCTCTTCCGAACTTTTTACTTTTTGTGTCTGTCTTGTTTCTGAGGGGATGGCCACCTGCTTACAGAGGGCAGCAACGTCATCTGAGGTACCTAAGGTTCTCATGTTTTTTTGACCACAGAAGGCACCATGCTGAGCATGGTGAGGATTTTTGCCTGTTTCTTCTGGAGGCATAATATTATACCCTTGTTGGCAGGTGCTTTTAATGCACTAAATCAATAAAGTGGTCTGGTAATCAAGTAATTGTAAGGAAAACAGGGTGATACATCAAGCCATGATTTATTTCACATCAGAAGTCATATAACCCCTGCTGTAGGCACCAAGACTCAGTGGTGACAATGGGAAAACTTTTCTCCCCCATCATCTTTCTCTTTGTTGTTCCCTATGTCACTCGTTACTTTTACTTTCTGCAAGCAAAAGAAATGTGATGTCTTTAGTGTCTTTGGAGCTATGGGACACCTGTTTTCAGCCTGGGGCCTGACACCCTTTGTAGCTGGAGCTCTTTTGCTCACACCAGCACCATGTGAGGCTGAACTAGATCTCTGGAGTAATGTGTGAATATCTGTTTTGCCAGGGAATGAGGGTCAGCACAAGAAACAAAGACATCAACTTTAAAGAATAAGTGTATAAATTTACTATAGTGCAAAACAGCAAAGAATTATAAAAGAAGCAAAGAATTATAAAAGGATAAGTAAAAGGATAAACTTAGCAATGCACCTAATCATTACTACAAAGAATGTCTATAGTGATTGAGAAAGATACATCACCATCACACATTCCCATCATCCAGACCCGCACATCAGTGGAGGAGCCCCAATCACAGCAAAGGGTTGAAGAACCACTCCTGGGGACTGAGGAATCCTATGCAGTGTGTCCATTAACAGGTGAGGTCTCCGTCTTTGCTGTGAAAGGGTCCAGCTTTTATATTGTTAATCAAAGAAGCTTATCTCACTTATTTAATGTGGAAAATAAGTGGCTTTCTTCTCTCCTTGGTTTTCACCCAAAGCCTGTCCAGGGCTCAGAGGAAAATCAGGGAGTCAATTTGGACCAACTACTGTTGAAAGACAGATACATTCATATCTAATAAGGCCATCTCTCTACTTCCATGGCCTTGAATAGTCTCCAAATACAGAAAGACAGATACATTCATAACAAATACACTAATTAAGCAGAAGGTTGGCTAATAGGTAGATATATGACTAAATATATCATTAGGTTGGAACATTCATCTAGAGGTCAGCTCTGGCTCAGGGTGTCAGCACTTCAATATCTGATACGGTTACTAATGAGAAATTCAAGATGATGCTTGTAACTAAGCAGATGCTTACCCACAGGTAATCAACCAGCAATAGCAATGAAAGCACTTCAGGTTATAAGGAAGGTTCTGTGTGCCTTGTTCCTTTGGGGTCTGGAAAGTGTGTGTATCAGAGCTAGACACCTGCAGGTCTGCAAAATGTCCCTGAATGTCACCTTTGGCGTGAGCCCTGGAGACCATGTTTCTCTGAGCTGTGAGTTCTCAGTGTTGGAAAGCCATCCAAACAACTCAGCATGGGTAAGGCAATGAGGGCTGTGGGCTGGTTACCTTGCATGAAAAACTCTTGGACTGTGCAGAGTAGACTTTGCTCCCTTCAACAGCATTAACTGACCTATCCAACTGGGCATCCAGTCTTGCCCTGGTGGGAAAAGGAAAGGTCTATCCAGAAGAAGAGACTATCGTAGCCAGAGCAGTATGTCTCTTATTTCAGTATCTCTGGTTCTCATACAGGCATTTTCACTCTGGCATACATAAAGGAAGCAACACCTGTTACTAGAACACCTTGGCATATAGCTCTTACAAATATCAAACACAGTAGAGATAAGCACCTGGATAAAAGGACAAATTGTGTGCCATCAAAACCGTGAAGGCAGCATTTATTTCCCATAAGAAATCGACAGAAAAACCTGCAGCTCCTGCAAGAAGTGAGAGGAGAGGATGGCGAGTTAGAAAGCCTGAATACTCTCCTTTCCCAAGGATGGGAAGACAGGTGGTGGGTCTGTTCCTCACAGAACAACGAAGCAGATGTTCAATTTCAAAATGAAGTTTGGACAGTATGAGATCTGAATGGAGATCCTGGGGTTTAAGTTGGTTGTTTAGGGCTTGGTGTTCCTATTAACCTCCTTTATTCCTGGAATTTCATTTTGTGTTATCCAAGTCTTCTTCAATGCGTCCATGCTCCTTGTTCCCTGGGCATGAGAACCCTTATGTCCTTGATGTGAGATGATATCCTCCAGGACGCCAGGCTCTGTCCTGTGCTGCAGGGAGCTATAAGCCCCATTCCTGCTAGGACATTCCAGGCTTTTCAGCCCTGGAAAATAAAAAGTCTGAAATACTAGGAGCCCTGCAGAGTTGTGGATGTGGGAGTTGTGGGCAACTGTGCAACTCAAGAAACCAGGAAGGAATGAGTCAGGCCCTGAAAATTTTTATTTTTTTTTTTCCTTAGAAGTTCCTTAGAAACTGCTCTGTAGTTCAAAGACTGCTGATTTTGATGACCTGGTGTTTTCTTATGAAAATCTGTTATTTTGATGAAAAACTCCTGCCAGATGAGGGACATACATTACTGCGTGGTGGAGCTGCAGTGACCAGTGTCAGCTGGATGGCAAACTCTGATCCACAATACTCAGGGAGCACAGTCCTGCTTGGTCCGCACTCGGCCAGGGTCCACGAGCTGCTTTTGAATCAGGCCAGGGCTGGAGAGGAGCAGCATTACAGGCAGCCAGGTCCTTCTCCACATCTCCTGCAGCCAGCTGCTGGAAGGGCCTGGCCCTCCCCTTCTTTGCCTGTTGATGCAGTGGGGCTACCAGAGCTCCTGCATCTCCAGAGGAGTTTCTAATTTGTTTGTTGATGTTGACAGAAGCCCATTTTTACTTCTGTCAGCAGAGGTGATGTGGCTGGACATGAGCAGGCTGCTCAGCCTCCTGCATTATCAGCAAAATTGCCATCTAAGCACTAACTCCTGGACCCTCTGTGGCTGATACATGGAGCAGAGCAGCAAAACAAGTGGCCTACTTACATTTCCCTATGCTGAGGGTGAGAAAAATATGGTTTGTACCCCTGAATTGCCTGAGTTCATGAACAGGAAATGTATGTGTATGCAGGTGCATATATGGCCTCATGATTTCATGGAAGTGTATTTCTGATCATAATTCATCTAAAATAACTGGGGGCTTGGTAAGGTTTAGCTATTTTGTCTCAGTTCATACTTTGTGAGTCAAACTCATGATATAGATGGGAGTGATAAGAAGCAGATGGCCCTGAAGTGATTTACATGTTGTTCTATATACCAATATATACAACATATACATATAAAAGCATTAATTCAGATTATTGTAGGCATGATATTACAAAAAACAGCATTAACTTGAGATAATTACAGGGAGATTGTCTTTAATTAATACCACATTTTCACATTTCTCTCTCTCTCTGAGGTCCTATTCCATGCATGTTGTTTTGAAGTCCCTTTAATATACATTTTATGCTTTTTTTAGGATACTTAACAACTTGACTGGATTTTAACACAGAGATTGTCACAAGCGGAAGTGGAAGGCTTTTCCTTTGGCTTCTGCTCCTTGTCAGCCAGCAGAAGCAGAGCGATACACAGCCAGTGGATGGGGGGGTCAGAGGAGGTTGTGGTTTTGTTTACTTTGAAGAAGCCTCAGCACTGAAACTCAGCTGGTAGCACTGGGATTGCTGCTGGAAAGGCAGTGTTTGGGATAGAGCTTGTCCCTGTGCAAGAGCAGGCTGCACATAACAGGCTTGGAGCAGGGGTCTCCAAGTGCTCAGCAGAGGTTCGATGGCAAAAAGGTGATCTAACATTTTGCAAAGTATCTGGGAGTATTCTGGACTGTTTCACCCACCATTATTAGTGGGTATCCCCAGCTCTCTGTGCTGCAGTGGTATCATGAGTTAAATTGTCACACAAATGCTTTCAGCCTTCAGCCCAGGTATTTTTGGAAAACGATAGCAAATTTAATCAAGAGACATTTCTCCTATGTTCCCAGATGTTTTTATCCTCTTCTTTACAGTTCTCTCTATCCCAGGAAACAAAATAAAATCCTGTACTGGTCCTGGATGTAGAATTTCCCCAGGCCAAGGGTGGTCCTGTAGTTACTTTCTGTCCAAGAGAAAGCCTGGCTTTGTCTGGCTCAACTTTTGTCAGCAACTGAGTGTAAATGACCAGACAGGATGGTGGTAGCCAGAGCTGCCTGGCAGCACCCATTCCCTGTGGAGAGACTACCAATCTGACATCCATCCTGCTGTGGGACACGTGGGCAGGAAGATGCTTGGTGTAGTATGGTGGTAGTCAGGGATGTACTGTTTGGGATAGGGAGGTGCATAAGGTGGGGAAGTGTCCTTAGAGAGGACGAAAGAGTGGACTGGTGGGCTTAGAAGGGAAGAGGAGTTTGGGGCAACAGCCAAACAATTCCCAGCAACATGTCCAAGACCAGTGTGGCAACTGCTCCTTGCCCCTAGGGTGCCAGGCCAGCAGCACAGAGCCTCTGTGGCTCCTCGTTGTGCAGCTGTGAGGAGTTTCCTGCTGAGCAGAGCCTGGACTGACAGCAGAGCTGCTGCTGCACAGTTTGATCTTAACACGACACCTCAATATCAAAAGGGCTGTTTCAGAGGCGGGTGGGCAGCGCAGGAGTATGGGAGCACTACTGAGGTTGTGCTGGGAGCAGCAGCTGGAGAGAGGAAGGGATGCCAGAAAACACCCTTCCTCTCTCAGCCTCCACAGCTTACACAAGTGTCTTTTGTCCCACTTTTTTACAAGCTTCCAAAGATGCCAGCCACAGAGAAATTGCCCCTGCCAGATCTCTGCTGTGTTTTGGGAGTGCAGCCCCCTGAGCCAGGAGCCAGCCCAACCTCTGCAGCGCTCCAGCACTGTGCAGCCTTCCAAAATCACTTCCTTGAAGCTGTATCTCATTTAAATGTGTATGATTAGGTACACGCAGAAGGGGAATTACCAGCTGCTTCACCTTGTCCTTTTCCAGAGCCCTCCTGTTTTGCCCATGACGGGCCAATGCAGCCTTCCAGCAGAACTAAGGGGCACAGCTGGCTCTCTGAGGAACGAGGCTATGGTGAACCAGCCCCAACTTCTACCCCTGCCAGGAAGGGCTTTCACTTAGAGGCCCCTTTTCTGTCCAGGTTACAAAAGAAATTGAAACTTTTCTAACAGGTCACCATCAAGACAATATTCTTAAATCAATATTGCTCGGGACTGAGCAAACAAAGGGATGTTGTTTGAAACATTTCTGTTCCAGGTTTGGCTCAAGAACAGCCCTCATTATGTGTATGTAAACCCAGAGGAAAATTGCATTTGATTAGCACCATAGTCCCTTGGGAGCATGAGTACCTTCTCTGCTCAGAAATTAACCCTGAAAATAAATACTTTGGTAGCAAATTGTGCAAGAGCCTGTGTTATGACACAGCAAGGGGGATCAGGCCACCAGTGGGGCTTCAGCATGTGCTTGGTGTGGTTTTTTGAGAAAAGCATTTACAAGCAGCAGTGTCACCAGCCAAAGCAAAGAAACGCCTTTCCTTTAATCAGTCCTTGGCACAAAGGAGACAGAGCTGCACCATCCCTAGACTTTGGACAGGGATATGAGCTTTGGGGCATTTTATCAATGCTTACAGCCTGCCTTTAAACTCTTAAGCAATGCCTTGGGGCCAGGAAGGTCACTGGACCCTATTGGCTCTTGGGCTAATGGTTACAAACACTGAGGGCCAAGGGCCAGTGGAACTATCTTTTACCTGCCAGCGTGGCCACCCTGCTGGGAGCCATCAGGTTTGTTTGCTGAGGTCATCTGTGGGAGGAAAGTGCACTTTGGGGTTACCCAGACCTGCTGTAGAGAGCAGGAACTTGTGCTCTACTTCTCAAACTGCTGATGGCTCCAGTTTTCCTGCAGAGTTTAATTTGCGTGTCCCAGCAACTCCCTTACTGGTCCTGGCAGCAGGAACTGGCAGGGAAGCAGGGGAGGGATGGCTCTGAGAGAGTCTGTCCGAGCTTTTCTTTCATAGCATGCAGCTTGTCTCAAGGGTTCAGGGGATCAGGCTTTGTCCTTGCCCATTCCCAGTGCTGCTCCATCTCTCCTGGAAAAATAACCCAACAGCCAGGAATGTGGAGTGAGGACCAGATTGGCCTGAGGCTATGAGGGCACATGCCTCTCATCTGAGCTGGCCTGAGCTGAAGCCAGGAATCTGGGGTTAATGAGACAAGTCCTTGGCACATCTCAGGGGTGGGTTTTAGGCTCATCAGTGACAAACCCACCCAGCAGGATGGGCAGTGCTGGATTATTTCAATTCACAAAGCCTCTACTGGCTTCTGTTCTTAAATTATAATGATGCCTCCTCTCAATAAATACATGTTTTCTTAACCTCTCCTTTAGAGTGCTTAAGGAGATTTGGCCTGTTAACACATCCCATGGAGAGGCAGCCAAGTTTTCCTGTTTATCAGGATGGACCACAGATACATGGTCTCCCCCAACAACCCAACATGCACACATAGTTTTTGTTGCTGTGTTCCATGTCATGGGAGACTTTCACTTAGTCATATAGTTTCATGCAGCCATCATTGGATATGTTCACAGGCAAGTTGGATGGGGCTTTGAGCAACCTGATTGAGTGGCAGGCCTGTGGCAGGGGGGTTGGACATAATGATTATGAAGGTTCCCTTCCAACCAAAACCATTCCGTGATTCTGTGATGGCTTACAGAATGGGAGGATAGGTGGTTCAGAGGTTCTTCATTCATTCTGGAGGTGGCTGCAGAGACCCAAGGGCTCCTTGGGGAAGCTCATCAGGCTTCACAGGTAGCCAAGCCCATGGCCAACACACCCAGGAGGGAGTCCAGGGATCAAACAAGAGTATCAGTGGGTCTAGTCTCCAGAAACCAGATGTGCAGGTCCCAGTCACGTGTCTCCCAGTCACATGGGTCTCCTGAGCCTTTGTCACATGGAAGATGGCAACATCTAAGGCTGTGGGCACCTTTCTCAAGAAATGCCTTTCTCAGGTATTTGCTGGGACAAGGGAATCTGGTAATTCTTGGGTAAGGTCTGAATACAAAACCATGAGAGAAGGTGTCATTACCAGGTGGGTGTTCCTGCTGCACTGGCTTGTGTCCCTTTCTTTGGTTCCAGCTCAGCACACATCGGGCAGGCAGGCTGCAGGCAGCCAGGGGTGGCAGTGGTACCGTGTGTCCATCATTTACATGCCCTGCATGCTCTTCTCATGACAAAGGGGCTACAGAGAAGGAGCACATGAGAATGGTCTGCCTTGTATTCCCTGAGTGATGCCAAAAGACAACCGAAAGAGCCAGTGGCCTTGAGCTGTGCTTAGCTCCAGTGCCTGTGGGAAAGGCTGAGCCCTGCTGTCCCAGGTGCCTCTTCCTAGGCCTGTCTCCTCCACTTGTTCCTCTCCTTACCTGGTGCCACCAGGATCATCCCGGCCCTGCAGAACCTGCCAGGGCTAATTGCTCATCAACAGCCCTCTGAGCCGCTTGCCCAGACAGATCCATTTCAGTGCTGCTGCACAGACAGTGTCAGGGGCTGAGACTTGTGAACCCAGCTGTCAGCCAGGTTCTGGGGTTGTTTATTTCTAGCACATGCATCCACAGAACTGGCTTGTGCTCCTTGCAGACTCCTATTATGCCATTCTTGAGCTGAGAGACTGACAAGGGCTGTGAAGAGCAGCCAGGATTTTACACTCCAGGATACACACAGGCACAGAATGGGAAAACATCCACCTCCTCTAATTATACATCATGGTTTCCAGTAGAGCTTTTAGAACTACTAGTTGCATGGCAATGAGGGGAGGTTAAACTTCCTGAATTGTCAACTTTACCTACTGCACCCCTTTCAGGCTCTCCCTCAGTTAAAGCAGCTGCAACCCAACAGTTCTGGAGAGAAACGGGAAGCTCGGAAAGCTAAAAGCCTAGGGAAACAAGAAACATTCCCCAGAGGGGATCAGCTCCTTTCTGTTCCTCTATCTAGATACAATTAAATGTGTCTGATACTTAATTGCATCTTAAAGGACCCCAGCCCTTCCCTGGGAAGTTGCTGAGAAGGCAGTGCTTCCCTTGATGACAAAGATGGGGAATCAGTGTAACTGGGTCAGAGTAGCCAAGAACCCTGAGTGACCACCAAGGGAGGCTCCATTACCTCATAATCTCTTCTGGCTTGACATCTGATGAGCATGGGCAATGAATATTCATTTCCAAAAAGCATGTCATCACTCTGTGTTTATCCCGACTGCCAGCCATGAGAGCAGTGATAGCTCTAAACAGCAAATGAGGTTGAGGAAACTGCAGTTTGCTCACGGTATTTGGGGTGAGGAAGCAAAACTTCCTCACGGACAGCAACTGACTCGCCCCTACACCACTCTGTGTAACAGGGGTGTTGCAGCTGCACGTCTGTGCCTCCAAACCAGACAGCATTGCTGTAGGGTTCTGCTCTTCCTGTTGACAGACCAGATGGCCCTGATCCACAGGTCTGAGATCCAGCCCTTTCCCATCTCCATGCTCACAAATCCCTGGGATCCACCACAGCATCTGCAGGCTTCAAAGGAACTCAGTGTTTTGCCTTCCAAACAGCATAGTGCTGGGCTTTCTGCAAATGCAAAGGCAGGCTGTGATCTAAGAGAAACAGGATGCAGTAAGACCATTGTTAGTCAGCAGTGAGAGCTGGAGCTGCCTGTGAGAGCCAGGAAGCCATATTCTCTCTTTTTTTTGTTTGTTTGGGTTGTTTGTTTGTTTTTGTTTTAATAACTGTAATCATGTCTACACAGAGGAATTTGTCAGGATTTGACTCTCTCCCTATGGGGAGCTATGCCACTCTGACCGTTCAGGTTTAGGATGCTGCAGGGAGAACCCAGAGTCTCATCAAGTTCTGCACTGAGGCCACAACCCCCCTCTGCACTGCAATCACCACCAAAAACAGTCTGCATGTCCTGTCATGTGCCTGACCATGTGGTAATATTTTACAGTGTTTGTAGACATTGCTACTTGTACTACAAGGTACAGGAAAGTAACTTTGGTCTTTACAACAGTGAAACTCGGTTCTTACTATCCACATACACACAAAAAGAAAATGTTGGAAATGGGAAATGCAGCCTTTTCCTTCCCAGGAAAAAGTGCACTCATCTCAAACTGCCCAACAAACAGAAACTGGTTTCTGACTGTATGCTTTTAGGAGAAATGAACATCTGAGGGGTCCCTCTCCCAGCATCATTGCTGCCCTGACCTTCCAGGATAATGCAATAAATACCAAGCTTTCAGCTGTTATTGAAGACTGTAGGCCCAGCTGAACCTGGGAAGGAAGAGGTGAGAGGAAGGGTTGGTACAGGTGGGGCGGCAGCCTGGGGATGTGCCCCAAATCCAGTGCCTGGATCCATCCTCTGAGAGCCTAACAGCTCCATGGACCCTGGAAAGGATTCAGGTAAACTGCAGCACATGAAAGTCCAAAATCCATTCATCCCAGCTTGGATGCTTGTGGCAGGGCATGGATGGGAAGGGGGATCAGGTCAGGCTCTGGGAGATAACGAGCTGTTTGTGTGTTAGGTCAGTTGGTGCCACTCTTCTTGTCCCAGGGATCAGGCAAAGCCAAAAGCAAATATCTCTGTTCATCATTTGCAGGAAGAACTGGAGATTTATTTTTTCATATGATTTGAAGGGGATTATTTTCCTGCAATTGTAAACCAGGATGAGAAGGTTACAGAGACCATGGAGTTACAGGTCTTTTTTTAAATTCCCGTTTCTTTCATACTGCATGAGCCTTTCTGCCACCCTGACACAGAGAGCTATAAAATGGAAATGCGATAATTCTGTAATGGTATGCACTTATGTAAAAAAAACCAAACCCAACCACAGAAATAAACCATCTTGATTTGTCTCACGTTGCATGTTTTCTAGGAATAAGTGGCAAGCACAGTTCCTTCTCTCCACTCTGATAAAACCTCTATATTTAATTCCATGAACACCACAGCTTGTGAGGAGATTGTCAGGTGTGGGCTCAGCTTTTGCAGATTAACAAAAGAACAATTCTGAGACTTCAAAAGGAAGTTCTCAGTGTCAGCTAATGCAGCTTGCCTCCTGATCTCTGCAGAGCTATTCCACAGGTGAGCTTTGAACATCAAATATTTCCCCGTTAACCCCAAAGGCTGCCACACCTCTCCCCAGCTGCCAGACTTTGGAGCCGCTCCCGCAGTGAAGGAAGACACACTGGAAAACTAATGGAGTGACAAGTCTTGAGTAGCACCAGTAGATTGGTAAAGTGGTCTGGATCAGAGAGGGTTAGAGCTGGTCACAGCTCTGGACCATCAAAGCTTACTGAAGCTCTACTAGGGTAAGAGGGAAGCACTCAACAGAGGCAAATGGACTTCCCGTGGAGTTTCCTGGGGATTGTCCCTCAGGCTCCACAATCCCCAGCCCAGCCTGTGGATTCAGGTCCTCCCTGTGGGCACTGGAGCACAGAACTGCCCACACACTCCTGCCTCCCAGCAGCTTGGCAACCAGGTGTCATCCAGAGTGTCATCCACAGCCCCTCTCCCTTGGGCGCCAGCAGAGGCAGGCCAGCAAGGATGGTGGCCTTTCCAAGCCCCCTGTGGTAGGTGTCCTCTCTGCCGTGGCGTGGTAGGAGTCACACAAGGAAGCTGGGTGTGCTGGGCTGGAGATGGTATGTAGGCAATAGAGGAGGCAAAGCTGGAGGAAGCCAGTGCTCAAAGAGCAAGTTTTTTTGAAGGTGTCTTGTTTTCATTCCTTCTTTTTAGACATACAGAGAAGTTGGGACTTCATGCTTTTAAACTGATTTCTAATGGCTGTTTGGATTTTTATTCTTCTTACCAAAGAACCTGTGCTGCTACCCTGAGGCACACCTTGGCATGCAGTGCTTGGCAGCATTCTCCTGCCCAGGCTGCTTCCCTCCTCATTTTCCCAGGGAAGTGGGGACAGGCAGCAAGTGCTCCTGCAGAGAGCTGCGCTACCAGACCCGCGGGAGGGGCAGGGCAGGATCTGTGCCTCAGCTGACAGTGGTGGGGTGAATTAGGAGGCTGTGTCAGGCACTGCCTGAAGGCACCGACTTGGGACACAGGAGAGTCAGACAGAGGATTAGTGCTTTAAACTGGTTAAAAGGTACAGGAGAAAAGGGCGTGGTACTGGGGAGAGGGGAAAGCAGATGGTGTTGAGGAAGACCAGTTTTGAGAGATTTGGTAGTTACCTCCTTCCACCATTGCAGTTTACTTGAGATTTTTACAGGATCGTGTCAATGTCACCCTCCCCCTGTCACCCACTGCTCATACGCTCCCACTCAGGCTGAAAACAAACCCAAACCCCTTGAGCTGGAGCTCGGCTTGGTGCTGCCCACGCTGCAGAAAGCTGACAGGCAGGGCGTCATCTGATACCCTGCTAGATGCACTTCTCACCTCTGGTATGGTTTACCTCAGTTACACCCACCCCTACCATTCAAATGAATGGTGTAGTAAAACGGCAAGTCCTCACTAGTAAATGAAATCCATAAATTTTAAACATATTCTTGAAATTACTGTCTGTACATACGAGTTATAATTATTTGTGGAAATAATTTGTTTGGTATGTAACCTCTAAGATGCTTGTCAAGAAACAACTATCTCATTCCATTAGCTGTGACTACCCAAAACCATACCCTCCTTTGTCATACTGCCTGCAAAATCCCTTTCTCACACTTGTCCTGACAAATCTTTGGACTGCAGAGCCAGCAGCAGCCTCTGGCCCTACTCTCATATTCATGGAAGAAAATTGTGCTGTAGGCCTGGATCAACTTATTTAATAAGTGCAAAAAAAGGTCTCCAATCTTTGAAACTTTTTTATTGCTCAGAGAAACAGAAAGCATAAATTTGAAATGCCATGTGGCCAAATAAAGCATTTAGAAACCTGAAAGACATTGCATGAACAACACAGTGTAGATGCATACTAATTTTAAAGAAGAAAAAACTTTGAGTTGGAAATACAATCACAAGAGATAGTTCTGGAACAAATATCAAGCTTGATATTTCTTGAGCAAATATCAAGCAATAGGGGAACAAAGCTCAGTCAAACTGTTTCAACCTGGGCAGCAAGAATGAAGAAAAGCTTCTATGAATTCCTGGAACTTTTGACTCCTGTAATTATTTCCTAAATCATGTAGAGTGCCTATGTTAGCTATATTAAATAGCTATATTAAATATATTTAAATATCTAAAATGCTAATAGCATTTTAGACGAACTGGAAGAATAAAACAAAACAGAGTAGTGTGTACACCAAGGAGAAAGAGGGGGCCAAGTGACTGAACTTTTTTCACAGGACATTTTTAGATTAATTTAGAATTTATCTGTAAGAAGAATTGCTTTTAGCAGCAGTTCTTGCAAAACGCAAGGTCATTAAAGCTTTCATGAGCCCTTCTGAGCAGCAGATAATTAAAGGCATATCTAAAGCAAACTCAAAGCAGGAGTTTTGTACAGAAAGTTGTACCTGGTTACCACAATCACTGAGAACAGGGTACAGAACGAGAGCCCCCATGCTGAAAGATCTCCATTTCTACTGGCACCGTACTAACTAAAACCACACATCTGTGTCTACAGATGGCATGAATACATCTTCATTTTACTTGCAGTCATTCCCTAGTTTACCCGGGGTCCAGTTACTTTGTTTTAGTTACTCTGACTGCAGTCCTTCACAAATGTGACCATGATGGAGAAGGCATGTTTGAGGTGTGGTTCTGCTCCCTGGAATAACTGCATGCCCATGAACACATCACCAGAATTCAGAGGAAAAACCTGTGCCTGTGACCATTGACAGTGATGCACAGTTCCTATTGCTGGAAAGTGCCTAAGTCAAGACCAACATTAGGGCAATTCATCAGGGTCACCCTTGCTCATTTATGGACTGCAACAATTTTCTACACCCCCTTAGTCACATCCATCAGCTTCAATGAATATGAGAAAGTTTCTGTTTCCTCTAGTATACTGACCTTGCAGTAGAACTTGTAAGTACTTAAGATTAGTTAAGCTATGCAAAGATATTGACCAAATACATGGACACCATGTGAGCCTAACTTTACCTTGTTAATGTCTTACTGCAGACTCTTTTGCAGAAGGCCCCTTAGCTTAATTTGCAGTTTTGGCACTCAGTAGATCACTGACAAGAAATCTCACAACTAATGAGGTCAGACAGTCATGGTACCCAGTGGAAATATGATTTTTGCCTGTTTAAACAGATCCAGAACCTAATGGACACTTTAATTTTTAACTTTTAACATAGTAAAATGTCCACTGTAAATAAAATTAAGGTTGTTACTTTCACTCTGTTAAAAGTTTTGTATTCACACCTTTTCTGAGGCATAGTGTGCACCAACAAACTAAGAATTGTGTGTATAAACAGACAAAAGCAAGGAAAGCATGACATGGGATTGCTTGTGCTAAACTGCACATTAATAAATGATTGAATGGATGTCCTGCTGGAAATCAACCCTTCAGTTATCTGTCTGGTCACAGCCTTACCGGCAGACACGTTCTATCAGTCAATAGTAACTGTATTGGCCTTGCAGGTTATATAGGCTTTGCAACAACAGAAGCAAATGCTTCAGAGCAATAGTGACCCTGAGATTTATGTCCATGTTACTCTAAGGTTAATGAGAGAGAATACGTTCCTCTTTATGAAGTCAAAACCCATCTGAAATGTAATGCTGCTTCAACTCAGATAAGCATTGCTGCACTGGAAATCTGCTAAGTCCAACTAATCATCTCCTCAGTCTCTGTTGTAGAGTAAGCATGAGATGATGTTGACTTACATTTTTATGGTATTTTTGCTGGTCCCTTGTTGACTCATCTAAAGACAAGTAACAGCTACAAAAACAGCAAACACTATTCACGTTTAACCATTTACTGAAAAAAACAAGAAGTATAAAAAGGTATGGAGACTTTTCAGTGATAAAAATGGGAGATAGACACCTCACTTTAAGGTGATTTGGAGGCCAGTCATAATCTCCCTTAATACTGAGTAAGTGGCACTTGAATAACTATTAGCTTGTTTAAATTCCAAAAATATGGTGACAGTAAATGGTCATCATATTATGGTCTCTGCGTTATATCTAAAGATTATAAATTCAGAAAATTAAGAAAGACAAAGGTACATGAGCACCTGTGCAAACACTTTTAAAAAGATAGGAACAATTGCTTCCATTTCACCTGTGTGGAAAAAACTAAACAGAGTAATTACTGTTGTTTCCCCTGGGCATCTTGCATTAGAGGACAAAAGATGAGGGTTTGTTCCCAAATGCCACCAACCATCTCCTCTGCTCTATCATAAGCAGCCTGTTTTTCTCCATTGCTGTAACACCACTGTATCTTAAACATATGGGATGTCATGTATAGGCCACACCCAAGAGAAACAATAAAATCCAGGAGAATAGACAGAGGCATACAATACTACGACACAATAAAGAAAAGTTAAAATTTCAAGTTGGAGTCACCTGAAATAAGTGATCTTTGAAAAGTCCTCCTGAAATATTAACTTAATTCAGAACAAATCCTTTGCTCCATAAACTTGGAAATATGTTTGCTAAATATTACATCTCAAAATAAATACAAAAAAAAGATTGAAGGTATTTTCAGAAAATTTCAGAGTTGACAACCTCTCCTATCAACCAGATGCTCAAATTATTGCCTCAAACTGAGTGGTTCATATCTTACCAAAAGTCATTAAATAATTTTTATTTTATTCTAAAAATAACTACAGTAAGTTTACTTCTTATTTGCACATACCTTTCCTTTTAAAGGCCTATGTCTTAGTGTTCACAAATTAAAAAAAAATCTGTAAATACAGAAAAATAAAGCTTAATATCACACAATATAAAAAATTACAAATTTCAAACTCAGTACATTACTATTATTGGAAAGTGCACTACAATTAAACTGCAGGTCAGAGATGCTCCGATCACGGACATAATTTCCACAATTAACTTAACAAAGTTTTTCATCTTCTTAATTAAATGAGAAATCTTTCATCCACCAAGGTTTTGGATGCCAAATTCTTCTGCCCAAATGTATTACGAATAAACCTAAATATCTAAGAACAGTTTAGATAACATGTATTAATGAGAAAATACTTTAAACAGTATGTTTCACTATCTAATATAAATAATAACTTCATAATATCTTTAAATTGTAAATAGTATGAGTGAATCACTTTAGCATTTTTGAAGTATTTTTTACTACCTTTCCACCCTAAATCAAGGTGGAATTGTGTGATTAATTTTAACAGATATTTGTGTTTTCTATTGAAAATTGTTAGTAAACTCTATTCATGACAGCCATATGTACAAAATTAATTTCTCACAAGCCCATTTGACAAAAAAAAAAATCAAGAAACTGTTTTATAAGTTCTCAGTATAATCCTCTGTCACTACACACTGCTAACTTACTGCTTTGATTATCTAGTGATAATAAACTGCCATGGTGACCCTTATTTAAAAAATATTACTTTGTTCTCAAGTTCAAATTTACCTCTTGTTGTAAGTATGTCAGAATAGCTGCTAAAATGAAGCTTTGGGAAGCCAGATCCACAACGGAGAAAAACAGGATATCGAAGATGAGCAGTGTTGTTTCATTGCCATAATAGAGAACATCACTGAAAGAGTGTCCTTCGTCTACAAAAAGAAAATATTTTTCAAAAACAGTTATTTCTCTGAGTTGCAAGTTTGTGGAGTTTATCAATACATGCTGAGAAAGCTGTTAAGAAAAAGGAAAGTCAGAGCTAGAGCTACTTAATGGCATTCTGTGGAAACATAGAGCTAATTGTGTCCTCCTACTGAAGAATAATACAGACTTTTTCAGTGTGATACTGATGGAACACAAGAAGAACCCACATGCCACGTGCAACTCTGTTCAATGCTGAAATCTAAGATTGTTTAAAAAGGTAGTTTTAAATGAGAAGCAGATTTAACTGCCTTGTCACTGAAATTTTTAGCAACTGTTAGCTCTGGCCCCAACTCAACAAAATAATAAAAACATATGCTTAAAGCCTTACCTAGGAGTAGGTTCAGAGCTTAGCATTGTCTTTGTTTATTGGGTGCCCCAGAAAATGGGTCTTTTAAGCTTAAAATACTTTTTTCATAGCCAAAGTACTCCAGACCATTTATCCACTTAACTATTTATCAAAAAGCACCACTTTTAAAAGAGAAAAGAATACTTAAGTTGTTATATAAAACATATTCTATTCCCTCTTTCTACTTTTTCAGAAAAATGTCCAATACAAGCTTGATTGGAAACAGTATATTTTCATTATAAATTGTGCAGGTTCTACTGCATGAAATCCTGATTTACATCTAAACTTCTGGGAACCATGACAGTCTCAACAAACAATATATCAAACAATATATTTCTATCAATGCTTATGATTATGAACTTCATGAATCATCTGTACAGTATCCTTTCAGTTGCCTAAAAGAAAAACAATAAACAGCAGCTAAATAGTAAATTATAAATAGGATTTCTGTAACTTGAAGAACTTCTCTTGAATACCTCCCTCACAAGCAATCATTTAGTGACCCCTCCTGCTGTGAAGTCCAGTTTAGATTGTAAATCCTGAGAAAATAATCTACACAGAAACCTAGATACTTAAAATAGTACAAATATCACAAATCTTTTTACCATTATAAAAAATACTTTTCTCTATTGGTTCCATGAACTCCATGCCAAGAATCCGTTCAAGTAGCAACTTATCTTTAACAATATAATCCATTTCTTTATGAACCTATAATGAAAAGAAAAAACAATATTCCTTATTTTATGATTTCAAAGAAAAAGTGCTTGTTACCAAGTGAAATATGGCTACATAGACCTTTATGAATGAAAAAAAAGCACTGATCTATTCAAAGACAAAAATAAGTACCTAACAAAAAAGGATTTGCTTTTAAGAGCAGTCTTACTGTGTTTCAGATTTACAATTTTTAATCTCTACTTAGTATAATTATATTTTCCTTAATATAGTAATGTCACTATACATACATGATCAATAAAAGAACTGAGAAATTTGTTCATGGTGTTGTATGCCCTTGTGCTTTGTTCAAAGGTGTTTGCAGATGAGTTCAACAGCCTAGCAGGACCACGTTTCTGAAATATAACATGACCATGACTTCAGCAGAAAAATCACATATTTTAAATAATATTTAAAGAACACCAATATCTCACTTACTCTTGTTAGGGTTTCATGAATCCAATCATAGTGCAGTCGCATTTTTCTTGAAATAGAAATCTGAAATGTCTGGCCATCTGTGTTTGGTAACAAACCTCTCTGACTACACAGATTTTCCTATACAATTAAAGCAATAGTAAATTAACATTATTAATGTCATTCATAGACCCAAAACAAGTCAAAAGATTTTCATCTCCTCTCCTTCATGTATACATAGTACTTAATATCTCTAAATATTTGAATCCATTGCACTCTTGGTTCTAGTACAGCAAGATTTTCTTAAGACATGAAATCCTGACCCCTGCTGTCACAAAGTCATACTTCGCTTTTAACCTGTGTTCATTTCATTACCTTCTAATACATCTTCCGATACTCACTTGGAAGACCTTTGTTTTAGGTTTATCCTTTTTTCTGTAATTGTCCTGCTTTTTTTGTTTGTTTTGGATTCCTGACTTTTCCCCTATGTTTTTCAGGTCACATTGAAAAAAATCTCAGAAACCCCAAAGAAGCAAAAGTTCAACATCTCCATAGGGAAAAAAAACCCCTCTGCTTTTCCCAAAATTGTATTAAAATAAGCAATTAGGAAGAAAAGTTATAGGAATACACAAGTCAAAAAAATTATTAAAAGGTTACTCTATATTTCAGTTTTGAGATTCAATTTTCAGATGGTTATGTTTTATTTCTGTCCACTTATCATTGAAATAGCAATATCCTTTGTCTAAGGTACTTTCTTCTTAGTTGTCCCTACAAAAATGGAAGATGTCATGACATTTAGCGCAGTCTCTGATCATATATTAGACATTTTACGTTTGCCTGATCTTGCAGCAAAGATACAACATATGACAAACTAGAAAAGATACTTATAGAAATTAATTCCTGTAAAGAACAGGTTATATTCCCATAGTAGAAGAGATGGAACAAAAGAATTTATTGGAAGAGTAGATCTTTCTTTATTAGGAGTTTTTCAAATTTGTGTCTTCATGAAAGTTTTTTAGTATTCAATTTTTTGAATGTGGCCATGACCTTATGAAAAGCTTAAATATTGAAAAGAAGGTTCTTAAATACATGAAAAAAACCCCTTTTTAGACAAACAGGAATTTCATATCTTCGAAATCTGAAGAAGTGACAAGAGGAGATAGTGAAGATGAAGAGCTAGTTAAAAGCACTACTGAATCATATATATAAATAACAACACCTGCTAGCTTGTAAGTAACACAGTTTGGTGTAATGTAATGCACAATTGCAGATCCATAATGCAAAGGTCTGAATATTTTTATATAAGATAAATAACTAGAGCAGATGTAAATATTAATAGTTTTACTTACTGCTTCTCTCTTTAGGTTCATATTCATTTCTTCCATATTGGTATCTGCATGTCCATGCACTGAACGACCATGGATATAATAACCAAAGCAGTTGTGTGACAAGAGAAACACTGAAATCTAAGAGATAGGGGAAGAGAAAAGAATACTTTAATTAACAATTCTCATTTTATTTTTGAACTTCCGAATTCACAGTGAAGATCAGCCAGCCCTTCTACAAATACAAAGTAGGTAGGTACCGAAATAAATATGGGAAAAAAATATTTAGTAACTTGTTGATTAGTTTTATCTATATGTAACTAAAACACACGCTAGCTTTAAGCTTAGTTTATCGACAGCAAGGATTGCTAATTAATTCCACCGAGCCATACAGTCAAACCCAAGTTATTAACTTTTATTTTGATTCAAAAGTTACTTCTGTGATACAGAATACATATGCGTGATTCCAGCTGAGCTCCTAGGAGATTGTATTCAACAGAATTTCAGTCAGTATGATACAGTGCTTATATATCATATAAACTCCCAAATTAACTCTCTCTACAACCCAGGTACTACATGGGTGTTTCATGGAAGATGAATAACCAAGGCTGGAAAGGCTGATTAAAGGGGTTAATCACTGTATTTTTAAAAAGTTCTGGACAAATAAAAGAATCTCATCTGTTCTGACTGCACTCTTTGGTTAAAAAGACCCTCAAGACCCACTTTTAAACAAGAGAAAGGGAAGCAGTTCAGATGTAAGTGAAAATACATGGAAAAGGTGATAACTGTTCAAGAGGGACAACCATGAAGTTCAGCAATTGAGGGACAACCGCACACAGAAAGGAGCAGAAACTGAACAGAAATGTATTAAATAAAACCAAGACAACTGTGTCTGAAAGACAAGAAGACTAAAATATTAACCAGTTAGACAGAATAGCAGCAAATGATTCCACATCTAATTTTTGTCATAACTTTTCATTTTTGAATTTTGTATGAGCATATGTAACCAATTCAAATAAACAAAAACCCCAGCAAAAAAACCCTAAAAAACACAGGTCTAAAAGAACATATTGATACCTGTGGTTCCATAATCTTTTTTAAATTGAAGTTTAACTGAAATCTTGAAGAGTTCATCAATAAAGTGAGCTGAAAGAAACACTGACTTTGGCTCTTAACTAATAATCTCTGATTAAATTAAATGAATAAATATTATTTAATATTCTTAAAACTGTCTTATGTATTATTCAATTTAAAATGCCACTGTACAACCAACACAAAGAAATACTTACATTGCTCACACAACACAAATCCACAAATTGGCTTATCTTATCTTCAACAAATCTTTCATAGAAGACAGAAAAAAAAATAACCTGAAATAGATCAACCAAATTTTCTCTTATTAGTTCATCAGATTTGACTTTATTAAGCAATTAATTTCACACTTTAACACCCACAAATAATAGACTTCTATAGTAGATTGGGCTTTATGAAATGGGATTAACATACTTCCTTTAAGAAGTAAAGTTGTAGCAATAACCTGCTTTTTATTTTGAACTTCTGAGATCCCTCAAAGTTGTTTAAAACAAAACACAGTAGTTGCATAAATTCATATCTTTGAGAGGAGTAAAATTCTGACTTGAAAGTAAGATGTCTCATTGCTCCGAACATACGAGTCCAAAAGTTGTACTATGCTAAAACAACTAAACAAAACAGTGAAAAACATACCCAATGCTATGATAAGCAGTATGGATGGCCTAGTGATGTGTTCCAGCTTTCAAGAACCAGCCTGAAAATGATAATTCAGGATACATCATGTGTTTCACATACCTGTAAGATGGCAATGGCTATCCAGAGTGCAGCAGACACACCAAATCTTAAAATGCGGCTCCAAGGAGCTACATAGCTCTCACTGCTTCTTGTAAGACTGGAAGAAGCATCCATTAAAGCCAGGTTTGAAAATCCCACCACCTGAAGAGGTAAGAAGGTCAATATAACAACTGTTGTTTCCATTATAGCAGGAAGCAAGAAAAGTCAGGAAAAATGGACCTGGGAAGAGTAGCATTTTCACTATGATAGAGCTCAATTGTGTCATTATTGAGAAACATAATTAAAAACATAAACTGTACATATACGTGTTGATACATAAAAACACGCAGCTAAATCTCACAAAAAGTCAACATTGGTTTTTACTGAAAGTTTCAAAAATATTCTAGTGTTAGACTACATAGGGATATTATTTCTGCCAAATTTCAGCTCTTTGGTCCTCTATATTCCAGTGTTAAAACAAACTTTTAATGTGTTTTGCAACTGTAAGAAACTGATTTTTTTTTGTTTTGTTCAACAGAAATGCATTTCCCTCCACTGTCTGTACAGCTGAACCTATTTTAAAAAAAAAATCTAGAAAAAGTCCCCAATAAAAATGTTGAGAAGAATGCTATGTCTTGAAACACTTCAGTGGTGAAAAATAAGTGAAAATCATTCAGAACTAAAGCTGCATCAGAAACACACTTGTGGTGGGTTGACCATTTCCTCACAGTCATTTCCTCATGTCCTATTGCTTATTGCTTGGGAGAAGAGACTGACACCCACATCACTACAACCTCCTTTCAGGCAATTGTAGAGCGTGGTAAGAATACGTGCTCTCTTTCCTCCCATTCTTTTCTTGTAACATGGCACCAGGTTGGTCCTGGCCTGCATGTACCAACAACAAAATGCTCATGTAGGGAATGAGGAAAGTTTGGGGTTTTTTACTGTAATTAATGTAAAATAAAAATTTAAGTATAAAATTGAATAAAAATAATAAAAATATGTAGAAGAACTTCACATAAACAACTATATGCTACATGCTTTAAGAATACTTCCCGAAAATAGAAGTAATTACTAAACTAGAGAAGAAACAAACCAAAATGTTTTTTACAAATTAAGACACAATTTCTCACATATCTTGAAACTGTAACTGAAGGCATATTGCCATCAGGAACAGAACTGGCACATTTAATTTCCTGTGTTATAAAAGGGCACTATAGCAAATGAGCAGGAAGGAAACCAGAAATAAAGCTGTAAACTGTGACAGGAGGGTGCTAGTAGGCAAATAAAGATTGAGTGTGTACACAGATTTATCAGTTTCTTAAGCCATTTAGGGTAACTCATTAGCTTAAAAAAACCCAACCAAACAAAACTAACAAAGGTCTCTGGGGTATTTAAAGGTTGAGGGTTTTCTAAGTCTTCCTTGCTGAAATATGGCAATGACCTATACATACATATAAATTCAAAAATGCATTAAAATAATGGTTTTAATAAGTTGCATGTTTTCAAGTGAACCTGAAGGTGATCCACTACTACCACAGCAAATGCAAGAATTAGAAAACAGACCCTTAGGTTAAACACTGGTTGTGAATCATAAAAAATAAGTAACAACAGCAACCACAACAACAATAATCATAACAGTAGTAATAATACCTCCAGAAAAAAAAGAACTGCAAGCACTTGAAAGAGGGGATTTATCTTCCTCACTGTCTGAATTTCATTCCATTCATTTGCTATAAAATATGTCCTCCATATGCTCACAGGTGCAGCAGCACTTTTAACAACACCTTCACCTAAAAAGAGTACATACAATAAAGCTCTGAAATTTAGTTAACACCTGAGAGTAATACCAGAATTTAACCAAAGCTGTTTATACAAACAAGCATAGTTTCAATTACCTTCAACTGCTTTAAGAACTTTGCCTTTAGGTCTTTCCCAGTCAATAAAGAAAATATCTATAGTAAGTTGTGAAACCAGCAACTGTAAGAATTGCAGAGCCTAAGAGAGAAAAAGAACTATAACAAGTAAGGACAGCAACAGCATGAAAGATGAAGAAAGTCATTGCATTCATTAAATATAACAAGTAATGTCTTGACTATACTTGAGACTGCAACTTTATTGCCAACTTTTGGTACCTTTTTTTTTTTAAATTTAAAAGCTTGGAATAATGGAAAGTCACGTGATGATGTCCAAAATTAAGAGCAAAATACAGCAAAGTAAGAAATTCCATCAAACTGTTTCCCTATAATAACCTGTATTATGAATTCCAATATAATTCCATATAATACCCATAACTAATACAATACTTGTATGTCCCATGAAGACAGAACAATGATCTCGGAATTCTAAATGTTTGAATATAATTATTTGAATTCATCTTCTTTTTAATGGGGAACTGACAGCACTTATATTCTGCTTTAAAAGAAAGCACTTGCTTTCTTGATAGGTTATTTTATTTGTGTTTCTTTGGACCTTTATACTTGAAAAAAATTATTTTTTATAGATAATCTTCTTTAAGTATTTGTTTTCTTATTACAACTCCATAAAATAAATTTCTATGGAAAAATGATTTCATTATTATAAGAACATTATTGTTTATGCCTATAAACTAAAAATGAAGTGTACAAGATGTTTAAAAACAAGCCTACTTAAAATATACACAAGCATGTTAACATGTATTTAAGGGTGAAGAAAAAATACTTACCTTTAAACTAAATGCACATGCTATGTATGTAACAAAATCTTCTTCTTGAGATGGAAGTGGCAAAAGGACAGAGACAAACTGCTGAGCCTGTAATTGAGGAGTTACATTGAAAGTAACACTGGAGTGTTTAAAGGTGAGCAATCTTTTGCAGAAAAAGATCATTATTTAATGTGCAATCATTCAGAATGTGTAAAATATTTCAAGTGACTATTAAATAGACTGAATCCTAAGGAAAAGAAACAGGTGAACACAAAATTTAAGCACACAAAACAGAGTATGATAAACTTGCCTCAATAGTCTGACGAGAAAGGAAAAAAAAAAAGAAAAGAGAAAATTAATATTCTTATTAAAAAATATGCAATATTAATAGGTTTTCATAGCACTCAAATCTGGAAAAATACTTACTTTGAAGAATACAAGCCAATAAATCCCTGTTCCCACTGTGATGATAAAGAAAACGTTGGCAAGGTCTCCAGCATAAAACAGTAAGAACCTGAAAACTGTCTGCAATTATAAAAACATACTGTAGAGATCTGTAAAGCCAATAAAGTAATGCATATATACATTCATATAAAATGTTATGCAGCTCACATAGGAAACTCTAGTACTGAAAAGTAGCCTTGAACAAAACTTTTCTACTAAGGTCATGTATTTATGGATTCACTGTCTGAAACTCCTAAATGCTAGTCTTTGTTCAAAGAAGAATTAATCTGAAAACTAAGTCCACCCAACTGATCAGAATAGCTCTGTAAATACCTTTATTTTTAGCAAGTCTTTTCTGAGTGACAGTATCAGAATAAAAAAAAAAATGCAAAAAACCTACTTTCTCAGGTGAGCCTAACTTTAGGGCACAGCTCTGTGCAGCCAGGCTAGAAATTATTTCAGTTACCTTAAGAAGCAGAATAGTTATAATCACAGGGAATGATAGCAAAGGTCTCATCAAAGAGGGGAAGAAATGCCCTCTTTTAGGTTGCCCTCTGTTTATACCTGCAAATCTATTATAGAGCTTCCTGTACGCCTCTTCCAGCCTGCAGTCTTCAGAAGGGACCATAACACTGCGAGCCCGCCCAACACACCCAATGCGATCTGAAAATAACGAAAAATTATTTGCAGGTATTTTTAAAAAAACATGAAAGAGAAATTCATCATTATATCGACAAATTAAAGGGAATTACAACTTACATCAGTCTGAATCTGAGCCTCTGACTGATTCATCTCATAACTGACTGAGAAGGAAACCTGAATATTAAGATACAAAAAGTAAATATGCACAGAAATTCTGAAATGCTACAATCATTATAGACAGTGGTAGTTTTCACACTTTTAGTCGGTGGAAACTCACATCTAGGGCTACTATATAAGAACAACCTTGTTATTACTGCCTTTGAAAAAACATGAGTTTCACACATATGTACACTAAAAAAAAAGCTGTGGTGCCAGGCTTAGTACTAGCATGTGCTCTGCTATGCTTAGTGCAAATTTTATCAACATTAATGCTGGGGATGGGTGCAGACTTGCTGCTTCTTTGGTTAAATAAAACCATCATTTAGGCAGGAAAGAACTGTCTGACTAATTTTTCTGTCTTTCTAATTCTGTCTCTTATTTACTTTCCTGCAACTAACATGGAATGCAAGAAATGGTTCTAGCACCAGAAATCTCTAGCTAGATGTCTGTACTGTAAGTCTGAGCTGCTGAAGATTGACAAGCAGAAAATGCTAATTCTATTATTTTTAATAGCAGAATGATTATTATATTAAGCTCAACATTTTAACTTTTTAAAGCCCTGTGATCTAAAAAGCAAGCAAGGCAGAGGAATGGACATCTGAGCTGCTGCCCATCAGGGCAGGCAAAAAGGGCAGGTAGGAAATGCCCCTCCTGCATCTGCTGCAGCAGAATTTGGTGGTTTTCAGTAGAGAAGGACAAAATAATAAAGGATGTTTTAGATATATTACCAATATTTTAACTTAAACTATAGGTGAACTGAAATGTTTGTGTCATAACAACCTCCTCTTAATCCACTGCTTTAACTGAAAACACTAATTTATTTGATTAAATTGTTGTATAAAGAGTACTTTTCCTGTTATTTTCTGTGTATATAATTTTATTTGAACTGTAGCCTAAATTATCATTATACAACCAACTCCAAATTCTAAATATTTGAAGTTAAAGGGATTCAATATAAATTAAAAAGAGAATACTTTTAACTGCTTTGTTTTAAAAGGTTTAAGCTTTAGTGAAAACTTAAGAGCAGAATTAGAAACTGCTTATTAGATTTTTATAACACCCTGCCAAAATGTTCACTAAAGTGGAAAACTGGAATTCCAACTGACCTAAGAGTAAGATTACCAAACCAGTTTGATTAAGATAGCACAAAGATCTCACCATCACACTCTGGGTTTCAGGGTTTTGGACAAGCACATCTGTGTAAGCAATAGACATTAGAGGAGGGTAGATAGTTCCTCTCTGCGCATGGGATACCAGACGAATACTGCAGAAATACAGAATATGATTTTTACACAGAAGATGGATGAGTGCTTGGAAAGCATTAATTGAAAGTCATACTAATAAGAAAATACTAAGTGAACAGAACAATCTCATCAATAAAATGTGAGGTTTAATCCCAATGATGTGGCACTTCACATTTTAAAAGCAACTGGAGTGCACAAAGGCATGTATACAAATATATAAAAAGTAAAAGCTGGGAAGGGCTGCTTATTTGTAAGAAAATACCTGAATCAATCTTCACCTGCCTGATAACATTAGGATAGTTGCAACGGATGCCAATTCCAAAAAGTAGCTTTTCTCAAAACATTACAGATGGACTTTTTTAATGTGTAATTTGAATTTCTGGCATTACCCTTTTCTTGAAGGGGATGGGAGGGTGTTCTTCTAAGATACATAAGGTAATCCTTATCTTTTGAAATAATGTAATATATAAGTCTCAGCAAATGGAGTTAGTACACTAAATTAATCTCTTAGGGATGGTCCTGTGCAGGAGTTGGACTCAATGATCCTTGTGGGTCTCTTCCAACTTGGCTTTTTCTGTGATTCTGTGAAGATTATTACTAGTATGGATGAGTACTCAGTGCTACTCAGCAATCTTTTAACTGGTAAGTTGAAGGAGAGCTGAAGGAAAAGGGAGATACCAATTTTTTGGTAGTTATCTCAGAAGAAGATATTATTACCACATAAAGAAAGAGAAAAACAGTTTCTTTCAAAATATATTCCATCTGAGATTAACCATCAGTAATGACCCTAACAGGTAGTCTCACAATTTCAGTTAAATGACTACAAGCCTATTCTGGATTGTATAAAACAAGAGGCAAACAGGTTGGAAAAATACTGCAAAAAAGATTATGGAATATGAAATAATATCTTTGCATAGTGAGCAAAACACATATTGAAAAAGAGTTAACAGAGTAGTTTTTAGGTCTTTCCAGATGATATCTGCTTCTAAGAGGTGACTGAATGCCTGCTAACATGGTCTGATGCGCTGTACCTGGAAGATAATCATGGTAAATTTAACTACCACAAGTCAGTGTTTTCTCACTCACTCATCAGAACAACCTATGAAAATTCATGCCATTTTCAAGTATGCAATGGAAAAAGAAGCACATATTACATATTAGACATATCAGAAACAGCATAATAAAACAACTTGAAGACAATCAAATGCAGAGTGCACAATACTTGCTTTATTTTCTATGTACTAGATATTATATGAATGAATCACCTTATTGTTATTTTGCTAGCAATCCGAATTACTCTTGGTGGTTTTCCCAAGTCAGTCTCTTTTCCACTAAGTGTATCCACCAAAAAAAATCGACGAGTCAAAAGCCAACTGTTCATATTATTGCCTTTGAAAAAACATGACAGTTTCACACACATAATTCAACACACACAAAAAAATAAATTTAGTAGTAATGACACATATAGTTGTATAACACATAGGACTACTCAGGATATAAAATTGTTTACTTTCAGCTTAAACAAATACATAATGAAATGAGATTACTTTATTTGTGCATATCGTTGATGGGAGCACTGCATGCAACCAAAGCTTACACTTAAACTACCAGAACTTCCCCACAAAATATTAAATTTTTTAAATGGAAACAAGTTGCGGTGTGTTGTGATATCTTTAACACAACTTGGTAATAGTAATTAATATACATTATTTCTATTTAAAGTTATTCAGATTATTTAAGTTCAAAGAATTGTTAGTGTGACAGTCTTACCTTGGTTAACAAACTTCTCATTGTATTGAAGATTCAAATTTAAAACTGGCACGGCCCAAAGATGTTCTTGTCCATTGTCACCATTATATTCAAGGAACAGGTCATAAAAGATTGGATTAGCAAAATCCAGTAAAATCTTAGAAACAGAAATTTTGCACTACAAGAAAAAAAAAATAAAAAGATCATTTAATTATTTTATCAAGTTGTGGATTCTTTCCCTACAAAATTGTTGTCAGAGAAGACAGAACCACAAAATGATCAAGGTCCCCTCTGAGCCTTCTTTTCTCCAGGCTGAACAGTTCCCAGAACCGTTCCTCCTAAGACTTGTGCTCCAGACCCTTCACCACCTCCACTGCCGTTTATGGACACACTCCAGCACCTCAGTGTCCTTTCTGAAGTGAGGAGCCCAGAACTGGTCACAGCACTTGAGGTGTGGCCTCACCAGTGCAAAGTACAGGGGAACAATCGCTTCCCTGGTCCTGCTGGCCACACTATTCCTCATACAGGCCAGGATGCCACTGGCCTTCTTGGCCACCTGGGCGCACTTCTGACTCGTGTTCAGCTGCTGTCAAACAGGTTCTTTTCTGACAGGCAACTTTTGAGCCACTCTTTGCCAAGACTGAGCACTACATGGGGTTGTTGTGACCCAAGTGCAAGACCTGGCACTTGGCCTTTCTGAACCTCACACAATTGTCCTCCAGCCCACTGATTCATCCTGTCCAGATCCCTCTGCAGAGCCTCCCAACCTCCCAACCCCCTAGCAGATCAACAGCCCCATCCAAGTTGGTGTCATCTGTGAACTTGCTGAGGGTGTCCTCAATCCCCTCACCCAGATGATCAGTAAATACTGAGTCCTGAGGAACACCACTAGTGACTGGCCACCAACTGGATTTAGTTCCATTCACCATCACTCTCTGGGCCTGGCCATCCAACTAGTTTTTCACGCAGCATAGAGTACACCTGCCCACACCATGAACAGACAGTTACTCCAGGAGAATGCTGTGTGAAACTGTGTCACTTTACTGAAGTCCTGATAGGCAAGGCATTCCAGCTATTTACAAGTAATTACAAAGTACTAACGATTTTATACAAACTTCTTCAAAATTATTGCAATTCACAAGAATGACTAATGTGGAGAATGAAGATTTTAATGTTTTTCAACAGATTAAGAAAAAATATCCTAGCAAACTTCACAGCATAAAATTTTAAACAGCGTAAACACTAAAGTCAAGGAACATAAACACTAAAGTCATGGAGTACTGAATCTGGTTCTGGGCTCACCAGTACAAGAGAGAAAGGAGCTACTTTATATAGACCAGTGCAGACATCTCTGCTATGAAGCAAGATGAGGCTGTTTGGCCTGGAGATAAGAAGCCTCAGGGGGATCTTATCAGTGTGTACAAATATCTGAAGGGAGGATGTACAAGACAGAGCCAGGCTCTTTGAAGCAATTTCCAGTGACAGGACAAGAGGCAACAGGCACAAACTGAAACAGGAGGTTCCCTCTGAGCATCAGAAAACACTTCTTCACTATGAGGGTCTCCAAGCACTGACACAGATGAGACTGTGGAGTCTCAATCCTTGGAGATATTCAAAAGCCATCTGGACATGGTAATGGGCAAACTGCTTTAGGTGGTCCTGCTTGAGCAGAGAAGTGGACAAGATGACCTCCTGAAGTCCCTGCCTACCTCAACCACTCTGTGATTGTGTGAAGAGATTAAATGTGAAAGTAGGTGCATATGTGAACAACCATGCAGTCTTTAAATACTCATACAACTTGTCAACCATGCTTTCTCCAAAGCTGTAGGAAAGAAAAAAAATATTGCAATCCATGAAAATAGTTACACTAAAAAATATTCAGCAAGTTATTATTTATTGGTGTATCTATTAAAATCCAGTAATATTAACTGTTATTAATATTGTTAACAGGTTGTACAGACTCAGTATATCAAATATACAATATTTTAAAGAGCACAAAAAAAATAACCATACTTGACTAGTTCAATGATCCTAAATATAAAATGTTTTCATTCTTTCTGAAATATGGAAATATGGATTAAACAATATTAAACAATATGGAAGAGTAAAAATATTTAACATTTATCAATGTTATTTTGTAAACAGTTTAGATTTCACAGACTAAAGCTATTACTGAACAAGACTTTCACACTACCCAAGCAGCAGCCAGTTTATATATTTTCACACTGCAACACATAATGTGGGGAATGGTTTTGAATGTAGATGAGTTAATAAATAGTATTAATATATAGGTATGAGATGCTGTGCACACATACGGAGTTTTATAAAAATAAAGATGTTTCCTTCATCACCCCCTGCCAAAGAGACTACCACCTCCCCATTTAACATGTTAAGTGACAAAAATTAATGATGCTTTATCGTTAGCAGAACCATGTCTATGGCTGACTGAATTTAGCATATACACAAACTCAAGTGCTCTATCCCCTCTCTCTTTCCTGCTGTTTAGTAGGGTGTTAAAACCCCAACAGTTTTTTCCCATAGTTAAGACAGCTAAAGAATCTCTTTCCTCTGATTAGTCATCTATTTGGCCTTCAATCTCTGTACTGAATTCACTAAAATCAGGGCACACATTAAAGAGTTAATGGGGACAATATACAGGCATGACATGACTGGATTTGCCCTCTTTCCATATGAAACCTGGCCAAAGGTGGCAACAGGAAAATTAGAAGATATGATGCATATGACTGTCAGAATTCAGGCACTGTGTTCTTCCACTGCCAAGACAGCAACCTCAATAATATAAATGCCAGTTTAATTTATTTTGATAATGTTATGTAATACACAAGTTTGTGATGTATAGTTAAATAATTTTAAAAATGCCGACACTTATTTCACTCAATAACAAAAAAGTTAAAATGAGCACCAGTTTCCCCAGAAAGAAATCCATGTTGCAGCTTATGGCTAAACTCCCGACATCCTTCAATACGCACTGAATTACTAATGACGTATAAAGGAACTTAATTCAAAATTCAGAATAGTATTTTATATCTTACTTACACTTTGTTGGTAAGTTGTTCCAAATGTATAAGCTGCATTCAGTTTAGTTTCTGTATCAGGGCAAAGCTGAACAAAATGTAATTTTAATTAGGTTAGTTCAAAAATATTGTTTTCTCATATGAACAATATTTACAGGTACCTCAAGCAGTTTATGTATTCACAGTTCTCAGAAAAGATATTTTGCTCTATTTCTATTTTTTAATAGAAGGACTGATTTTGAAGTGCAAACACGACTACTGCACTAATATTGGTGTTCTTAAAATGCTGGTTTAGCTTATTCATACTTGCATAGTATTTTTCTGTTCCACTGAAATCTGTGGACAGCAGCAACCAAACACACAAGAATAATCTTTTTGGGGACTGAATGTTCAATGCACTGTGCTGCCTCAAGCTTTATTAGTGGCTTCTGCTAACTTCAAAAATCCATAAGAAAAGGAGTCCACCTTCATATTACACCCTTTTTCTTAAGCTGGCATTATCACAGGATTAAAGCTATAGCAAGTAACAGATTTTTTCCTTTTTTTTTACTATAACACATTTTATGCAAAGAACATCAGATTCAACTGAATCTACAAAAAATGGGCCAAATACTAACTAAATGAGCATTCAGTGGAAGGCATAGCCATTTTCCCAAAATGAGTACCAGTCTAAATTTACATAAAACACAATTTGGTTAGTGTAAAATTGAAAGTCTTGCTACAATTATGCATTGAGCCTGCTTTAGCATACACAGTCTATTACATTAAAAGAGGCTTTGCATGGAAAAGATATTCCTTACCCATTGGTTCTTGATAGCTATTAAATGCTTTGCCTTAGAAAATTAACGTGCCCTAATGAATCTTAAAATCTACCTCAGAATATATAACTTTCTATGCATAATAATTGTCTTAGTAACATGTTCTCTCAGACACTAGTTCTTCCTAAAATTGGAGAGGCAGATGTAAGATGTTCGTCCTTAGATGATAACAAAAGAAATAGCAGTCACTATTTAAATCTTGAATGCCAGCTGCTCTTTTGTAGACACTAGAGGATTTGAAGTGACACGCTCCAAGAGTGACATGAAGAGCCTAGAAAAAGGGACAGACAATCCCGAATTGTTCTTGCTTGTGTTTCTATTGTTGCCTGCCTAGGGAAATACTGAGAGTGCCTAGATCACCACCAGACTACTAAAAAAATTCTACTCTGTAACCTGTGTTGCAGTTGCCCACTTCTCTTGCTGATAAGCTAATGACTATTGCACTTTCTATTTGCTGCTTTACTTGCATTTTTCACACCCTATCTATACAGCATGGTACTGATGAAGTAGGATGTGTGTGAGTGTGCCAATGAAATCTGAGGGTCAAGTGTCCAGGGGTACTGTCAGTCTTCTAGCCAGTGTTCCTCATTTCGACGTATAGTCTCCCAGCAAGTATTTATAACTTTCTATTATCAAAAAAGACAGGCAGATGTTGGCCAAATAATTTTATGTTTCAAACCAAAAGAAATAAGCAAACAAAAGATCCAAAGAGAAGTGAAAGAAAATGGGGTAGTAGATCAGGTTTCCTACCTCTCTTGACAGTGACATAACCACTGATTTGCTTGTCACCTCATCATGTGTGCAAGGAGGTGACAGCATCCAATAGGGATGGACTCATAGAACATCTAGAAACATATGTGGTCTGAGAGCTAAAGAATACACTTTTCTTAACAAGAAAAAGAGATCTAATAAGAAACTACACATATGGGTAACTATGCTGAAAGGAAGAAAGAAATGCTTGGTTCTAAATGACTAACACTATTTTCCAGAGCTTTCCAATATTTTGGAATTTATATTGGTCCAATGGATGAAGGCAATGTTGAAGAATTTATACTCTTGATTTTGTAGAGATCATTGTAAGCAAGAATCAAGGGCTATTTTCCCTAATGTCACTCTATACTTATGAACTGTCACTAGTGTAGTAATCAAACTCTTGGCTTTTGTATTAATTTGACTAAAGGCAATCAGAATGTTATGGTATCATGAAAAGATAACTAAAATCAGACATACCTGTAACATGCCTCCTTCCAAACTTTGCCATTTAAGAAAGTTTCCTGCTGCATCAAACAAGGCTGCAATAAATTGCAGCTTTACATCCTGATGATGAAAAAAAGATAAATAATGAAACTGCCCTTAAGTGGACATACACATTTTAGAGACTGCTGTCTCGTTGTTTACTGCTTCCTGAAACTTTCAGCATAATCCTTCATTTTTTTCCCTTTCAATATTAATCTTGGGTTTGGTAGTTAACTTTTTCAAAAAAGCCACACTTTACCATACTTCTACAGCTTCAGTGGAAAAAGTTTCAAAGGAATTTCTACACAGGTAGACATGACCTAAACTAATCAGAAATCCACGCAGATTTCTAATGTATACTACACTGGAATCTTGAGAGGTTCCAGGACTTTCAGTGTTAGGAAGAATAACAAGACTTTTAGTTGTAAAAACTATTGCATTGCAACATTGTTCAATTTAAAACATAGCCTTTTAGAATATGGCTAGAAAAGACTTATTTTCAAGTCAGTAAAAAACCTCTTGATAAATCTAGCAGTATAATTGACAAACCAAGTTATCCCTAGCACTACTTACATTCTGTGATTAGCTTAACTTGAATAAACTACTACAGTTATTCTATTTTTACAATGAAATCTGTAAAATAAATCACTTTACTGTTAGATTTACTACTTGATTCCTCCATAAAACTGTGCCAGTTAACAAGCTACTTTTAGCAGTCCACGTCTCCCAGGGATGGATATCTCGCTTTGCTAAAACTGAAATGATTTGGTTTTCTCACCTATTTTATGTTTTTTCCCCTAATTCACTGTAGGAAGAGGAAAAGGCTAGAGCAATACACTGAATCCTTCTCTGATACAACTCAGCTTGTAGAAATTTGTAACAGAAATATTAGATTGGTATAAATGAAGTAGGGAGAGCAATATGTGTGCAAGCAACAGAAGGAACAGAAAAAAGATGGTTAAATACACATATCACTGATGAAGAACACTGTTCCCAGAAACAGAGCTGAGAAATGGGTTGTGATAAAATCATGGCATGGACAACTTGTCAGCAAAAGACCCTGCACTTTGTCACATCAGGTGGGTGACAGCAAAGTTATAGCACACCATATATACTCCTCTTTGTGCAATTATCTCACCAGGAAAACTGACAAAAGGATCACCGTATTTCAAACGGAGAAGAAAGACAAAGACCAACCTTGCTTCAGATTTATGAAGACTGAAGTAAACAAGACTGAAGCAGAGGACAGTGCCAAAACAACTAACTTCTGAGAGGTATAAAAGATTTGTCTAATTATTAGTCCTTCACAGCCAATCCAGGACCTTGGGGACACAATGAACATGTAATAGCTGACATCATCTGTTCCTTGTCACACAACTGATCCTGGTCAAACCACTCAGGCAAGCACACCTTGGCCTGATGAGAATGCGGGTGTGCGAGCATAGGCAAAGCAAATATGTGAGTGAGAGAATGTCAGTAAAATCAGCTTACTAGACATTATTTTCTATAAATATTGCCTTCTTCTTCCATAAAATCTCACACTGAGTTTTGTTACACTGACTGCCTAAAATTTACCTTTAGTAGAGTCACATCTATAATACATCTAAGCATCTCTATGTGATTACGTCCTCTTCCTAATGTCTGCTTCCCCATGCCTACCACCCAAAACCTACCTTATCTCTTCCTTTAAAACTGAAGCTTGTAGGGAAATTATTTTTCTCAAGCACTTGGGATGCTAATCCTGGTTGATCACCATAATATAGCCATGGAAGACTATGCCTCCTGAAAAGAATGACACTGTTTTCTCTAAAGAAACATAGTATTTTTCATCAAAGAACATTTAGAATAATTTCCATAAAATGCTATTTAAGACCAAAAGTTATGGAAAAGGAAACTTACCAGTAGGCTATTGAATGAACGATGCCTAGCCTTGCTGTATCAATAAAAATATACTGAAATAAACCACAAGCATCTGTACTTGAAGAACTCAATGAGTTCATATTCATCACACACATATTTCCAAGAGCCTGGCATGCTGTTAAATTTGAGTACAACTGCAGTGGAGAAACACAAGAACACACAAAAAGTATTTAATTACCCCTGCTTTTGGTGAGGCAATCATAAAACTAATGTTATTTTTAAGAATCCACTCCTAAACCCTTGCTTTCACTTAAAATTTCATTTTGTAAACATTTAGTATTTTCTCACAGGTATTCAGGTACCATATTTTTATAGTCGCAGATGGCAGCATGAAATCAATACTCTCACTTTTTCAGTTTGTTTCAGTTGAATGAGCTATGATGGGATGATGTGAAAGAAATGGCAAAATCTGCATTTAGGCTGTACAACAAAGACAACTCCATCAAAGACCTCAGACTGAAAACTATAGTTGCATGTATTGTAACTATCCTCTTTTTCCCATTCATCTTGTGAAAATTCCAGCCCTCTAGACTTGCACTGACTGCCCTCAATATTTCTAAACATTCTGTATATATATAATTCTTTCTTACCTACTGTCATCTCAAAATAATTTAAAAATAAGTAAAGTAACTTCCAAAAATTGAAGTTCCGTGCTTTTACAGAAAGTACCGCTTCTGTATAAAAAAGCAAACTGCAAACATTAATGAAACTCACCCAACAGGCAAAGGCTGAGGACTGCAGGTTTTTCAGAAACCATGCTGATGTCAGTGTTATACCCTGCAAGTAAGGAATTGTTTCACTCTTTTTGTTCACAACAAGTTATCCATAATATAATAGCCTGGAAAAGTATGTCAGCTAAAAAGTGCTACTTATTTTTTTCTAAGAACTTTCCGTACTTTGTAAATATCTCAATCAAATTATATCAGTTCAAAACACAACCATAATGCAATAATTTCTTTCACTTCACTAAATCAGACAAAATATATAGAACAAGAGCCGAAATATTTAAGTTTTTAATATGGATTCTGTGACATAAGTTTTCTTTACTACACAAGGGAAATACTAGGAATTTCAAGGGTAAGATATTGAGTTGGTGGAAAATGTAACTCATGACCAAATTTCCCAAATTAATTATTTTACAGCCTGCTTTTTATAACTACTCACATTTGAACTAAACAGAGTTTGTATATACTTCAAACCACTGAAAAGACATATATTCAATATTACTTAGAAAGATGGCATTTTCAGGAAGCAAGACCACTATTTCATACCAGGCTGAAGACTGCTTTTTACTTTCTATCAAGTAGAGGCCTTTAACATTAAAACATTTAAAAACTAAAATACATTTTTTAACCATTTGGCATTTCCTGAATTTGGTACTTGGAAAATGGTCCTAACTTTGAGCAGATTTCAAAATAAAAGTTCATTGGCCAAAATACCTTCATTCTTCTCAATAGAACATATTTTCATTCATTAGCCAATTCAAGAGTTCAGCAACTTCATTCACAATCTCAAACATTAGATGCGTCCATTTTCTTCTATGAACTCCATAAAGCCGAAGATGTAAGCTCAGTCCTTATATGTTTTCAAATGTTTTACATAAATACCAATTTTACATTAAAAAAAACCCTCTTCAGCCTGTTTTTGTGATACAAGAGTGTGTTTCAAATGCACACAATACAAATGACCACATGCTAATTGTTCTAATACTAAAGGCATGTAAATGTGTAAATGACTTCCTTTTTGCAGTTTCCAAGAGGGCATGAATTTTTAAAAACTTACTCCGTGAGAACGGTGCTTGCCTGGTCTCAGTATACTCTATCTTGATGCAAATCAGACAACAAACTACCACCTTTGTTTCTCAGGATCGGAATTTAAAATATTTACTAAAAGTAACTGAGAAAGCTTAGAAATGTTTTAGAATAAATAGACTTACTAGCTGTGCAAAACGAACAGTTGCAACTCCCTTTGGGGGCAAACTTTCTTGAGCAAAGAAACACAATCCCCCAGTCTGAAAGACATAAAAGAGTCAAAAACTAGATACACTTGTCAAAATAACTTTTCTCTTCTGAACATCAATATAATAACCATTCTACTTACTAGAATGTTTGGGCTGCTGCAGTCACAGGACTTGCTTACATGAATGAATGTTTTCTCACATCTCACACATCTGTGGATCACAAACATGAAGAATGCATTTAAAATGCACTTAAGTACGAGATTTGGTACTTAGTGAAAGTTGATTACATAGCATGCCCGATAATGGTGTCAGCAGATTTCCTAGTTCTGAAGTTCAAAAATTATTACTGATTTGTTTCTACTATCAGTGAGGCAGAAAATAAACCAAATAGTTAATTATCAAAATAAGAATTCTATTTCTGCTTCCAATCCAAAGCCTGTAGTCACACTAAAGCCAGACAAAGCAACCAAAGTGCTGGTCATATAAGAACTCCAGCAAGCACAAAACAGAGTCTGATACGGAGTTCAGGATTTCCAATTCATTGCCTTCCAAACTGTCATCCCAAAGAAACAGACTATTCCTCAAGAATATTCCATTTAAACACAGCATGACAGGTTCTAATTTATCATCACAAAAGGCAGAGAATACCCACCTACTTCCTGATGCATCTGAAGCAGAGAATGACTGCTCACTTCCATTACAATGGATGCACAACGCTTCATTAAGCAAAACGCCATCGATGCCTCTTTCCACTGAAGCAGAAAAGCAACAGTGATAAAATTGCTTGATGCACAGTATGTCACACAGGTTAAGAAAAGTGTGAAAAAATAAAGTGTCTGTGCAAAACTAAAATGAATTCAAAGAGTGAGAAATGCAATATTTCATGTCCAGTTTTTCTGTTCCTTTATTATTTTTTATGAACTAAATTTCAAACCAAGGCTTCACTGCAAAGCAAAAATTCAACATGCCAAACTTACAAATTACTGGGGAAAAAATAATTAAACTTCATCTGAAATTTCTCAGGAAAATGTCACAAATCCCAAGTTTCAAAACTGCATCTTCCAGCAACTAAATCATCTGGCAAGAGAGTTCAAGTCTAATTATTAAAAAAAACCCAAAAAAACAACCAAGTAGTATTAAAAAAAAATTACAATACAAACGTTCTTCCTGCATGTTAAATTACAGAATCAGCTTTACTCTCAATATTTTACCTTAAATACTCAGAATGTATTTTGCAACTCTCATAAAGTTTAAAGGAGAAGACTAGTATTCATTACTTTCCAGATTCCTAGGAAATCTAAAATTAATGATCGGGAAAACACTAATTCTCCAACATACTCTGTTAGAAATGTAACTAAAGTGGACATTTATAATACTTATTCAAAGAATCTGTCCCAAGTCTTTGAAAATAAGGAGAACTAGAGTTCCCAAGACCTTTTATGTTTTACACCCCTGATGAAAACTGTACTTTGCTTTTAGGTTTTAACTACACAAAATAAACAAAAATATAATTAACACAAACACTAATTAATGTTTTAATTTCAGCATTAAAATTATTTTTCTATCTACTGAGATTTATCTGCAACTATTAGAGCAACAAGTAAGAAGCACAGTTATAGGGAAGCACACCACAGAAAACCACAGGTAGAGGTGTGTGTGTCAGGGAAGTAGAAAATCCACTGATATCAACACACAGCAGTTTGCTTGGCTTACTCAGGCTGCTCTTTTCCACCTACTCTTACGTATAATTTCTTTACTGCTTTATATACTTCCAAACATTGTAATGTTTTTTTAGTCCATACTGACATTGTTTTTATTCCAATTTTAAGGCCTCCATCCAGTGCCAAGGGGCTTAAAAGAACTGATACATCAATATTAATTTCTGGAATGTTTACGTAATAGTTTTGCATTAAATGAACAATGGTACAGATTTATCTGTTGTCTTTCAGGAATGATGATTAAGATCAAGAGGAATGTTGAATTTTACAACAGATATGTAAATATACGTTAAATTTCCTTTCTTATTTAACAGAAGAGCATGTCTTAGTAAACAGAAATATCTAAAATAAGTACTATCATCTCATAACTTGCATATGTTTTTTACCTAATATTTCATTATTGGGGCATTTACATTTTCCTTCCAAAGTCAGGCCTTTAGGGCAAGTAATACAATTCCACCCATCCTGAGTAACTCCGCTCTAAAACAAAACATAGATTTATTAGAATTTTCAAAAATATATACAGCACTCAATGTCTGAGAAGAATTGGCCTTATCCAGCCATTAGTTACTAGAAAATGTGTTCAGATAAAACAATGATAACATTCATGAAGCTTTTAAAGATAAAAAAAGGCTAAACAATCTGGCAAAAGTAATTCCTATGCAGACACAGACTAAAAAAATGTTAAGCTCTTCTGAGCCTGTTAGCTCACACCCTTCAGTGAAGGTAAGAGTTGATTAAAAGTAGAAGATTTAAAAAGAGATATAGAGGCCCTACACTGGAAAAATAAAAATAAATAAATGGAGGAGTTCTAAGTGAAGCAGCTTATACCATTGCATGAAATTTTGTACATGCCCAAACAGTTCATATTCAAACGTACTTTATACTATGAAGTAATTGCACTACAGATAAAAACCAAAATCAAGTGATACTGATGTCCCTTCTCCACTACCGTCATTTTATCTTTGCAAAAGCCTTCCCAGTAGATCAAAGACAAATGCCCCCATCGCAGAAAAGAGAAAGAAATAGCAAATGATCAAATCACCAAAGGATATTTGTCACTGTCTTTGTCTAACTTAGTAAGTAGATGGAAAGAAGATGGAAATTACCTACATTGCCTGTTATCCCTTAAATACCCAACTCAGGCAACTAAGCTGGTCTCTTGATCAATGGTTCTTCTATAGCTATTGAAGAGAAAGAAGTATTTGGGAAGGCTTCACCCTGAAAAGCTGATTTACTAGGAAAAAGCATCTCTTTATTGCTATGGCAGGAAAAAGCCAATTAAGCCTGGTGTCCCTGGCTCAGTGCTCAAAATTATAGCTTAATTTGCCAAAGATAGTAGAAGAACTGGCTAAACTACAAAGATATTTATAATTAAAGTAACAAAATAGCAGCAGCTCACTTTGGAGTAAAAAGAAGTATCAGGGACTACAAAGATACAGCCTAAATATTACAATAATAGGACTTATATAAATAATCAAATAAGATATGTATGAGTTGAAAAGCATCTTTGACATTCTACAGAGTCATGGTCTCTGGGCAAGGATAACATAACATGAAGCAGAAAGGAAAAAGCAGTGGAACATTTAAAATATTCTTATTTTGTCTGCAGGGACAAATTTGTAATGAAAAAGTGCCAGTAAAATAATAGTAATAAACATTTCTAAACTGAATAAAACCCAGTATATATTAATATATGAAACACTACAAATACTTCTAAATTGAAAAAAAACCCCTATAAACCTGGTCTTAAAAATTCTCAAGCAAAGACCATTATGCAAAAGTATTTTAAATGAATGAAAAATAACTTGCATTCAGGAAGAAATTTAAAATTAAAAAACCACTATTATTATTGTGGCAAAGCATGAAAAGTTCAATACCTACCATATATTCTGGGCATTTTTCACACGTAACAGAGAACCCACCATTACCAGAAATCATCCTGTATCCTGGCTCACATACACACGAACTACCTGAAAAAAACCCAAAACAAATGTATTTTTAATCTATATAAAACTATCTGTTTTTTACAGAATACTAAGAACTGCTGTTGTTCTCAAGAGATCAATACGGATTATTAGACAGACACGTAAAACACCCGGGATGGGAATGAAAACCCTCTTGCTTTTTAAAAAATGTCCACGTTACAATTTGTACACAGGTATTTGAGGAAAGTGTTACAAGGCTGACTGATCCACCAGGATGCAACAGGAACCCAGAGCTTGTGTTTTTGTGTTTTTCTAAACCAAACTGTAACAGCTGATCTAATAACAGATACAACATCTCCAACTCAGTCTTGCCACAGTGACTTTCTCAGCCCACTCTCTCTACAACACCAGTATCATATGTTTGGATACAGTTTTTGTTCTTTCAATAGGAAGTCAGTCCTAAAACCAGAACATGTTTACTTGCAAAGGTTTTTCAAGATTTAACTGTCATATGTAAAGCTGTCTTAAACTTGCAAAACCTTTAAAATTGTGCATGGGGATCAATCTCTATACTGAACAGTTTTCAGTGACTAACAAAACCTACTTAACATTTTGCAGGAAATTAAACATGTTCAAGGCACATCATAGCACACATCTGCTAGTGCTCAGCACTTTTTTTAGAAAACCTTTTCAGTCTCACTATCATGGACTTCTCTCCATATTTTTAAACACATACTACAAACCAAAACTGATTATATGTACCAATAAACTGTTTTTATTATTATTTCAGCTTACTGAACTGCGCATGCAAAAATAATGTAAAATTCTGAAAAGTTTAATAACCTTAAAGTACATCTTCATGAGGCCAGTTGCACACTTGTCAGTGATCAACTATTCATAAAGAAGAAAAAGACTAATAGGATTATATCAGTGAAGAGGCCTGAGTTGTGACACTCACTGTGATGATACCTAAATTTGCAGGCATGTTGCTTGAAAGGAGAACCCACAGTGATGAGCGATCCAGCCAGTGTATGGACAGACTTTAGCAATCACAAGTGGAATTCAGCCAAGACACAAACAGCAGACTGAGTGGCACATACTTACAGTGCTCCAGTCAGACGCTGGAGGTAAAAATAAACCCTTGACCTCCCGCTGTAACTTATGTCTCCTTGAAGCCTTTGATTTAGAGGAAGTTTCAGCCTAAAAGGGAGTTATGGATCTAAACATCCACATTATCCAGAGATCTGAAAACAATTACAGCGAAGTTTTTTTCTGTAAATAAACTTTGTGATTACTCTTTGGGGTACCCTGTTGTTGGTGACCACCTCTTACATAGTGAACACAGCCATCCACACCACTGCTTCTGACTGAGGTACCACTTCTGCAGAGAGATGCTGTTGGGTCTTAAGTCTGAAATTTGTGTCTACACACACAACAGTGAACTCCCACTCCTGTCATGCCATCTTATTCCCTAAAGAAAGCGACTGACCACTTGAATTTTCTACTCAGTACTGTCAAGGTGGATTGTGTCTCCTCCAAATTCCCGTGTGGGACTCCGACTAGCATGGGCAGGGCACAGCCTGAGGATCGCGGACTCCTGACATCTCAGACATCTCTGACAACGAGTTTCAAGTCACCAAAGCGTTCAAGAACATAATTTCAGGGTCGTGTGGAATTTTACCGATGAAAACCCGAGGAAAGAAAGATTATTTTAAGATGTTTTATTTAAAAAGGCTTTATTTAAAAAGCCGTTTCTCAGGGCTGTATCTCAGGCACATCACAGGTCCGCTGCGGCTACTTAGGTCTTTGAGGCATCCTGGCTCTTTTGGCAGCCTTCAGACCCGCCCCTGCCTGCTGCTGTTTTACCGCCACAGCCTGAGCCCCGACTTTGCGCCTCCCGCTGACGGGGGGCGAATTCAGCGCGGAGTCGCCCGATCAGCCCCGGGCCCGGGCATCGCCGCCTCCCCTCTCGCTCACCGCCGGCGCTCTGCCGCTGGTGGGCCCCGCAGGGCGCGCAGGCCAGGCGGGAGCTGTCGAAGTATCGGTGCGGGCCGCAGGCGGCGGGGCGCTGCAGCGGGACGGAGAAGGCGCGGCCGGGCGGCGGCAGCAGGGCGGCCCACAGGGCCCACAGGGCCGATAGAGCCGGCACGGCCGGGAGCAGCGCGGAGGCCCCGCGTCCCCGCGTCGCCATGACCACCCGCGCACTCCCGCCGCGCCCGCCGATTGGCCGACGGCCGCGCGGTACGGCGAGCGGCGGGGGCCAGCTGCCGCAGTGCGCGAAGTGTCCGCGGGGCGGGCGGGAGGGAGCGGGCGCAGGCGCTCTCTATTACAGCGTATCGTACTAATGTTAACACCTGTTTGTAGCTTCCCCCGAGAGGAAACTGCTAACAAGGTGAAAACTCAAAATGCCTACGCTAATGGATGCCCAGCCGAAGTTACTCCCCTTTGCCTGTTCCAGTTTTGCCAGAACGCCCTTGCTCGCATTCCACAGAATCGCAGAATGGGTCAGGCTGAAAGACACCACAGTGGGTCATCTGGTCCAAACTCCCTGCTCGAGCAGGGTCTTCCCAGAGCACACGGCACAGGGTTGTGTCCAGACAGTTCTTGAGTATTTCCAATGAGGGAGACTCCACAGCCTCTCTGGGCAACCTGTTCCAGTGCACCTGCACAGCACAGAAGTACTTCCTCGTATTGAGGTGGAAATTCCTGTGCATCAGTTTCTGCCTGTTACCTCTTGTCTTGTTCTGTCAAATGTTACCAAAACTTTGCAGGCCACTTCGTGTCCTGGACACTAATTATTCCTTATTGCCCCTTGCCTGTGTACTAAATGCCTAACTATTATGATTCTCGATTTTGAAGTCCATATGCTTATTGCACCAAATGCTTTATTCCTCATTGGATTTCTTGTGCTGGCTCAACAAGTTTTTAATGCTTGAGTTAGTGACGTCTTCACAGGCTGAAGTTCATGTAAATTTTACTATCCAAAAGATGTAACTTTTTACCCCTTGCTTGGTTTGTGGAAACTTCCACCTTGCATCCTGCGCAGAATAAACAATGCCTCCTTCCTAAACTAGACTGTGTCTGTGTTTAGAGAGCTCCTAAAATGGGCAACATTACTAGGTGAATATAGCAAAAATAGTACAGACTGTTTTTGTCTATGTAAACTGGACCAGACAAGTGCTGAATAAGCCTAGAAATACAGGGGACAACACATAACGACAGGGAAAGGCAGGTGGCATAAACATTGGGACAAAATAACCCCCTCACCTACATAACCAGAGTAGTCTGACCTTTGCCCTTCCCTTTACACAGCCCTACACCTTTCCTCCTCTGCCATTCCCGCATCCTTGCCCGCCTTTGTTCCCAGAGCCCAGACCGGAGCCAGACCCGAGGTGGGTGGGAAGCCGCGTCCGTGGTGCCGGCGGGGCCGCGGGGAAATGAGGGCGGCCTTCGGATGGTGAGGCCGGGCGGGCACACACGGGGCGAGCCTGGGCACAACAGGGCAGGGCAGGGCAGGGCAGGGCAAGGCTGGGCAGGGCTGGGCAGAGCAGGGCTGGGCAGCGTGACAGAGCTCTGTGCGCTGACCGATGCCGCGCAGATCTGATGTTATGCAGATGTGGTGCCGTGCAGATGTTATGCAGATGTGGTGCCGTGCAGATGTGATGCCGTGGGAACGGACCATAGCAGATCTCTCATTAAACAGACTATTACTGCACAGATCTATTTACGCGGGCAGCACAAGGCCGGCCCCGGACAGCATGGCGCATGCGCGCTACCAGCTGCGCGTGGGATGGGGGCGCTAGGCTGCGCATGCGCGGCTGCGGCTGGAGGGGGCGGGGCCGGGGGTAGCGGCCGTTCCTGCCCCGCCCGCAGGGTGCGCGCGCAGCCCCGCGGTGGCGGCGCGCGGCGGGGCTCGCGGCCCGGAAGCGCTCGCGCGGCGCAGGCTCCTCTGAGCGCGGGGGGGCGGCGGCGGCGGCGCCATCTTGGCGGAGCCGTGCCGGGAGCTGCGGGGCCCGTCCGAGCGGCGAGTGCGGTGGGTGCGTGGATGGATGGCGTGAGGGACAGCGCCCGCCTCCCCGCGGTGCGGCGTGGGGCCCAGGGCGGCGCGGGGTTCGCGCCGGGAGCCGCTTCTCGGCAGGCCGACCCGCGCGGAACCGCTGCGCGGCCGCTCCCCGGGCTGCGGCCTTCTCGTGCCGCCGGGTTTTCCAACCCCCTCCCCCGTTCCCGGTGCCTCCCTCAGCCCTGTCCCGGTGCCGGGAGGCGGCCGGGCTTCTCTGCCAGGGCGGAGCACAAGCGGCTCTGTCGGGCGGGAGCGCGTGTGGCGCGGGGCAGTCTCAGCTCACCTCACCTCGCCCCGGCCCGCCCCGGCCCCCCTGCCCGTTCCCCGTCCTGCCGCCCGCGGCCCCGCAGCGGTGCCGGTGCTGGTGCTGGTCGGGCGGCTCACTGCGAGTGAGCGGGGCTCCAGCCCGCAGTATAGCGGGCCCAGCTGCAGAGCTCACTTGCGTCTTCCTCCAGTGATGTGCAGACTGCCATTAGCAGTAGCTTGCTTTCACTGTTAAGCCTTATTTTTAAGAATAGAATAAGAAATTTTCCTCTGATCCACCTGTTATTTTTACAGTGGTCTAGTTTTATAGTCGGAGTGTTTCTGTGTGTGTGCTTTCTGGCTTGCATGCAGACTGTGTAATCTCTCAACGTTGTGGTAAAAATACTAGTTTAGTGCAGGCTTAGTTTCCTACAGTGTTTATAAGTTGTGGCTTTAATGGCTTTAATGGTATTTGGAATTTCTCGAGTCTGTGGAAGAGTAGGTATAGTACTATTTTTCTAGTCAGCTTTGTTTAAATATAAAATTTCATACAATTGTGTACACTTCTGTGCTTTTAAATTGGTGGCATGAAGTTGTTAATCTGTTCTCCAAATCCTTGCTCTTTGAAGTCCTTGTTCAGTTAATGGGTCTTACTTTTCATGACAAGTCACTCTTTTTGGTCATTCACTTTAAATTGTTGGATGGCTTGTCTATACCTTCTATCCACGCGTGATTGTTTAATAAGCAGTCAGTAAGAGCTTATTTGAACTTGCATTTCTGTTTGTGGACTTTTTAGAGATCACTTTACGATCTGGATTCACTGTGTCTAGCTTTCATCACTGAAGGTTGTGTGTTGTATCCCTGGTGCATCGTGGAGAACTTGCTGTTTATCACCGAAGAAATATGGAGGAGAGCTGTTGTGAATGATGTTTAAAAATTGGGATAAGAATGTGGAGTTGTGAAATCCAGGAGTACTACAGATTAAATACATCATGAAGTAGCAGGGCAGCGGATTTGGTTTTTCAAGACATGAAGGTGCTGTATGAAAATTCTGCCCTTGAATTCTCCACGCTTTTTGGCACTGCCATTGCATCTGTTGAGAAGAGACATAAAGTATTCTGGGTCTGGCTGGGACAGAGTTAATGTTCTCCAAAGCAGCACATACAGTTCAGTGTTTTGGATTTGTGGCTAAAAGAATGTTGACAACACATCAGTGTTTTGGCTGTGGCTGAACAGTGCTTTCAAGGCTGTCAAGGCTTTACCTCTTTTCCCTACTCTGCCACTCCAGTGAGTGTGCTGAGAGTAGGTGAGAAGCTGGGAGGGGACGTGGCTGGGACAGCTGACCCAGACTCATCAAAGGGATATTCTGTGCAATTTGTAATGTCATGCTCAGCAACAAAAACAGGTAGAGGAAGAAGTATTTTGTTGGATGGTTTTGGTTGCTTAGAGGAGACTTTTTCCTGGCTCCCAAGGCAGTTATTTGGAGGTAGGATGGACATTGGTCAGCCTGTAGGAGGTGGTGAGTGATTTTCTTTGTTTCTCATTTTTTGCTCCACTGATGAAACTATCTTGATCCACAAGTTTTCTTGATGTTGTTCTTCCTGTTTTCTTTCCCATCCTGCTGATGGGGAGAGGAGTGAACAATTGGCTTTGTTGGTGCTTGGCTGCTGGCTGGAGTCGACTCATCACAGAAGTACAGAGAACAGATGGTCTTTAATGAAGTTACTAAATGGGCAGTTGTTTTCTGTTGTGCTTACAACGTGCTGATGTGGAAGTGACATAAAATCTCTTAGAGAATTTGGGCTTTGCTGTTGTTTTGCTTAGTTCAGCTGGAGTGATAGTTATGGTTACTGATAACTTGTCATCAGGATCTAGTGTTTTATGTTACTGAGCAAGGGGTTTGTAGAAGGGATGTTCTCTTGGATTGTTGGTTGGGCTGTTGTGTTTGTTTTAAAGGGATGTGGTACTTTGCTACAGAAGCTTGTGTTTGTTCTGAGAGTGCTGTGCTATTTATTGTGTTATGTTAGATAATGTTGAAAATCAGGATATGTTTAAGTCAGAGTAGTAAAGCATTTCTTGTTCTCAGTTTGAGAAGCAGTACAGTAAAGATACAGGGAAAATAATGAAGCTGGCTTTGTAAATTCAGGTACTTTCTGAAGTTTCTCCTTGTTGGATATTTTTGCTCTTTCCTTTGATGGTCTTCACTGTATATTAAGTGCAGTGCTGGACTGGTGAATAGCATGTTCTCATTGCGAACCTTGAAACCAGGTGGATCTCAGAAGAATGGACACGTCCTGTAATCCTGAGATGGACTTAAGCATCTTTCAAGGACTCATTTGCGAGTTGTTCCCTCGACACACTGTCAGTCCGTGCACCGCGACAGTTCAGTGTGGCACAATTGATGACCAAGTAATCTCATCGTGTTTTCATCGTTTTCAGAAGTCAACTTAAATTTTGAATTTCTTTTGCTTCTTAAATGGAAACACAAAGGTGCACTCCATAGCATCTTGGAACGTGGAAGGAGTTCTTCACATGGGTTCATAACATGCTTGGCTTTAGTATTAGCCACTGCTATGGATGAGCTGCAGCAGTGTAGCACAGTATGTAAAGCAAAGTACAGGTATCAGCCATTAATTATGTTTCGTTTTCTTTCCACAGTTAAGTTGATTTTACAGAATTTATCAGGTCTCCAAAACAGAAACAGGTAAGCTGCCAAAAGCTTAACACTTCTCACTGAGTATTGTGACAAGATCGTACACAGCCTTTTTTCCTCACAGACTTGTGGCTGGGAACTAGGATATGCTCTCCTGAGTGCTCGTGGCTGCTGCAGTTAATATTTTGACTACCTCAAAGAGACAACTTCTTTGAATGCTGAGGAAACATAAATTACTGAACAGAACTGATCACTGGGTAGAGCAACTTGTTAAAGCAGTAAAGGCATCACTGTTTGTGAATTTCTTCATTTTCCAGTGACATAGTTATTCTTTTTCCTTTCTTTTATCAACTAGTGTCCTGTTTGAAAGGAAACAGGATTTTTTTTTTTTTTGTTCCTTAGGACTGGGCAGAGATCTCTGGCATACAGTAACTATGCCAGTTAACTATCAAAGACTTGAGGTGTTCTTTAGGTATTGTGGATGGTGAGGAGTGATTTAGATGGATTTTGTTGCCCTTAGTATAGGAAATATTGATAGATTTGGGCACTTGAGCTGGTGGAGTAGCTAATTGTTTTGACTAATCAGCATTCAGTGAATTGTGTTTTAATCCTGTCTTGTGAACTTGTGGGTTTTTCGATGCCTTCTCTCTTGATTGAATCAAGGGCATTCACTAAAAAGGCTCTAGCTTCTTAAGTGATAAGATACTGTAATAGCTGAGTACTAAAGACGTGCTATCATGTGTACCTTTTTGTCTGCAGGTGATTTTTGCTGTGGGTTGAGCTCAGCATGGCTGTAGTCATCCGTTTACAGGGGCTTCCTGTTGTTGCGGGTCCTCCAGATATTCGTCGTTTCTTCTTGGGATTGAATATTCCTGATGGAGGTGTGCATATTATTGGAGGAGAGCTTGGGGAGGCTTTTATTATATTTGCAACAGATGAAGATGCACGGCGTGCCATGAGCTATTCAGGAGGGTTTATCAAAGACTCACGTGTAGAGCTCTTTCTCAGCAGCAAGGCAGAAATGCAGAATACCATAGAAATGAGCCGGAAACGATTTGACCGTGGGGGACGAGAAACTATGTCTGGCTCTAGAAGAACGGGTACTAACGGTTCTGGCACATCAAGTGTTGGAGACATGCCACATTTAGTCACAACTTCTCCAAAAGGATTAAGAAAACCTAGTTATGGGCCACCAAATCGCCTGGAGGCTGGTTTCCATACCAATGGCACAAGACATGGTGATATGGGTATACCTAAGTCAAACTATCAGTTAAGAAAGAATTCTCACCCATTTAACCCAGATGATCGTTACTTATTTCTACGTGGTATACCTTACTCTGCAACAGAAGTTGAAGTACGTGCTTTCCTTTCTGGGATATGTGTGGATGGAGTGATTCTCATAAAGCACCGCAATGGTTTAAACAATGGTGATTGCTTGGTAAAATGTGCTACGCCTGGTGATGCCTTAGAAGGACTTAAACGTCATAGACAGTACATGGGTCAGAGATTTATAGAAATTAGTCCAACTACAGAGGAACGGTGGATTGAATGTGGCGGGAGGGTAGACATGCCAGATGAAATGGATCACTTTTTTTGTGAAGACCTTTCTCCAAAAAGTTCAGGCTACATGCATTCAAGAAAGCATTCTCGTTCAAGATCACCAAGGAGACAAAGAACGCGTTCTCGCTCATCTCCCAGCCAGGAATATTACATACACTTAAGAAATCTGTCTTTTAATGTGGAGAAGAGAGATTTGAGAGATTTTTTCCCTGATCTGGATATATCCAGCAAACAGATCAAGATTGTAACGGATAAGCATCAGAAAAGGACAAGAGATGCCTTTGTGATGTTAAGGAGTGAGAGAGAATACCAGGCTGCTTTGCAATGTCATAGAAAGGTTCTTCTCAATCGTCCTGTTTACATTTTTCCAATTTCAAGAAAGTCAATGTTGAAAATAATTGATTCTTGTGAGAGGAGAAGATCACTGGACAGAGATCATCCTGGACAGGCCATATCAGAAAAAGGTTATAGAGAAGGTCATTCCAGCCCTAAGATGTGTGTTTATGTCAGGAATTTTCCATTTGATGTGTCAAAAATTGAAGTGCAAAAGTTCTTTGCAAGATTTGATATTGATGAAGATGATATTTACTTGCTCTATGATGAAAAAGGACTTGGACTGGGAGAAGCACTAGTGAAGTTTAAATCAGAAGAACAAGCCATGAAAGCAGAAAATTTAAATCGTCAAACATTTTTGGGAACAGAAGTATTAATAAGACTTATATCTGAAGAGCAGATGCAGAAGTTTGGTGTAAGTGTACCATTATCTGCACCAAATGAAGTGCACGGTCATTCATATCCGTATGACCGCGGTGAGCTTTCCCGTCCAGTTGGTTCACCATCTGGGCCACCACAAGGGCCACCTATGCATTCATTTGGTCCCCCCGGGAACTTTAGGCATCATTCTGAATTTAGACACCCCCCTGAGGACTTCATGTGCCCTCCTAAGGATTTTAGAGGTCCGCCACCCCTCATGGATTTCAGTGGTGACAGTGAACCTTTCGGCAGAATGGAGTTTGGGAATAATAAAATGGGAAATTTTCCTGAAGGAAGATTTATGCCGGATCCGAATTTCAGTGGTGGTTCTGAACGTGTTGTTCCTATTCTATTAAAAAATTTACCTTTTAAAGCTACTCCTAATGAGATTCTGGATTTTTTCTATGGCTACAGAGTGATACCGGACTCAGTTTCTGTGCAGTACAATGAACAAGGATTGCCTTCTGGTGATGCCATTGTTGCTATGACAAACTATGAGGAAGCTATGGCTGCTATTAATGAACTGAATGATAGGCCAATTGGTCCGCGGAAAGTTAAGTTGAGCTTGCTGTAAAGGAGGAAAGATACTCTATAGTAAAACATTCTAGGTTTGACAGTATTGACAGTTATTTTAACTTTTTTAATTACTGGAACATGCAAAAGAAAGTTTTCATCAACGGTTGTAAATAATACCCAGTTTGGTTGTTTAGCTCTTGGTTGAAATGTCTGTAGGACACTGGATGTCATACATCAAGGTCTAAAGGGATGGAGTCTTTGCTTTTTGTTTTTTTTTTTTCTTTTTTAGTTTGCTTTAATTCCATGTCCTATGTCTTTGCATCAAATAAAAAATATAAGTGCTGGTTGACTGACCACACAAATGGTTCAAATACAGGATTTTCAGTGCTACCTGCATTAGTAAATAACACTTCTTGTTGAGGTTAGCTTAAAATTTGAAAGATGACTGATTTTTATATTTTGGATTTTCTTTTGTTTTTGTGTAAACTTCAGGTTTCATTCAGTTTCATGTGTTTGCAGGCATTCCTGTTAAAAGAAGAAAAAAAGAGCTCTGTTCACATTAGCTGGCTTTGCAACTTTTTATAAATAAAAAGGAAATTGCCATTTAAATGTGTGTCTTCTATTTAAAACTTGTGTAGTTAATGATCTAAATTATTATGCTCAGCAGATATGGGTCTTGGTGAGAATGATGCTGGCCGCTTCCTCTGGAAAGAGTGAACTGTTACAGTTTGTCACCACAGTTTAGAAAAGGTAGTGTACAGAGATCTGAGTCTCTTAATCAGTTGGACAGGTTTTCTTCTTGCTCAGTCCAGTACCTTGAGGCAGAAAATGAATGTTGGAATTAGATCAAGAATTCTGACTTCAGTGGTCTTTGTTTTATCTCCACATGCTGCATAATATGAAAAACTAACTTGCTAATGATGTCTGGATACATTCCAGGTCAGTCTCTGATTAGTTTTAACTAACATCTGTCACTGGTAACCACGCTGGCAACCAGCTATATTATTTTCTTATGTAATAAATATTTATATCAGTATTTTTAGAACATGTTGGTTTGTTTGGTTTGGAACCACCATATTTAATTTTTAGGAAAAAATAAGAGCTATCCTAGAAAAGCGGCATCTTCATAATTGAGGCTCGGTAGGAAACTTTGGTTGTTTGGGTAAGGACTTCTGTTGACACTGCAACTGTGCAAGACAGTATTTGGAGTACTAAAGAATTTTATGACTTTTAGTTCCCTCAGACTAAGACAGGAAAGGTGCAACTTGGCTGTAAAAACTTACGACCTTTGCTTGGGCAATACCAAAAAATTTTAAATTCATAGCGTAGGGAGGTCTCTAGTCCAACCCCCTCCTCAAAGTAGTGTCAGCTAGAAGAGGTTACTCAAAGCCTTTAATATTTAATAGCTCTAAGGACAGAGCTCTCCAGGCAGCCTGTGACTGATCCCCCTCACTGGTGGTCACACCGTAAGCGCTTTATTTATGTAAAGTCACCATCATTGCTGCTAAACTTCCACATAAACTGTTAAGTACAAAGTCAAGGAAATTTTTTGTTCTGTAATTTTTAAAAAGTTAGTATAGCTTTATTTCTTCTGCATAATATTTGTTCTCTGCTTTAAGTGTCAGGAAAAAAAGCATTTTGAATGATAATGCAAGGTCTGTATATGTAGATTCCTCTGAGCAAAGAAACATACGTGGCTTAAGATTTCAAATTCTGAACACTTAACAACCAGTGTTTTGCTGTCTGGTAGGAATTAGCTTCAGAATCATATGGTGTTGAATCCTCAGAATTTAAAAGGAATTAAAACCCACCAAGTCTGTGCTTTTATTTCATAACTACTATAAAAGAGATCAGGGCGCCGGAAGACTGTTTACAGGTAAAATAAAGACATGAGAATCCTCAAAGTAAACTTCTTTGACCTCATCATGATGTTGAAAACTTCTGATTATTTTCGTAAGCTCTTTACTACTAAGCTGTGTTGTAAATGAATACTACTACTCCAGTTAGCTTTTGATGAATTGCTGGTTTTAAAGTTCTTCCAGCTACTAAACAACAGGAGAGTTTACACTTGGAGGCTAAAAAGACAGAGGAGTTCAGTAGGTTTTTTTGCCAGTAAAGTGTGAGAATATATTTTAGAAAAAACTGTTCTTGAAAGAGTTTAGAGTAATTCCTGATAAAAGACCATTAATGTTTGTGATGGTAAAATTCACCCCCCCCACCCCCTGTTACTGAACATACAGAATCATAAAGGTTATAATGGCAGAGGTCATAACTGAGGCATTTCAAAATGGTTTTTTTGTTTGACCTATAGCTAATTTGTATTTAATTTAAAGACAGATTAGAGTTTATGACCACTTTAGGTTAATATGCAATGTTTGATTGACAGGCCAAAAAAGTTACTTTTTCAAGGTCTATAAATAAAAAAGCTGTACTTCAAAGTATGTACAGATGAACTTGAAGTATACTGAAATTGGGAAGGGATGCCAGTACATCTGTTAATAAAGTTACTGGGATGGTTGATTCTTAGTTTGTAGCTGTTATCTGGTTGGTGTCTTGGGTGCATATGTGTGTCCATCAGTCTTTGTTCCCTCCCTCCCCTTCCATCCCCCCTCCAAACTGGGATGTGTATATATAAGCATTATACTCTGTTTCTGCTTGAATCGGTCGTACAGGTGCATGATGTAGTGACAGCATTTCCTTGTTAATAGGGTTATATAACTTTAGATGTTTACTGGCTTGGAGGCACTGTACTTTTGGTACAAAGGACAAATCAGCAGCCACCTATAATTACACAGCTTTAAATACTGTTCTTCCTTTTTAAGTACCATCCATCTAGTAAAAGAAAAATGAAATGCTACAGTTTGTGATGTTAATATAAAACATAGCAAGTTTTCTTAGGTATGCCTTCTCTGAACTTGCTACCATTGTCCAAAAAATTCTGATATAAAGAACAATCTCTGTTGTCAAAAACTAGAAAGAGTGATCACCTATCAAAGCAACTTGCTGCATTCAGGGAAGCTGTAACAGGACACTCTGATTAACACAAGATAACCCTTAATCCTAAAAGGAATGTGCCAGCATTTTCAACAGTGGCAAAATAGTCTCAGCAAGAATGGATACAAGCCTGCATCATCTTGGTGTTGGTAGTCAAAAATACAATGAGTGAGTCAAGTCTTGCAAGCAGAAGAAGTCAAGAATTTTTGCAGAAGTATCTTTAGGTAATAATTCTGTAATTACATTCTAAATTCTTCTGGCTTTAAAGTATTTTAATCAGGGACTTTTCATCTGTAGTTTCAATGGCATGCAATTTCTGTGCAACATGCAACTTTAAGACATTATACATGCAGGACTAAGTTGCCCAACACTCTCTTTCTCCTTTTCTGGAAGTTTTTCTGTAATTCCTGAAGTTGACTTTTTTGTGAAGTAGTAAGAAGGAATTTGAAGCTGCTGAGGAAAACAAAAACCTCTTTCTTACCCTAGCTACTAATCTTTTAGGGGGCAATTAATCTAAACAGGGCTACCTTCTTTCAGCATTCCTTTCTCAAGGCATAGTACACAATTGCTATTTGCATATATGTATGTTATATGAAAACCTGGTATTGTTATGAAGTTAGTCGTCTGTTTTGGAGATGGACTGCTTCATTGAGTATGAAATGGTAAAGTGGTATAATCGCCATAATTCTGATGTTGTGATACAAATAAGTGCCTTAGTCGCTGAAATAGATGGGAATTAGTTACCCAGATACTTCTAAAATTGCGCTCATTGGTATTTCATCCTTGTCAACAGTTTAATGTCAACAGTAGATAATTCTGGTGTAATATTATTTTCTGGGTCTAAAATGAAACCCTATATTGTGATGTTTTCACTTATATTTTCATCACATTAATTGTTGGCAAAACCTGTTTTTTCACACGTCAAAACACCTACACATTTCATACTTTGCATCAATGGGGCAAAGGTAGCATCAATACTCTAAATTCACTTCTTGGTTTATTTCCATAACTGAAAGAATATTTGGTTATAACTTAATTTTTTTTTTCCCAGTGACAAGTTTAAATTCTATATTTATGCATGTATTCATTCTTTAACTAAAGCTGGAGATGAAACAGTGTGGTAGCAGTTTTCTAGAAGACAATACACTGTTAAAAAATGAACATGGGTAACCACTCTATCCAAATATAATGAGAAATTACATCAAATCTGTGTAATTTCTTGTATGTTTGATGGAATCAGAAACTGAATCGTGTAGTTAAAACACATGAAATTTGAACTATATGTAGCATGTCAACTAGTACAATAAACATCAACTACATAAAATATCCACTAATGTTATTATGAAGGCACTTTTATTTAAAAGCAAAGCAGCATTAAACGTAGATACCGGGCTCGGTCCTTATTTGTGAGCATTCATTCTGTATGTGTAAAGGAATCAAAAGTCATCTTAGCCTGAGGAAAGCCTGAGAAAAATGAAAGCAAGAAAACAATACACCTCATCCTGCCTTCTCCCATCCAAGGTGGGTAAAAAAGTGAAATCGTTAACAGCTTGTTGCTACAAACAGTTTCTTGATTACTACAGTTAATTTAGGATGTATAAACCCATTTATGACAGGTACAGCTAGAGGACTTACTAAACTGAAGAGGTGTTTAGCTAGACAATAAGGTAATATATTGGCAAAGTAACAAACCAACCCTTATGTTTGTAACTGCTTGTCAGCTTAGTGCAGTTTTTGGACATTTAAGCAAATGTGACTGCAATACAGCATTTATGCAAATATAATACAGGATTCTATTTAAATATTTCATTTTCTAGCTGCTGAAACTGTCCATTTTCAGCAGATTTTGTTCCATTCTTTGAAACTGGTCATTTGTTGTCTGGCACTCTAGAATTGGTGCTGATTTTTGTTCCTGTTAGAACTTTAAATATACAGCTTCAGTGAAATTTTTGATGAACACACAAAAGCCTTTTAGGTATTTTTTCCCCATAACAAAAAAATCCTCTTAGAATAGCTTTGTTATCTCACTTCCTTAGTAGCATCAAATTCCTCCTCTTCATCCTCCTCCTCCTCCTCATCCTCTTCCTCCTCTTCTTCATCTTTTCTTTGGATACTGCGGGAAATCTGTTAAAACAAAAATTCAACAGAAGTAAATCCCGTGTTTTTATTCCTCAGAGACATTTTCTTTTAGCACTTTAAGTCTAAACATGTATAGGGTTTTTTTTATTTGGGGGTGGATGTAAGTTCTTTGTCCCTTAACCCTTCATAGCATGCCAAAGGAAAGATATATGGCACAGAATAAAAATACTGTAATGAATTTTAAAAACTAAAAAGATCCCCATAGTCATGACAACTATTATAGGATAGGGAAGACTATACTTTGATCTAATTAAAGCTAAAAATCAACAACATCCCAGTCAGTTTGTGGGTTGGCCATTGTTAGGGGCTAATCTTGTCTTGAAGACATCAGACCTCTTTAAATTAGAAGTTTGAAACTATGCTGCTCCAATTTTTTTTTTTTGAGAATGAATTCGACAAACTTTTTACTCAAAGAGTTTTCTTTTACAGATGAACTTCTCTCCCTGCCCATCAGTTCTTGCTCTTCAGAATGACACTGTAGTCTCCTTTTTTAGGTTCATCAAACAAAGTGCCAGCTGCCAAGCTTTCATCGCATCTGACAGATTCTGCAATCTGTACTTTTTTCTAATGAGGGTTCAATCTTATTCCTATTGAAGATTCTTCACAGACGATGTAACATTTACAATTCAAAGTGGGATATATGTGGTTCTTTTTCTTTCCTTGTAAGAAGGAGAACATTGAAGACAGTTATCCAAGTCATCTGGAATGCTGTTCAAAGACGACTTCAGGTTCAGCAGTTCTCTAAGAGCATCTGCAACTCTAATTTTGGTTATATTCTCTGTGTTTTCTCACATACAGTGATGTAATAAAATGTATAGAAGACAAAACTTGCCTTTGTCTTTAAACAGCCCCCTATTTAAAAGTCCTTAAATGCTTATTATTAAAATGACTTCTGAGATGTTCTGATTCATATAGCTGATGCCTAAAAATCCTGCAAAAGACTTTCAAGGCAGCATCAGTAGAGGTCAGAAACTTCTAGGTGCACACTAAAAGCATGTGCTTTATCCATCTATCTCCACTGATGCTGTTTTGAAAGTCTTTTGCAGGAATTAAGGCATCACAGTCATGTATGTAACACCATTTTTTTGTGTGTGCATAAAGCAAAGTGCAGTCATTGAACTAATGAAAGAAAAATCCTTAGTCTCGTTGATGCTCACAAAGTACGTAATTTAGCTTGAAGCAAATGCTCACTTACAAATTCCTGAACATAACAGAAAGGGTTAACAAGTTAAAATGTCTAAACCAGCAACCTCTCATTCTGTGAAAGATAAAAATGACAATGACACTAATTTGTAACTGGAGATTAAGGAATGCTGCAGATTGACCTTGTTAAGGTCGTGTCATTTCAATGGGATAGACTAATTTTCCAGATTTTTTCCTAGTTAAAAGCATCTGAAATTCTTAAGTGGAACTTGCATCATATTTCTGAAGAAAAACTTGCCCTTTCCTGAAATAAGAGGTGTTGGTTTTGGCTTTATGGCCTTTTTGTGCTCACCTCTCAAATACCTCTGACCATGCTGTAATTAACTACATAGTACACTACATATTATCACTGGTGGTGGTAAGATGGCTATCCTAAGAACCAAACTGGATTAGAGTAAGGAAAGTGAGAAAGGAAAGGAGACAATTTAAATCCACATTACTGTGCCACAGAGCTAGAACATACCAGTACTTTTTAATTTCTGATTACTTCATGCTGGAAAAATAATAGTAAAAAAAGGAATCTGGTAATTTGTTGCTTATAAATAATTTGATGTGAAAATGAATTCTATGAGTTATAATTCTATGCACATAGGTGTGATGACTGGTCTTGCTGGAGCTGTTCTGCTTCATGTTTCACTGTAGGTGTTACTGTAGAAAACATGGCAATCCTCTCCTTGTGTCTTAGGCAGTGGGCAGTCTTGAAGCATTCAGATGAAGACATTTTCAGTAAAAATAATACTTTGCTGTTGTAGAGGGTCAGTGCAAAACAGCTTGTTACATTAAGTGCATGTAGATAAAACTTGTTAAGTTTGATTTAAAGTATCTAGAAAAGGTAATTTTCTTCTGCTATAGTTCTAAAATACAGCATATACCAACCTGAATCAGTAGTACAAAATGCTGAGGATAAACTGCCGAGTAAAGCTCTTTGTGAAAAAATGAATCAAGCTCAAGGAGTACTTTAGATTTTTAACATACAAATAGTATGTTCACAGTTCACAGAACCAGAAATAAATTCAAGGATGGTATGTGTTAAAGCCTCTGAAAGACCTGCACTATGTTACTAGCACAGTTTATCCCTTCTGGTATGCAGTGACTTCCCCCACTGTCCCCCACTGACGGGTTAGTGTTGGCACGTGCGTGTCTGTCTGTCCTCCCCTACCCCATGGCCTTAGGCTGAGTGATTCTGTGAATTGCTTATCATACAGTTTATACTGCTTTACACTGGAAATTGCAAAGTGCTGCCTTACAGTTAGTAAGGGATTACTGTGTAGCAGGAAACTAACTTGTAAAAAATTTGGCAGTGAAAGATCCCCAGAAAAGAAAAAACAAGTCACCTGAAAGTTTTCCTGAATACAGCACCTTTTTTTTTTTCTTATGAGATGTTTGGTGGGTTCCAGAGACTAGAGCCCTTCGTGTAATTCAACAATACACTATTGGCAGAATCAGAAAGGGCAGCATGGGGAGCGCGTGGAACAAGCTTCTTGCCCCTTCTTCACTGCCCTATAGTTGATGTGTAAGATTTTAATATATTTGTAGATTTTAATATAGCTTCTAACAGTTTCTAAACCTCTTTCTCAGTTTGTGCTACATTCTTGAAATTCCATTTAACAGTCTTTTCAAGGAAAAATATTTCAGCAAGGACATCTTGTTTGGGACACATGCACCTGGACCAGAATAATAAAATACATTATAGTAAAAATGAGATAGAAGGCCCAGAAACCTTGGAGGGACTCCAAGGGAGCAGTGCTGAGGGTGGTACCAAGGGTAAAATGGTTTTTGGGTTGGCTGTACCCATCAGATATGGTAATTGTGTTACAAATTTTTAAGAACCCTATACTGGGTGTGTGCCCATGTACTTTGTGCACCTGAAAGCTTTCATTAAAGAACTGCTCTCTACTTTATCTATACTAATATTGTCTCAAAACTTTTTTTTCTCCTTAATTTTAGGCAACATAGTGACTGCACTAGTAGGGTGTTCCACTGCTTTTTCCTGACATATGATCGTCTGTAGATACCCTGCTTAGCCATGTAAGGCGACATTATTTTGAAACATACTGCAGCTTCCTTCTAGGTCTAGATGACTTCCTATTCTTTTCAGATATTCCAGTGAGATGTTAGGAGAATATTTACACCTGAATTTTTAACTAAGAGAGAGGTCTAGCAGAAAAAAAAGCTAAACTTGCAAGTTACAAAAAATGGAGTTCCTCTCTGTCTCTGGGAGAAATCACAGTGTACATACGCTCAGTTTCCTGTTGCTTTGGGTTTTCTGTCTCTCACATTTTCTGAAGTAGCTTGAATGTGAAATTAGCTTGTTTGTAAGAGGGCACTGGCAGGTTACTCAGAGTCAAGGTCGTACTTCATGCACTTAATCACTGGGTTCTTTTATCTTTTCAGATGACACTGTTCATACTTTCAGCAGAATAGCTCAACTGCAATAACTGATCCTTTCTGTGTTGAGAAGGTGTAAAGTGTGTATGAAGTCAAGAAAACTTCCTTATTACAACATCAATGCATAATCCTATTAAGATATGTACATTTTCAATTTGGCTATCTTTGTCTTAACTGAAACACTGGCAAGAATCATCATAATTACAGGATTATGGCTGCAATAAAATAAAAATAATTTAGCCATTTTGCAATGTCTGCAAGTTTATTGCTGCAAACAAGTACCAAAGATTGCAAGGTAGCTGGTCCAAAACCAGTGACACTGTTTCTATCTGTTTCACTTATTATCACCCTGCTTTTCCTCACCTGCTCTGAATTTTCAGAGTATAAAAGGAACGATCTGATGGTCATGGGTTTGGTCTGCTGCTACAAGATACCACTAGTCTGAGTTAGGATCTGGTAGAAAATTTGCACTCTAGAATCTGGATACTGAGACTAAGAATATGCAAGTGTTATTTAAAGAATGTCACTTCTCTTTCAAATAAGCTCCTAAATCTACAGTTTGTTCATGGAAGAAATCGTATTGCTGGAAATGGCATTTTTCAAAAGTAAGCAATACAGTTTTAAAAGCTGATTTTTTTTCCCCTCAAATGATAAAACTGTATTAAGAGCTTAATATGATATTTATGCCCTTGGAATTTTCTTTACCTTTCTAACTGTCCTGAACTGAGTAGAGACAGTGGGTCCATTTACATTAGCTAAAATACTGTCTTAAGTAGAGCTTTAATACAGTGATTTAACATGACATTTTTCTTTCTTACCTGTACTGTCCTCAATGAAGATTTTGAGGAGGCAGTTCTTTGCAGGGGGGACTTGGAATTTGCACGAACTATGTCTAAGCGAGACTGATAGTCTGGTGGATAAAGTGAGCTCCGAAAAACCTGTTGAAATGAAGAAAGCTGTGACTTAGGTGCCATGATACAGTTTACAAGCTAAGAATCACCAAGACTGAAACTAGCAGAAATGCAGCATTGGACAACAAAACCTGGTCTAGAGATATGCATCAACTGTAGTTTGGATTGATCACTTTTAGCCAAAACAACATCCTTGATTAACTTGAGACACATTAACAGTTATGTGGTCAAAGTAAACATTCTTCAGAGATTTGAGGGCATTTTCACGTGTCAAACTGCAATGGTTTCTCACCAAGATACGTAACTGAGTTTCAGGCTAACCTAGAGGTATGAACCCCAGAAACTGTGTTCAGGTTCTCCATTTCTTGGAAAGATGAACTTTTAGCCCCTTTACAAACAAATCCCCACTGTCAGTCACAGCTGCATCAGAAAAAATTTACTTGAAATGTTCAGATGTACAGCTCAAGAAAAATTTGGCAAGCCTCTCAGAATACAGGAGAGACTGTAACATCCATTGTGTTTGCAAGTTATTTCCAATAACCAATAAAGCTATTCATGAAAGGCTTATTAGTAAAGTCAAAGAGATAGTAAATTATGATCAGTGTTTTTATGGAAAGTAAATAATTATGCAATTAACAGGAAATTTAAACTGAGATTAGAAATTTGGTCATGAAAACAAAGTAATGACTCAAAGACTATTTCTGGAATTGGTGCCACATAACATTTTAATTGTGAAACTAGAATAGTACAAAATTGCCATGGCATAGTTTAAATGAAATAAAATTACCAAGTAGTCTCAAGTGTGACTGCCACTGAAGAATCATGATTATTTTTTGTCTTGCACTAACTGAATACTTGATCCTGAGGTATGTCATGGAAAAGATAAAATTAGGACTGGTAGGATTTACAAAAAAAGACTGAAAAAAATCCAACTTTCTTGACAAGCCGAACATATATATATAACATACATTTCAGTGGTACTAAGTTTAAAGGCCCAACATCCAGAAGAACTTCAAGAATGAAAAAAGGAATGAAAAACGTCTTGGGAGAGACTAACTCAAATAGAAAAGAAAGTGTGACTTGAAGCTCTAAGTGCCACAAGACAATAAAACCCAATAGATTTTTAATGTGCTAATTAGTCTTTAATTATATTATCAGAGCAGTGTAAGATGTTTTCTATGCACATCTTTACAGCACAATTCACTGCAGAGGTTTCTTTAAGAGCCATGATTAGCTGAGCTTGGAGGCACAAGTAATCTTGGGAAAGTCTCTCACCTGTGTTGTTCTCTGTGTTCTCTGAGATTATAAACCTGCATGCTCTTGCTGGAGAAGTGCAAAAAAAGGCTTAGTATACATAAGAAGTTTATTCTGGGAACCTGAAACATACGCTACATTTCTCTGCCTGGGACTTGTATAGCCCAAGTGTGAAAACTTTATTGAGTAGAAAGTAAACTGAAAGGAAATCTTAATCACTCTTACCTCCAAATCTTCATTTTCATCAATATTTTGGATGTTTTGGTAGGCAGCAGTATATATCTCTAAAGCTTTCCCATGGAACAACATTTCAATAGTTATAAATTCAGAAAATATGTTCTAAAAGCAAATGAAAACAAAGGTTTTCTTAATGTGATAATGTACATTTCCACTTCAAAAAATTACTGAGTTCTGTACTTGGTATTTATATGATACAAATAACTGCATGATACTTAGTACTTTTAAGTAGTCAGACCTGAATTTTAGAAATTAAACATAAATGCTGGCTGGGCTATCACTTATGCAGTTGTTATTATTTCCTAATAAATTCTAAGCAAATGCTTGAAAAGGGAAGAGGGACTTACTAGGAAAAATGTGTCATGCTGAAAAGTCACTTGATAATATTTATTCACAAGATGTAGTCAGTGGATTTTTGCTTTACTGAAGGCAATCTTTTATAACATTGGGGAGAAGTTATCTGTAAATTCTGTACCTATTTATAATTTACAGATAATTATATATTGAACATAATAAAGTATTCTTTATATATTGGAAAAAAACTCACAATCATGATATCTTTAGAACTCCCAATTTTTTTCATATTACTCCACTATCAAGTGCTGGTTAGTTTGGATGGTGTTTTCAACCATCTTTCATTCTTTCCTGTTTAATCTGTCTGTCTGTCTCCTCCTCACCCCCCCAAAAAAATCACTAAAGCAATTTTATAATTAAATGACATCACATAATGCAGGTGTTTTTCAGTCGCTATAGTCTATGGGACTTACACCACTTGAAGTTTGAAATTAAGAGAGAAATGAAAGCTTCGATTGCTTGCAGTCACTGAACATTTTCTGCTTTCTGCATTTCAGCATGGATAAATATATTATTTACTTATCACTATTAATTTTGCTGATGTTAATCCACATCTCTAATTCCACTAACAAATGCATCTACTAGTGAAGTAGAATACAGCAACTCTTGGAAGGTGCAGACACTAAACAACTGGATACAGGAAAATTCTGAATTCCACAAACTGTAAGAATAATGAACTGATTTTTTAACTGCAAATTTTCTGGTATTTGGATTATGGACATATTCCTGTGTAACCTGCTCTAGGTGACCCTCTACTGGAAAGGGGGTTGGACTAGGTGATCTCCAGAGGTTCCTTCCAACCCTAACAATTCTGTGATTCTGTGATTATGAGATATTCATGACTACCACAAGATTTGCATTTAAGTGAATATTAAATGTTGCTAATCTTGCTCACGACTTTAGTAATTTTATTATGCAAGATGAAATGTGACGTCACAAACTGAAATTGAGCACACATACTTTGATGTCCTTTATCTTCTGTTTCTCGAAATTATCAATGGTTTCTTCTAATTGCCGAGTTGTTCGAGTAGCATCCAGTGTTGCTCTTTGCAGTTCACTTTCAGCCTGGTAAAGTAACACAAAGGTGAAATTAGTCTTGTATTTGATACAAAGCTATTTGCGCTAATTGCCATGAAAACATTGAAGTCTGGGTTTTCAAAACACTACATATTTTTAAATTTGTAGCTTAATAAACATATAAAGATGTCTCCTACAATGTTGTGACTTTGATATGAAACATGAAAAAGGACCAACTGCAGACAGCCAGGAAGGTCCCTCTGGCCTGATCCATTTTCTGTAATAATTATCTGATAATTTTACTGAGCCAGCCCTGACACCCCATTGACTGGGTTCAGGTACTTCACCCACCACAAGGGTGTACCCTTCAGAAAGTTCTGTTTAGTTTTTTTTGTTTGTTAAGCTTGTGCAAAGCAGAGAGCAGGACTGCACATGCCAGTGTGGTGGATGGGCAGAAGAGATCACCCTTGTTTTCAGGTGCAGATCAACATGCTGGGTCCTTAAAGAATCTTTTCTAGTGTCATGTGCTGAATCTCATAGACAATTAGAGCAGCACCTAGAACTAATGCACTTATCTTGTAAATATCCCAGTCTGCAGGCTAGAGTTGTTATAATTTTTAAATCCGAAAGCATTTCGGGTATTTTATATTTTTAGTATTTTTGTATTATTAAAATATTTTACAGAAAACACCCACAACACGGCACTGGGAAGGGGACACATCAACCAATACCTAACACATAAATACATAGATTTTATTTTGTTACTACAAAAAGCATTTCAGGTAGTTATTTTGGTTAAACTATGAACTTTATAAAAATGCACATTACCATTTAAATAAAGATATTGAAACTATTCTGTTTAAGTCAAATCTGAGAACTGTGTACTATTACAAACTAATTATGTACAGATGTAAGAACTTGCACCTGAAGACTACAAAATGTGCGTCTAAACTTGTGTTACTCTCCATAGATTACTGGTTAAACATCACATACTAGTGACACAGGCTCAGACAGTGAGTATCATTACAAATCTATTTTGTCCTGAGATTTCACAATAGCATATGGATCAAGTATTGTATCCTATGATCAGGTTGTAGAATTCTTTTAATTTCTACACAGCTGCAACTTAAGAGAGGAATTTTTTTTTTTAAATTGAAATAGACACCACAGGTCCTGTTCCCATGATCTAGTTTTTGGTGTTACACATATGGAAACCTAAGGCATGAAGTATGCCCCGTTCATTTCTTTGATTACAATCTGGTAACCTTGTGTTACAGCATTATTAAATTGAAACAATCTCCTTTCAAAAACAACTTGAAGTCACAGATACAATTCTGCCATTACTAGGTAAACAAAATTGGTAACAATCTTTAGTAGTATGTAAGGTGACATGTTCATCTCTCTTCCTTGATTTTGCCTAAAACACAGAGGGAAAGAGAGTACGAAAACACATTTTGTGTATTGTCAATTAGTTCAATCAGTCACTCCCTGTAAGTGAAGGCAGCAAAAGCGTAAGCTGTATAAGCAGCCATTACACATACAAATACAGTATGTTATTTCTATGATAATTGAATAAATCTTCTCAACACATCTTAAACAGATTGGCCAGATTTTGTGTGTAGGTGCTTTAGGAAGGAATTCTCTTTGATGCAGAGTGAAATGTCTGAAGTCACAGAGCCTCCATAATTCGCACAACAGCAGTTTGGTATTTTCTCTTCTAAACACTCACCTGTGTCTGGAAACGCCAGTGAAGGAAAAAATGGCATTGTAATAATCAATATTCATTAAAGTATGCATTTTCACTTCTACTTTGAAAACACTGTGAACTATTTACCTTAGTTATTTCAAAACTTCTGTACGCTTGGTGCCACTATTATGTCGCCTGAAGCTTCCTAAGACATTATAGTTACACTTCTGCTAGAACTCAAGTATCCAGACCAAAACATTTCAAGACAGCCGTTTGTCTTGAACTGAGGATTTTGTTATTTATTTTTTAAAAAATAAAAAATTACAGACAACCTAGATAGACTATTTCAAGGAAAAAACTGTTGATTTAAAAAATGTGGTTTTATAGTTTTAAAAATGTGGTAATGTCTTTTTTTCAAAGCTGTACTTCCTCCCCATTTTGTAAGATGGGAACAAGGACAGATCTTTGCTATCTGTGGCCAAAGTTGTTTGCTGCTGCAGCATCGCAGGTGCTTGATAAGAAGAGAAGCACTGCAGGACCCAACTGCTGTGCTCTAAGGTACTTAAGCCTCTCTCAGACCAGAAAGCTGACCTACATACAGCATCAAAAGCAAATGACCATATTCCTGCCCCAAATACCTTTTTATGTGTTTTGTGTTAATCACTTTAAAATGCAAATATGCAGAGTTTGGTGCCTCTGGCCATATGCAAAACCAGGCTGTACTGAGATTTTATACATCTTCAGGCAAAGCCTTAACTACAGAAAACACAGGTGTTAGAAGAATCTAAGTCATAGAAGTGTATTTGTGAGAATCTTAGCAAAGAGACAAGAAAGGAATTAGGTGCCAGTGACACGCCCATGAAATGAAAATGGGATTTATAGCTCAAGAGGGAGAAAAATGGCACCAGTCTCCCTTTGGGGAGAACAGCTTACTGGTACAGGTTACTCCCTTAATTCTAAAGGAAGAGAACTGTGCATCACAGCTCAAGTTCTTTATTACACAAGACCTTTTCATTAGTTATCACTTGATCTAACTGATCTGATAATATCAAATGTGAATTCTTTGGCAGAGAAAAAAATAAAATATAATTCTCCCCTGTGTGGCATTTAATCATCACAATAATTTTTGCTTTTGACCATACCATGCCCCACTCACTAGAAAGATCCTAATTTCTGAAATAAAATTGATAAAATCCAACTATGAATAGGACTGCTTAGCTCCTGAGTCCAGCACTAGAATGTAATAAAAGGTAAACAGCATATCATCCTGAACTTAAATGCTTCATCATAATATGTAGGCATGAAGGGACTGAAGTAGGTTTGCCTTGATCCCCTTTATTTTGGCACTTCCTAGATTCTGATTGCTTCAGAATTTGAAACTTCAATGGAATTATAACGGAAGTTGTGTCGGGGTTTATTTTTTCCCTCTGCGATACAGAATAGTATACTGGGCAAGGTGACTGGTCTTTGAAAAGGAAAAACAAGTCTAGTTGAGTATTCTTCCAACAGAGTAACAACTTTTCCTTTCACTCTTCATCAGGTAGTTGGAAGAAACTCATATCCCATCTAGGTACAAGAAAACACAACAACTACCAAAATGTCAGGAAGAAAAACAATAAATCCACAGAAATAAAAAAGAAGTTGCCTGATTACACTTACTTTCAAAAACTTCCAAATTCCTAGATGCAAACTATGCCTACCTTTCTGGCATAAACATATCAAATCATTCATAGTTTCTGTTCAATTCCAGGAAGTGATAAAACAGCTATTATAAGCTGTAACTCACCATAAAGTTTAAGATTTGACATTGGAAACAAGTTCCTCTAATGAGCCTTATTGTTATTACTACTTTCTTGCTACTTTCTAAAAACAAAAGTTTAATTCCCCAAAAATTTTTAAAATATTTTTCATAGATATAGAAATACAGGATACAATAATGTGTAGATCTGATGGATTCCGCTGACGTGTCTTTTCCAGTTGAGATAACTGCTTGGCTTCTCGGTTCTTTGCTGTTAAAGTTGCTTTAAGATCATCCTGGAAATAAAAATGTTTTAGACATGTTTGAAATAGATTTAGGTTAATACAATATGCACTTTTCTTCATACATGCATTGCCTAGAAAACATGGGCAAAACTGCTTTAAACAAAACCACATTTTACAGATCTTACCCTGTTAATTGATCCTCTGAAAAGTCAATGGGGACTAAGAGAGTTTAGCACCTATACAGCTCCCTATAGCACACACTAAAGTCTGGGGAAGAAAAGAAAAATATATTCACAGTTTCTCATTACAAGTATGGCAGATGGCCAAAAGCTGAGATCCCCAAGTAGGAAGGTGGGCTCATTCCTGACTTAGCAACGGAATAAAGGTGCTATTTAGAAATGAAAAGTGGCATAAATAAATCATTAAGAAAAAAAAGCATGCAGCAGTCAGTACCAATCAGAAGTTATGAAGAAAACATAACTGTCCCTTGTCCAGAGAAGGGCAGCAGAGCTGGTGAAGGGTCTGAAGCACAAGTCCTATGAGGAGTGGCTGAGGGAGCTGGGGTTGTTCAGCCTGAAGAAAAGGAGGCCCAGGGGGGACCTCATCGCTCTCTACAGCTACCTGAAAGGAGGGTGTAGCCAGGTGGGGGTCAGCCTCTTCTCCCAGGCAAAAAGTGACAGGATGAGAGGACATAGTCTTAAGCTGCACCAGGGAGGTTTAGATTAAATATCAGGAAAATTTTTTTCACTGAAGGGGTGATCAGGCATTGAATAGGCTCCCCAGGGAAGTGGTGGAATTGCTTCTCCTGGAAGTATTCAAAAAAGCTGTGGATATAGAACCTGAGGACATGGTTCAGTGGTGAACACAGTGGTGCTGGGCTAATGGCTGGACGATCTTCAAGGTCTTTTTCAACCTTAATGACTCTATATATGCTACACAGATTTTAAGATACAACAGAAAATCTGTGGCTGAAAGGGTTAAACGGTGTATTTATATATATCCAGTTACTAAGTTGTTTAAAACCATTTGATACAAAATACATCCTAATAACCATGTAGTTGGAGAAGATGAAACTTACTGATCTAGAAAAGGCAGCAACTTGATAAATATTTTTGCTCCTCATTTCCAAAGGAGGACTATGATGGACTTCTAGGAAGACCTGTGACAATTGAAGCATGTTTACCTACCAATCTTCAATTTTTGTTCATGCTATAAAAGTGTATTTTGGGAAATATCTCGCATTCATGGATTCTAAGATTATCAGTTGGACATTTATCACTCTGACCCTGCGATGGGAAATGACATTTATTTTGATGGCTCCAATTTAAAGAAGCAGTAATTTTTAACAAGCAGAAATACAGCCCAAAGTCTTTACAAAATCTGAGCCAGGAGTTGGGCATGTATTTCAAACCATCTTTTTCTCTAAAAATAATGGTTCCCATTTATCTACTACTCCAGAATGCAAGGAATTAGAGCTATTAAAAAGTATTGTGTTGGGAAGTTGCCTATGCTCCTTCCTTGGATTTCAAAATTTTAATATGCTTGTATGTCTCCTTTACCCAGAAGGATATGCAACCAAGGATGCGTCTTTCAGCAAGTTTTCTGACCCTGTGACCAGATGACTGGTCAGTGGCAAGCACAAGCACGCCAAGTTTCACAGTGCCGTGTTCCTTCAAGAACGAGTCTGTACATGAGGTCACAGTGAAAACCCACAGTTTCTTCCTTGTTTCTATCTTTACTGTCTATCTGTATGCTCTTGTGTATGACTGTCATCTTGCTTCTTCTTTTGGGAGACAAAGCTGGTTTCTGATAATAAAAACTACTGCATCTTTAGCCTATCAAAACTAATTTTTGCTGTTCTTTCAGAAGGAAATTTATACCATCTTTAAGGTCATCTGAAACACTGCTGGAAAGGGCTTTTTCCTTCATGAAAAACATGCAGCTGCAAAGACAGTAACGTATTTTTTTTTATTGTTTTGAGTTTTAAATCTTAGACATAGAGAAAGAGAAGAATGTACTTGTTTCTGAAACAGAACAAAGCAGATTTATATCTAATGGTCACAGCTGCATGTTTAGTGTTTTTTAATGACAAAGCCCTGTTAACAGCAATGACTTCTAAGCCCATTTAAAACAGGCAGATTCAATGCTGTGGCTGAAAGGGTTTTGACTTTCCTGCAAAGTGTACTCAAGGATGCAAAGTTCTAGAGTTACTGCTATAAAATTCGGTATTTTCTTTCTAGCATGTAGCAACTTTGGAAATACAGCGACCGAACTGTTCCTTCCTCTATCTGTTTTCTTTAGCATCAGCCACCATGAAACATACTTCTTTACTAGCCAATGCCTGACAAAGAATTAGTGCTCCTGTGGCTATAGTGGTGAAGCTATAAACAAATTTTGATGTACAAATGTAGGACACAATTACATACATATTTTGTCTAGGATGTTGAAAAACTGAAAAGGGTGCAGAAAAAAAACATATAAAAATATTAAAAAGCTGGGGAAAATGTGATTCTAATGAAAGAATCAAGGTGTACATTACTGCCTAACTGAAAAAAAATCGGTTTTACTACCATCTAAATACCTTCATTCAGAAGAAAAAGAGCATTACAGAGCTTTTTCATCTCAGTGGAACATATAACAAGAACCAAAGATTTGGAGAAGTCTTTCATTTAAAACAAAACACCACAAACATCAACTGACCACTAACTACCACAAATAGTCCTACATTCCGCTCCAGTGTCTTCAGACCAAGCTTTGACATGTTTTTAAAAAATATGCTTTAATTACACTCAAGGAGAAATGGAATAGGAAATGAGATAAAGGACAGGTACAGAGAAAATTATTCATAGTCCTTCTGGCTTTTAACTATGAATTCAAGTCACACATATGAACTCTGGTCACCCATGTAATTTCAAGTGATATAGAAGTACAGCTACGGTCTGTCCACCAGACAATGAGCTGGCAGAGCCTCATCACTGCACTGTTACCTGCTTCAGTCACTGAAGTTATTAAAGCAAACCAATCCTTTCTTCCGCACGTGGATCACCTTGGTTTTATGATGTCCTGTTTTATATGAAGAAAAGGAGCCAGGAACAGAGTTGCCAAAAAGCAGAAAAGTGAAGGTTGATACAAAGAACAACGAAACAGAAAGAAATCCTAAAATCCTACATTTAAGCTGCATTACAGAACAAGAATATTATATTAGATTCCATTGAAGCTATTTGACATTGTAAATTGAACAAGTGAATGAAACAATTTTATTGCATTAACAGTTAAAGTACAACACTGCTCTGATTGATCTGGCCTTCCTTAAAGCATTTGGTAGCACAGGGCACTGATGTCTTATGCCACAGAAATAGCAACAGTTCTTTTCAGATAAAGTACAGAAATACTCTTGTGTACATCCTGGAACAGTTCTAGTAAGTAGCAGTAAGAACATCTCCTTCATAGAAAGTGCTACAATGACATGTTCTAACAGGTTTTACGCGGCTGATGTAGTTACAGGTACAGCGGTCCTACACCTAGCACCTTATGCTAGATTTTCTAGTGACTTCCTTTTTCACTAAAGATGCCTGCGTGTTTAGAGGTGATAACTGAAAACTAGACAGTTGAAATTTTAACCAAGGTTTAAGGTTAAGGTGCAATGGGAAAAGAATAACCATTTAACGCCCTATTTCTCTTAGTTCAAAGGTATGTTGATAAAATAGTTAATGCCTCCTACAGTTTAAGAATGCTCTTGTGCTCCTCATTGTAGCTAAAATAAATAGTATTCAATGCTTTCAGGCATTCTAAAAGGCAAAGACAACAGGAAATGCCATTCACAGTTACAAAGGATGACTTGGCTTCAGTTGCTTCTGTCCTCAGCAATACTGGCTATCAGTGGCAATGCACCTCAAGACAGTCCCTTCAAGGTTTGCAAGCCCCGGGCACTGCTGTAGTGATCCTTTGTCTCCTCAGCAACCATACTGCCACAAACACATGAAGCTTGTCTTCCACCCTCAACATTTATGTCCTATGGAATACTCAGTTCTACATTTCACAAACTGGGTTTCAGAATGACTTATTAAGATCCAGATTTGAGGCTCTATAGTCAACAACTCTCCTAAGGACTACCACATGTAATTCCATTCATTGCAGAATGCATTTCCTTCACAATTGTTTCTCCAACCACCAAGTGAGGCAGCTGTGCAGTAAGTTCCAAACACTGTACTCAGTTCTTCATCACATGGGAAAGATACAGAATAAAAACATATGAAAAATGCTAGTTTGAGATGCAATGCCACAACATAGTCAAATTAACCGTGATTAACACACTGTAAGATTTTGGTAAGTAAAATACCATCAAAGAATAATAATATTTTGATTTATATAGACTATGATACGGATAAATACATCAATTATAGATTTGAGTTTACAGGATTAAGGTATTCTCTGTGTAATATACAAATATTATGAAGGTCTGCTTTCATCCTTTAAACTAGTATCTGCTTATTAAAAGTTACTTGCTCAAGCTTATCCCTCACGGGGAAAAGAAACATACAGATATTTTAAGGAAATATAAGGAAATATTTCAAACCCCTATAAACACTGTTTCTAAAATATAGTGGATGAAGAGACCTCATATTTTTGTGTATCTTCAGGTTATCATGACAACTTAACAGGACAGAGAGGGATTTAGAGCACTACCTATATATCAGTTTCAAATGTGTCTTCAAAATTATGAACTTCAGAAGAATGCAATTCTGAGTTTGAAAAGCTGTTAAAGGCAGTATATTGATGACTAAGAGCCAAAAGCATTACATGTAATTCACCTTTTGGAAGTCTGAATAACAGTGGTAATCATAATCATCATCATCATAATAATAAACAATAATACATTATTTATAAATAAAAACGTTCTGAATTTACACTATCCGTGAAGTTTCACACTATCCTCAAGGCCTTTATTTAGCATTTGCTTGTGCTCAAAGAGCCTGAATATCCTTGTCTTCACATCAAAGCTTTTTCCTCAACATATATATAGCTTCAATTTGACTGATTATTGCAATATGAAAAATCAGAACCACTCTTCCCATAAAGCAGACATTTTCAACTTAGTGGCCAGAACACTGAAATGTACTTTGTGAGAAAACAGATGTTTAACCTACCCTTTTAAGTTTCACTATGGTCCCGTAACATTTCAGAGGTTCAACAACCTTGGCTTCCAGCCTGTCGACCTACAAAAGAAATCACAAGGCCACTAAAATCATCCATATCTACGGTGTGCAGAAACAGGAAACAATTAATTTAATAGTGACTCATCTTATTAGAAATTAGTCCATAAATGCTGAAAAAGTAGTGGGATAGCTTTAAAAATGTAGAAACTATAGTCAAGTACGTTAGCCAACAAGCAATTTGTATTTTGAGGACATCAAGCTGATTTCTAGTGGAATTCCTTTTTTGTTAATTAGAAATACATCATGATAAATGAAACATGGAGATTCTAACAACTGAGCACTTAATACATCAAACACTGCATCTTGGAGATCTGTAACTTTCTAAAGATCAGTGTCTTTGCTCTACACTTACTGATAGATTATGAACTAAGCCATCTTTGCTATCAAATATATTATACAAAATGCAACACTTCTTAGAAATTATGGCAATAGTATCATTGGTACCGAATGCACTAAAAATACCAACAGCAGAGTGTGTAAAATGGATGAATTCTCTCACAAGTGCATCTGAATTTTTGTTTCAGTTCTCCTACTTAGCAAAACAGCTACATATGGTCAGACAGGCAATAGGATAAGATCTGCTTGTGAAACCTGACAACACTGTCCGAGTGGCCCCAGCATAAGCTGCCAATGGCATATGTGAGGCATCTGGCCTATTGCTGGGCCAGATTAGGACAAGGTGCATACCTCTACTAGGAAGGTACAGTTCCGTCTAAACTGGTAGTCACCAGTCAGCTAAAAATTATACCAACTGAGCAAACATTTCTCCTTTATACACTCTACCACTGCACTGTCAAACTATTTCACTTGAACTGCCAATAAAATAGAAACAAATAGGGCAGAAAGGCTCCAAATGAAGCATGTTATAGATATACTAAATAATCTGCCCATCCTGCTTACTTACCCTTCCACATGTTTGGATGTACCTCACACCCTCAGTATTTATGTATCAAGAATTGCAGGTGAAGACATGAAACTGATAACCCTTGTAAGCTCATTTTCTCTTGTCCACATTGTCAATATATAGAAAAACTATTAAGTAACCTGATGTCCAAAAGAAACAAAGCTGAGAATATACATTTGACTTTCATGACCAAAGGAGAACTTGTTTTTCACACTCTGTACTTCATATATCTTCACATATGAACTACTTTAAACAGGCTTTCTTCTACTACTTTTTTAATATGGAGACATGACTTGCAGTGCTCTCTGAAAAAAAAAAAAGAGGTCTTATCTGAAAACACAAAGAATGTCAACTACTTCAATCTCTTTTTTGAATTATAGTGGGTCTTAGCTATTCAGATCTATAAATAAGAATTCTCTGTGCTCTGCTTAAAGTATAGATACATACTCCAAAAACTAGTTTGAGTACATGTGAATGAATTTAGTTTTTCTTAAATCTCAATATTTGGAATTCTGCATCATAAGTTACAGTGTGACTGGCCCTGCACATAGATGTGTAAGCAGCCTTAACACCTTTCATTTCACTCTCACTCATCTAGCAGAAATGCGATTATATAGTCACACATGGTCCAAATCAAGTTTGTACTTTTAGTGTTGAACTACAAAATTAAGAAATCTACAGTAGTCCCTGACAGCACCTCAGAGGAGCTATCTGTGCCCAGTGAAGGATTCCAGTTAGTGTTCTCTTCCACACTATTTCTGATAAGATTCAACAAAAAGAAAATGATGGATTTTATTTCAGCTGCTGCCAGACAACTGAGGTCACACAACTAAAAAGAATACTGTATTAACCATAAATCATAATCCAAAGTCTAAGACCAATAAAAACTTGCTCTATCTCAAAAACTTTGAGTGCTCATAGGGATAGTTTCAGTGACTTCAACAGGACTAATTGTAGGCAGTTTTCATTAGTTTTTAGGGTAAATGATGCACATTTTGGCAGCCTCCCCTGCTCAGACACTAATATATTTAGAAATGTTTTCTCAGATGCTTCTTTGTGATTGCAGAGAATATATTTCCCCTTTTAATCACAGATAAGTAACTGAAAAGTTCAGATGGCAAACACAACATGCACAGCTTTAATTTTGTACCTCTGCCTGGCGATAATCCTGAAGTCTGGAAAATTCATCTGCAAAGTTTTTCAGTCCAACTTTTAAGTTTGGTGTCTCTGTGGCTGCATATGCATATATTTCATTTACTAGAAGATCTGCTTTGTCTCGTAGTCTGGCAGTTTTACGTACATATCCAGCAAATATTTGGCACAATTCACCAAAATGTTTTTCCACATTTGAAACAGCATCTTGTATTTGTCTAGTCTGATTGTCCCTGGATATGAAAGAAAAGTAAATGAAAAACAAGGGCACAAATGTTTTCAACACATACAGAAGAAAAACTATATAAGTATACGATGCATAATTTATACACGCTTTGGACATCTCAGTGCAAACCAGAAATTTATTCTTAAAAGGAGAATGTTGTAATAGTCTGATGTAATATGTTCTTATTATGAATGAATAACAAACAAACAAAAAAAGCAGGATTTACACTTAGAGATCCAATAGAAGAAAACCCAAATTACAAAAATCTACTTGGAAGTTTTCCTCTTGTGTTTAGCAAAAGCTCATTATTACTACTGGTATTAAATACTAACACAGTGGCAACACTTGCAGTCTCAAACAAGACTTTTCCAAGACCACTGCTTTCTGCACTAGTCTGCAATCTAAACTGGCAAGTCAAAGGCCAGAGAAATAAGGCAGTAGAGGGCAAATCTGTAAAGGTACGGAATGTTCTTTAAATCATGAACAGATACCAATCTGCTCCTGGTCAGCACTAGAGAGGATAAATATTGCTAAAAGAATTAAACAAGGAAAGTTAACAGACACAAATACAGAGGTACACAGTAAAACCACTGAAAGGACATTCATCACAGTAATAAATAATTTTCTTCTAAATTACATAAATCTAATTAACTTATTTGATCCAAATGCCTGTATGTTTCATTATCAATGACCTAGATAAGTCATTCCAATAATTCATGTATTTCATTTGGTATTTTGCTTTCATATTCCTATGTAATTTGATGGTCGTGAATTCATGCCAGTTGTTGCTGACTGCATCAGCTACATGACAATTTAGCAAACAGTATCTTCCACATCCTGGGATCTAACAAGTCTCCATGGTCTAACACAAGGTTATTCATGCGAAGTACTGGAATTCTCAGCAAGAGAATTCACTCATAACTATCTTGGTGAAACGCAGAAACAAAAACTTCCTTCACATCCTTAAGCTATCACAATATTGCTGACCAATATTTAAATAGACTTCTTATGAGGACACGTGAAAATCAGAAAAACTGGAAGAAATTTAGTACTCTGAGACTGAACAACAACATAGTCAATTCAAGTGAGAAACACCTTCAGGAAAAGTATTTAAGGCCACAGTTCTGCTATGGGCAAAACCCTACTTGTATTGCTTCATGGCAACCAGTCAGGACTGTTCAAGAGATTTCATTAAAGGAAAAAAAAAAATCCAGCTAAGCTATACAGACCTCCTGGACATGCTGCAGCACAGAACCATTTGAATAGAGAAGGTTTCACCCACCGAGCGGGAAAGGAAGAGTTTCATTTAGTACCAACTTCATAAAGTTGGTTTTCAAAATTAATACTATCCAATAAGATCTTCTTCAGTACAAGGCACATCTTCTCTATTTTCTTGGACGGTCTTCGTCAGAGAACTCCCCTCCCAGGGGGACGCCTTAAGCACGTTTCCTCACCCTCTTTAAATTCGGAACTCACAGTACTTCCATGCAACTAGTACTTAACTTAGAGACATGAAGAACTTCTTTTCCTTACATGGGAGTCTAAAAGTCTTTATCCCCCCCTAATCATTCACGACCGCTTACAGTCGGCCACAGGATCACCCGCGACAGGCCCCAATAAATACCGTCACATCTTTACTCCATCTCCGCGTGGCACACGAAGCCCAGAGAAGTTTCGCGGCCTTCCCCGGACGAGGGCACGGGCGACAAGGGGGGAGCGCCCGCCGGGCCCGACCCCCGTGCCATCATCCCCCGGCCCTGCCCTGCCCGGCCCGGCCCCTCTCCCCCATCGCCACCGCGGCCCTCTGCCCGGCCCTACCCTACCCTGCCCTACCCTGCCCTACCCTACCCTACCCGGCCCTGCCCTGCCCGGCCCGGCCCGGCCCGGCCCGCTACCTGGCGTCCATCCCGCGGCCCATCAGCATCATGATGGCGGTGCGGCCCGGCCCGGAGCAGCGGCAGGCAGGGAAGCAGGGAAGGAGGGAAGCAGGGAAGCAGGGAAGGAAGGAGGGAAGGAGGCGGCGCTCGGCGTGCGCTCGGTTTCCATGGACACCGCCCGCGGGCCGGGCCGCGGCAGCTCCGCCCCGGGAGGCGGCGGGGGAAGGCACGGAGCCCGGGATCGGGGGCGGGAAAGGCCTCCGAGGGTACCGGGAAGGCACGGAGCTCGGGAGCGGGGGCGGGAAAGGCCTCCGAGGGTACCGGGACGGCACGGAGCTCGGGAGCGGGGGCGGGCAAGGCCTCCGAGGGCACCGGGGCGCGGACACCGCCGTGTGTGCTCGGCCCCGGCCCCGTGTGCAGGCCTGCCCTAAACACCGCCAGGGACAGCGACTGCACCGCTCCCCTGCGCAGCCCATTCCAGTGTCCAACACCCTCTCCGGGAAGAAACCCTTCCTGATGCCCAGCCCAGCCCTCCCGAGGCGCAGACCGTGTCCTGGCGCTCACTGTCGGGGAGAAGGGGCCGCCCCAGCCGGACACAGGTGACCGTATGGAGCTGCCCGCCCTGTGGAGCCCAGGACGGCTCTGGGTGACCCTCTGAGGAACACGGTGTGACCCCTGCAGGGCTGCGGTCACACACAGCCCCCTCTCTGTAGGGGACATGCACTGGGAATGTGGCTTCGGGACTGTCTGGGCATGATCCCATGTCAGAGTCCCTGCAGGTGAGACACATGCAGAAACAGCTGTTAAAGGGGGAAGGAGGGAATTGTGCTGTGTCCAACACAAACCCACCCAAAATTACAGCGACCCATGAGAACTAAGGACGTGGACAACTGTTAGCATGCTGTCATGGAGGTACACAACAACCTCATGCCGGTAACAAAGTCAAACTTCACAACTAAATACAATGGCCAGAACTAGTGAACAAGGTAGGTAATGATGAGGCATCCATGGTATCCAACAGGTTACAGGTTTAGTGCACCTATCAGGAGTATCTTACTACACAAAGTGTGCACAAACATACACAAGACACACACGCATGAGAGGCCTCGCACTCAAAGGGTATCCAGAAGATCCAAGTGTTGAAGGATTACTCAGGGATATCTGGTAGGAAAGCAGTCACTCACCTGGGAGAGAGGGGTAAGGGCGCTCAGCTCTGGGAAGTCTTCCTGAGTGTCTGGCATCCCAGCCTCAAGAGAAGGGCTTCTTCTCACAGACCCCTGTTCTGAGGAAAACAACCCCCAGGTGGTGTCTGGCAGGGCCCCCATGGATAACCTGGTCAGGTTTGGGTCCCTGGTCATACCTGATCATGGGCCAGAAACATTTCTGGGCCAAGCCCCACCACTGGCTTAGGACCCTTTCAGCTGACCAAGGGATTCTGTTCTCATTCCCACCATGGAGGGATCTGCAAAAAATGAGGGTGCAAAAGGCTGGTTATCTCCATGTGTCAGCAGGGGGGAAGGTGCTACTACCACACATGCATGAGAAAATCTTACAAGCTTGCCTGAGCATGAGAATAGAAACTGATTTAGTTAAGATTTGGTTTTTAACTTTTCATCATATTTTTCTACTGAAAGTAGATTATTTAGATCACTCAAACCAAAGCTTTAACTCCCATAAAGCAAGATACTCTTCAAATAATAATGACCTACTTAGTGGTTTGCACTAACTTAAGCTAAAACAAAATGTTGCCAGGTTTCCTTAAGGCAAGTTTGGTGAAATCAGTGGTAAAACTCACCCCAAGGGTATGCAGCCCTTACGGACTTGGCAGACTAATAGATCTAATTTCTGTCAACTGCAAGCTTGAAATGAGAGGCTACAATGTTTATTGTTAAATCAACCATCTATTAATAATCTAATAAATCAGCTAAATGACCTAGCAAATAATGATATCACTATTATTAATGTGCAATTCTGTAATTCCCTGCATGTAGCAAGATTTGAGTTTATCACTCCTAGGTCTTACTCGTTACACACAACTACTACTGAATTACAACTCTATCACCCGTCTCACTGCCGTGTCACACTGCTTCTTACCAGGGTGCAGTATAATCTGCCTCTGGGTGGATTTTTTGGAGAAGATTTTTTTCTATCCAAAAATATCTCCCAAATTCCCCTTCAATTATGTAGTTCCTACTGTCTGCACAATGCTTGCTCTTCACAATTCCTGAGACATACTGTGCAATTTTAGTATTTTCTTTACTTAGTTACACTTAAGTCTAAGTACTAAGCACTTTATCCTATATGCAAGCAGTTGACATACCAGAGCAAGCCTTGTCCTATTAAATGTGGTTGGTTTTTTTCTCCCACTGTTTTTGTACTCACATAGCATCCTGCTCTTAAGTTCTTAATTACAAAGCGTTGCCCTTGACATGTTCTTTGGGCAATCTTCTGGTCTCCTGAGGTGGTCTTGTCTCTTCACAGTGACCCGAACTCCAGCAGGACCTCTCATTCACAAATTGTAAGGGCTCCGAAAGTTGAAAATATCTATTCTGCTACTTAGAGCATGTCTAGAGTGGTAACCCAGCAAAGCAAGTTCCAGAATACCCAGAAATTCTTATAGCAGAATGGTGTTGTATGAGGTGCTATATAAACTTTGTAAGAAGCACAACGTTATTTGCTTCAAATTATGGGCCAATGAGAAACAGACTGGCACTCAATAAGAGGCTGAAAGACTGAAAATAAAGAAAACTTACTTGTGATTAAAATCAAGTAAGAGGTTGTTATTGGAATAAGACACAAAAGAGGAATGACAGCTCATCTTCAGTTATTGCAAATTAAATCCGCTTCAGTCCTGAAGTATAGGATGTGGCATAGACATTAAAAAAGTTATTTTGTATATGCTGATTTCATACATGGTTTGACTTAATAGTTCTTAATATGATGCTGTAGATAGTCCTGGAATATATGGCCCACCAGCTCCAGCTGCAGGTAGAAAGTTGAAAATAATGTCATGAGTGCCTATTGAAATTTTGAGTCATCAGAGAGTGTACAAGAGCACAAGCTGCATAAATCATGGAGTGGAAAAATATTTTTGTACTATGATTTAGAAATAATCAGAGAGAATTTTGTTGAGAGTAATGCCAAATTTCCTGCTCATTACCTCTAGAGTAAGTTTCCAGAATAACTTACTAAAGATGATGACATCTTACAACAAACTCTGAAGATGAGAAAGCTCTGAAATATCCAATTGACAGTGTTTTCTAATATCCATTCAGAGGATACGTAACAGAGTCCTCCTGACTTAAATGAACTCAAGTAAATTCTTTGTACTGTTATATTGAACAACAATATGTAACTCCAGCAGTTTTCAGCAGCAGGGGAGAATTGTGTGTCATTACTGAGTAGAAAAAACAAGGTATGCATGAGTCTGTGGAAACTTAAAGAACAATAACTGGGATAGAATTTCTTCTGTAATGCTTAGGGAATGCCTTAGCCATTGGTAACGTAAAGCCATTTTTCTGGGTTGGAATTTCACATTTCATCAATGAGTGTGTCCTACATATATGTAAAATATCAACAGACTATTCAGTCAACTTTTGTTTAACTGATGATCCATACAGGTCCAGAGGTTCGTCTGTGCACTGCAGTTTATGTGATTAAGTCTCTGTATGTAGTTGATGAGCTGCCTATATATTTATGTGACTACTTCTTTTCTCCTAGTGTGCTTTGTATCTTTGGAGTATTTTTTGCAATCTTTATACTTTATAATTTTCCATTTTCATGTCCACCTATGATATCAAATCTTATTATATGTATCAAAAGGTAATCAGTGTAGACTTTGGACGTCAAACAACATTAAATTTGGCATGGAAGTTTATATCATAATGGATTGGGGATTGTTCTTTGAGATTTAATAATTTCAAGTGTTCTATTCTTCTGAAACAGTTTCCCTCTTCCTGCTATTTCACTCTTTTGGGTCTGTAGTTCCCTTACGTAAAGTAGGAACTAGACCACCTCTTACTCTTAGCTTTGTGTTTTCTCATGAGCAAGAGGCAGCTTGTGGGAACCATCCTGTACAAGTCTTCAACAAATTTCAGATATTTTAATTAAAAATCAATTAGTTTGTTAGAGAAAAAAAAGACAACATAATTAGAAAAACTGTAAAACACTGTTTCCCCAGGCTAATATCCGCAAGCCAGTATAACCTTCTGTCATCCATTTTGTCAGTATTGGTGGGAGCATAGAAACCTCTTGATGATTTATGCATTTGCCTGTTGTGTTCTTAGTTCTGTAAAAGAGCTTTAGCCACTGTCAGAGGCAGGATGCTGGGCTAGCAGGGTCTTTGATCTTGTTCAGTACATGCAGTCATGCTTTTATGGTGTTACATTTTTTATAAACTAAGAGGAGTTCTTTTATTTGGTCCCTCGCTTACCTCTGTGTAAGTATCTCTGCTCCTGTGCTTCTCTTTATGCAAACTGAGTTTAAAGGTGAAATGCAAAATATGTCTGGAACATTCTGCTATACAAGTTCAGCCTTACTTTCTGCCACTTTTTTCCACTATGTAAACATTCAGACTTGTTTCTCCCAGATTCTCACTTATGTGAAAGGACCCTATGTCATTGACTTGTTTTCCCAGCCAGACTAATCAACATTGTTTCTGTTTTTTCACTGAGATCTACTGCTCAAATACGGGTAGATGGACATGTTCTGTGTTGACATTGTTTTATGATGTTTCGTACTCTATTTAAGGTAATCATATTTGTTGTGATGCAGACCATGATCTCGGTTATGTGTAGTGAGTCATTTGCCAGGGAAGGTGTTGGAAAACATCTGTTTCTTGGATCTGCAGTCTAGATGATTTTGAATGTTCTAATTTATTAGTGTCAACAAATGGTGCTCCAGGTTTTATTGGTAGCACTGCAGAAATCCTAGATTAGGCTGTCAGAGTGCTTTACTGAGGCTTGCTCAAGGTTCCTGAGCTGTGTAGGCACATTGTGAACACTGCTGAAGACAAATTGCCCTGTGCCAGTCTACTTGGTGTTGCTGGAAAGACAGGGCAGAGGGGAGTATTGGAAGGGGACTATTACTACATCTTTCTATGGGTATCTTTAGTAAAAAGCAAAGGATTTATTTGAACTTAGTGTATAGATGGTGAGGAAAAGAAGTTAAGTAGAGTGGGTCTGCTACTCGTTCTGCAGCATCGTCCCTCATTCCTTCAGTGGCAGTAGCTCTGTCACAGGTTGCTCAGCTTTCAGGGCTCTGATTGATGAAGGTAGGCAGTGGAGCCAGGCTGTTTTGTCATTCCCCTCAGGCTAGTGCCAGAAGCAATCTAATCTGCCTTTTGTTTTCAGATAACTATGATAATAAACACATTAATTAAGTAGACACTGGTATTAACATAGTACATAATTTTAACTAGTAGATAGTTATTTTCCAGACATACTTTATTATTGAAATGAGTATGAGTCAACAAGAATGAACAAGTCAGAATTGTTATTTTTCAATTTCATATTTATTAAAGTATAAAACTGGTGGCAAGCAACTTTGCTGCCCAAGAAGCAGAGCAGAGAATATGGAATTCTTTATTTGCCTTATTCAGCAGGTAGGGAATTTCTCCTAGATCCTTCACAATTGAAGTGGGTGAGATTGAAAGAGTGATGAGATGGATGAACCACATATATTTGGACCAGGTATCTGCAACACATACCAGGTGCAACACCTTTGAAGGAAGTTTCTTAATGTCTTCTATGCCAGATTTATGCTGGTAGTTGTGGCAGAATTCCTGAAGGATGCCTACTGCTCTGCAAGTATGAGATTGTACACAGGTCGTGTTTCTAAATTGCTTCTCACATAAGCAACTGCTTCCCAGAGGTCCCAGCAACAAATGGCAGGGGTTGTCTTTTGCCCTTACTGTAATTGCTGTCTCAGTAGTGGTAGTAGAGCAGGCTGCCTGCCTCTGTGCTGTGTGCCTGCATGTCTCCTGTGGGTCTCTTGTGGCGCCACTGTGGCCAAAATAATGCAGAGGCGTGAGATAGCCCTCCTGAGTGCTCTTATAGCATGAAACTAAGGCTATATGTGTCCTGGGATGTGGTTTATGATGTATTTGAGAGGCAAAACTTGCTGCAATAATGTTGAAGGATGGAGGGATTCAATCACGGAATGAATGGGCACGGCAAACCTGGTGCAATTTTAGCCAACCAACTTTTGTGATCATTCCCTGAAGTATGTTCTTTCCAGCACTGTGCCCGTATTTTGTCTGAGAGAGAACAATTTGGCACTGCCAACGGTAGGGTAGTGATAAAACAATTAAGCAATACTTGGGTTTGTCTCATGGTTCTATAACATTTAGCAGTGTAAATATGTCCAAAAAAGCAAGTATACACAGAGGGTCTCTTCCAGGTGCAGCTGGTAGCGATCTTGCAGGTTTGCTGTAAACCTGAAATGCAGATCTGGTCTTTTGAGCAATATTGCATTTGCTCTCAGAAGATTTTAAGTATTTTTTATGTCTTCAAAAGGGAGTTGATATTGGTTTCATTCAAGTCTGTGACAGTTTCTGTCATTAGCAGTAGGAATCAAATTTTATTCTTAGCAAATTCTTTTCGTCTCTTTACAATAGTGATATTACATTCTCAACAAATGGCTGTACCAGGAATTTTTTTTGCAGATCAAGTGGCAGCCTAGAGCGAGGTCATGCTGAAGATACTGGCATGTGATAATAGCTACCACTTGGTGGCATCCATGCCATGCTTTATTTAGCTGAAAACTCCACAGCCAGCAAGATGGGAAAACTTTGGGAGTACCTGGCTTGACATTCATTCTTTAAGGGTATTTAAAATAGTTAATCTTGAGTTGGTCTGGATTGGTGTGCTCAGAGCTTGATCTTCTGCCTGTAGTTTAGTGTGGGAGTATATGGTGTTTACTGACCTTGCAGTTGGCTTGAGTAATCAAAGCAAAGTGATATAACTCTATCTTGCGGCTGTTCTTTGGAAGACTGTACAAGTAATTTTTAAGCACAGAAAACCTGTTTAAGCTCTTGGACCCTTCATCTTGACCTTGACACTTACCTGAGTTTAAAACAAGGTTTGATTTCAGATAAGTCAATTAGAAATAAAAATAGCATAGATCTGGTTAGGAGGAGTGTATATCTGAAAGGAGTTCTTGAATCTTTGATTTGCACTTTTCAAAGACTCATTCTGGAAAATGTGATACATTGGCATTACTAACTAAGGTTTATTAGGAGGTGTAAACAACTACAGATTCACTCTACCTAACTTTTGACATTTAAACAGGACATCAGAAACATATTTTATCAATCAAAATCTTAATTTGGAAGTCTCTAGCTGTTTCTGAAATGACATATAGCACAGCAATCACATTAAGTTTGATTCTTATGAGTACCTAACTTCAGATTTAAGTTTGCAGGCCTGTCCTGCTTGTATTTGTTATCAAAGTACTGAGAAAAGAAGCAAATGCTGGATTAATGTTTGGACTCAATGATCTGAATGATCTTTTCCAATGTAAACTATGATTCTAAGACAAATTTTTTTTAAATGGCTAGTGAATATAAATACATTGGACTTTTGGTGGCTTAGTGCAGATATGCTCAAGTAGGCATTTTTTGGATAGAATTAGTCTGATGTAAGGAAAATCAAGAACTTTTCAGCTGTTCAAGATGATCTGCAAGTCTTTTGTCACTTCAGGGGACATAATAGAGCAATGAGCATGAAATAAGCATGAACGAGAACTAAATAAATGGCATTTGGCAATTTGTGGACTGGTACTAGAACAATATTTCTACTTTTGAATATTTCACCCATAAAATCCACTTGTAATGGTAATGAAATTAAAACCCACAAAACTTAAGAAAACTGTATACTTGTAATATAATTGCATCGTGCAATGGTGACTGAATGGTAGCTGTCATTTGGGTGTTATTCATTTCTTTCACACTTAGATTCTTTACCTTCTTGGAGCTGAGGTTAGAAGGTTTGAGGGTTGTCTTATTTCTTTTTCTTAAATTTGAAAGAAATATTACTCCTAAGTCATTGAAGAGTTGGTGGAAACCAGATACTTCTCAGCATTTTTGAGATATTTTTCCTACTAATAAAATCAAAATAAAATGGAACAAAAATTTCGAAACACCTGATAAGCAAATAATGAGTTAGATTGCTACTACTTTTGGAGGCAATAAAAGATTTAACTATCAAAACATTACACATAATTGAAACTTCCTGACTTATTTTGTGATTTTTTTCATCATAACCTGATGAATCTCCCATTGCTCTCAGTGGCCTCCATCAATGTGGTGAGGGTTGGGCTTTAAAAAATGCGAAGATTCTATTCTGTTAATTTTCAGTTTTAATAAGCAGGATGAAGAAATAATCTGAGTTAATTTCTTCTTGAAAGTTAACTGTTTGATAATCCCAAGAGTAATAAATGACACTATTCCACATTTCAAACAGAATAATCAATCATGTTATCAAATGACTGTGAACTTAGGGAACACTTCAAAATTCTTGATACCTCATTCTTCACATCTCTCTAGTCCTTCAACATTGCTCTGCATTGTTGTTATGTACATATTTAAAATTACAGTAAGAAGGCCTGTATTGAAGAAAACTGAATATGAATCAGCAGTGCCTTGACAGCCAGGAGGGCCAACCATGTCCTTGGGGGCATCAGGCAGCCAGTCGAGGGAGGGGATTGTCCCACTCTGCTCTGCTCTGAGGCAGCCTCACCTTGGATATTGTGTGCAGTTTGGGGCACTGCAATATAAGGAAGATATTAAGCAATGGGAGAGTGTTCAAAGGAGGGCAATGACAATGGTGAAGGGCCTTGAGGGGAAGCCGTATGAGGAGTGGCTGAAGACACCTTGGTCTGTTCAGCCTAGAGAAGAGGAGACTGAGGGAAGACCTCATGGTAGAGGAGACCTCATCTACAGCTTCCTTGTAAGGGGAAGAGGAAGGGCAGGCACTGATCTCTTCTCTGTAGTGACCAATGACAGGACCCGAGGGAATGGCCTGAAGTTGTGTCAGGGGAGGTTTAGGTTGAATATTAGAAAAGGTTCTTCACCCAGGCGGTCATTGAGCACTGGAACAGGCTCCCCAGGGCAGTGGTCACAGCACCGAGCCTGACAGAATTCAAGAGGTGTTTGGATGATACTCTCAGGCACATGGTGTGACTCTTGGAGATGATTCTGTGCAGGGCCAGGAGATGGACTCGATGATCCTTGTGAGTCCCTTACAACTTGGCTTATTCTATGATTCTCAGTGATTCTGAGATTCTATAAAGTATGTGCATCAGTCTACTTCTAGAGGGCAGCAAATGACTGTGTTTTAGTCACAAGAGAAACTACAAAATTCACATATAGTTCTGCCAGCAAACCAAAGGCACAATCCAACATCTTGTAGTTAATGGCAAACTTCCCATTTTCTTTGAACAGTTCAGGATCAGACCCCCTGTTGATTTTCTTTCTTTCTTCTCACCCCCACTTTTTAAGTGGATAAATAGCGTGCATAAAATTCATTGGACTCCTCATATCTGTTGTCATTTTTTTGGGCAAAGTGAATTCTAAATGCAAATGTTATGGGGTTTATTAACATTCTAAGGCTAAAATCCATCAGGTATAAAAAGTACATGACATAAGCGTAATGGTATTTATCAAAATATGAGCTCATTGGGGTTTTTTATCTGTTTTGTTTTGTGGTTTTTAAAGGAATGCAAATGTTTTTTTTCTCTGTCCACACTTGGTAGAGAATAGGGGGGTGCACCCCTTCTTTTGGAAAAAAAATCCTACTGATAAATTCACAGGTGTTGCTTATTGCAATCTAAAGAAAGAATGAAAGAAAGATTGTAAGTAAAAGTTTTATTTTGAAGAAAATTGACTTTTATTTACATGTGGATTTTTCTATTGTTGTCTTTATCATTGCCCTGGAATGTAATATGTATATGTAAGCTTATACCAGTAGTGTAATCTAAATGGTGATAAATTACCTGAACACCTCATAACCACTCATAGCCATTTTTCTTGGTCAGTGATCTATTTCTATAGAAGCTGTTCTAATTTTGTAGCCCGTGTGATCCCTTTCTCTTCCTTTTCCTCCAGAAAAAAATGCACATTTCTTTTGAAAATTTCTTTAGTTGAATTTGTGCAGACCTAGAGGAAAGGGAACTGGTCAGATAGCAACTTCTTCAGAGAGTGTGTTTTGATTCTTTATGCCTTCGGCCCTTTGTTTCAAAAGAGCTTAAGTTTCATGCTCCACCTTCCTAGGGAACAATCTGGCTGCAGCTACAAGCTGATGAAATTGTAGAGCTGCTCAAATGTATGATTTATTCCTCATGGCTACCTATGAATGTATAAGACTGAAAATAGCCACTGTTCAGTACATTCTGCTAATGCACTGTTGGCTGGGAACATGGTTTGTATATCCTCTGGCCTAGAGGTCATTTTTACCAGGTATCAAAGTATCAGAAATAGCCGTGTAACAGAGGCAGGCTCTGGCTGTCATAATTTCAATGCTGTGCAGGTCAAGAAATGGGATTGTTCCAATACAGATTGAAAAACTCTCTTTTAGATGAGAAACATCCCAGAGCATCAGATTGAATGCTTCTGGTCAAGGGAGAGCTGCTATGGATCATGTTTGCAGCACCCTTGCCAATGGTGACCTTTCCTGGGGAAGTTGGTTCCTTTGAAGGTCTTGGAGTCCAGAGCTGCTGGGAGGAGTATGCTGTAAACCATGTCTCTTCTGGAGTCTAATGAAACCTGCAGCTTTGTTTTTTGTCTCAGAGAGCCCTTCTTTCACCAGTGAACAATTCTGGTGGCAAATCAGGCCTCATTTCAGTCACATTTTAAAAAGTTGTACTGGAACTGCGTTTTCCAGGTCCACATTAGTTTTTGCTCTGTTTTCAGCGCTGGTCCTGGGTATCTGTTTCCAAAACCATTTACAGTTCTGATTCAATTTTCTAATAGAAAAGTCTAAAGAGTATCTCGCACCAGAGTTTCAATTTTTCTTTTCAATGGTTATGAATAAAACATAACATAAAGGGAAAAAAAAAAGCTTTTGTTGTCTACTTCTGAAGGGTACAAAGGAAACATAGAATATTCTGTGTGACTTCATGCCTGAAAGAATCACAGCAAGGCTTCTAGAAAAGCCAAGAGGTGAAATACTTTAGCTAGATATGATATCTTTGAGATGCCTCAAACAGGGCACTGTAGAATTTTGCACCCATAAAAAGAGAAGTGTTGTTCTCCAAGGTTTAGGTTCAGTTTTTGGCAGTCTAGAAATGATGATGTTTGCAGTGGCATAGGTGTTTCTTGGAATAATTATTCATTACTCATTTATTTCTGAAATATTTGCACAGATACTGGCCCACAGCATGCTGTAGTTTAGGCTACTGAGTGTATTACTTCTTGGCTGCTGACTTCTCCAGCATATGGTACTTTATTGTGTTGGCCACAGAAATGTTCTATAGTCTCGCAGTAGCTTTGAGTGTGGTTCTGTGGCTTTCAACTTTAATTATGCTTAATAACATAATATATACACAGCAAACAACATTTCCCATATATAAACTGTGGTTCTACTCTGAAATGCGATGATTTTAAGATAATTCAACAAATAAGTTCCTTGTGCTAGTCAAATTGTAACTGAGTAGTAACAGCAATAAATTTCCCTATCTGTCTCTGCCTTAGCAGGACAGAACCAGCAGAGTCAACGCTCGTGCTGGATTCTTCTTTTCAACCTCCATGCAGAAATGCATCTGGTCTGTTCAAGGGTAAATATACTGCTCTGTGGCAGTTCTGTGAAATCTTCCCTTATTAGAAAGCTACCTTTTAGGATGTCTGTCTCCACCCAGCTGAGTTTTTAATGCAGTTATTATCGGTTAAGCTATCAATAAAGTTTTGACTAAATCTCAGTAAACAACTCAATCTTTTATTCACATTTCAGGAACAACATCAGAATAAATCAATAAAGATAATTTAAAAACCTGGGTATTACTCTCACTTTTTTCTTTCTCATGCTATAGAGAGATGATTATACCAAGATAAGGCTTTTGGTTTGCTTTCTTTCATTTTGTTTACAGAATTTTGTTGTTAGCCCTTTTAAACTAGCCATACTTTCATTTTTTTATGGAAGATAAGTAAGCCAGCTTGACAGGCACAAGCTCAAACACGAAGCCACCAGGAATAACCAGGGCAAGTTTGAGACTTAATTTAGAGCTGTCAGTACCTTCTTAGTATATATTTTACCTTTTATCAGGGCATAAGTATTCTGTGGACACAAGAGACAGCTGTGCTGTGTGCTGCCTTTGGTGCTGGAAGAGCCGCAAAGGGTGCAGAGGATGGCACTGGCTCTGAGAGCCATCCAGGCAGAGCGTGTGCTGGCTGTGGTGGCTGATGGATGTGAGCTGGTGTCTCTGCACAGCAGTGTGGTGTGCACAGGGCAGCTCACCTGGGGGTCCCTGCAACAGGCTTGTTTCTTTGGGCAGGAGATAGCTTCAATTTCCTATAGAGAAATGGTTATGATCAGTTCCTAGTTTATTGCACAAAATTGAAAACAAGAAGGAAGTCAGTCTTTCCACTTTAATAAAAAATGGTCATCTTTACAAGCCAATAAAAAAACTAAAATGGCCTCAGAATGACAGGAGTGAAGTAAGGGAAATTAGCCTTTGTTGCTGCTTTGAATTTCCTAAAAATTCCATCCAGTATCTCACTCTGAGCACATGTGGAGTCAGTCTTGCTGTACTGTAACACGAACTCTGATAAACTCAAACCAGTTTGTCTGTGATGTATAAACTATCCATGTGTGCATGGTAGGGTTTCATGTATATGCACGCATATATAAAAATAACCTTCCGACTTAAGAAGAAACTAATAAAAAATAGAGTTTTGTTTGCTTTTTTCCCCCCCCTTAATTACATGGCAAATAACTGTTTTAAACATCCTGCAAGTTTTCATTTCAAACTCCCTTAGAGACACTGATACTGGATGAAGAATTTATGGTACACTATCTTTCTCTACAGCTTCCTCACTCTAACAGTCTCTGATTCGTTATACATGTAAGGTAAAAGCTGACTTAGTCAAACAACCTTTGAAAAGCAGCACTAAGCAGTGGAACTGTTGCCTAAACCTTGTTTTCAGTGATCAAGACAGCCCAAATAAACTAAATCTTTTGACAAAAACTAAACTGAAAGCTAAGAAGAAAATGTCAGCCCTAAAAATAATTTCACAAAAAGATTCTCCTTTTGTCTCTAGCTAAGGCTGCAATAAAGTTCATAGAGAAAAAAGATAAATGATTGTTCGCTTTTGCCTTTTAAAAGATTGCATTAACCCTGGCCTCTCTGCTTTTTAAATCTTTGAGTGGATGCTGATGCTCAAGAAGAATACCCCCGGAAAGGGGTAGTGAGTAGGGCCTTTGCGTGTAGGGACCTTCACTGCAGAGGTTCAGCCAGTGCTTGCCACAAGGCCTGGAAATGTAGTGACAAGGGTTGTTTCAGCTGGGCCTGGCCTTCTCAAGGTCATGTGCTTCTCTTAGAGTCTGCCATCCTGGCTGCACAGCTGCCAGCTCGAGAGCACCTGGACAGGTGATACAGAATGCTCAACCCTTAATGCTTTCTCGGTGGAGAGGAGAAATGAGCTGCTTGGTTCGGTGAAGACAGTGAAGGAATGTGTCACATCAGGCTTGCTGTAGCTTATGTAGAAGTTTTGCAGTTAATCATAGTGGATTGCCAGATACAAGGCAAAAGCAGGTCTTAAAAGTTTGAGCATGGCTTCAAGTAAAACACACAGAACTTTTTCTTAGGGGCAATAAAAATGCTCAAGAGTCAACAGAAAATGCACAATAGTACTTATAGTCACCTACAGAGCTTGTGTGATGATGACGATGACAAAGTAGTGTTGTTTTCCAAGATTCTCTTTGCAAAAAGGATAGATCCTGGTACAGCAGATACTCTGTATGTTAACAACAATATATTTGATCCTTTTTTCAGCTGAGAAAATGAAGGCTTTTGAAATGCACACCTTTTTTATTTTGGAATCAAGTAATGGAAGCATTAGAACATTTCCTGTAATTGTTTTTAGCTACACAGTTTAAAGCAGAATCATCCACATATGCATGATCATTTTCAAGACATTAGTAATACCCCATTATTAGCATCTCCAGCTCTAAGAGATATAGTCCAGCTTTGAACTTTGATAATGCATCACCATGATAGTGTATCATTTGTAATAGAGAATGCTGAAGTAAAGTGTATACAAATTAATGGAAAATTGAAAAGTTATTTGTTTTCAACTAATTGTTTAGGTAATGAACTACATAATGCATGAACTAACAGTCTAATACATGGAATAGCTACATTATTATTTGTTCTTGAGGTTGTGTAATTTAAGGTTTTGTATATTGCACTGCATCTGTCAAAAAGCTTAAAAATTACAAGGGAGATTTGATGTTGTCAGCCTTGAAGATGAGAAAATAATGAAGCATGTCCCCACAAGGTGGTTAGTTCTATATTGTGCAGTTGAAAGAACCTTAGTGTTCTTTATTTCATATAAATTGCTGTTAGGCATGAACTGCACAACTGCAATTTTATATTCTTTCAGGAAACTGAAAATAAGAGAAACACAAGGATATTTCCAGTGTCAGTTTACTACTTATATGTATTTCAAAACATACTAAAAGATTTCTATGGATAGGCTTTTAAAATGAAAACAATTTGGTTTTGTGTACTGAAGCTTAAGACATAATTTTTTAATTGAATGCTGAATTACCACAAAAAGCTTGTGACAATTTCTGGCCATAGGCATTCATACATAAAGCATGCTTTATGGAAAAACAGAAGAAAAATGGAAAATGATGGTGAAAAAATCTTGATATTTTAGTAAATTATAAATGGAAAAAAACTAGTGGGTTCTGAGATATTTAGTTGATTGTTTGGTCTTGTTTTGGGAGTCAGAAAGTCCCTTCTTATCTCTAGTGTGGCAGCAGAAGGATACATTCCTAGTGCAAACATACTTGGACGGTTTGCAGAAGTCTGTTGAAGACTGATTGTGTTAAAGCTGTGCTTCAATTAAATTAATTTTGGTTGTATATGTAAGGAGTTCAAAGAATTGATTAGAAAACCAAGAGAGTGAACTATATCACAACTTTTAAGTATAATTCAAATAATAAATCAACACTTGTGTAATTTAACCTTATATTTCATAGTAACTGGAATGCATACTTAACAGAAAAGGGAATGATATGCTAAAGCCCCCCATAATTTTGTAATATGCTCTTTAAAATTTAAAAAAAAAAATGTTTCTTTTCTTTTAAAAGAGCTAATACTGTTGGGTTTTTTCAGTTGGTTGTGTGGTTTTTGTTCGGTTTTGTTTTGTTTTGTTTTGTTTTTACCATCTCGGTAAGTTCTTCATTGTCCTTTTTAAAAAAATTCAATAACTTTTACTGGAGTAACACCAAATAAAAGTAGAGAGACTACATGCCCGAATAATTATATTATAGTCAATTGCACTTGTTGCACCAGTTCTCATTTCTGCTAGAGAAAATGCAAATGGAACTAAACAGGATTTTATCTTCTATCAGCCTTGTGCTCTCTGAGAAGAAGCTTGATATTTTTACTCAAGTTTTAGATAAACTGCCCATTTTATCATCACTCTTATTTAGTTGGGAGTAGTGTATTTTATTTTCAAATTGCAGCTATGTGACCACTTACTGATGTTTGTCTTTGTGGACGGAAAACAACTTAAATGAGAAGGTGCACTGAAGTGCTGGTGAGTTTGGCTGTAAAGGAGCAAGATACTTGGATGGGGAAGAGAGGATGAAAAGTCTTGGTTGGATGTAGAGGTCTGGAAGTATTGGAGAGCAGCTCGCTCTTTGGAGAGCCCATGTACTGTGCGAGTCTGGGAAACTTCTAAAGGGATCCCACTGGTTCCCTTTCTGCCAAGAAGTCACCTGATACTCCTTTTTACTTCTGCTCCATACCATCTAATTTCTCACAAGGTTCATTAAGAAGCCTCCCTGCATGGGCTTTGCCTTTCAAGGCATAGGCACAAGGCTGCAGCCCCAACTGACCAGGGAAAGCTGTGCCCATGGGGTCTCCTCTTGGTTCCTTCAGGGTCCCTGGCTAGACCTGAGGGTGTTACACCTGCTGAGCATTGGCTTTGTACATGCGTGTCTTTTCAGAGGAGAGGCATGCCTGTGAATGTCACCCTCACAAGTTACAAGTTGTCTGAGCTGCCACCAATTGAAGGCAAGACCTGGTGGGAATCTGCTGCCTTTGCATCAGCTGAGTAAAGCATACTGGCTAGCCTAAGAAGGCTGGTGGTTGAAATTACAGTGGAAAGCAGTCAGTGAATTCTCCTGGAAATTCTTTGGAAGGCAACAGGGAGAAGGATAACTTTGAAACTGAAAGTCGAGATTTTGCTTTCCATTGAGTCTCTGGTGTATGACTTCTGTTGGTCACAGTTTTGCAGCAGTTGGAAGGTATGGGCTGAACTTGGCTCCCTGAGAGACCGGGCATCCTACTGAGGCATGCAGGTCCTGTGAGATGCAATCTCTGTAGCAGACTTCTAGGTCTGCAGGAAACCCCCCTGGCTCTTATGAGATGCAGGTAGAGCAGCAAGCCTGGTTGCTACTAGTGATAGAGTCATGCCTCTGTGTGGTTAATAATATGCTCTGTGAAGCTTTGGTAATCAGTTGAGAGAAATTTTGGCTTCTTTTGAAAACTCAAAGTGACTGTTAGCTTACACTGAGCTGACACCAGAGATGAGCCAGAAAGGAACTTGGTCTGAGAGCTTCCCTGTAGGGCACATACACGCGTCCTTAGGCTTTTCAGAGAGGGCTTGCCCTCATCCAGTTCATAATTCTTTGCCTTCCTGCCTGATATTGGTAACTTTTGAAAAGTTGCCAAGAGGCAGAGTTATCTGATTCATGGGAATCTCTGCATGTTCTCCAAAAACTCCATTTTATTTCTCGATGACAAAGATTTTTGTGAAATCTCAGTAGAGTGATCATCGTTTCCTTCTCAGACCATGGGGAAAGAGGCAATTTAAGCACTTAACTCATGTATAATCCTGATTTGTCATACCTTCTGGAATCTTTTATTGAAGTGGATGAATGGAGCAATACTGAATAAACAAAATTTTGAAAATGCGGTTTTCCAAATCCTGTTGATCTATTTATGTTCCCACTTCATAGGCTTTAACTGATTTGCTAGGCCAATATTTGCCTCCCTACATTTCCTGAGGACTGCTATATGTAGTAAAAACATGGAGGGCCTAAAACATTATAAAGCAATTTTGCAGTGGAAATAGTTTTGCTGCAGGGATTGCTAACAAGAGGGAGAGCAAAATGAATCAGAACAAACTGCTGGTTTCTCCCAGAAAGTTCAGGGTGTTACTTCTTTTAACATCATCAGGAGGTGTAAGGAATAAAATTTACATTTGAAGGTCCTCCTTGGTTTCCAGCGTAGATGCTGTGACATAAGGAGAGGGATGGTACAACCTATATGCTACTCTCCTTACTTGACCTGTGAAACATTTGAGTGAAAAATGAACTTTGCAGACAATACGAAAATAATTGAAGGGAAAGCAGGACTTCACCTTTTATTTTAGTTTGATAACTGCTAGAACCAGATCCTTGATTCTGTCTCTGTAAATGGCCTCTCATCTTCCTGAGATACCACATTCTACAGTTCACCATCTCATTTCCTTGGAAGGAAGAACTTATATCACTGCAGGAGAGCCTCTCTCTTCATGACATCCTGGTTGTCAGGATGTGTGAGCAGCTGTCAGATGCTCTCCCCAGAGTGGGCAGGGTTACTTACCACTCCTGTCCGCTCACATGAGGATACTTTCAAAAACTACTTTTCTCCATGTCTGTGCACAGGCCTTTCCTTGAACTCTCTCAACAGCTATTAAAATAAAAAGTAGTTAAACAGAGTTCTCCAGCTGAGACTGAGCAGCTCTGTTGCAGAACAGAATTCCTCTACAATAGCATTGCTTTTAGAGAGAGAAAGAGAGGGACAAGTTCAGAGCAGATACAGACAACAACTTGGCAGATTGAAAAAATCTGTAGTCCTTAAGCTAAAACTATTCATCTTCTTTTGAATCTTTTGTACCTTTGCAATTTTTCATGGGAGGATTTTTTTCCTGACTATTTAGTTTCTGGAATGTTAGAAGTTCATTTTTTGCTGAGAGATCTTTATGAGGCCAGTACCCCAGCAGAAACTTCTGTTTGGTTGTTAAACTTGTTATGACAGAGTAAAGGGTCAAGGTGCTAGACTGTCCACACCTAGGAATGGTGGTTGCTCTCAGGAACCATTCAAGTAAATTGGCATGATCTGGGAGAGTAGGGGCAATTTTTAATAACTGGCTGCACATTAAATCCTCCTGTAGCAATCCACTACCCCCTATCCACTGGTTTCTGATGTAAATTTATTCATTCATGGCCATTTGTGTTGTTGTTTTGCTTTGACTTGTAAGAGTTCTTTCCAACTCTAATGTTGCTCCTTTTATTTCCTAGAGAGGAATCATACCCCATATGAGACTTTGTTTTGCTCGGTTAATAACCTGAGCTCTTTGACTCTTTTGTTCTTTTTGACCGTCCCAGCATTTTCCCCAACATTTTGTGAAAATGGGTACCAAGTTAATGCATAGCATTCCAAATGAGAATTTACCATTGACATTAGTACCAATGGTGGTAATGCCAATCCTTTTTTTGCTTTATCCAATTAATCCTAAATTGTATGATTTGTCATACAAAATAATTTTCAGTGTTGACACCTTTGATTAGGGTCAACAATGTAATCAATTAAAAAACCCTCATCTCCTTCTGGTATTAGTAAAACAACAAGCAGCAAATATTCTTATGCTTTATGAGGAAAAACTATAAAGGCTGAAACTCTTCAAACAGGAGACAAAAAGGCTGGGGCAGGAGGTATGATTAAGCTTTCAGAAAGTGGAGATATTGGATAAGCTGAATGCAGGACAGCTTTTTAGCAAATTCTTCAGTATTAGAAATATAGGGAACTTGGTGAAGCCAATGGGGGCCTGGTTTAAAACATAAAACAGTAGGGTTTTTTATTTCAAAGACAAGGAATTGCTGTATTTACTTGCAGTGTATGTCTGTGTACACAGTATCAGCAGGTTCCAAATAGTTTAGATAAGTTTGTGGACATCAGTTCCAATTAGATCAAATTACTCAGAGCCATATGCAGACAAATTTTTAACAACTCCAAATATGGAGACCCATAACTTCTCGTGGCTACCTGGTTCAGTGTTTGACCACCCTTGCATTGGAAGAGGATTTTCTAATCTTTGCAAGTTTCAGCTTGTGTCTATTGCCTCTGGTTGCATCTCCGTTCATCTCCAAGAAGAGAGTGACTCCATCCTCTCAGTGCTCTTCCATCAGGTAGGTGAAGATGCCCCACTGAGCCTTCTTTCTGCAGGTGGAATAAATCCAGGTTTCTCATCCTCTCCTTATACATCCTGTGGTCTGGCTCCCACCTTTATCGATGGCCCTTCATTGGCCTTGCCGCAGTATGTCCATGTTTTTCTATTGTAAATTTTAAAGAAACGTTAATTTGAAGTCATAGTATTTTGAACTGGTGTTTTTTCCTTTTTATATATTTTTATAAAACTCATCTCAATGAGTTTTTAAATATGGAGAGACAATAATATTCTGCTCATCCCCAGCACTGAAGTATATGACATCTGGTCACTGATATTGCTGATTCCACAACTTGAGTTTTCAACTTGCGAGTGCTATAACTCTCCAAATATTCAAAGTGACATTTGCAAAAACATTCTTCTTCCACCTTCTAGAAATAATGTCATAAACATTGTCAAAATTCATTAGATTTAAAGGGCAGGAAGGCCTAATCTCTGCATAAGGGACAGGATGAAAGCCACATGCCCCAGAATTTTAATGAGAATTCCACAGTTGACTTAAACTGGTAGTTCCAGCAATGGAAAAGTTCAAGTATTATCTGCATCTCCTGTAGAGACTTTTCTTTTTTTTTACTTTGCATGCAGAAACCCATTGTGTAGCTTGAACAATGAAGCTGCTGATACTTCTGGGATTAAGGCTGCAATAACGATGGTACACTCAGTTCACTGACATCAGCAGTGAAAACGCATTTAAATTTCCCATAAAATCTAAGAGCCAAATGTAGTTCCTAAAGTGTATTCCTGTATTGTACATACCTAAAAGAATGTAGCAACTTGCAGGTTTGCCTCCCGCCAAACCAGCAAAAAAAGTCAGATATCTGCTATGTATGGATTTACTCCACTGCTCCTAGACTGAATTGGGTAATAGCTTGCCATTAGCTCACAGTTCATCATCTCATGGCATCTAATCAATAGATCAAGTGGTAGCTGCAGTTAATCTTATTTCTACATATCAATGTACAGATCAGCACAGACTTTTGTTTCTTTCTCTTCATCTTCTTCATGACTGATCCAAGAATCCCCATTCTTGATGGCAAGATGGATCCAAAAATCTGCCTCATTCCCTCCTTCATCGTCCGTGGTTTCCTCATAACCAGATTTGAGCAATTCACATTGCTATCTAAATTCAGATTTAATCTTAATCCAGACTCAACCTTCTCTTTCTTCCATCCCTTTCTTCTTTTTTTTTTCATTTCAGACACACCATCATCTCTTTCTGTACTGGATTGTCATAATTAGAGAATTTCTGCCCCTGCTTCTCATTAGATGCCACTTGGTTTCCTCTGCCCAGCTCTTTTGTGTAGTCCCCTTTCCAGTCCTCTTTCTGATGGTTTCCCACAAACCCCTACTTGAGCAGTTTTTTGTCCTTCCTTTCACAAAAGCAGTAGGTTTTCTCTTATAAACATTTGTGTTCTGGATTGTTCTTTGACGTTCCTGACTTTCTCATTGAGCTACCTGTAGAAGACTTAATCCATAGAATCACAGAATCCTAGAATGGTTTGGGTTATAAGGTACCTGAAAGATCACCTAGTTGAAGCCCCCCCTGACATGTAGGGACAATTTCTACTAGACCAGGTTACTCAGAGCCTTTTCAAACCTGGCCTTTGACACTTTCAGGGATGGGGCATCTACAGCTTCTCTGGGCAACCTGTTTGAGTGCCTCACCACCCTCACAGTAAAGAATTTTCATGTAACAGATCCTCCTTGAAGCTATGCTAAGGCACATGGAAAACAGGGAAGTGATTTGAGGCATCCAGCATGGCTTCACCAAGGGTAAGTCATGCCTAACCACAGAAGTGGCCTTCTGTGTCGGAGTAACTACATCAGTGGACAAGAGAAGGGCTACAGATGTAATTTATCGAGGCTTCTGTAAAATCTTTGACATGGTTCCCTACAACATCCTTCTCTCTAAACGGGTGAGAGATGGTTTTGATGGGTGGACTGTTAGGTGGATAAGGAAATGGCTGGATGATTGCATCTGGAGGGTAGTGGTCAATGGCTCATAGTCCCAATGGATATCACTGATAAGTGACGTCCGTCAGGGGTCCATACTGGGACCAGTGTTATTTAATATCTTCATTAATGACATAGATGAAAGTATCAAGTGCAGCCTCAGTAAATTTGCAGATGATACCAAGTTGTGTGGTGTGGTTGACACACATGAAGGATGGAATGGCATCCAAAGAGACCTGGGAAAGCTCAAGAAGTGGATCATTGGGAATTTCATGAGGTTTAACAAAAGCAAACACAAGGTGCTGCACCTGGGTCAGAGCAATCCTCAATATCAATATAGGATGGAAGTTGAAGACATGGAGAGCAGTTGAGAAGGACTTGAAGGTGCTGTGGGTGAGAGGCTGGACATGAGCTGGCCATGTGCTCTTGCAGCCCAGAAAGCCAAATTTGTCCCGGACTGCATCAAAAGCAGCGTAGCCAGCAGGTTGAGGGAGGTGATTCTGCCCCTCTACTCTGCTCTGGTGAGACCCCACCTTGAGTAAAACAGCCAGCTCTGGGGTCCCCAGCACAGAAAAGACCTGGACCTATTGGAGCAAGTCCAGCGGAGGGCCACCAAGGTGTTTAGAGGAATGGAGCCTCTCCTATGAGGAAAGGCTGAGAGAATTGGGATTGTTCAGCCTGGAGAAGAGAAGGCTTCAGGATGACCTAATTAGGGTCTTCTAGTACCTGAAGTGAGCCTACAACAAAGATGGGCAGGGACATTTTACAAGAACACAAAGTGATAGGGCAAGGGGGAATATCTCATATGGTTCAATAATTTTGTTTATTTTTCTAATGCAGTGTATAAATGAATTGGTGTATGTGGTACAGCAGCACCCCTGCAGTCACAGTCCCCTGAAGGTTCAGGTCATGGCTAGATCTGAGTCATGTATTCTGGCTTTCACTCCAGGGGAAACAGAGGATCTCAGGGTGAAGGAGCTGCTGTATGTGCCTGCCCTTTGCCCGAGTCCAAATTTCTGGAGTGCATATTACAGCCCAAGGAGATTGGAAGTGCTCCAAGGTCCTCCAGCTTGGACACAGCCTAAAGGACCAGAACACCCAGGGATATTATTTTGTTTTCATTACTTATCTGTATTGGGACCCAATTCAGACAAAACAGAAAGAAAACACAAGGCTGCACTTGTGTTACCTGCTTTGTGAGTCACTGCTTTTGGTAATGATACTTTCAGATATATTACACAAAGCAAAGAAATAATGTTCCTAGAAATAATTGTAAGGCCTCTCATTGAGAGTATACATGAAAATAGAAAAAATCAGAATTAAAAGAGAGACATCTGATCTAAATTTCACATTTACAAATCATCAGCTTCAGATTTACATTTGACAGGTCTGTATAGATAAAACAGGAAAAAAAAGGTCTTTGTGAAGGAATTGAGATTAAAAAGTATTTTAAGAAAACATGAGTCATATAAAGTAGCATTTGGACCTCCAAATCTGTAATGTGGGCAAATTAACTTAAGACACGTGGCTTAAGTTTTGAAATGACAGCAACAAAAGAAAAAACGAGATGAGAAGGATGCAGAGAAAGGAAGGAACTGAACAGCAATTGTTGTACTTGCTTTGGAATGGGCTGCTAGCTAGTGAGAAAAATAATGGATACAGCTCGATAAATTACTGAGTTTCAGATGAGTTTTGCAGCTGGAGTGGTGACATAAACCACTTGTCACTAGGGCTCTTTTCCTTGATTTATTACCTGGTCACCCATCCATCTCCAAACATCACTTTCTTTATAGCATATACTTCTGAAATTGTGCCCTGCAAAACTGGGGAAGTTGTTGAAACAATAAAGAAAAATATAGAGTTTTTTCAAGAACTAATAGTTTTGTTATCTTGTGTGAATCAGCTTGTGTGGGAGTTGAAGATCTTTGTAGCACATTTGTTAACTCTGCGCAGCTAGTGAAGTTTAGTGTTTAAATGAATGCCTGTGAAAGTTGTCTCATCCAACTAAATCAATTTATTTTAAGTCTTTGGAACAAATCTGTTCTTACAATCTCTTTGGTATTGGGTTAAATTCCTTTGTGTAAAATGAATTGCTTATCAGATTTTGTACATTATGAAAGCTGTACCCACAGTGTTTCCAGTCTTGAGAATATTAATTGGTGGAATTTAAAGATGAATGCAGATGGTAAGACTATTAATAAATGATGGCTAGGGTAGTACACATGAATTCTTAGAAAAATTATATGTGGAGTGTACAGTGTAGTTTAAGATAAGCACGATTTTCATCCCCAAGGAATTTTTATATATACTTTCAAATTAGACCTAATATATGTATGTAATAGAAAAGGACAACTTTGCGGCAGGATGGAATTGCTCACTTTTGGTGAAAAATAGAACTCATCTCCTTAAGACATAATATTAAAGGCAGACTGAACATCCCTTGGCTGGGGATAAGGAAAAAAAAGATTAAATCAAATACAGTGTTTCTCTATCCAGTGTAGCACTGTGAAGAGGCAGTCCTGTAACATCCATGCATGTACTCTGAGAGGCTGGTGCAGATGTGCGTGTGCTTTGCAAGGATTTGCGGGCTGTGACAGAAATAGTGCAACATTTCATGAGAATGCTGTGAGTGCCAGGACCACGGACCGACCTCATGATGATGCCACAGTCCTACCTGGTTGTGACCTAGGCCCCAGCTTCGGTGCATGTGAGTGAGTGGGGCTGTCGGAAGCTGACAGCAAAATGGCACTTAAAGAAGTCTACTTTGGAGTGGGATGTGTATGTATAGTCCAGGGAAACTAAAAAGCCCCTGTATTACTGTGGCAGGGCAAATATGTGTAGAGTCTCCTGGCTCCTGGCATCTACACCACAGCTTCAAGAGAAGAGTACCTTGTGGGTAACCTGGGGTAGGATGTGACCCATATTGTGCTCCACATACTGCTGGGTACTCTTAAGAGTTACACAGTGCCTTTTTCTTCTGTGATGCAGACTTGATAAGGACTTCAGTTTAGCTGCTTAAAAAGAAGGCTTTTCTTTCTGACATGTCCTATAGAAGTTAATCTGGGAGATAAATAAATTCAAACTAGTCAAATAGTAATTTTATAAAAATTGATTCCAAACCCCACAAAATGTGATAGGCAGTGATATTACCAGTGAAAAAATCTGCTGGATTGGCTAAACTGTCTATAAACCACTCTTTGTTTAACTGCATCACTGTTATTCCAGTAAGAAAAAACTGCAGGTTTAAATAAATACTAACATGTTATGAATAAGAAATGGTTGTATCCTAGCTTTTCCCAAGTATCTTTCTAGCATTTTATTTTGGCTGGGAAATGGTATCTGCTCCTTTAATTGCAGTCTCTGTTCTGGAGCTGCTGTTTGAGCTAAGTTCTGCAGGCTTTGTCTTAACCTGATGATCAAAAACGTTTTCAGCTGAGCTCTGACTGAAGTTACAGCTTTGTAAACAGCTTAACTAAAGAAAGTACTTATGTTCACCAAACTCCCTGCTAACTTCCCAGACTTGCACTGGTGGCCATAGGTGATAAGGATTTAAGATAAAGTGTTCAGGCATGGCTGTACTATACTATCATTCACATTTTTATAAGCATATAGAACATGACAGGCACCTTAAAAAACAAGAAGGTGTCCTTGTCCTAAGAGCTGCATTCATGCTGACACAGATGCCCATCATATGCTAGAAAGTTAGATAACACGGAATGCATGAAAGGGAAAGAATAATAACAAAGCAACATGGGTACGTACTGAGGTACAAATACAGCAGTGCAGCTTCTTTTCATTACCTCTCTTGCCCTAGATTTCTCAGAGGAAAAAACTGGAATTCTACAATGAAGCAAGTACTTCGATGGATGAGGGTGGAGCAGTGGATATTGTCTACGTTGTCTTCAGCAAAGCTTTTGACAGTCTCTCTCACAACATCCTTGTAGGCAAAATCAGGAAGTGTAGACTGTCTGAGTGGACAGTGAGGGGAACTGAGAACTGGTTGAATGGCAGATTCCAGAGGGTGGCACAAGGTCTGGTTGGAGGCATTTCACTAGTGGTGTCCCCCAAGGTTGAATACTGGGCCCACAGTTTGTAACTTATTCATCGATGACTTGGATGAGGGACAGATGTCTCCTCAGCAAGTTCACTGATGACACTAAATTGGGAGGAGTGGCCAATAACCCAGAGGGAATAAACCCAAGCACCAGTATAGGCTGGGGGCTGACCTACTGGAAAGCAGCTCTTTGGAGAAGGACCTGGGGGTCTGGGTGAACAACAAGCTGTCCATGAGCCAGCAGTGCCCTTGTTGCCAAGAAGGCCAGTGATATCCTGGGGTACATTAAAGAGCATTGTCAGCAGGCTAAGGGAGGTAATCCTGCCCCTCTGCTCAGCACTACTGAGGCTGTATCTGGAGTGATGTGTCCAGTTCTGGGCTCCTCAGTACAAGAGAGCCATGAAGGTCCATGAGCAGGTCCAGTGGAGGGCAACAAAGATGATGAAGGGACTGAAGCATCTCTCTCATGAGAAAAGGCTGAGAGAGTTGGACCTCTTCAGCCTCGAGAAGGGACAACTGAGAGGGGACCTTATAAATATCTGTAAGTATCTAAAGCGGGGAGGTACCAAGAGGGTGGTGCCAGACTCTTCTCAGTGGTGCCAAGCAATAGGACAAGAGGCCACAGGCAGAAAATGATGCACAGGAAGTCCCCCTGAACATGAGGAAGAACTTTACTGTGCAAGTGACCATGCCCTGCAACAGACTGCCAGAGAGGTTGTAGAGTCTCCCTCAATGGAGATATTCAAGAGCTGTCTGGATGCAATTCTGTGCAACGTACTCTAGGATGACCCTGCTTGAGCAGAGTGTTTGGACCAGATGACTCAGTGTGGTCCCTTCCAACCTTACCCATTCTCTGATTTTGTGAACTTTTGGTATTGACTTGAGGTGGAGGGAGCTGATGGACAGAGGAAAGGTTGGAGGGAAAACACCCTTCATGCTATGAAAATACAGAAAACCAGATAAATTTAAGTTAAATTTGATATATATTTCTTTCATCATGAATATCAATGTACCAATTTCCATGTATATTATAGATGTGGAACAAAGTTCTTAAAACACTTCAGTTACCAAGCTCCCATTGGCATAACTGCAGCCTAAATTTTACTCATTTTCTTCTCTGGTTTAAAATCTCTTGATCAAATTCAAATCACCTTTTTAAGACTCTAGGATAATCCTTCAGGAATACTTTCTGTAGTTCAGGGCTTTGGTTTGTGCTGCTTTATGATCAGTCCTTTGTATTTCCTGTACCTAATTATGCATTTTAATGAAGCTTGCCTCTGTAACTTTCATCTCCCAAAGAGATAATAATTTTCACTTAGAATAATTTTAGAATTCTTACAGATGATTAATATTCTTTAGAATATATAATTTTTTTAGTCTGCCAGTTGCAAATATCATACTAGCAATTTATACCTGTTCTAGCTTCAAAACCTACCTGAGTTTAACCAAGTCAATTTTAAGTCACACTGTTAGACAATATGCAGAAATCTACCTGTGAATATCCTTTCACATTGACTAAATTTTGGGTTGGATTGATAGACATTGGTACAAACAAAAAGGTGCAAACCAGCTTTAGGTAGATCTGGCAGTGTCTGCAATACACATTTGCAGGCATTCCCCTGTATCATCTTTTAGATCAGTTTAAGTTTTATTGCTGAAGTGTGCTTCAAGACCTTCAGCTTTTTCCACTGAGAAGCTAACTTTTCAGCCCCCTGCCTGCAGCTGGTCTGGTTCATATGGATGTCACCACCCACAGTCTCCATTGACTTAGATGGATGGTCCCAAGGTACCAGCGGCAAAAGGTTGGGGCAGCAATCAGGTGATGGGGAGGATGTGGTGTTGGCTGGGTGTGTTGGGGTGCTTGTTTGATTAAAAATTACTGAGTGAAATCACAGCCCAGCAAGCTTAAAGAGCCTTCCATGAATTTTGGATTTAGAGCTGTCAGTGTTTCCAGCTATTTTTAATGGTTGCCTTGCAGACACAACTAGAAATACAAGTTTGATAGCAGACACAGGTGGTGCCATGGCCTATGTCATATTGTCCTAGGTCATGTGGGCAGAGGAGCACATTACTGCCTAGAGTCCTCTCCAACTATGTGGGGTGCTGGAAGTGGGGTTGATTGTAAGGAATACTGAGTAGTTGGGAGCAGTGACTCTGTGTTTGTTAGGGAGGGCTGGAATAACTGTAAGTGCTGATGCAGACCCTTTGTAATCCTGCTGGGATCATCATTCCGTAAATGGATTTTCATAATTGGAAGAATATGAATAACATATCTAAAAAGTGATGATTTTCCTTTCTTTTCTTCTTTTTTTTTTTTTTTTTTTACTGGATTTTTGTGCTATATTTGTTTTCCATCTCTTAGAAATTAGTTGGTAGTCTGCTCATATGAATTGCTAATAATTGCTCCTAAATTATTGTTTTGTTAAAAACCACCTTTATAATGGAAGCACTGAGGATGAGTGTTATTCACTGGACTTTTTTCTGTGTTTCTGTGAAGATATCTTTATTTTGCTTGCTTAAGGAAATGAGACTTAATATGGTAACAGGCATATACATCTATGTGCATGATGTTTGTGAAGGCATGTGAGTACAGGTATCTTAGTGCCTTAATGATCATCTGACCAATTTCTGCCAAATTTAATGAAGAGATAGAAGTCTTATAGCCATTGTGTTCTCATACATTCTGTAAAAAAGTACAAATCCTTGTAGAGTAAATAAGCCCTTTTAAGGACCTTGCCAAAGGGAAGTCTGCTGTATATGAAACACATCAAAGAATCCCGGTGGAAGCTTGTTTACTCTATTTGGATAACTTCTGTCCCTTCTTCAAGTCAGGAAACAATTTATTTGCTAATTGTAATGCTAACTTTAAAGAGACCATTGAGAAAGTGGAGAGCTATTTTTCTTTTTTTTTTGGTTTGTTTTGGACAGTGTATAAGTCTGAGTATAAATGGCAAATCTACTTCTTTCCCTTCAGAAGTGTATCTGAATTAACACCTTGGTTAATATATTTTTTATTTTAATATAATTTGTACTGGAGAAAAAAAACAACAACCCAACTTCTGTAAATAACAGGAGCTACATGGTGTCTCTGTCTCCTCTCAAAAGTGGCCATAGAAGCAGAGGGAGAATGAATGGAACACAAGACTCAGTGTTCTCAATTACCAGAGTGGAAATTCAGAGTAACTCAGCAATCATGCTGCAGTGCCTCAGAGGAAAATTTCAAAAGACAAGAGGAGATCCATCTGAGATCTGACCTGTGGGAATGAGAACTCCTGAAACTATGTCACTATCCCACTACCCTCTGCTACTGGTCACTGGTGATGGAAAAGAATGCAGGGTAAACCTAAATTTCAGCTCAGAAATAGGATTGCTTTAGAGAAGACATACTTGAAACATCTTTAGTTTAGGTACCATATATATAGGTGCTATATATAACAAACTGCTACTGAAAAGCGCCCATCTTCTGAGTCAGAGAAATCATCTAGTTCACAGAAGCTATTGAGTTGTATTAGTGGGATGCACCATTGCAGTCCTACCAGTTCATTTCTAGCACAACCATCATTGCAAAAAAATTTCATTTTGCAGGAGTGTGAGTCATTTGGGAGCTTTTGATTGCAAAGAAAAGTCTTAGAGAAAGTGGAAGCAGCCTGGGACTTACCAGGGTGGATGTATAATATAGATGGAGGTTGGAGTGAAGGCTGGTAGGAGGCCCAATTAGATCAATTTATTCAGCAATGTCCAGTTAAGTTTTGAGGTGCTCCAAAGATGGAGGATCCATAAATCTGTAGGGCAGCCTGGCCCAATGTTTGACTGCCCTTGTAGTGGAAGAGGTTATCCTCATATTTAATGGGAATTTTGCATGTTCCAACTTGTGCCTCCTGCCTTTTGTCACCTCGCCATTCACCTCTGAGAATAGAGTTACTGAATATTCTCTGTGCCCTCCCATTAGGTAGCTGAAGGTAGCAGTAATATGCCCACTGAGCCTTCTTTGTCCAGGGAGACTGAAGTCAGGTTTCTTATCCTGTTCTAATGTGTCTTGTGCTCCAGCCCCGACCGTATTGATAGGCCTTTACTGGCCTAGCTGCACTATATCCATATTTTTCTTGGACTGGTAACTGCTGCTGGACACAGTCCTCCAGGTATGATCTCATTATTGCTAAACAGATGAAGAACTCCTTGATTCAACCTGCTGGCTGCACTTCTGCTAGAACAGACTAACATGTTGATGGTGTTCATTGTACTGCTTACCAAGACACCGAGGCCCTTTTTGGCAAAATTTGTACTGTTGCATAGTGTTATTACATTGGCAGATTTGGCATTTGGCTTCTTTGAACTTCATAAGATTCCTGCCAGCCCTTTTCCCAAACCTGCTAGAGGCTCTACATAGCAGCTCTACCTGCAGCATATCAACTACTCCATTCAGTTTGATCTCATCTGTGCATTTACTGACAGTGCCTTCTAGGTCTTTCACAAACAATATTGGCCCCAGTATCAATTCCTAAAGGATGCCACTAGGAATGAGCTGCTGGTTGGGCTTTGCACAACTGATTTTTTAGCCTGGCATTCCAGACTATTTTCTCTTCATCATCCACTTATCCAACCAACATCTCACCAATCTGGCTGCAGATGACCATAAGAAAGTCCTTGCTAAAGTCAACATATAAATTATGATACTGCTTTCTTCTTGCCCACTCTGCTAATAATCTCATCATGCAAAGCTATCATGTTAGTCAGACAGAATTTGCCTGTGGTAAATCCATGCTGACTGTTCCTAGTCATGTTCTTTTTTTCTCCATGTTTTTGAACATATGTTTACATATCTGAATTGTTTACTTGTGCTGTCTGGAGTACATACTAATTAAAGACTCGTTTTTTTCCCTAATTAAATGGGGTAAAGTGAATCACTCCACAGAGGCACTAGCACAAACAACAAGAAACCTATAAGTATATCAGGAACATCAAACCTATAAGGAAAGTCATGGGTTTTTTGCCAGTTTTTGTAGAATTAAAGAAATGGTTATGACAGATTCACAAGCTGCCAAACCCCTGAATAATTTCTTTATATAGTTCCCCACTTCCAAAGATGTCAGGGAGTTCACTACATTGATCTTACTTATGTCAGATAAAGATGGAATTATGTCAAGGAACAATTTTTCAAAGAAAAAGGTGAAATACCTCCAGGACTCAGTGAGAGAACATCCAGGAAATGCAAAGACACCCAGTAATGAGGATAGCAGTTAAAGCTTCCAGCAGTGACATGACTTGGATTGAAGCTGCCACTGGTTAAAGCCACCACAAAAAGAAAAGGAGAGAGCAAATTTGGGGATGATCCTAGAAAAGTCAATAAAACTTATATTAGTTGAACTGGATGAAATTCCAACTAAAAACAGTATAAAGCATCCAGGTGACATGACAGAGCATGAATGATGGTTGCATAAAGGAAACCCTTGCATCTGCAGAGCAGGAATCTTTTAAATACTTTCACAGAAAAACAGATAAACAGAATTCATAGCCACAATTTGCCTGGATTTAAAAGGCATTGATATCTATTGAAGTATTGAAAAATAAAGAGTAGACAGCACGTGAAACAGCTAACATAATTAATTTATGATTGAGGAAGAAGAGTAGCTGTTGCCATTGCATTATCTTAGGCTCCATAAGCAAAACAGGAGATAAGGACAGCCAAAAAAAGCCCCTTTAGAAAGATAAAGAAAGGAATGCAACAGGAGGGAGGAAAAGTGACTGCTGAGGTAAGCAGAGGCATTACCAGCTTTAAACAAAGAACTGGAAAAAAATTGTAAAAGGTGACCAGAGCAAAGAACTTGTGAATGCTTTGAACTTGTGAATGCTTTGAACTTAAAGGAGTGCATCTGCATGATCTCTGCCATAGACCATATCCAGATTCTCAAGACTCCCGACATCTGGCCAACAGACTGATGAGAGTTTATTAACAGAGGCTACGTATCACCACTTAGCTCTGCATAGTTGTGTATGTTCCAGTAAAGCTTGTCTGCTAGAGAAGGGACTTTTTAATCTCAGCTGTTGACTGCCCACTACCCACATTTATCACTTTGGCATCAGATTTGGCATTTCTGGGTGGGCTTGAAGGTTAAATGGAGTTAGAAAGATAAGCTTCCACACAGGACTAGAGGTTTGAAAGATCACAGTTTCCTTCTCTGAATGTAAGGAAGGCACAAGTGCCAAAATAACTTTGTTTTGAAATAGAAATTGTTGTCTCCTTATATATTACTACAAAATAGATTGGAAATAACTGGAAGTTAGGAATTCATGCTTTAAATGTATATCCCTCCCACTCAGTCACCTATGGCATGTCAGGAGACATCCTTGTGACACACCTGGTGATGCATCTGCTGTCAGGAAAGGGTGATAAGAACCATGCATCAAACCCTGGACTAACCAAGTAGCCACTGCCTCAGCTGAACAAAGGGGTCACAGGAAGAGGTCAGGATCTGTCTCCATCTCTGTCTCTGTCTTTGATTTGGTAATAGATGAAGGAAAAGCAATGGAAGGTCATGAAGGCTTTCTGCCCTAACTGAAAACACAGACACTACTCTTTTTGGATGACACTGTTAAAGTGACAGAGCTAAAAAACTAGAGGCTGTGTAGGTTGGTTTGTAGGTGGACCAGATTACAATGGAGGGGAATAGCTCACATGGGGTATGTGATAGGGAGTGTAACTACTAGCAAAATAATCCAGGGAAAATTGTTGTCACTTTATGCTCAGGTTGACAGATGGCAGCATTAAAAGGCACCTTGGTGGATCAGCCACTGCTAGGATCCTGTTTCAGATTATGTAATGAGGAACTGGCTCTTGATCTGGAGGAAAAGGACATGCAGTCAGCAGAGTGCACCTCCTTTAGCTTCAGCATGCAAGGCTTTAAGTCTTTAAAAAATGGCCTGCTCCATCATCTCAGGTAAGACAGACAGAGTGGTTTAGACAAGATAGTATTGCAAGTACCAGATCTAATCCTCTCTGATTTAGTGGAAGAACAGGAAAATCTGAGATGGAAAGTCGTATGGTGTCGCAAGTCTATAGACTTAGATAAAAGCTCAATAGTGCCTGAACACACGAAAATCAGATTGATAGCATCAGCCTTATCCTCAGGGAAATTCAGGAATAAAAAAAAGCCTTGACAACGTTACAGAATGGTGCATGATGGTCTGAGATAAGAGAAGATGTAGAGATGTGTGTTAGGAACATAACTTATATGACCACCAGTCACATACAAAAGCAATAAACTCACTAGAGGATGTCTAGACTATGGAGCAGGTTGTGAAATGGATCCTTCTTATCCCAAACTTGTAATAGTTTCACCAACTGACTGAAGTATTTCCAAGTTACAGGAAGACGGCCAGCACAGCTGCTCAGACACTGATAGGACAGATGTTTCTCTGACAGAATCTGGCTATGACTTAGGCCTGTATGTCACAGAAAAAATTATAAATTATTGTGTCTGGCATTAGGGTTTGCATAAAGGCTTTGCATTGCTGGACATCTCCAGGAAGAACCCCTGAATGCTGAAGATGGCTCTAATAAAGGTTGTAAAGCAGCAAGGGAAAGCTTGAGAAATGAACCTCTCAATAATCCTAATGCTGGAATGAGGAACTATTGCATCTCCTGGAATAGAAGAGACTTCAGGATGCTCCATTTGTGATTAGGAGTGTGGCTGCCAAATAAATTAACAACCATATGGTCCAACAGACAGATGGATTCAAGGCATGTTAAAGACAGTGTCAGCCACACACCACCAGGTAGCCAGGCATACATTAGAAGCAAATGTTCAAAAGATGGATAAAGTAGCATGCGTGTTGCACCTGGTAAAATGAAATATTGGAGACTGAGTAACAAAGAGCCAATGGTGAAAAACATGTGCTGAGACTTGAGGAGATAAGACTTCTTAGATATGTTAAGTAGGCCAACCCCACCAGCCAAATCTAAAAAGGGGAAGAAAGACCAGAAAAAATTGTTCTATTTTTCAAGTTTAAATGTGTGGAAAAGTTCATGAAGTTGAGGATTTGTTTTTCATTTTCCAAAATAATGAAAATTCAGGCTGACAGGGACAGAGAAAATTATCAATTTCACAGCCTCTCTGGCCTTGTACAAGTACTTCCAAATTTGTGGTTTCTGGGTTTCCTTTGGTTGCTGGTAGATGTGCAGCACTGACTATACAATGCGCCTGACTAAACTTACACACCTGTGAGAAGTGTAGTGGGAAAGGTAACAGTTCCCAGTTAGAAAGACATTCTGACAAAGGAGTCAGAATCCAGCACATATTTAAATAAAAGACAGATAAAGAGTGGCACAGATTGGCCAAGGTATGAAAGCTACATGAAAAGATATTGAAAATATGAAAATAAAGTCAAAGTGGGTGCTTAAACTTACTCAATATTTACCATTCAGGCTACATAACACATCTTTTCTGTCTATCCTAGACACAGGATAGTTGACTTGGCTTCACAGCTTCCTCATATATGAAGTCTGGCTGATCCTACTTGTTGGCCATGGCACTGATTAGAGCAGGAAACAGGGAACTCAGGCAAGTTTATTAGCATGAGTGCCAGAGACCCTACAGTGTTGTACAAGATCTCTAAGACCTCCTAAATGAACAAAAACCAAGCCATAGTACTGGAACAGTGATTCACATGCAAATTCTCAATAACTATTAAGAATGCTGTGGAAGCAGCCAGAATAGCCTTGATAGTTGTGTATCACAGTGGCAGATGCTGGAATGAACTGGAAGAAGGAAGAATATAAATGATGTGGGTTTTCTTTGATTGGTCGTGCACAGCTACTGGAATCTTAAATGCCTCTGTCGTGGCCACCAAGAAGTGTTGGCTCCATTACTGGGCACCACCTAGTAACCCTTAAATGGCATAGACACATGCCATGCCAGTCCTTGATGCTGATAATGGTCCCATTTATTATAGGAGGGCCTTCAAAGGAGGTGGGACAAACAGATGGTAGTTGACATAGGTTGCAGTGAGCATAATAACTTTATTCCTGAGCACTTTTCCCTTGCAAAGTCAAGCATAGGCCCTGGCATGTGCTGATGTGTGACACAGAGAACAGAACAGGAAATCTGGGGAAAATGTCCTCAGAAAGAGAAAGTAATGGAACAGCTAAGAAAGGAAAAGCAACACTAAAGTGAGCCTCAAAAAAAAAAAAGAAATGGCAAGAGAGTTAAAAGATCCAGAAGAAAGAAACAGTGAACACTTTGAACTTAGAGATGCTGAATCCATGTGGGTCCCTGCAGGTGACCACTGCCAGGCCCTCAAGCCTCCCAGGATGTTTGAGTAAGAGATTGGTGAGATCTCTTGCAAAACAATGCTTGGCTTTGTATAGTTGAGGATGTATCTTGTGAAATTAATCTGCCTCTATCTCAGATGTGTAGTGCCTGCTATGCAGATTTACCATTTTAGCAACAAGGGCTGCTTCTGCTCTCAAAGCCACTTGAGTCTCTGGAATAATACAAAGATAAAAGAGAGTGTTTTCAGCACAGAATGTGTTCATTTCAGTTGATACATTGTGAGTGGACAGTTCATACCAATAAAGTACTTGTTAACTTATTGGATACACAAATTAATTATTGCATGCTCTTATATTTAATTCTTTTGTCTCTGCTACCACTTTCAGTTCCTAGATGACCCTTGGGGTTATGTCTCTTCTTGAATACATTTGATACTATATCCATATGTATTTTTCTCTTTGTTTAACTCATTAACTTTCTGTTTTGCCTTTTAGACCAAGATTCTTCCTGAGGTTGTTCCAGCACGGACTTTCTGCAAGTTTTGTCTTTGAAAGGTAATTGAGGGTTTTCATAGTGAAAATTCAGTCTCATTGCTTAAAAAACCCTTTGTTATATAAGAACAAAAAATGGCTGATATGCTAACCCTTTTTTGTCCCCACTTTGGTTATTAAACAAGTCTTCTGGGGGTTATATAAGTTCAGAGATTCTTGAACTTCTGCCAGAACCATGGTACACTTCCAGTGGGTATATATAACCCTTTAATTCCTAGAATGCAGCTGGATATGTTCGGTTTACACATACCCAGAGCCTGATGCACATTGTCTGCTCCAAAACCGATTTGTTCTTTTGCCATAACTCTTACTAGATTGTTATACGATAAAGAGCCAGGTGCCAACAATCTTAGCAACGATGCCCCAGCTAAATCTACTTTAGATGAAAGTGCACCTGCTAGAAATATTTCCCAGGACATGCAATCATTTAGTCTACAAATTCAAATAATGCTTATTCTCTTGGTTAAATTACACCTAGCAGTTTAGTCAGATACATAAAGAAAAGTTGGTATATATGCCAAAAAAATGAATAAATTTGAGTCTCTGATCACTGATACAGATTTTACAGCCCTGGAGCACCATGAATTCTCATGGAGTTACTTCAAATTTATACCATTTAAGCATGAAAAGGTTTGGAATAATTTGTAAGGATTTTTTATTATTATTATTTGGAAAAATATTTACAAATATGTATTGTCCTGCTGTTTTATTAAATTGTGTGCAGTAGTAATGGGTAATGGGCTTCTGTGCCTGTCCTGAACCCTGGTTTTCAGGGTTCGGGGCTGGGTAACTTTCTAACCATGAACTGCTTCAGAGCTGAGTGAAAGGCTGTCTCTGCTGTGGGGAAATTTTATTGCCTTTAATGGATGCAGAATGTCCCCACTGACTTTACTGAGCAACAACACAGGGTAACAAGTCACCTTTTGTAAGACCTTTAGTTGAGTAATTGTAAGTTAAGCTTGGAGTATAGTATTTAAAGTCTAAATGCTTCTTCCTGTGACCAGGTGTAAATCAGATGTTATTCCTCAGAAATCACCCTCTTGAGGAGCCTGTTTCCTTCCACAGAATATGATAGGTGCTAAACAGAGTTTAAGTGGTGAAAGTACACACCGTGTTAAAAAGGCTGGGCATGGAAGTGCTTTAGAGAATTTAAGGAGTATGGAGGACTTCGTTTGCAGAGCGGTTCAAATCTATATTCTGGATGACTGAAAGTTATTATTGTCACATAGCCATGAAAGATTACATCACCTTTTGTAATTTCTTGCACAATTTCTTGCATGATTTCTGTGCTAACTAGAGTTGTCTAACTAGGACTCCTGCTGGGCTGTCCGGTAGGAAGGAATGGCTGGATGGCACACAGACTGGTTTAACAACTCAAATCTTATGCCATCATGGTGTCTGTGATTAAAATTGTATTTATAGAGTGCTACGGGGAACCTTTCTCTGCCTTTGCTCACACTGTAGAGAAAGGCTGTGCCCCTCTCACAGGGCAGTCCTTTGCTATCTGAATTTAGTGGTTTTGCTTTTCAGCTGAAATCCAGTTTTATGCTGTATGCACCGTAGGTAACAACAGGTCATCTTGAATGATCTTAAATTATCTAATGGCACAATTAGGAATTTTATTTCCAAAGATTATCCCAGTTCGACTATGGATAATTTTGAAGTTCCCTTTTCCAAACTATTAAAGAATCTTCAAGTGTCTCTGCTTGCTTTATTACATTATGAGTAAAATTTCTGTGTTAGGATGACATTACAACATGTTTTCAGAAGTTGCGGACAGTTTTTGAATAGAAGAGAATATAATAGTACTTTTTGATGGGAAGTAATTAAAATAAATTATTAAATGATTTTGCTCACATAATTTTAAGTAAGTATAGCATGGCTTGCTGTGATGGTCAGCAGAGGCTGGGCTCTAGAGACACGCAGCCTCTTCTGCTGTGGAGTTGCACAAGTCTGGCTTCTAATTAGTCTTACTGCACGTTCTTCTTTGCTTCCAGTGTCTTAAGTAAAACACAACTGTTGATTTTCATCTTCAAGCAAATGTATTAAAAAGTAATTAGTGCAATGGTTTGACTGCATGGTTCAGGTACTGCAGAGTTCATTATCTCCGATACGTAGAACTGAGTTGGATGGTGAAGACTATGGATGCCTCATGGTGTGTGAAAAGCTTTGAGGGCTGACAGTGCTCTGTAGAACCCAACACTGGTGAGATATTTAGCCTTTCAGCTATTCTTCATTGCTCATCTGATGGATTACCTGTACCTGGTTCCTTCGCCAGGATCTGGGCACCTTGCTGTGCCTCAGCAGCACAGAAAGTGGCCCTCACCTGAGACAATGTTAGTATTAGAAATGTAGGATCAGGAGACTTGATTTCAGGCCAATCTCACTCCTCTCCCAGCAACAGGATTATGGGGGTTTATGAATATGAAGGCTCTGCCCTGCTGGGCCTACCCTTAACTAGCAGATATTCCCTTAGATCTGTGGCCAGCAAATATAAAACCTGAATGGCCCAAAGCATCTTTTAACAGTACTGGAACTAAAAGTAGAGAAGAAGTAGGTCCAGAATCAGAGAATCAGAACTGATTTTTGTGTGGTAGCTTTTTCTTAGCCATACCCAGCACATCCTGGGCAGAGCTAAAAGAAAGAAGAAAAAAAAAGCAGCAATGAACATGTTAATACTGGTAATACTGCCTGTTCTTCTGGCACTTAGCTTTCCTCTTGGAGAAATGCCAGCTCATCTTCTGATTTTTTGTGTTATAGATTTTCCTGAGATGCTCCATACTCAGGTCAGGCTTTGTGATTTGTGTTAAAGTGCTGTAACTGAGAGTAAATCTATTAATTTAGTTCAGTGTAGGAAGTAAGAACCTGAACACTTACTGTTATTGCTGAATCAGTAAACAGAGGTGAAAAAATGGTGCCACCCTGCAGATTTTTTTCTGCAGACAGCACTTGGGAAGATCTTACAGGTACTTGCATGGCATTAAGTACGAGGAATTTAATGCAGTTTTAAACTTGCAGAATTTCAAGTAACTGTGGAAGAAAACAATCATTACAGGTTTTTTATTGTATTTCTGAAGCTGGGGACTTGAAACCATTTTTGAATGACTAAGTTTTGCTGCGAAAATGAACATGTTTCAATTGCAGATTAGGGTGATTCTGGGAATCAAGCTTAGCTACTGTACAAGGGTTATATCTGCAAGAGTTATAAAAAATGCATCATATAGAGGAGACCAGAAGTGAAGCAATTCAAAAGTGAGAAAGAAAGAAAGTAAGCCAGGAATATGAGTGCTATCTGTTTGACTGCTCACATAATATAAGTCTTATTGTATGATTTGACTTAGAGAGCAGAAAAGGAATCAGAAATGAAACATAAACAGGAAAATTAAAAGGGAAGGAACATGAACAATTTGAGATGTGGATCTAGCATTTTTACTGCAAATTGAAGCAAATAACTGTCTGGGTATTTGGGGATTTTCAGAGAGTTCCCAAAATTACAGAAAGGCAGGGTTTTGATTAAGGTAATGGGATTCATTTTAATGTGATTGTTGGGAAGCATTGCTGAGTTTGCTTAAGTGCAGAATAAATAAAGAGGATGTGTATAAGAGCTCTAACAGCAGTATTCCAGCAGTGATATAGGAGGGGTATTTGGCTATCAAAATTTGTTAGGATTTTCCAGATTTTCCAAATGCTGCCTGTGACCAAAATGAAAATAAGAAGGAAAAATATTTTACAATCAGTTTTATAAGGAGGCCATTAGTATGACCTTACTAGTAAAATCACTGAAACTAGAAGCATCTGCTTGGAATGGGAAATACACTTGGAATGACAGAGTTGTGTTTTATTAACACATCAGCTAGAAGGTGGGCTTACCATGGCTGAGGGTTAAGAAGAGGAAAGAAAAACAAAGGGATAAAAAGGCGGCTATTCTACATGAATAGGGTTGATTGAAATTTCAGTAGGGTGTTACTTAAGTGAAATAAAAACCTACCCAAATTCTAATCTTGGCTTATTTCAGAATTCTTTTCCCAAAACCAGAATTTAATTTCTTTGAGCTATTGTTTTTCATTCCAGTCTGTAGGCAAACAAAAGAATTTACATTAGTGACTCACTTGTCCAAAGTAGAACGTGACTGCAACAACTAACTTAAATGCAGCCAAAACAGGAACTTTATGGTGCAGGAGCATTATTTATATTTATTCCTTTGCTAAAATACCTTAAGTATATGAAAAATGTCAATATAAAAAAACACTAAGGGAATTAGGAGGTTATAGATCTGTTTTTGTACACAAACCTGTCTCTTTGGTTGTCACAATGCTTTAGGATAATCTAGACACCACAGAAATCTCTCAAATGTTACTTAACCCAGCAGGAAACATGGACACAGGAAGGGCAATTTCTTGTTGTTTGAACAGTGTTTGCTGCTTAAACCTCCAGCTCTGTCTTGTCTAGGAAAAATAGGTTGGATGGAAAACACCAATGGGCTGAGGCACAGCCTGAGCCTCAAACTGATAGTTGGACTTTAGGGACTGGATTTTTGAGAATGGCAAGTGATGTGAAGTAAAGAATATAGATAATTTCAGGAGAGTGCTTGATGGAACAGAGGAAAGTTAAAATCTCATGTTGAAGGTATAATGATGTTGAATAAATACGGAGTGTGAGGTATTGTAAAGATTCTTGGCGTTCTTGTGCTTGGAAAGGCAGCATCTCCTGAAGCGTTCTCACTCAGATCAGCTATTTAGTAAGTGTGATGTGTGCAGCTTGAGAAATACACTGTGAGAATTACTTTTGTACTTCATAAGATGATTCCCTTCTTGTTCACTAACCTGTTGTCATAACTACAGGCTCTGGTCTATAACTTGATCATAGTTGGAGAGGTTTACTCAGGTTTTTAGTTCCCAGCAATCTTCTCTTCTTCTTAAATATTTTTGTTAGTTTTGTTGGGAAAATCAAGATTGTCTTTCTGCTCCTCTATCCTTGACCTAAACTTGTTACTTTTGGTGGAATACAGATACCATTTGTGGTAATAGGTAAAGAAAGTTCAGCAATTGTATTAATCTAATTTCTTTTGCAAAGAAAGAAAGAAACAAAAAATACTTCTTTACAAAACAGACCAGTTCAAAAATGCTAAAAATTCTCAGTGATGAGACAAGCTAACATGTAGAACTAGGTACATTTTGCTTTTGGCTGCATTGAAAGTTGTGATGATGAAACTAATTTCAGATAATTCTAGATTTTCACTAGTGCATGGAAGAGCAAATTCTATCACATTTGTTAAATCACTTACTTTCCTTACGATATCAAAATTTGAAGAGAATTTGCTTTGTTTTCAGGTCTTAGATATTTCTGATTGTGCAGAATTCTGCATACCAAACTGGAGCTTAAAACATGACAGATGCAGATGTATGCATCTAATAGTACTGGGATCTTAGACCTTGTTTTTGCTGTTGATCATACTAAATACTATTAAAATATTGTATCGTTACGTGTATAACAATGCTTCTTTAAATTATTTTCTACTGCTGAGCTGAGACCTACCTAGCATTTCAAAGCAAAAATATGATTGTAAGATCCTGTTTAAATAAAACTGGGATATAAACAGAAAATAAAATAAAGCATATATTTTTCTTGAGAGATCTTCATTTTTTTAAGTTCAAGTCTAAAAAACATTTCCAAAGCCAATGGCAAATTGAGGATATTCAGTGTTAGAGGAGGTTGGCTCTTTCAGTTGCATGGCTGTTCCTCCAAAAACTTTTTTTGAGTTTCACAAAAAACTCCATCAAGAAGCTTTTCTATTATAATCTAATGTATTCTGTCACATCTTTTGCCCAAGAACTGAGTACTTGGCTAACCATAGCTGGAGGCAGGGCAGCAGAAGACATGTACGCTGATTGTAAGTGGAAGTGAGTGACTGGTGACTGCCCAGGCTTAGGATGGGCAGGAAGGCTCAGCTCAGGCTGAGGCATGCTAGCAGGGTTGTCTTGTTCCCTGAAGATGTCCTTTCCTCTCCCTTTTCCTGGGGCAAAAGGGCCCCAGAAGGCAGGATCAAGGGCAGGGGGAGATGGCAGAACCAGAGGCAGGGTCTTAAACAGGGCTGGGTGTGCTTTCCCAGCAGCAACTGGAGACAGAGCAAAAGCCTTGTCTTGCACCTGCTCTTGAAGGGGGACTGTTGTCAGGTGCACACCTGTGCATGCTGAGGAGGAATAAAACGCTCTCATGTGTAGATGAAGATGCCAGAGAGCACTTCTGCCATGGTCTCTGGATCCTCTGGCAGTCAGCACAAACCCCAGCAATTTGTCTGCTCTCCAGACATTTATTTTTTGAGTGGAGAGGAGAACTGAGCACTCACAGGACTGCAAAGCAAAGAAATTACTAGGTTTTAGAGAAATAATAATGCCCTGTGGAACTATTCTTTATTTGGGTACCAGTTGAAAAGTGTCTCAATCAATTTAACAGACATCAAAGTGTCCAGTGCCCAGCTGGGCTCAGTGACAGTAGTTTGCAATCCAGTTTTGAGTGCACAGACAACACTCCTGTTATGATCATTTACCCAGTTAGTGCAAACTGGAACTCATGTTGTTCCTCTTAAGAATTAAAGTAATAATGAAATAGCACCAAAGATCTTTCTATCCAGGCATCATGTCATCAGTTCAGTTTTTACATCTGAGGCCTTTCTGAAAATTCTGGAAGATGCCTATATTTTAATGCTATACATTTGTTCCAAAAACTAGAGAAGGGGACTTGCAGGTGGGCATCACATGTTAGTGAGATCTGGTTTGTTCATCACACAGGTGTCTGTGCAATGCAGCAAACCTCTCAAGCCGGTCGAAGTAAATGACATTCAGCACTGTGCAGTGCAAACGAGCTGTCTTTTCTTGGCAAATGACAGGATTGTTTTATATGTAGTTGTCTAAATGGGACTTTTTTTGGAAGTCAAACCAACAGGCTGTGTGAGTGCAGGCTGAACAGGGGATGTGAGGCACCAGCAGCAGCTGCAGCTGTACTGTTGTCATTGCACAGCCTTTCACCTTGCACTTGCTTACCGTATTGTAAAGGTAATTGTAAAATAGTAACAATTTCTTCCATCTCTCTTTCTTCCCCTGTAAAGTACTAGTGACAAAGTAGTGTCTGAAGAACAGGCATTTTTGCAGTTGAGAAGAAAGGAAGTTAAAAGTGGGGCAAACACTGATGAAGGGTCATTATCCTTATTTCACTTGACATTAACAAAAGCCTGAACAAGCCTGGACTCTGTGTGCAAAAAATATGCTGGTAGGTGTATGACTGTCCCATGCACATCTGTTGCTGCAGCTGGGAGGGAAGGCTGGTGCTGCTGGAGGTGCCAGTGTATTCCCTGTATTGGTCTCCATTGCTGGTGCTGTTGTGTTCAGGAGCAGCAGAGTGTGTCTGGGGGAGAAAGCAGGGTACCAGAAAAGAGCAAAGCCGTGAGATGGTGGTGTGGTTTGATCCCAGTAGACAGCGAAGGAACATGCAGCCACTTGCTCATTCCCCCACCCAGATGGATGTGGGGGAGAATCAGAAGAGTAAAAGTGAGAAACTTCTAGATTGAGGCAAAAGCAGTTTCATAATAATTAAAAAAAAAAAAAAAGAAAAAAGAAAAAAGAAAACTAAAGAAGGAACAAAACAACAAAGATAGAAGGACACCTTTCCAAACACACCCCCTGCCCAGAAACACAAGTGATGCAAACCCAAACATTTTCTCATCACAAACTGATAGGTGCCCAGAGCAAGAGCAGTCTCCACCCTTGCCCAGTTTTATTGCTGAGCATGATGCTGTATGGTCTGGAATATCCCTTTGGTCAGTTTGGGACAGCTGTTCTCGCTGTGTCACCTCCTAGCCCCTTGTGCACCCACAGCCTGCCTCCTCACCAGTAAGCTGGAGTGAGAAGCAGAAAAGCCTGTACAAGCTCTGCTCAGTAATAGCTAAAACATCCCTGTGTTATCAACACTCTTTTCATCACATATCCAAAGACAGCCCCATACCATTTTCTTAATTAAGAAAATTAACTCTACCCCAGGCAAAACCAGTACAAATGGTTAGAGATACTGAATTACTTCAATCACTGACCAATCAGTGGTCCTGTGTTCAAGGAATAGGCGTCCATTTCTGGTGCTCCTGTTGTGTAGGAGAAGGAATGAATCAGTGCTTGCTTCAGCTCTGGTCCAGATGCTACAGCCAGGGCTTGCACAAATCTCTCCCCGAAGCTGGTGACATTTTTTTATATATGCAGGTCGGGGGCGGGGGAGGAGTGTGAGCCAGTGTAATTAGAAGGAAAAAAAAAAAGCTGAAAGAGAACTAATTACTGCAGTAATTTTTTTTTTCCTGACTTTGTTAATGAGGAAATGGAATTGGGAAACAGACATACTGTATATGAAACACTTTGACAGTTTAAAAACTGTTAGTCACATCTAGTGAGACTGCTTAATTTTTAGTACTAATAGCAAAGCCATTCCCAGAACAACAGTTCTCTGAGCTGCAGTGGTACTCTGGGGATGCTGCTGCTATTTGTATCAATATTACTTCTCTTTTCCTTTTTTTTTTTTTTGTTTTAGAACCTCATCACTCCCCATTTATTGTGGTGCTTGTGCTGTGTGATGAGAACAAGGAGGTTTGCACATTTGGAACAGCTCCTGCATGTCTCGACACATCCTACCCAGCTCTCCCAAGGTTCAGTGGAACAGGCACCTGCCTCCTTCATCGCCTCTCATGCCCATACTTTGGCAGTCGCCAACTTATATCTAGCGTCAAAGGCAGGTGAGGGGCAGATCACTGATGACTCTTCATGCAATGAGAAACACCTAACAAATGAATATGTATAAATGACTATCCTTTCCCAGGATTTTACACAACGTTCAATACAATAGTTGATAACATGTGAAAGCAACATGCTTAAAAAGGATGGTACAAAGTTTTGACTTTTTTCGCTGTGATACAGCTTTTGTAGCAACTTGGCTGAAGAAAACCATATATCTCCTTCTTACCTTGAAACAAGCAGAAATGAACAGACAGAACCGTTGGCACATTATTTTTCTTTTATCTTTATATTTTGTTATCAAAATGTTATAATACAGTATCAACTCACATTTTTTAGTGCAGGTGTCTTGGCATGGATCCATTTGTAAATATTAATTGGACATGGCAAGCTCACATTGAAGGCAATAGGGTTTGAGATGTATAGAATCAAGCCCACTCAGCTCTTGTGTAGATTTGCTGATTTACATGAAAAGTTGCATTTGTTTGTGTGTTCAACCACTCCCTTTTTTTTGTACAAAAAGAGATTGTTACCTAAGCATGTATTTTATCTTTTTCCCATTAGTCTATAGCTGCCAAAATCCAGTCTGTATCCTAATGTCATCCTCACTACCTCAGTTTTTCCTCTGGACTAATATGCATATAAGCATCCATAGAAGAAGAAACCCCAGAATTTTCTGTTCTCTCACATTCACTTGTTACAGCTAGGTATTTACCCCAAAGGGTGCTGGACAACTTCCATTACAAATGTGAACATTTGAATCTGTTCCCCAATGGGCCTAATTCAGAACTGGTATTAATTCCAACTTGTCTATTAGGTTTGGGAAGAAGGTGGTTTCTTCCTTTTCTAGAGAGAAGTGGATTTGCTTTCAATATAAAAATATGCAGTGGCCCAAATATTGCTTAAGCTGTGCTTTCTTAAACAGATATGAATTTGGCCTGGTGTCCAAACACAATTTTCACAAATTTGGACTGAAAGGGAAATCCTTGATTACATTGTGCAGTCCCTTGCTCTCAAATGAAAACAGGTTATAGAATTTATTTATCAAGCTTTAATTTACCCCAATTATGTAATTTTTCCCCCCACTCATATTAATTAGAGGACTGTTCAGGAAGCTGCTCTTCCAATGGCTCAAAATCGTCTTCTAAATCCAGTCGTACATATTCAGGCATAACTTATACCCATTTTTTTCTCATGCCACCATCTTCCTTGGCTTAAATAGCTCTTTCTTCTCTGTGTTTTTACCTCCCTACAACATGTTTATAGGCAGCAATCATAACCCTCATTGTTTATCACATCACTATTTACTACTTTAATTAGAAATAGCAGCCTTGATTTCTTCCTTTTTCTTTTCTTTATAAAGTAAAAGATTGATTATCAGGTATTTGATACCGCCAATTTACTTTCTTTTTTTTGTGTTAATTTTAAATGGCATCAATTTATTTAACTTGCTGCTCATATGGAAAAAGAATTTTATGCCTAATTGGCTGCATTTTCATAGCTACACAAAGGGGACATTGCATAAAGGCGAAGCAATTGGATTCCCTGTCAAAACAAATTAGAAAGTATATTTTTGGTTCTTGTTAGGTAACAAAAATACTCAATTCTTCCACAAGCTGTATAATCATTTGACCTATTTGTGACCTCAGGTGCACTTGGTTCACCTCCAAAGACCAAATGAAGTGATAACTGTAGCCAGTCAATAATCCAGGACTTAGCTGGCCCAGGAGACATTAGTATTAGTGTCCTATGGGTGATGTCTAAATTAGATGGCAGTCAGGTACACTAGAGTGGTCATTAGAGTGGGCAGATGTGCACAGCTAATAGCTTACAGTGGGGATTGCTGCAGGGGGAATTCCTTGAGAAAAAAGTACGTTAATGCGAGACAATAGGCTATACAAAAGGGTACTTTTCCGTGAGCTGTGACAAATATTTTCACCATACATCATGGTATGATTCATAGATGGACAAAATATATGAATTGTTAATTTAACATAAAAGGTGAAACTAATCAGGGTGCATAAACAATGGCCAGCATTACCACACAAAGTGGGCTTTTAATTCTAAATCTGTAGAAACACCGCTTAACTAGGAATGCAGAACAGAGACCTATGCACAACAGAATAAAGCTCTACACATGTAAGCAAAAAAAGCCTATGATCTCATTGCAACATTGAGAGCTAAGCAGCATTACTCCCAGATCACAGAGAAAACTAAGTGCACAAGTGACCTATGCACCAGCATCTATGCAAATCTGAGGCAGATGCAGAGATTTATACACACTTTACACACCCCTGAGGAAATACCCGTTTTATATCACTGATGGAGCAGATGTATTTTCCTCTGTGAAATGTGCATAGAATCTGATCAGAACAAAGTGTCTAATGTATTCAAAACAAGCACACACCATCCCTTAACTTTACCAGTAAACTGGAATACAGAGCAATGTCATACCTGAACTAACTAGAGGGTTTATTGTATGCTATGAGTATACATTTACATGAGTGCTCTAGAAGAATCCTGTGCCATTCCAACTGCACTGCAAATTCTTATTCAGGCAAAAATAACTTTTATACTTATCATAATTGGCATTGTGATGAAAAAGCTGTCAATGAGAGATATTACAATCCCTTGAAAATTTTGATGTGGGTTTCCACTTTTTCCTCCTGCTTCCCTCTCCCTTCCCTCTTTTAACTTTGTGGATATGAAGGATAGAAATGTAAAAGGACTCCAGGCCAAAGTCATTCCCAAACAGAACTTTGTAGAGCAACCAGCCCAGCCTTCTGAACATTTTGCAACAGGAGAGTGAGTATTATGCTGCAAAATTTGAACTTGTACTTTTTATTGTTTTGCTGTCATATCGTCAGAATACAAGAACATAGTGTAGTTATTGTCTGTGTAATCCTAAACAGTATAAAATGAGACATATATTTGAAACATCGAGGCATTTGAATGTATCTTGTGCCATGGTCATGGACAATTATGTAAGGATCCATGAATAAAACATTTTTAGTACATAAACAGAGTAGAAACATAAGGAAAAAAGGAACAAAATGTGCAATAGTGAATCAAGAAGGAAATGAATCCTTTAATCTTTTTCTGACTTTAGATCATAGCACTCCAAGTAAAGCAGAATTACTCATAGCAATGTCCAGAGAAATACATAATTAACAACCTATCCACTGCAAATATTTAAATCCTCAGTTTTTTTGTGAATCCTACAGATGGAGAAATTATTGTCAGCCTTTCTAAGCCTTTGAAACTTCAGTGAGGAGATCCAAAAAGGAGTGCATTAGTGTCTATAGATTTAAATGCAGGATTAGCAAGACATCAGTGTTAAATTCAGGACAATGAAAGCCAGCCTCACAAAGCAAACAAATCACTCATCCAGCTTCTGCCATCAGCTGACAATAATTTTGCAAGAAGACCACTTGTTCCAAGAACCTTGTAGCTCACACAGTGACACAGATATTTGTCAGTCTAATAAAAGCCTAGGAGAAGGGAAGATATAATTTGGAAATTATTTAGGTAGCTGAGCTATTGAGAGGTTAAATATAATACAATTATTTCCACATGCCAAATGGTATGGCAGCTGATTTTGAGATATGACTTTTTATTGATGAGTTCCTGCTATTATTCAGGATGTTATTGCTCAGTGCTAGTGAGACAGCTTTTGGTGCTTGTTAGCTGAAAACCCAAGATCAGTCAGAAGCAGGGTACTAAGAAGATATTTTATACTGACTAATAAAAATGAAGTGTTCTGGTTCTAGAACAGATTCTTTTTAATATCCTTTTTCAACTAGTGGAGCAATATGGGGGACATCTAAAATGAAGACTATCTTTAAAGATTGTTGCTCAGAACAGCCAGACCCTTCTCAAATTGCAGACCATTCTGGTATGGAATTAAAAACGAAGCTTTATTTTGCTGATTGGGCTTTATTTAGATAATCATCTAGAGATGCAGTAAGTACAAACTATGTTTTCCACTGGCTCATAGGTTGGCATTGATCCAGCAGGTGAGCAGAGCTACAGGGAGCTCCACATTTGAGAATCCTCCTACCAACCTCTATCTGACTGAGTTTAAATAGTTCTAAAGTTTTAAAAAGTTTCATGAATTTAATGCAGCCTTGAGAAATGTAATTCCCTGAACACAGGCATGAGTTCAGTGCTCTAGAAACTGTGACTGATGGTGAAAGAGGAAAGAGTTAATTAGTTGATCAGATTTGTTATTTGGGTATTTGCCATCTTTGAGAAATTCCAGGATGTGGGAAAAAAACTAAGTCGATTTGGGAAATATGAAAAGGGAATCTGTGTGTTTCAAGCTTAAGGGAGGTTATGAAGAGTTTTGTTGAGAAAGAATAGAAATATTTTATTTAAAAAATTGGAAATCTTGTTGTGATCATAGCTGGGTAAAAAGGCTAGGTGTCTCCCTACAGTTTTGAAAGACTCTTGAGTTATATGCATTTACACGGACTGTTTTTCTGCATTTTCTGATGGTGATGCTTTCTATCTTAGAACTTCTGTCTGCTCTCAAAATGGACATAGCACTAAGGATAGTCAAATAAACTAGACTGATGGCACAGTGTCCTCACATGCAGAGTCCCTGTGGTGAAGAAGTATAAGAGAAACTGACATGAGTTGAAAGAAAGAAAAACTGGTGGAGCCAAGATGAGCACTTTTAGAAATCAGAATTTCTGATAGAGGAGAAGGTGTAGTTTAAAAACTTAAGCATGGACACAGAAGCATTATTCATTTTCACCCTCTTCTCTGTTTAAAATGACATTTTTTGGCAGTTAAATTTTGCCTATTTCCAAATAGAAAAGTCCTCCATCATTTATTTTACCCAGTCATTATTTGACTGGAGAAGCAGTGCTGACTGAATATTTGTCTACCCTAGCAGTAGGAACAAGGTCAACCCTATATGCTGCTATTTTCTTGGGAAATAGTTTTGATTTAGCACCAACCAGTTCTAAGTTGCAGCAATATTTTAACATCACTCTTCCTGAAAACCCTTCAGATTCCTTGCATGTGTGTGACAAACATGAGAGACAGAGTGCCTGAGAGAAAAGCATGAACCACAGATGAGGGGAATAGCTGAGGCGGGGTGGATTAGGGTGCTTATCAACTTTGGTGCATTGGAGATGTTGAGAGGTGTAGCAGAGGTACAGGATGTGAGTGGGCTCCTTTCTCCAGCAAGCCTGGCCGAGGGTAGCCCAGGGGAAATGGTGATGCTCATCTTCCACTTTCCCTGCTCTGGGTTGGAGCTGATGAAAACATCAAATGGCAAGAAGAAAAAGCACAGAAATGGAATGAGCATGGTGGAAAGAAAATACAAGCATGTCAAGAGGCAGGATCTCCTGGCGGAGCAGGAGGTGAGAGGGGAAGCCCATTTCTGTGAGCTCCTTGGTAGCCTTCCTTGGCAGCCTTTCTTGGCCTGCAAGACCTCTGCAGATAAAAGAAGCTTGCTGTTCTGAGCTGGAAGCAACAAAAACTTTTCAAGGTTTCATTTTCTGCTGGGAAAAATGAGATAGATATATGTATGTACCTGGGAAAGGTATTGAGGGCACTTTGCCTGCCTAGGAGAAGTTCACCTTCATCCATGTGGGGTGCCAGGCTACTGGCTGAGAGCTTTGGCCATATAGCTCTGTCTCCTGTGCCAGTTCAAGGAGTATTTCACACTTCTGAATTTTCAGCTTTTTTTATAGACATTGAAGCATCTTCAGAGAGGCAAGCACAGGCTCTCAGTTCTCAGAGCTACTCCTGAAAAATTCAGCCCTAAGGCTCTTTCAAGGGATTGTCTTTTCTGAGTCAGGCAGAGCAGGTCTGGAAGCTGGAGTTTTGTGCAACTCCTGATGTCCCCATTATAAACATAATTTTTCCAGTTTGACCAGTTTGACCTGCTGCTGAAAAAGATTTGCTGGCAGAAGTTTGCTGAGACTCAGAGAAGTCCATGAAAAGTTTCTCTGTAGATGAAATGGTGTTTTCCAACTACTTTGTCAGAAAACTTCCAGTTAAATTTTGCAGAAGTGCATCCTGTACTGGAGGCTTATAGGAGGATGATAGCAGATTTGTACACATGAAGCCAAAGCAAAGACTGGATTCAGAGCCTATAAAATCAAAGAGGGTTTTCCCTTCAACCTAACTTTCCCTCAGTGGGTCTTTCAGCACACTTATGCAGCACCAGCTTGCTGGGAACCCAGAAATTGCTGTTGCTGTTTAAAATCTCCTTCCCACAACAGACAGTTAACTTGGAATGAGTTAAATAAATTAGCAGTTTATCTCAGCTAACTGCCTTTTAAACTTCTCAACTGTCTCTGCAGTCCTGAGGACAGCTTCATAGATACTGATCACACTGGACAGGAGATAGCAAAGTTGGGCTGATGAGCAACTCATGCCAAAAGAGAGCACCTAGCTCAACTTGTCAGTGACTTCAGCCTTGAGGATGAATATTTTTGCTGCAAGTGCAGCAGCTCCCATGGGAAGAGTTTTATTCTCACATTAACCACTGGAGGCTCTTTTAAAATTAAAATTCATTCCCCAGGGACACCTATAACAACCCATAAGGATGCTGGGGAGGGGAAAGACTATAAAGAAGTGCAATTGGTGTGAGAGGAATTATTTTACTATTGCATACTCCTCTTTCTCTTCTGTGGCTGCAGTCTGGACTCACTGTGCCAGTGCCAGGGAACTGACCAAGGGGTTGCACTGACCAAGGAGGAGCTCAGCCAGGACCTTGGCAGCCACCAGCTCTCTCTACAGCTGGCTTTCCATACTGTGGACACTTCAGCACTTGGCCTCTGTGGGCACTGTTGTGTGCTTTGACACCAAACGAGACACAAATACAGTGTTTGGAGTACAAGCACAGCTTTATCCTCTCCTTTGTCTCATCTTTGCATTAGGAGTAGGAATTAAGGAATTGAGCTCTCTGACTTGGGCTTGAACTTCTGTTCTAACACCAGTGTCCTCTCTGTTTCTCTTCTAATTAGTCTCACAGAGAGGTGCTGGGATTGTTTGGAATATGCTGGAGGGGATAATAGTATGCATATGCCTTTTGCCCAAAGCATAGGGGAAAAATTCCTCCTGTGCTGGCATTTCTGGAAACATTGTGTGAATAATTCTTTTATGGGTGTTTGGACACAGATGATCTTTTGAAGTCTAGAACATGCAAGGCTACTGCCACTTGTTTTCTTTGGGGTCTGTGGACAAAGAATGACAGGGTAACTGAAGAGAGGGCATTTGGAGCTGAATGCAGTCCAGGGACCTCTGGGAGTGTGTTGGTACTGGGAACTCTTCCCATGACAGTTGTGCAGCTTTTGTCTATTTTCAGCACAATTACAGTGGATCTACAGGGACTTTAAAAATTCCCTTTTAGGCTTTATTTGGGGAGCCCTCTGATTGCATAATTGATTCATGTATTTCTAAAATTTCTGGCTGGTCATCCCATTAGTTGAAGTCGGTGGAGGATGTGAAATGGGAAGCTGCAGAAAATTAGGCAAGGCATGTTATTTTTTCCTCTCTCTGATGGCTCATTTTGCACTCACTGTGCACACACAGCCTTTATGCTGGCCAGTAGCAATCTTAAAAGTGACAATAATAATAATTCAGGTCACAGCCTAACAAAACATCTATAAACATTCATATCTTTTGCCAAGTGAGTAACCCTTTTGAACATCAGGAGATTTATTACCTTGCTGTTTTTGTGAATAAGAGATTTTTTCATGTGTCTCAGCAGATATGAGTGATTAAATAAACTATTAAGAGAACGGAAGAGCAATTTTCAAATGTTTTTTGTTTCTTCCAAGTGGGTAAAAGATTATAAAATCATAGACTAGTTTCATTTGGAAGGGACAGTTAAAGGTCATCTAGTCCAACCTTTCAGCAATAAGCAGGGACATCTTCAGCTAGATGTTGCTCAAATACATCCATTGATTCAATTTTGATGTTTTAAACTTGTTAGGAATCAATATAGAATATTATATATATTTATATTAAATATCTTTATTTTACACACTTTAAATATAAACCTAAAGGGAGTGTTTTGATCAATATTTCCATATGAATTTCATTAGTCATGGAAACCAATTAGTTCCTAGCAGTATCTGTAATAGAGATGCTTTCCACTGGGAACTTTGATGAAATTTAGCTCATTTCTCACAGGTCCCTTGACACCCATGAGAACTGAAATATCTTTCAGGGCTACTACTGGCCCTGAGTGGCAAGGTCATGATGAAAGTTGTCACCTCCTGCTTTCTCCTGTCTTTGTCTCGTGAAGAGGAATGAAGGAATAAAGATTCAAATCTCTGGATTTCGCAGTCTCTGGAAATATCCTGTTTTCCCATTATGACAGGCTGTAAATAGAACACAATTTACTAAGACAAAAGGATATTAGACATAAATACATTTACAGGCATGCTTTCCTCAGAAACCTGATTTATTGGAAACTGTGATTGACTGATGACCTTGCTTATCTTCTGTAGTGCTATTTGAGCTTCCTTTTTTAGCAATTGTATGTTTTTATTTGATCTACACATAATTTCTTGCCAATTATGCTGATGAAGTGTGAAGCTCATTCACAATTCCTTTTTCAGATTCCAGTTCAGTACACAATAATCTTCAAACTACCTACGGCTGGATTGTCAAGGTAGAAGTAGGTTATTTGCTGCTGACATGATTTGACCTACATTAGAAGAAGAAAAGAATAATCTCCCCGCCCTTGTTGGTTCCATAATCAGTATTTACAAAAACATGCGAAGTTCGACTTTAAGAAAAGAGTTTTGTGTCTCAGGCCAAATAGTGTCATCATGACTTCTGTTAACTGACTTCACTGCAGATATAAGAAGAAACAATGTAGTCTAGTATTGTCAAAAACATGTTTTGATTTTAAATGTGTGTGCACATGTGTCCTTCAGAGGAGCTGATTCCAAAGAAAATGGGGAAGACTAGTTAGCAGCCTGAAGGATAGAGAATGCCCTTGGGCTGATAGCAGCCATGGTTTGAGCACTGCAGACTGGAAAATGACTTAAACCACGAGTCTTTTACTATTCAAGAAAATGCTTTAACCATGCCTAAGGTGACTGGTGCTGGTGCTTCTTACTGCAGCGTGTTTTTCAGTGGATGTGCCCAGGGCTGGTGCATTCAGAGAGGAGCCCAGCACTGCTGCTGCTGCTGCTGCTGCTGCTGCTGCTGCTGCTCTGCTGTGTGTCAGGTGTGGTCTGTTTGCCCAAGGCAGAGGAAGCCATGGTACCTCTTGTACCATCTCACTAAATTGTGAACAGGGCTAGAGAGCACTGGAATGCAAGATTTTTTAATCACCTTCCCAGCCTTACGGCTGCCTGGGTCCCAAGCTTAGCTGTGAGTTTAATCTTTTTTATCTACACTCTACGACTGCACTTGGCTTTGTGTGGTTGTATTACATTTACACCATGAACTGTCTGAGAATAACCCTCTGGTAAAAAGCTGTTCTCACTAGCAGTAAAGTTACTCTGAGTGGACGTTGTCGTGACTGAGGTCAAAATTTATTCTTTGGGAATTTAGAAGCAGACTTGTTTTGCAGAGAAAGCCAGAGTCAGTTTGTATTCTGGAAGCTCAGAAGTTAATGTAGAGTTTGTGCTTCAGCAATCAGGTTTTTTTGGCTGTTAACCAGCCAGTTACTTAGCACTAATAAAGCCATGTGAAACAGTTTTTGTTGAAGTTCAGGTTACTACTGTTTTACTTTGAATAGTATTAAACTCCAAAGATCTGTCTGCTACTGCAGACTGTGGTACTTCTCAGAATCAGTATGAGAAAATTGATCTCTATTATTACTCTGACTGATTCTGAGACAGGAATAATTCCAGAAGAAAAGAAAATAATTAAACCTTCTAAAAAGAAAGTTCCACTGTGTCAGTCATACTGTGCTTTGCATGATTTTTGGGGACTTTCATCTGACAAATGAAGCTACTTGGTCTGCTAAGGGGTTAATCAGTTTGGTTTCTTAACAATTCTTAACCACAATGAAAACATTTTAGCACCTAAGAGGAGAGATTGTGGGTGAAAAATGGAAGATACATGATTTATCACTCCCCTCACAAATAAAATTTATTCATTGCATCCACCAGCCATCACACAGATGGTCAGAAAATTGGCTTTGTGTAGGGATGTGGATTCAGGCATGAATATTAATATGAGACAGATGTAAACGCATATTAATATGCACTTGCTTTGCATGGACTGACATTACAATATTTTCATTAAAGAAACCGCATTTGAAATGGAAAGTATAGGTCACCTTTTTAAAACATAAAATAGTAGAGTACAATATATTTACACCTTCCTGGAACAACAGAAACAATGGAATAAATATTTTTTTTTAAATAGAAAGAAGAGCGTGTGACTTTTCTTATAGAAAAATATATTGGATGCAGCATAATAATTAATAAATCAGGAAAACATCTCTCACTTTGTTGTTAAAACACATTTCCCCCTTTTTGTCTGGCTTGTTACACTGCCAGCAATGCACATCATAACGTGGGAGTGATAGATACTGGCCTTCAGATCAGCATACGGTGAAGTTAAGCTAAGTTAGGTAGACTTACTAAACTCATTCTGTCTCAAAATGCACCATTCAATATGTTATTTTTCCAATGGCAGCAGTGCATAAAACCCATAAGATTTATGAAGATACAGTGCTTCATGTGGATTTTTTTTGGATAAGGGACAGCATTGATGTTCACAGCAGTGTTCGCATCTGTGCATTATTAGTGTTTGCTCATGGTAGCACCATGCCTTTGCCCAAAGAAAAACACAGTGTCATTATATACATGTCATATTATAAAAGACAATTTCATGGATATTTGCTAAGCATTTTTTGCAGAGGTTCTGCAACAGAAATATAATTTCAAAAGGGAAATGGGATCAATTTTCTTCTTATATGAAACATTCAGGTGCTTTCTAGCTGGTAGCTGTAACAGTTGAGTGTTTGAGGACAGTTTTATAATTATAAACATTTGAAAGGAAAGGTTGCCAAAGTTAAGGTGAAAGGTATCAGCAGGATGTCTAGTGTCTTGTCAGATCCCCATGCACCCTTTGAATGCAACTGTGAGATTATAAATCTGTGGAAGTACCTGGACTACCTTCTGCTTGCATTGTAAAGCAGGTGGGGAGCCCTCTGCATCCTGCCCATGCAGTTATGGACTCAGGGAGCTGACTGTCTCCTCTGTAACTATGAAATTTAAAGATGGCACAAGTGCTGGTGCAAGCAAGATGGAGTTTTTTTGTCCATGTTCAATCCCTGTGACTAACAATGAAAACCCTGCGTACAAGGTGAAGATAATAATTACACTGCTGTAAATTGCTTTGAGTGATGAAATACACAGTATATTATAGGCCAAGCCCCACTGCTTGCTAAGTGCAAGATGTGGCACAGAAACTGTATGTAGCCCTGTGGGTTCCTTGTGCTCTTCCTGGCTGTGAGGCTGCTTGGTGTGTGGCAGAGGAACCCTGTGCACTGCTCTGGATGTGGCACCTGCCCCGCTGTGAGGAAGGGCTTTGGAAAAGGTTCTTCATGCTGCCTGCAGATTGCCTTCTGTGGGAGGCGTTTTTGGCTAGGTTCTTAGAGCAACCAACCATCTCAGTCAGTACAATGAGAAGGTAGTATCTAGTGCCTCAGTGTATTTTGGAAGCCTCTATGAAAATGGTAGCCTGATAGCTCTTCATGCTGCCAGATGCCGATGGAGCTTTTTTGTATTTCTTGCAGCTGATGCTGAGTAAATAAATGTGGACTCTGTGACCTTTGATCCAGCCCTCCCAGGTGCTTGAAGGAGTCCAAGGCTCCTCTGAATGTGTGTGCATGCATATGTCAATTTAATGATGGGAAGGGAGAAGGAAAACTTTTATTTGCTTTACTTATCCCCACTCCCCCTTTTCAACTTGCTAAGTTTCAGAAAGTTTCACACAGAAGACTGCTCTGTAGCTCCTGGGAGTGTGATGCCCTTGTTTTCCCTGTGGCTGCCTGGCTCCAGCTTAGCTGTCAGTCAAACAGAGCATCTCCAGGAAGGCAATGCAGCGGGGACCTGGCTCCCGGCTCATTATATGATTCTGTCAATAGAAGAGAAGAGATCTCATTCACATAACGTATTTTGTATCACAGGTAACTTCCTCAAATTCCCAGTCATAAATCTTACTAATTCAATATTCTATGGTGTGATTCATCTGGCAAGCTAGCAGAGGTTTCAGCAAGTCTGGCAGCTCCCAGCAATGATTTTCTCTCATGGCTTCCTTCTCCAGCCCCATATTCAATGTGCTTTTTTTCCTCTCTCCCTCTTGATTATTTTTCCCCTCACAAAATCCCAGAGACCTGGTGTCTTGTTCAGCAAGTTTCTTCAGAAATTATTTTCAGTGGAAAAGTATAGATTAAAAAAATAGTTGTTGGTTTGGTTTAGTTTCTGGTGTTTTTTTTTTTTGTTTTTTTTTTTTTTTTTTAATTGAAACATTTTAGTTTGTTGAACAATCCTAGCTACTTTTCATCTCAAATCAGCTGAACATTCAGTTGGATCCCCCTGGGACAGCTGGGGAAATTGTCATAAGGGGCCTGATTCTCTGTGTCTCACATGGCAAGACTCTGGCCAGGTGGAATGTCACAAAATAAGGACGATGTTTGCTTTCTGGAAGTGTTCAGTAGTCACATTTCCCATCCAAATTCAGGATAAAATGAATGATGGAAAGTGCTAGTTTTCACTTAAGTGTAGCCCTGGCCACTAGCTGGACCATGGAAGTGGGAGATAGGCATGGGTGTGAGAGGGTCCTGTGCCCAGAAAAGAGCTCACTGTCCTGTTTTTAGGTGACAGAAGGTTTTGATAAGAAGTGAGGCTGTGCTTGGCTCATGAATCCCTGCTGTATATCCTACATGTTAGTAGGCTGTATGCCGCATGTTGTAGGCAATATACTACATGTTAATAGGCTGGAAAGCTTAGTGTTGATGACCCTTCACCTTGAGAGCTATACTTTGCACAGTTAAATGTGTTCTGTTGTTTCGAAAACAAAAATGAAGAGTGTGGTATATCTAGGTTGTGGAACCTGTGGTGCTCCTTCAGGCAGCTATCTGAAGGCCAAAAATAAAGTGTCCTTGTATATTAAATATGTTTTTGAATATTTTTCTCTATTTTTTATTAGTAGAAAATTACTGAGGAAGAGAAGAGAGTGGGGATCTGAATTTGCATTTGATGGCTTATTTTGCTTTTTATACTACATGAGGAGGTCCCATCAATTATTTTCAGGACAGTGGTGCTAGAAGTTCCTTTGGCTGCATTGGATCAGACTGCAATTATCTTCATCAAGATATTTTCTTTCTGTCCCAACAGCAGTTTAGAGAGGAAGGGACTGCAGCATTCACTCCATCTAGAGTGGCTGTTCAGGCTCTTCTAGGCAGTCTGTTGGCTTTGCCCCTGACTGAGTTCAGTCCCTTGACTCTATTCAATCTCCTGCATATCGTTCAGCTTCTGTTCCTTCTGACAGTTCCTGTTTCCTACTCATACACTCTTCTTTGAAGTATTAGGAAATCATCCTCTCTTTTTCCCTTTGTGGAAAATACATATTTTTACAAACAGTATCATTGTGAATAATGCCTTGGGAAGCTTATGGGTGTCAATGACTCCCTAGAATCCTAGTGAAGGCCAAAGAGCCTGATCGGGTTGTCACTGACCATCAGAGGACACATACCTTGGTGCCAGGTTCTGTGGAGCTCTTCACTGCTTCCCTCTGGATACTCTGTGCAATGTGCTGGCAAGCTAAGACTCTTGTCCAGAGCTTTAGCCTTTTCTTCTGTTTTATTGCCTTGAAATTACTCTCAAGCCAGTTAAGCATAAATAAAATATTAACAGCACCCAAACCAGAGAGCATTCTTAAAAATGTTTATAAAACATTGATGTGCAATTGAAAAATGTGAAACTATGATAACCTTACCTCTGTGGGGTTTAGGTGGGAAGAGCCTCCCTGCAAGGGAGTCCTAATATAGTGTCTGGTACCAGGGATCAACCCCAGGGTTTGCCTTAGAGCAGACGGGTGCTGTCCAAGCCTTGTTAGCCAGAGCCTGGGCCCCTCACCTCCTGGCATTGCTTTTTACTCCATTAGTAAGATTGGGATGATTAATTTCTTACCTAGATTAATTTCTTTCTGAGAAGACAGACAAATTCTTCTAGTTAATGCAGCTGCTGTTTCCCTGCCTGAGAGATGTCAAGGCATGGTCCCTGTTGCCTAACTCATCACAGCCACTCTCTGAGTCAGTGAGGGTAAAACTTGCCTCTCTTGCTCCTCTACACACCCTTCTGGGCAGTGAGAGATAAATTTTTATATAAAATATGACTTTCATTCAACCTTACGCTTTAACTGTATCTGTACTTCATCAGACGCACTCTTACAAATGTCTAAATTGTTGTGCAGTCATTTTATGGTGAAATAGTCTTGGGATGATTTGACCTCAACATGTTTTTTTGGGTTTTTTTGTTGACGGATATTGATATAACCATGTATTTGTGGTTCAAGTCAGTCAGGGTTGTTTTCTGTCTGCATTGGATTTGGGAGGACAGATGGCTCCCAATGTCTAGAGCTCAATCTAAGTCAAAACTAGAGAGGAAAGTGGTTTGATTCTTTGCAGGAGTTACTGTCTAAACAAAACCTGACTTCAACAGATTTCTATGCAAAACCCTTTGATTCTTATTTTCCATCTGTGAGAAATTTGGGTTGTTATTGTTGGATTTGTATGTTTCCTTTGATAAACATATTAAAACATGGTTCAAAATAGCTTTTTATCTTCTAAAAGATATACTGTGAATGAAATCCCCTTTGACTCCTATGGGTTTGGAAGAAGTTTTCCTGCTTTTATTACACTTGCAGCAGGTTTTCATTATTCTTTGCTTGTGGCTTTGCTCACAATGATAATGCAGAGTTTGTGTTTGGCTTAGGAAGTAGCTGCAAAAGGAACTTCAGTACCTGGATATACTAATATTTCCCTCATCTTGACACTTTCCCCATTTTTTGTCTTTGATTACTACCTCCACCAGTGTGAAACTTGGAGTCTTGACAGTTGGTATTGGGAGGGATGCTGAATACCACACTTATGAGGTCAGGCTTGAGAGCATTCTCACGATCCTTTTGCTTTCTGGGTGTAGAACTTAACTCCCAGACAGTGAGAGCTCAAAGTTTTCAATCTTTAATCTTCTGGTTTTGCATCTTCTCTCATCAAGCAACCATGAGCTGCAAAAATAGACATCACAGTTGTCAAGAATTTATGGCCCATATGGTTATGGTCAGTTATAGTTACACTGTTCTTTCCAGAGTAGCTTGGATGACCTAAAATGATTACAGGCAGAGGAAGGAACACTTTAACCCTGATTCACACTGGCTTGAGCTGTGCTTATCTGTTCCTAGTTATATCCTTGTGAAAATATCCCACTTTTTAATCTTTTTACTGCTGTTATTACCAGAAGGACTTGGGAATGTTGGTCTTTGAAGAAACTGGACATGACCCAGCACTGTGTGCTCACAGCCCATAAAGCTGAACACATCCTGTGCTGCATCACAAGAAGTGTGCCCAGCACATCAAGGGAGGTTATTGTCCCACTCTGCTCTGTCCTCATGAGACCCCATCTGGAGTACTGTGTCCATCTCTGGGGCCCCTAGAAGAGGGATGTGGACCTGTTGGATCAGGTAGAGAGGAAGGCTGTCAAGATGATTGGAGTGCTGGAGCACCTCACCAATGAAGACAGGCTGAGACAGCTGGAGTTATTCAGCCTGGAGAAGACTCCAGACAGACCTTCACAGCAGCCTTCCTTTTCTTGCAGTGGGCCTACAAGAAGGCTGGAGAGGGACTTTGGACAAAGGTTTGTAATGATAGGAGAAGGGTTAATGGCTTTAAATTGATAGAAGGTAGGTTTAGATTACATATTAGGAAGAATTCTTCACTGTGAGTGTGGTGACGCACTGGAAGAGGTTGCCCAGAGAACTTGTGGATATTCCATACCTGAGAGTGTTCAAGACCAGGTTGGATGGGGCTTGGAGCAACCGGGTCTAGTGGAAGGTGTCGCTGCCCATGTCAGAGAGGTTGGAACTAGAAGATCTTTGAGGTCCTTTCCAATCCAAACCATTCTGTGATCTTCATTAACAGTTAGTATTATTGTCCATCATCTGCCAACATCTGTGTAGTTGATGAGTCCAGCAGTCTTAGCTGTTGGTCTGTAGCTAACAACAATGTTCTGTTTGGCTGGGGCAGCTGTGGGCATCCGGAGCCTTGAGGCAAGCAGGACCTCTCTGTAGCAGTAGCTGTCCCTCACAGCTGCACCATTGTGCCAGATTTGGGTGATGTGGCTGGGTACTGGGGGATTTTTATTCCCTCAAAGCCCCTATCAATCACCAGACTGCACTGTTACCCACAACTTTCTGAGGCTGACTGGCTGAGGAAGGCAAAATGTTGACAATCATTTTCTTCTCTGTGTTTGTCCTGCTGGGTATGATTTTCATAGGACAGGGGGCAATAGCTTTAAGCTAAAAGAAGGTATATTCAGACTGGATATAAGGAAGACATTTTTTGCACGAGGGTGGTGGAATAGTGGCACAAGTTGCCTGGAGAGGTGGTTGATGTCCCATTCCTGGAAACATTCAAGGCCAGGTCATAGAGGATTCTGAGCAACCTGATCTAGTTGAAGATTTCCCTGCCCGTGGTAGGGACCAAACTATTCTATGATTCTATTACTTTATGATTTTCTTTCAGTCTTCCTTTTCTAGGCTATGGCATTGGGACACTAGAGTTGAATCTCTTACTATATTCTCTTGATTCAAAGAGCAGCATTCCTTTCTTAAGCAAATAAGAATATAACACTAGAACAACTAGTTTAACAGATAGTATTTCACTTTCGAGATATTTTGACCCATATCAAATACTGAATAGTTGCCCACTGAAAAGGTGAATTTCTCACACATCTCCTTTACTGAGAATCAGAAACATCCCTCAGAGCAATTGCCTCTCTCTGGAGTAGGCAAAGCAACATTGGCACGGTGAGGATGAAGCACTGCTGGTGCAGCCCCAAAATCAGACCCAGGATTGTGCTGAGCTCACTGAGGTTACACAATGCCAGTGGATCTTCCAGGCTGTTTACTGTCTTGCTGAGTTTGGGGTTAAGAGTTGTATTCAAACCTAAGCTCTGCAGTTTTCATCTTGCTAAGCTTTTGGTTGATATTGACACACTGTATTTTTGCTTCAATTAATGGGTTATTTCTGTTGCACAGGGAGGATTAATTGTGCTGTGATCATTTTGCAGTTAGTATGTTATGGATATTAATCAGTCTCAGTCTGGAAAAAGATGAGTATTGATCTGTGCTATTTGCTAGAAATACACTGCTACATTTTTGCCCAAGAGCTCGCTTGCGAAATATAATTTGATTGTGCAAGCTTGAAACAAAAATTCAGTCACGAGAAGAGCTAATTAAAATAATTGCTTGCTAGTATTTTAATAGTAATTCCCTTTTCAGTCATTCATATTGCTGCATGCCTTCCCATGATGACTGCGGGCCCACAAAATGAGGTAATGAGGTGGACTGGAGCACACTGGAAGAGGCAGGTTACAACAGGGTGAGCACTCATCCGTGTCTGCATGGCAGAAGTGCACAGGACTTTGATTCTGAATGAGTTGTTTGGGAGTATGATGCAAATCTGCATTCCCCCATGCATCTTCCATCCCCATAGCCCAAGGGGCCACTCTCTCCATCTACCTTCAGGGAGCAGCTCCATCTCCTCTCCTGGGCACCTTTGTTGGTGGCAGATCCTGGTGGAGCAGTTGTGGGGCCCAAGACCCTCTGCCTTCCTGCTGAGGCTTCCCACGACCTTCCTGTGAGTGAAAGGGAGCCTTACTGCAGAAAAAATATGCTAGTGGTGTGACTGAGGCCACCAACTCTTATTGCAAAGGCGACAGTACAGCTGTGAGCTGTCAGGGACAGCTTTTGGCCAGCACCAATCTGGACTGAATTTAAAAAAAAAACTGTCTCGGTGGTTTCTCTCCATCCCTTTACAGTTCTTTTTTTTTTTTTTTTTAATCTCAAACACTCTGGAGGCTATTTTCTGGTCTTTAGTTTTAGACAGATGAACAACAGAGCTTTATAAGATGATTGTGTTCAGATGTACATCTGCAGCAATAATTGGAATACACAAGGACAAGGGATGGTGTCACTATAACATCTCGCAATCAATGTTGGAATGAAACCATAAATAGAAACCACATTCTGTTGTTAATTGTTTGATTTAAACCCATAAACTCTGTAAAACTCAAAGACATAGGAACAATGAAATTGCATGATACTGATGAAAGGTGTGTAAGTTTTGAGACCAGATCCTAGTCCTCAGATTTAGATCAGCTCATACACAGGTCTTTTGAACCAGGCTAAGACTTAACATCTTCTTTTCAGTCTCTTGTGAGCAGTGCTACAGGGATGACCTGAATGCTTCAGGAACACAGGCACTTCCTACGCTCTCTTCTGCCCTTTCTTTCCCCCTCCATTCTCTTTCATGCCCTTTCTCCCATCAGGCATCTCCCATGGTAGACCTTGTTATGATTCACCTAGGCTTTTCCCTAAACCACTGTGTTCTCCCAAGGAAGCAGCATTATGGAGCTTTAGAGCTTGCCATGCAGCTTTGTTGTACCTTTCTTAGACCTCAGAGGAAATTCAGGTCTAGTAGCGAAGTTATTGTATTCATTACCAAAAACAAACAAACAAAAATCCCCAAACTTCAAAATCTCTTAGATTACAGGATGTGGACTTTTCCATTAAAACTTTCCAGATTTCAATCACAAACAAATATTCACTGTGATTGTCTATTCAAATAAAAAAAAAAATGTGCTCTTTGATAGGAAAAAAAGTAATTAATAGATTTCAATCATCCCTAGGTAATTGATTGTTCTAGTTTTGACTTTTTACTCTGAAGATAAAAATAGATAATTCATCTTTTGTTCACCTAGGCTTAAGTTACATAGTCCTGCTTTTCCTATTCTGACTATAATGGTGAAAACAAAAGGTGCTTCTCCCAGGCAGGAATAATAAGGCATCAAAGGAGCTGATATATTTTGCACTGAGGCAGACTTTCTTTCAGTCATGGGTTGTGAAAAGGAGGTGAATTTGCACTGTTCTGCAGAAAGAAGAGTAAAACTGGTCTGAAGTCTGAAACAGCCTTGACTAGGATTGATGAATCTGCTAAAAAAAGGGATGACAACACACAGACTTGGTCCAACTCTCATCTGAAGCTTTTTCTGGAGATCATGGTATATACACACACGTGTATACAGGACAGCAAGTGACAGGAGTTACAGAATTTGATTGTCACACAGAATCACAGAATATACCGAATTGGCATGTTGATGGAATTGACCCACAAAGAGTTCAACTCCTGGCCCCACACAGGACCATCCCCAAGAGCCATACCATGTGCCTGAGGGTATTGTCTAAACACTTCCTGAACTCTGGCAGACTTGGTGCTGTGACCACTTCCTGGGGAGCCTGTTCCAGTGCCTAACCATATTCTGGGTGAAAAACCTTTACCTAATATCCAACCTAAACCTCCTCTGACACAATTTCAGGCCATTCCCTCAGGTCCTGTCACTGGTCACCACAGAGATCAGTGCCTGCCCCTCCTCTTCCCCTCACAGGAAAGTTGTAACTGCAGTGAGGTCTCCCCTCAGTCTCCTCCAGGCTGAACAGACCAAGTGCCCTCAGCCACTGCTCATACGGCTTCCCCTCAAGGCTCTTCACCATCTCCATTGCCTTCCTTTGAATTCTCTCTAGTAGCTTAATATTTTCCTTATATTGCAGTGCCTCAAACTGTCACAATATCCAAGATGAGGCTGCCCCAGTGCAGAGCAGAGAGGGGCAATCCCCTCCCTCGACTGCCTGGTGATGCTTTGCCTGATGCCCCCAGGACATGGTTGTCTCTCTTGGCTGCCAGGGCACTGCTGACTCATATTCAACTTGCCATCAGCCAGAACCCCCAGGGCCCTGTCCATGGCACTGCTTTCCAGCACC
>JAWWEE010000074.1:127246437-127268485 GCA_035221455.1 Xenops minutus | reverse complement strand
ATAATTGTGTGAGTGCTTTGGAATAAACTGAGCTTTGCTGTTAACTCATATTGAGTCGTCTCTCTGCTCCACAAGCCTTCCTCCGTTACAACAAAGAAAAGGAGGAAAACACATACAGCAACAGGCACAGACCGACATATGAAAACACATACAGCAACAGGCACAGACTGACATATGGCAGATGCAAAAACTTTGAGTCTGTAAGAAACTAGATGGAAAATTAGTTAGTCTATGCTAAGGGAAGGTGTGTCTTCTCCACCTTATAGCTCAGTTCCTGAAATGAGAGGAGCAAGGGAGGGAAGAGATATCTTCAAAACAAGGACAAGACAAGCCCATGTTGGAAACATGGGAGAAGTGCCACAGGGCTGTCGGCAGTGTGGCTGCTTAATGCTCTGGTTGGGCTGGGGACAGGTTTGCACCATCTGTGCTGCAGCCCGACTGACACAGATGAACAGTGGGAAAGACAGGGTGGAGTAAGTCTGTACAAGCCCTCTTCTTGCTGAGCCACGCTTCTCAGTGACCTTAGGAGCCAAACAGGGGCGGAAGGTCTGATTTCTAGTCCTGGCTGTTCCCCTCCGCTTCATACCTTCTTCTTCTCTGACTTGCTAGGTCATTTAACCTGGAATTTCTGCAGTACTTAAAACAGAGATACCCTCATCTTATCCAACACCTCTAGATGACACTGTAATACAGACAAAAAATAGAAATTAAATCTCAGCAAAACACAACCCCTTCATATTTATTAATAATTAATATCAGATTTTCTTTTTATTATTTTAGTGGCTTTGTGAAAATAGAAATAATTGTTGCTTATTATTATTTATTTAAGTGATGACAACATGATTAATAATACTTCAGGACGGGAAGAATTCACACTGAACAATCTAGAATGGGGAGATATTATCTCTGTTGGTGGCAAAGCTCATAATACACAGGCATTGGAAAAATGATAACACACCTGTACAGGAAGAATGATTAAAGACAAAGATGGATATGGCAACACACAGATAAAGGAGATCAATATTTAGGATATAAACCAACTTAAGGATCTGGGGCCCATGAATTTGTTCTAACATGTGCAGTCCTTGCTGAAGTGAGGCTGTTGTACCTGTTATCTACCTGCTCATCAAGGTGAGTTCAGTATCTTCCTCTGGAAGATATACCTAGCCATTCATGGAAACATTCTTCCCTTGTAGACTCTCACTGTCATACATACCTTTACCAAACTTAAATTCAAACAGCGATTTCTCTATTTAGAGAGTTACTGAATTAGTGAATACTTTGAGCAAAGTTTAGGCCTGTTCTCCCCATATATTTTTTCCATTATAGCAAGCATCTTCCAGTGGCCTGCTCTCTGGTCACAGCAGCTGATGCTAAAAGCCCAATATCTGTGTTTGGTCTTACATTCTGAAGTTACTCTGCTTCCTGCATCACATCTCCATCTTGTAATAAGAACAGAAAATTGTAGTGCTGGTCATAATGTTTCCTCATGAAAAGCTGTTGCATTTTTTTCCCCCCAAAAAACTGAATCACCTAGGATTTTGTTTATGATAAAATTTCACTGTGATGCCTTGTCCATCCAGCCCTTTGGCTGCCTTGTGCTTGTACTCTGACTGCATTTCTGATAGCACCTAATATCTCACCTCATTTTCAGGACAATATGTGGTGGAGACAAGTTCAGCTGCAAGCCTGGCTCATATAGTATCATAAAGAAGAACAGAATCGTAAAGGGGTGGGACATGTATCTACATTTTCCCCAAACACTTTTTTTTTCACTTGTGAGATTCACAAATTTTGACTAACTTGCCTCTCTGTTTGCCAAATGGCAAACACTTTACAAGTCCAGTTTTACATGTCTACAAGAAACACTTTAAATGAGACATTTTCAATATTTTCTATCAAATTGCTGTTGTGCAGCCTGGAATTCTTAGGGGTGCTTTTAGATGACTCCCTTGTTGAGGCACAGTCATCCTCTCTTGCAGCCATTTCTACTTTTCTTCTCCTGTACCTTTACCAGTGACTGCCAAATGGCTCTCCCACCATTCTGGAGCTGCAGCTGATATAAAACAAGATGCTGGGTTGCCGTCTAGTGAGTTTTTGGTTCTGTACATGCTCAGCTGTTAGAAAATAAATGCCCATGAAGATCCAAAGAGAGAGAAAATTTCTACACAGACATGAATTATTTCTTTCTTTTCATTTAATTACATGAGAAAAGCTATTGAGTTCATATTGTGCTTGCCTTTTTGGTTATGAATGCATGGATTAGAATTACAATTTACAACTATGGTCATGCTAAAGAATATTTCCCTGCCTTCTCTTTGTGTTTCTTTTGCAAAAGATATCTGTATGTTTCTTCCAGAGATTTTTCATGGTAATTAGACCTAATTCTTTAATTGCCTCCCCCTCCATCCCTAAAAATGCTGCTGCTTCCTAGTGATTCTGGATATAACATATGTTGCCGGATATAAACAGGGGGGCCTATTAACACGGTAATAAATTTGCACGCTCTATAAATTCTTGCATCATTCATAATCTAAAATAAAAGATGAGAAAAAAACCCCACTTTGATTTGTTGCCTTTGGACTGACCTTCAACATGCAGATTTATATGGAAGAAACCAGTGTTTTGAAGCTCTCCATTTCCTTAGGCTGGGGGAAAAAAATAAAGCCTTTTTATAATTTTTTTAATGGAGTACAGTTGGTCCATCAAGTTTCAGTTTCATTTTGAAATGTGCCCTGGGAGAATGTGCCATAAATGCCAACATATTCAGCATCATGAACTCAAGATGATATCAGCTTGTAATGGTGTTCTGTTGCCAGTGACTCCTACCAGTTCCATTTTTAAAAAAAAAGCAGTTTAGAATTTTGTTTATCACCTCTTTCCTTAGAGAAGCAGAATACAAACTATTATCTTCCTTCTTCATCTTTGGTGCAGCCTTCATTGAAATTTCTCAGTCAGGAATTCTACTGGTGCATTTACTGTTGCCCTCAGACAGCAATAACATGATTTCCTTGCTGACTAAAGAAAATACAATGCTGCAAAGGACATGTATTTTGATTGACAAGCAATAAGTACATCTGTCTGCAGACTTCTAGATTCTTAAAGATATTGCTGAATAAACCTTGCAGTTACCATCTTGCAATACACATAATTCATTCCCCCCAGAAACACATTCAGTTTTAAAAGGAGTTTTGTGTAAAATGACAGCACCAATAAAATGATGAAAACATATATTATGGGCTAGACTCATAGGCAATGTAAATCAATACAAATCAGCTGAAAACAATGAATACATTTCTGCCTGCTAAAATATATCCCTTTATCTCAGTTATATTAGGCAATTTGTTAGAACCTGTGATAAAATATGTCTAAATAGTACAGGTAGGATATGAACATGATAGCTATTTGACAAAGCAGCCCTTGAGAGAAAGTGCATTTTTCACAACATCAGAAGTTAGTTCCCTTGATGAAGATAACAGATAGGTTTGCTCTATGTAATTCTGTACATAATTATCTTCCAAATGAAAACCCTACCTAATTTCTTTCTGTTTCTCTGCATCATTATCTTGAATATTTTTGTAACCATTTCATTACTATTTCCATCCCATTGCTCACTCCTTTATCTCAATTATTTTGTCTGACATCATCAAACTAAATATTTAGCTTATGGTCTCTATAGCTTTTAATAACTACCTTGGTGTCAGAAATCACATCTGTAATAAATATCCCTGACCTGATGTATTATTGTGTTGAAAAGGTGCCCTGGTGTTTGCAGCTTGTGTGAAGAAGTAGAGGAACCTACGTTGTTCTGAAGAAGTACCACCGAGAACCAGCTACAAGGTTTACTTGCTCACATTTAAAAATAACAGAGTTGTTTACCCAGTGTCATTTTTCTGTTGTTGTGGTGTTGTTTTTTTTTTTTTCTTCTGTCTCTGAGCAAATAAGCATAAAAGATCCTGTTAAGGTTTTGTTTCCAATATGGTATTCTGGGATGTTTTCCCCTTTCTCTCCCCCCCCACTCTCCTTTAGGTTTTTTCCCCAGAAGTAAAAGTTTATTATTTTTATTGATTGGCCAATTTGAAAAACTGGTGGCTGCTTACCTGTTGGAATGGAAAAATTTGAATACAGAGCCTCAGTAGCAAGCCCTGGCTGAGTCATGAGGAGACATGAAAGGGTACAGTGGCAGTTAGTCTCCTGGCACATGAAGGAGTGTAAACCATTGATCACAATACGAAATGCTGAAAACTGAAAAGGAATCCAATTTATTCTAAATAAAACTACTCTGTTCTCTAGTGACAGATTCCAGAGTCAGACACCAGAGAGGAACTGACAGCAGATGTTTTAGAGCCAAGACATAGAGAGGCTGAGTAATAGTATAGAAAAGAAATTGCTTTGAACTTCACCCCTGCTTTAAATACTTCAAATCAATAGGGTCACAGAGCTCTTTAATAGAGTGATGAGGTCTTGCCCCAGCAGATCTTCACAGTGACAAGTTGATGTGCTTCCTAGCAGCAGGGTCATAAAAATTTCAGGCTTCCCTCTGAAAGGGGGCTTTGTATTAGCGAGGTCCATTTGGAGTAACTCCCTTGTATGGCCGCTCTCAAAAGCTGAGCCCTAATAGTCTACATCTAAATGGGACTGACCTCATGAATTACCTCAAGAAACTTAATCTATAAACTGGCTTCTTCTTATGCAGACTGATGAATTCTTGTTTATTCCTAAATGGCTGTCACAAAACCTATTCATCAAACTCTTAACGGGGAAGAGAGTCTCACATAATCCTGCTTCAAGTGCGGCACCATTAAATAATCATTAGACTTCATTGCTGGTCTTGAGACCCACTCCAAATCCACAAAGCAAGCTTTTTACCATTCATCAGAACTGCATTTAGATGAGATTTTGACCTGATAAAAAAGGGTGTTTTTTGTCACTATCAGTTTCATGGCTGTGCTCTTTCTCCTTTCAGAGGCTGTGGTGGGGTTTATTTTTTTTTTCCCTTTCCTTAACAAAAGTAAAAGAAAATAAAGGCAGATGGCCAACTCTTTCCAATATCCGTTTGCTTTATTTGAGCAGTTTAATGTAGTGAAACAGAGTGAAATGTTGCTACTTGCTAAATGGTAAACAACGCCATTACCCAGAATTCAGCAGCAGACTGATACAAAACAGGGTGCTGGTGATTAATTAAACTGTTGTTGTAATTGTAATGCATGATACATAATAGATAGTGTGCTGTGTATTTTAAAAGCTGCAAATTAGCAAAGAATAACTTCCTTACATCACACATCTCCATTCCACGCTGTTAATGCACAAATAATCAAAAATAAAAGGTCATTACTGCTAACTAATAAAAAGAATATCTTGATTTTCCTTATCCTGTAACCACGTGCTGGAGGAGTTGAATATTTTGGGGCACACATCCCTGCAGAATAAATGTGGGCTGTTTTCTCCTGTCCCTCTTGGGTACAGAGGCATCATATGCATTATTAATCAATAACAATTAGAATTATCAGCTTGAGCTGCACAATTTCAGGATCTGCTTCTGAGCTGTTATAGTTCCAGTTGTAATCATCTCCATCAAAAGAGCAAAGTTCATGTTCTGCACATAACTACAATGAACACTTTAATTAATGTGGCAAATTCAAGCGTGGTTTCCACAGAGGGGCAGGTTGAGGTTGCCTTCCCTATTCTCTGGGATATTGAGGCATTCACCTTACTTCAAGAGTGATGGTATCCCTTGTTATAACAGGACAATGCCTGTCCTTAAGTTCAAACATGTCCTGAATGCCTAGATAAACTTGGCCTAAATCCCTGTCATGTATCAGGTTTGAGCTGATAATAAAACAAGCTTAGTCTGCTAATTTTTTTTACTCTGTTTACTCAGTATCTGTCAACCATGGCAGGATGCTCTGACTTTGAAGGTTTTCTCACTCACCACCAAAGACTTGAGACCTAATCTCTCAGAGGGTGGTGCATCTGCGCTGCGGACTCTGAGCTGGGCTGCTGCAGCCTTTCTTCCATGAACCACATTTATGGTACCAGTCTTCCCTGTGCAATATGAACACCAACTTAAATGATCAAGACAAGACTGGCAATCGCAAAATTTACTTTTCTTTTCAATCTTTGAGTGCTCCTCTGCCTGGGTAGCCCTGGTTCACCTGTGGAGCTGCACAGGTTGCTCTGGATTACACTGCACCTCCCACTAGGAATCCTCCCAAGGCAGATTTGTCCCCCACTGGTGATATGGTTGTTGACAGGTCGACTGTGAAGGGCAACTAATCAAAATGAATACTTAGCCATTTTATTTTAATGCCACTGATAAAATAATTATTTTAGAAATTCTTAAAAATAGAAAACACTCAACCCAAATAGGGCCTCTTACTGTGCTGTCAGTCTTCTGCATTCATTTTTAACACTCAGATACCTTTACACAACTGACAAGTGTTCAGTGCACTATATTTACTCTCTGATCAAGATTTTCTCCTTTGCCTAACACATACCTTCAGGTATCCTATCCACATACTTATATGTGTGCTCAGTTTCTGCTCAGTTCTCAATTAGTGACTAGGAGGGAGAAGATAGTTGAGGGGAGATAGTGAAGGATAGAGGAAAGAAATTAAGTACAACTGCTGTGCATGTTTACTGAACGAGGTTCCCAGGATTATGTGTCTCGGAGAAATTTAATAAGATTCTGTGGGTATGTACGTGATGTACTCTACTGTCTTGTGTGCATAAGAGATACACACAGGTCTTGACATTCATATTTATTCATAAAGAATTCTGAAATAGCATGATTTTAAATATAGCCTAGAATCCAAGGATAGTAATAAGGATGGAGGATGATAGCAGAGCCTGATGTCTTAATTAATGCAAAGGCTAACCCTGATTTTTGAGAAAGGGCAAGTTCTTCTGCCTACACCCATGCTGACGCCATCCTCTGCTGTGCAGAGAGGTGCAAATCTTTGGCCAGAATACCAAGAAATAGTGCAGCCTTAGTCTGGCTGCATGCTGCTGTTAGAGGGTAGAATAAACATCCATCTGCTACCTTTTTATATCCTCGCTTCCGTTTCAGTGATCTAAGGATGTGTTGTTTATCCATGCTGCTTAGTCTCCTTCTCCTTCAACTCTTTCTTTGATTCCCTCTATGAGGGATGTGGGAATGCCTGTAATAACTTTTATAAATGTTATATGTTCCATCTGCTTTTTCGACTGCTGTTGCATTGCTTACAATATTACAAGGAGTTAATTCCAGTGAGGCCTTACAGCTCCTAGGAAAGGAAACAAGAAGTTGGGATAGTAGATGTGATCAATTTGCTGAATAGGCAGGACAGACAATACCTTCATGTTTTACCTCCCTTGACTCAGAAGCTTTGCTTTGTGTCTGGAGTATTGAGGAAGATAACTTGGTGAAAAACCAACCTGTGGAACAGGAGAAAGAAAAATTCTGTGAGTAGGAAAGCAGAAACAAGCCAGATTCCACTTTGAGGACTCAGGGATGACAGTTACAGTGATCCATGTCCACCTCAGTCTCCTTCAGCACAAGGAGCCACCTGAAATGCAGCCCATCATTATTTGTAGGTCTTTAAATTTCAATTCCATCATCCCATACTTCTGTTCTCTGCTTTGGTTGCTTGGTACCCTTCTGTTTCTCTTCCTAATGTACTGAGTTTTTCATGTTTCCAGCACTTTTTATATTTTCATCTAGTTTCATACTGCCCCTTTAAAACCAACACCTTCCAGAAGCATTACTTGAATATTTATCCAGTTTCTTGCCTTATCTCCTTCATTCTGTATGAGTCTTGTGTCTCAGTTTAGGTTACACAGCACTTCATGGAGGAATTGCTTTAGCCCAGAATATAGGTCGTCATAAGCTTAGGTTAGTCAGTGTTTCCTCAGCATTTTATTTTATCAGCTATGGTTTTAACTGATTTTTAATTTTCAGTGTAGCTTTTACAGGCCTCTTATGTGGATACATGGATATAAACATGTCTATAGATTTCAAGTTTGCTGCTTGTTTTACAATGTAAGGCCAGCTATAATGGTCTGGTTTTGCTGAACAAGTGCTATTTCTTGGTGTCTAAAAAAACTACTGGCAGTCTCTTTCGAACACCTTATATGTATCACATCTTAAAGATGTGCAGAGTGTGTCCTGAGACACCTATCCAATGGCATCATGCTTGCTGTGATTAAGTGACTTAGGGAGTGGATAATAGGACATATCATTTTACCACTGATTTGCTCAGACATTTGTGACAGATGCAGGAGTGCAGTTTGACTCAAGTATGGAAATCAAAATGGTGCTGACCCAACAAGGCATTATCTGTGCAGGAATGCACAGGCTCTAGTTCATAGGCAACACGAGACTAAAGATGTGTTTCCTGGTCCATGAAAAGTGTTTCTGAAAATACCTGAGTAAACTAATATTTACTGTACAGGGAAACCATAAGAAATGAACACTGAACTTTGGTTTTAACTCTAAAAAAAGTTATGAGAGCTTCGTATGCTTTATTTTGACCACTATTAATGTATTTTCATTAATGTACCTTTGTTAAGGTACTTTCAAAGCCATATAGGCCTCTCCAGTTCAATAGCCTCACAACTCTTGATGGATTCCTCACTTACCTATATAGTGGTATCTCCAGTTTCTCTATCTCCGTCTTCTCTCCCTCTCACTGTTCTACCCTTTTGATTAAGAATTGTATCACTCTTTAATTTTTCTCCATTTAGTAGGCTATTCCCAGTGGCATTAACTCTTGCTTTCCCTGATTTCTTTGATTTTTTTTTTTTCCCTTAATAACTGTACAAAGTATGGCCAAGTTTCCAGAAGATATTATTACCTATCGCAGGAATAATCTTGAATTCTACACCCAGAGCAATAGATTTGTCTTGAGGATTCTCAGCTTCACTTAGTCAAGCTAACATCCTTCTTACAACTGGATGTCAGTTCCACTGTGTGAAGATGTGGTGTATTTTTAATGGACAACTCAATCTCCCATCACCTTAGAGGGATGGGCAGGGAAAAGTGTCTAAATGTAAGTATTTATGTTAAATATAAGGATTTGTGGGGGGTTTGGTAAAATACTTATGAAAACATTGAATATGGGTAATTTTGTTATGTGAATAAAGTTTGCATGTGTTTATCAAGGTTTTCTCTACTGTCACACATTACTTACCAGATAGCAATTGTAAGAAAGATAGACAACAGCTGGACTTTTGTTCTATAACAGTGAGAAAAGAAAAAGGAGTTTTATTCATCTTGTTTAGCACCTGACAGTCACATACAGATCAGTGTCACTCATATAAGTGTCAGTTCATATAAGCCCGTGAAAAAAAGTTTATTGAAGCATGCAAGCAATAATTAAGTGAAAAATTGTATATTCAATCCCTAGCCAATGTGAAACAACTAAATGCCCAGATGATACCAGGCTTACTCGAAGTGTCATGAGAAACAGCTGTTTGATCATGCTGATTTCATACTGAGAATTCCTGAGATTCTTGCAGTATTAGAGATTTTCACATGGTATGGTCGCATGATAATCATAGTACATTATTAACCGTATTAGTAGTTTTCTGATATGGTTGTTATGCTGGGATAAATGTAATTCCTTTGTTTCCATCATGTCTGGTACCTCACTGTCTGTATAACATCCAGCAAATATGTAAGTGCCCTAAAAAGCTGCTACCCTGAGAAATCTGAAGGAGAGTGGGTGGTCATCAGTTTCTCTGTGGAAAACCTGGTGGATAATGATGGAGATCTTTTCTCCCTTACTGTTGACACAAGGGCTTTTAAAGGACTTTTGCCCTGATTTTGCTCAGCTGTCATACTGCTTTATAAATGAGTCACAAATGATGTCACAGGAGGAAGGAAACTAAAATTCTTGGCTTGAACATCTTATGCTCATGGCAAAGTGTGTCTATCTAAGAAATAACAAAGCTGTGAAGTCTTAGTTTAAGGATGTGTGGGGAAAATTGGGATGTGTGTTGGGAAATGACCTATTAGCATATTGCCAAATTCAAATGCAGCACAACATTTTTTTTTAAAAAAAAAAAAAAAAAAAAGAAAAAAGATTAGATTCTAAGATCGGACAGCAGCACTAATGAAACTGAGTTTTTCCTGCTGTGAATACTCCACTTGACCATTTGAATGGCTTCATCCTTTGCATTTGGACACCACACATATCTCCTCAGGGAGATGGCAGCAACATCTTTATGTGAAGTCTGGATTTTGACTCTTCCTGGATGGTTTCATGTCACAGCTTTTGTGTTGGTGCTAGGAGTTGCTACAGTCCCTAGAAGTAGGGAGACAAGTGGACCCACAGAGGGTCTGGTGAGGCCTCTGCTCGCATTGCTAAATGTTGATAGTTACAGTCTAAATAGCTGTTGTCAATAGCTCTGTTTTCTGAGACAGAGGATAGAGATTATCGTGGAGTTACACGTCTGGACAGGAATCAAAAACTGCATCTGTATTATCAGTCAGGGAGCTCTACATAACATTGAGTGAAAACACAGGTAAAACATGTCCAACATATTTTTTTACTGGAAATGTCAGACTTAGATGATTTAAAAGTATTTTTGACAAGCCAGTGGTTCTTTGTAGTACTAGCTGGAACTTGCTTTGAAGTGGCTTTGTTGCTTTTTTATACTGCAAAAGCTCAAAGGTCAGTAGATTTATCCATTCGAAGGTCTCTGTGGAGAGGTCAGCTCAAAGCTTCACTGTGTTTCACTCATTCAAACGAACACAGGGAGACTGCCGAGGTCAGTTAGGAGATAGGATTACAGCGTCTGCAGTGTGGAGAAGGTACACCTCTCAGTGTCCCTATTATGGTTAATTCCATGTGAACAAACAACCTAATTCATAAACAACAAACCTTCAGTGAGATTACCGTGGTGTACACAGAATCTCTAGAACTTTATTACTGCATTATTAATCAGTAGTATATTGTCTATAGTCAAATTTTCAGGACCTGAGGGGTCTGAATCATCTAGGTTAGACCTGTAGTATCTGAGAAACCGGATACCTGAGAAAGTATTTGTGCTGAAAATCGTATTTTTGTCTCTGTGCTTTTTCATGTGTGCATAACCTTTTGTTTCAGGCACGCATCCTCTTCTGCTTATCCATGTTACCCTGAGATCAGACAATGGCAATGCATTATACTTGTAGTTATTCCTGGAGGGAATTTAAAAGTGTGAACTACCCCACTTATCAAAGGCAGGGAACATTTAACACCAATATGCCACAAACTACAGCAATTCCCAGTGGTCTCTTGGGTAGGATTCAAGGTGATGGCATTGACCTTTATAAACCGAAATTGTCTGGTCCAGCTTATTAGGGCCTTCTTTCCATGAAATACTCCACAGCTGTAATTGAGAAAGGTTCAAAGTGAAAGTGTTTTGGGATATTGCTTTGATTGTATAAAAGCTAGAGCTTTTTTTCTCCAAATTTTTCCAAGTATATCAGGTTTTGGGGGAGATTATGAAAAGGATGGAATACTACATTGTGCAAATATATTTCTTCATGACTTTGCCTGTTGCTGGCAAGAAATTTCAATTGACTTTGATTGAGTTCAGATCATTGGTGCACTGACTCAGCAATTCATTCAAGAGAGCATAATTTTATTTGCAATACTGGAAGAGAAACTATGTAAGTGCTATCCTGCTATCCAAAAGACCAGACTTTCAGGGCAGCCACCTTCCAAACCTCTGCTTAGTTCCTAAGACAGGACCTATTCCCCAGACTTTGTGGTGGTGTTCATTTTCCTGGGGAAATGGGTAGTGAAGGCAAACTCAGCTGCTGAGATGGACTGATGTTCCCCAGGAATCCTGGTTATTAAAGAACCTTGTGATCCCTGTGCCTCAGTGGGGAGAGGATGCATTAATGCAGGGAAACAGGGAGAAAAAAAGACCACTGTATGACTGTTGTAGAGGCAAGTAATTCAATTGCTTGAAAACAGGCACTTAAAAAAATAAAATTAAATTTTCGTTTTCATTGCATTTAGCAACCTTCACATGAGGGCTCTGTGAGTTTGAGAATGGCAAAACATGGCAGTGGGGAAGCTTAGGGAGTATTCATCTGAGGCCTGGAAACCTGGTTAAGAAGTTTTGCTCTGTATAAACAGGGTTCATCAGAGTCTGTGGCATGTCCAGTGTGTTGGTGACAGTGTTTTGTAAAGCAGACTACCATGAATTAGAAAAGGGAGGGAAAAGGTAAAAGTACTATCTGAACAAAACTGCTAATCCCATAGGATTCATGTTTTGCTGTTGGATGTGAAAGGTCTTTAGCCCACATAATAAGAGCCCATATGCTTAGACAAAAGAAAAATTGCAGAGCTTTCAAGTTTCTCAAGCTTTTCAGAGTAGCAATGTCTCCTAAAGGAATGACAGAAATGTTTTATCCTTCCTCCCTTCCCTGTTTATAGCTCTGACCTGCACTTCTTCAGCACTTCAAACAAAGGCAGAAACTCTGCATTTGCTCTGCCTGGGTTTTGTTATTCCAGGTTCCTTGTGTGACAGCAGAGTCTTCTCAGGTTGCTCTTATCTGTGTTGGCTTGTGGAGACATTAAACCTCAGAGCCCTAAGATCCCACACACCATCAGAACAACCACCATAGCACACATTGGCCTCCCAAGATATAAACAAATCTTCCAGTATCAAAGGCAATAAAACACACAGAACTTTAATCTTTTGATAGTTTTATAGTGAATAGCTTCTCTGTGAAGTTACCTAGATGGTGTTTCTCGGATAGGCATGAGACTGATAAAGTAGGGTAATACAACAATCCCTAAACTTGTTTTTAGTATCATTCTAAAAGTCCACGTAATTTCTAGAACAACTTCTCTTCTGTATTAAAGTAGACCTATCTGTAAATATGTCCTACTATATTAAGCACAGAACTTTTTTACAGCATCAAGGGGTATAGAAAGAATGAAGGATTTAAGTTAGGGGCGAAAGGAAAAAATGTGCTATGGAGATGATACCCTTCTGTCTTTTCTGAGCATCCAGGGCTCCTGTTACCCAGATGAGCTCAAAGCTCAAATCATGTAAAGATCTATCTCCTCTGCTATGATTCTCCTCCTCACCCAGTAAGCTGTCATCGCTGTTCAGGTAGAGGCCTGGATTTGATCTGTCATTAAGCACCTAACACGCAGATCATACTTCTTTGTAGTTCCTCTGTACGCAAAGAAGCAGCTCCGAGGTCATTTCAGCCCACTCAAACATTGAATCACCCTTGTGAACTGCCTGGCCCTCTTAAGACCAGAGAGGAAATCTAGGAAGACTATACACGTATACCCAGCCTGCTGGATGCATTTTTACTTCCTATGCATTCAGGGACTGCATCTCCACCAGATGTTAGCCTTTCTTAACCCTCCTTTCCTACCTCTAGCCTTCATCTTGTACAATTGCCAAAAATGTAGCCCATAAGATATAAAAAACATGTGGACATTGTGCTGAGAAAGAGTATGTGCAGAATGTTGTGTAGACAATGGAATGGAGAACATGCAAAGGGCATGGTCCAGGATGTGCTTTCCCACGGGGGTCAATGCCCCCTATCATGTTTGATACCCACTCATGTGCAGATGACTTGTCTTTGCCATTCTGACCCTGCTGTGCTGGCTGTTGGAAAGGAAAGGTGCAAAACCAGAATTGCTAGTAGCTGTTTTGTTCTTTGAAGAAGAGACACAAAGGTTGCACTGACCTTTAACAGAAACCAGTGTTCCTAGCAGGACAAAACTTTAGTCTTACATTGCTCTAAACTACTCATTTCAGTAATTAGGCCCAGCAAAGCAGGCAACCACTAGCCAGTGAGTTGGAGACTACCCTTACCCTGAGCTCTAGCGGTCCTGACTGACTGCCCCAGCTGAACTCCCTCTGCCTGCACATCTAGGGTGTCAGGGATGCTGCCTGTTTACACCTATCAGTGAGTTCTCAGACTTCTTGAGCTGGATCACCACGTCTATCTCCACTGCTGTAGTAACACTGCTATAGAAAGGAATCACAAATAAGTATATGGTGCCCATAGTCTTAGATAAAATCACCTACCCCGCTACAGTCCTTACTTCAACACTTTAAAACAAGGAGGAAAACCCACCAAAAAAACAAAATAAAGGCATCATGTGCTTGGGATAAGGAAGCAATAGTCCTTATGACCAATGGGTTTCCTGACATATGACATGCATGTGGACTCATACTCCCCTGTATAGGCATGGACACAGAAGGGTCTTATATACAAAGGAGATTATCTCACCTTCCTCTTTGCTAAATCATTTTTGTTCAGCTTTGTTTCAGTTCCCTGGTTACCTGAAACCCAGTCTGCTGAAATGCCACCAGTTGCTGCAGGTAGTGCATAATCATCGGCCCATTTTTAGAGGAGTAACGAGGCTCCCTGCTGACCCAGGGCTGGAGAGAGGCTCTAATTAATTGCTCCACTGGCAAGGTGGCAGCCCTTCACGCTGTGAGGGGTGACCCACCACACAAACCCACTAGCCCCGGGCCCAGCTTCCAGCACTGGGGGCCATGCAGAAGCTCCCACTAGGCAGCACATCCCTAGCATCACAGGAGACTGCTTTGCCCCTGCCGTGTCCTCACAGTGTATTGCTTCCTGAGACTTTCTTTTCCTTGTTGCCTCTTATGAGGGTCTCTGTCCTGCAGGAAAGCTTAGTGAAAGGGGTCGATGCTTTTTAAGAATGACTCAGATTGAAATGTGAATGCTCCCACCTCTCTTCCTTCCTTCTCTGCTCTGAGAGTTACCCACAAAATAGATTTCTGTAGATACTGGATAAAGCCGTGATCCCTTTTTTCACTGAGGGAGCTGCATTAGGATCAGAATCAGGCCCACAATTTTTTTTCAGAAGAAAGAAATATATATTTCTCCTTCATCATGAAACTTCCTTGAGGAGATTTTGTTATGTTACAATCCAAGTCCTGCTATTTGGCACAGCAAGTAATTATTGTACAGTTACTGATTTTCTGACTCACTCCTTTGCAGATCAGTTCTGCTTCTTCGGATTCATTACAAGCCTCAAGGAGCAGAGCAGAAAAACAGCATGTCCCACCTTCACATGTCAGATAGTAAAGCTTAGTCATGCAGCTTAAAATAAAGTAAGCAAGGGGCAGATGGCAAAAAGGACAAAATGTGGCTTATTTAATCTGCCTGTGTTTGCAAGGAAGTAATTGTCTTTTAGGCTCCAGAAAACAGAGTGCTACCAGAAGACAAACAATGAAGTCTCTCTTTCCAGGGCACATATGACACTATTTGTATAGCTTCAACAGGAGCCTGCAGTTAATTCAGGGCTTTCAATAAAATTTACATTCACCATATGTAGAGGATAAAACACCTTCCTTGAATTTGGAAGCTGAATTGACCTGCTTCCCCTCCCTCATGTGATCAGTTCACCAAGAGCAACTGTAATCCTCTTTTGAGCCCATACAGTAAAAATGTCTTTAACAAAATAGATCTTCCAACATAAAACTATTACGTGAGGAAACAAGGCACTAAGTGATACAATAACTTGAAACACATAATACTGTCAAGAAACAATGACTATAGGCTTGACAGTTTCCATCAAACTGGTACCAATTTAAAGCTTTTAGTAAGTGTAATCATTAATGTATGCGGAGCTGTTAAGTAGTGAGTCAGAGTAACTTAGCTACATTTTGTTTTGCAGTGACAAACCATGAAAGAACAGCTCAAATACTGGAAGTACAGTTGCTGATTAGGTATTTAGTTTTCCAAGGATGTTTGGAGTTTTATTCAGTTATTTTCAAGGAATGAGTGTGTACACTGCAGTTCTGCACATGCTGAAAGGATCCCTTTCTTGCTTCAGATAAATAGGACACATTTTAAACCTACCATGTTAGTAGTCAGAGAACCAGGCCTGAGCAAAAACAAGGGGAGGGATAGCCTGAGTAAATCTGTGTGTATGAAAAACTCATACTTTCCAAATGCTCTGAAAAGTTTTAGCTTTTAGATGTTTTTGAGTAAGAAGCACCTCCTGAAGATTCCAAAGCCATCAATGTGTTATGTGTAACACCCTTGGGTTAGCCACATCTGGCTACCTCTCTGGGTAGCCAGAGAGGACCTGGCTACCTCTAGAGGGTGCTGTGTGTACCTGGTTGACAGATGGGAGGCATGCACAACTGGAGAAAATAGAACACGAAATCTGATGATGCCTACAAATTTCCAAATTTGAGGTCCAGTAGTTTCTATGGGTCTTTATAAAACAGAGAAGGAGGTGCACGGAAGACAGGTGAAGCCATTAGGGAAAGGAAGCATCAGCCTTTTGGAGAGGATACTAGAGCTGAAACTCTTGGAGAGGAAAAAGTTGGTGAGAGAGGAAGGTATTTCACAGCAATAAAATCATGGGGATGGCAGGTAACATTAAGGCAGTTCTTTCATCCACCAGTTGTGCAGGTACTCAGTAATAGTAGTAGGAGACTGCTTTAAAACAGACAGAGGGAAATTCTGGACAAGCATGTAGAGACAGATGGTTTCAGCTGACTCAAAGAAAAAGATGGACAAATTCACAGACCAACAGTATAATAATAAAGTGAATAAATGAATGTGCCCTCTGGCATCTCTAATCTGGGGTCTACAATGAATGGATTAGACGGGTGGGCCAGGTGTTTCACACTGCTGTTGTTGGGGCAGAACACTTGGCCAAATAGCCTACTCCTTGGGGACAGCTGGGCATTCTTGTTTCCTGGAGTCTAGAAGTAGACAGGGCTGGGTGTTCCTCAGTGCTAAGCAAAATTATTGGCATTTGTACATTCAGAATTTTAATTTTGGATCTTGGTTGCCATCTAAAGCCTTTACTGGCTTCTGATATTGACGCTGAAGTGCATCCAGCGTTTAAAGATCCACTTCTGGGTTTGTCTAGAGGCACAAAAGTCTTGAAAATGAAGAAGAGCTTATTACCACCTTCATCATTACCCTCAGGAAGCAGGGTTTTTTGACCTTTTTCATCAAGTAGAGAAGCTTGATTTCTTTCACTTATGTGTTTTCTTGAAGAAAGACAGATATAAAAGAAAGAGCAGAGATGCTTACCTACAGTATAATTTCAGGGGGCTGATGGTCCTGAGAAGATGGAGTTGCCTTCATTTCAGTCACCACATTGATGACAAGCATCAGAACAGAGACATAAGGCATACTCCTTTCGTCTTCATAATTAAAAGATCCTTTTCCTTCTGCATTAACAGGACAGAAGTAGAATTTTTGGGAGTTGGTTAGAAGCCAAGGTGTGAGGTAGAATTAAGAGATGTGTAGCTGCTGCACCTGTGCCCTGTCCTAGGAATCAAGCATCTTCTCTGCAGTGCAGTTGATCTTTGTATAAAAATTTCTTTTACCAAGGATGTGATTGGTTTTTGTCACCATCCCCCCTTAGTTTGGTCTTCCCATTGCTCCTGAATGCAGCATCTCCTGGATTAATTTTCCTACTATCTTTCTATCTCCCTCTCTAATATACTGGGCTTATTTCTAACAATACTTTTAAAGACATTCATAACATCACAAAAATGTCTAAGTGATATGTGCAAATCCACCTGTTCATTATAGGTCAAACGCATTTACCTGCAGGTTGTCTGAATTTTCCCAGCACCTAGAAACCTTCTTGGAGATCTAGACAAATCAGAAACTACTGCTTTAGTGTGTGGCTATAGCAATGAAGTAAATACAAAGGAGCATGCTAACAGAAGAAAAATGTTAATGTTTCCAAACCACAAGAAAAATAAAAACAGAATAAATCTGGGGCCAGGTCTGACACTCTGATTTTGTTTAAAAAAAAAAAAAATCCTTAAAAGGAACACAGCAGAAGTGCAAATGTGGCATGTCATGTCCTGCTGGAGCTCTCTGTACCTCACACTGCATGCATTTTATTTCAAAGATGATGGTGTTTGCCAAGGTGTCACAAACTGTTGTGATCCTCCAAGCCAGAAAGTTCCTAAAGCATCATGTAATGCAGCAAGTTCCTGCTATCTAACTTTTAAGTTACCTTGACTCAATTTGTCTCCTCTATGGCTTTTCCAGAATTGAAAATAATAGTAAAAGAATGGTTCAAAAAGCAGAAACAAAACCAGGGAAGTAGCTGGGCTTATCTTCTTTAATAGAGGCCTGGAGAAAAAGCAAGTTAACCATTTTGATAAGGAAAAGCCTGTTAATCTCACCTCAGATAGGTTTTCGGTATCTGCCATCCAGCCCCTCCTCTCTAAATTCAGTCACCTCTGTTAGTAATGTGGTGTCTGATTAGCAAAAGTATTTAGTAAGCTAATGTTCACTGTCCACAGCAGGAGGCTCACAGAGCTTGGCTGATGAGAAATGAACTGCCTGAAGCTAGCTTTTAATGGCAACTAATTTCCCATATTTGATACTCAGCTCAGCCAACTAATATCTAGCTCAACCGTGACAAGACAATCACAGTTCCTTTTGAAAATCCTTTAATCTGGGATGCAAACCAGTGTGCTCAAGGCTATAATGAACTTCTGAGATTATGTACTGGCTATTTTATAGGAGGTATATTTTCTCTTTCCTTTTTTCTTTACAGTCTCAGAAAGGCTTAAGAATACATATTTTCATAGTTTTGTGCTTTTATGCATTTTGCCTAGTGCACAGAGATAATCTCTTCCTGAAAGTCAGTGGCAAAAAAAGTTTTAAAAGGACAAGTAAACAGCCTTCCTTTCTGATAACCCGTAGGATGTGGCAGTTCACAACAGCACAACATCATAAGTGGCTTTTAAATCAATTGATCTTGTTATTCTGAATGTGTTTTATATATCCAACATGTTTTATATTGCACTGGCTTGGGCTTTGACAAATCCCATTACTCTCTGTTACTCTATCTCATTACACAGTGAATTATTAAATAGAACACTTAACCTAATTAGATATTATTGTCATGATACATACAGACATCCTGAAAACAGTCATTCCTTCTTGTTGTTCTGACTAGTCCCTCAGTTGGTTTTTAGCTCTTGGTCTGTGTTTGTGGTAGGGCTTTTTTCTTCCTTAAGAAGCATCAAATCTCCAACAAAAGACAGATACACACAAAAACACACAACTAAAAATTATTTTGAGCCACAAACACAATTTTTTCTCCTCTAGTAGTGTGCATACTCATTCACTTATGTGGAGCTAGTTAGATATGCTTAGTAATATTTTAGTTTCAGACTAGACTAGAAATGAGTGTTCCAAAGACACTCATTCCAGGAGAAAGTCTTTGACTCTTCTACAAATTGGCTGACAACACCAGCCGGTACTATATTATATGCCCAGTACATTGCAGGGCCGTACAGCCTCCTTTCAGCCCCTTACTGATGGGCAAAGAGTGCATCTGTAAAGATGTAAGGGATAATTGCTGGCTATTAACTTAGGAGAGTTATCAGATCGACAAAGCCAGGCTAGTATATTTTCTCAGTCTTTTCAAAATCCGGTGCAGTCATGACTGGCTAATTGGAAAAGATGCTTCCTATCATATAGTATACTTTTAAATTAACAGGCTGTCACTTGCAGATCTGTTTTGGATCATTTCATTATTATTCCAGCAAACTTTCAAAATAAAATATTTATTTTTCTCACTTATACTGTGCAAATCAGGTCAAAAATATTACTTGACATAGGCATAACTTGTAAGAGTTGCTTTGGCTATTTACCAAGCTGTCATGTTTATCTTTTCAGTGGCATCTCCCATATTGGGAAACATGACAAATGCTGTAGACAGTGTTATTGTTGTGGGAGGCAGTTTCCCCGTGTTTAATGATGCTAACTATAGAATATTCATTTTTCAGAAATGGCCCGTGTGCATGTTCCATTCAAGTAAAACCCTCCAAAATGTATTATCTCACAGCTAAGTCATGCCACCTGAATACATCTCTCTGCTGAGGATGTCCTGGGAGTGATGCAGTTTCTGGGAGAATGTCCCCACTACCATTTGCTTTCTATGACACCACTAGCTCCTCTCTGTCTCCTGTTTTCTTGTATAGAGGCAATAGCTCAGTGTGTCAAGCCCTTCCAACATTTGTTTTATGCCAGTTTGTGCTAAGTGTTAGATAATTTTACTTTTCCTTTTGTTTTACTCCCATATGCCTCCTTCTACATATATTTCTTTATTTTGAAGTCAAAGTGATGGAATTCCAGCTCTGCAGACAAGATGATCTTCTATTTTTCCAAGTCAACATATGAGTTAAATACTTTTGCGATTCACAATATTAGCAATCACAACTCTGTGTGATGTGAATATTCACAATATTTCACTGTATTTCATGGTGAAAGTGAGAGATTCAAACATGCATCAAATGAGAAGAGAAAATACAAAATGGTGGCTACTGAGTCAACAAGCTGCTCATGTTCTTATCTGTATGTATAAAAGTGAGATTACTGGATTCCTTTAGCTCTTTTATGAGTTAAATTAGAAACTGATGTGCCTGACATTAAGACTCTTACTAGACACTTACTTGATGCTGCTTGACAAATATCATCTCTGTCTGGATGAGCTGGTTTCAAAAAGACCAGGCATAAGTATTGCCACTTCCACAATCTGGAAAGCCTGTACATTTTAAAAATATTTGGCTCAGTCAATATCAGAAAACAACCTTCAAAAAAGGTGGGATAAGATGGATATTTTTTACATACTATTGAATATCTGTGATGCAGCAGAATGCCCACACAGAACTTGAAATGAGCTGTTTTACAGTACTGTCAATATCCACAGAAAATCAAGCCCAAAATTTGCCAGGGATTAATAATAAATATCAATGGCATTGAAAAAAAAATCCTCTATAACTCACTGTTAAAATGATGTATTTCTGAAAGGAAAAAGATTCCTATTATTTCTTTTGATGGTACATATGAAATTGCAATTTATTGGGAGAAGTGTTTAGAGGAGTTTCTGATTGAAAAGCCAAGAGTTACAAAATTAGAAGAAAGGAGATCAGGGGATCAGGGTATTGGAGAGAGGGATTAGAAGAATGGATGGCCATCTATGAGATCTTAACCAGAGCCCTTGTGAAAGAACGTAGCCTATACTCACATGATCCCTACTGTTTTCCAAAGGATTCTTGGCTCTTGGCTCATTCAGTTCATGCAAGGGAGGATGCAGAAATAATGTGTTATGCCCATGTGGAAAAAAGTTTATTACCTGCAGGGCCTTGGACAGTGACTGCTGTTAGGATACACTCAGTTCTTGAGGCAGGCTGTCATGAGAAGAGAAGGTTGATATTTTCATGAGCAGTTTCACAGAAACCTTGGAAAACTGAGTTCTCTCCCTCATTCCACCACCAAATTCTGGTGTCATGCTGGACAGTCATTTGGACTGGTTCTTTCACAGGTGCCAATAATTACATGTTCATCTATTTGAAAGTTCTTTAGATGAGAGTTTCTTCATAAAAAGTGCCAAGCACTCAGAACTGCAGTGAATTTCTTGAGTGTATCTACATTATGCTAAGTACTCTAAGAGATTAATTCCTAGACATCCTAAAGTGGGCACCTAAAATTAATGGGCTTTTTTTTTTTTCAGTATTTTCATCTTAATCTCTTTAAGTTCCTCACTAGTCAAATGAGAAAATTATACCTCTCTCCATCATCAGGTTGTTATGTAGCTAAAGTCATAAAAGATTTTGAACCAGTTAGGTGTTACAGTGATGAGTGCTACGAAGAAGACTTGAGGTGAAATGTCAGCTCTTATAGAGCACTAGGATTGGATGGGGTATATGGGAAGGGACTTTCCCCTAGCAGGACTAGAACCCAAAGTGATCCAGCATATGGTGAGCATTCTCCTTTCTGCACAACCAGGAAAAACAGTGACGTGTTTCAGCATCAGAAGCAGTGAGGCCAAGACTGCTGCAGCTTTGTATCCCCTGCATCTAAGCCAGGTTGAAGTGTCACTGGAGTTGTTTTTTACTAAGTTCTCTGACAGGTAATAATGAATGAGTTTGCAATAATATTTCTTTTTTCTAAGGGAGGCATTAAGAGTATCCGGCTGCTCATTTTCACAATAATAATAATAAAAAACAAACAAAAACAAACAAACAAACAAACAACAACCAAACCCAAAACACACACAAAAAG
>JAWWEE010000074.1:127175336-127246337 GCA_035221455.1 Xenops minutus | reverse complement strand
CCCAAAACACACACAAAAACCCCCCCCCCCCCAAACCAAATAAAAAAGCAAAACAAAACCAAAAACAAATGTCCCACCCACCCCCCAAACACAGACCAGGGAAAAAAAAGCTACTAATACAGACTGTGAGATCTCATTCATCTTTGAGAATTTTCACTTGAAACCACTCAGTACATTTAAAGCATCATGGTCATCAAAGCCTTGACAACAAGGGAAGACAGGTTAAAACTAATTTGTAGTAGCAGACAGGTACATGAGCATTTATATTCAGGGTGACAGCTGAACTCTCTTTCTCATGTTTCTTAGTGGTTTAAAACTTCTTACTGTTTTAATAGTCTGTTTCATATTCAGCCTTGTTTTAGAAAGGGAACTGAAATATTAGCTGTGTTAGATACCCTTACGGACTCATCACGTAGAGAAACATAAGGCTGACATCTTCACATGAGTGTCACAGATCTTCTCAGGCTTGAACCAACCTTCAGTGATGAGAACAGGTTGTTACCCTTTCTGTGGTCTTCTCCTGCAAGAGGATGGTGTTGGGTTGTGGATAAAAGGCTAATGACATGAAGGATCCCAGAAACACAAGGGCAGATGAGGGAGACCCAATGCCCTAGGCAGAGGCATGAACTGCTGCCCCTGTTTTCAAATTAAACTCTATTTTGAACTATTTTCCTGAGTAAGGAACATTTTACGTGCATAACTGTGTATAGGCCCAGCAACTGGTGTTGTACCAGGGGACACAGGGGCCTAGATGTCTCAGGTGCCAGCAAGGAAAGAGGCCAGGGGCCATGCACACTGCCTGGGAACCTATGTCAGTGTGTGATTGCTAGCAAACATCAAGCTGGGCTTGGTGACTGGGAAAACAGGCAGAGATCAGAGGGTTTGTCAGGTCTTCACCAGCATCTCAAGGGGGTTGCCTTAGGAACCCACGTGTCTGGGTGCCAACAGCTAGGGAGATGGGTGATCCAGGGACAGTTTCAGGGCAAAGAGTTTGGGGCCATCTAGTAGAGGGACCCATATGGTGCATATATAGGTATATATTATTTCCATTAACAGCTGTCATCCTGATCAGCTACAGGGGAGAGCAGGATGAGGCCATGGCACTGTTTGTGCTTGTGAGTGTTGTGTTTTCTGTCTGTGTCAATCCGTGTGGCTGGTCACAGGTATATATGTATGTATACATATGTATACATATGGTGTGTATGCCTCTTGGGAATACGTGCTCAGCCTCACTGCCGGCTGATCCGGAGGCTACAGAGCTGCAGCAGCCTCTCCTCTGTTGGGCTGCTGGGCATGACAAGCCTTAACAGATGGGCCCTTCTCTGCCAGAAGGTTTCAAACCTATCTCCTAAACAACTAAGGAATGCTGCTCAGGCATACTATATTTGCTTCCAGGATATAAGGAATTATGGTCTAATGGCTAAAGATCCACTTGTACCTCTTCCTCTGAACCTGTCCTCTATTGTATCCTTACCTGCTGGATAATCACTTTCTCTCTTGGGAACAGCAGGCAGCACTCAGCAGCTCTGTTTCAATAACACATACGCTCACTACACAAAACAAAAAAACACTGCTGCATGGCTTCCCTTTGTGATAACCTGCTCCATTCTGTTCCTCCTCCTTACATTTTTTCTCCTTGAATACTTTGCTGGGAGGACAATTAGCTGGAAGGAGAGGTTGTTGCTAGGTTATCTTTCCTAGCGTTTCAAATGACTTCCATATTCCTGAGCAATAGGACTTCTCCAGGCACTGATATTTCTGCTGTTTTGTAACATGGTCAGCTTAAAGGAGTATGTTGTTATAGCAGAGCAGTTTGGGGTTGGGTGAGAAGGGTCAACTGAATGCAGAGGCACATGAATTTTAAGACAGAAATAGCATGCAAAGGAATGTTCCACCAGCTTGATAATAACTCGTCAGCTGGGGCTGACAAGGTTCACGTTTGCTGTAAAGTCTGGGATTGGGGTTTCAGTGCCTGTTGCCTTAAGTTTGCTGGCTCCTCCTCTGCTATCACATTCCTTCAAAGCATACAAAGGATATCTATACGCATTTTCACTCAGTGAATTACAATCTGATTTATCCCTACTTACCTCATGATTCAAGAAATGAATGATTTGTTAGTGTAGATGTATCAAAAATTTTTTCTTTAGGTCCTGCCACAAGTCCTTGGAGCTTGTTTGGAGGATTGGACTCCCCTTGTATCACTCACTCTTCTTACAAAAAAGCTTGAAAACTGAGCTAATCAAACTGTTTACTATGTAGAAACTATTTAATAGGGTATAAAAACCTCAGGCTTTTCATTGTAAAGTAATTTTTTGAGAAAATCATCCAATTTAAATTAGATGATACTTAGTTGATAAAAGTCTCCTTACAGGCACTTTGCCATGCTGTGTTGTCAATTTTTCCTCACAAATTACTTGTTCCCAGCATTACAAAACTGTGATTTACTGTAAACATATTACTGCTAATAACTGAATACAGAGGGTTGAGGGTTTTGTTTTTTTTTTCCTTTTTTTTTAAGTAGAGGAGTGCAGCTGTTGATCAATTTTGTGACATGAAGGATAGTGATGTCATGACCTGGCAGGAACAACTACTGACCACAGGAGATGGAAGAGGATTAGGTTCAGACAAGGAAACAGCCCACCGATAATACAATGTTCAGGAAAAAAACACAGGGGCAAAAGGTACAATTAAAGAAATCAGGGAGATATGAGGATGAGGTGGCTCTGGATTTTGAAATCTTGCACTTGAGAATTGCAACCTCATACACTTCAAATTTCTTTTGTCTTTTTTCTGTCTTTCTTTCATGGAACTGTTGATTTTGCTCTCTGGTTCAGCAGGCTTTTTGCTGAATATAAGATAATTTGTCTCAGACTAGATAGCAGGGGGCAGACTTTAGCTCATGTAAATGGCTCTCACTTCATTCTCACTGAGAAACTACTCCAGCACTCTTTGTTCTCTGTATATGAAGCAGAACTGCTGAAACATGTCAACTGCTCAGCACTTATTGCAGTGCTCTGGGTTAGACTATCTTCATCTTCTGCTTTTGCATCCCATTGCTTTGTACCATTTTCTTGCAGTTTTGTCAGACAGGTAACTACATTTCATTGACAGTGTATGTGCAACTTGTAGTCTTTGGGAAAAAAATAATAAAGGAGCAAACTGATACTTATACTGTAAATGCCTGGAATTAATTCAGGGAAAGAATAATCTTTCAAACCAGAAACACTATGTGGATGTCAAATTGTCAGCTCCTCACAATTTCTTTCTATACTGACTAGGCAACAGTGATGATATTTTTTTCCTTTGCCCTTTCCCTAGATGCATTAATGCCATCATACAAGTTCACTGTTGCTGGATGCAGCAAAAATGTGTCTGCAATCCTGCAGGTGTATTTTGTAATATTGTGTTGGGCTGGTGAAGAGTAATTTTACTAAACAGTAAATACCTAGTTTTACTTTAGCTTTTAATTTCATTCTTCTTCTCTGCTATGAAAAATTGGCTGTCACTCAGACCTCAGAAAACAGTGCTGGATTCTCTAACACCAAATTACATTGTTGGAGCTCCACTGGCTTCAAAGTGGATACTTCTGATTTACTGGCCTTCAGTGAGGGTAGAGTTGAGGCCACAGTCCTGAGTGTATTTCATGTTAAATGTCTCTGGTATAATATCGAAAAGGTAGTTTTCTAATGTCTGTGTCTTCTAAATAATTAATCTAGAAGCCTGTATGCCCTGGCTCTAGTAATACCACTCTACTGGTGTTGACATTATTTGTGATTTATTCTTAACTTTGTTTTACAGTCAAATAAAAAAGCATATTTTGTGTGCACCCAAGTCAGATGTTTCTGGGAGAATAGGGCCTTTGGTAACACTGAGGGAAAAATTTAATTGGACCCCCACCCCCACATAATTTACATAACTCAGATTGATGAGATAGGAAGGAAAGTGTTTACAATGCAAGAAGATAGGAATTTGGGGATTTAAATAGGAAGCGAATCGAAATGAGCTGTCTGAGGTAATTATGGAACACATACTTCATATGTTTTCATTAGATATTGCTATTATACTACGCAAGGCAAAGGAGTTTGATTAAACTACAGCTCAGTATATAAATTTATGCATAAATTACCCAGAAATCAGTTAGTTCATTATCTTTCAGGAACTCAGCAGGGAACTGAGCAAAAGTTTAGGTCCACTGGGATAAATAATTTGAACAAGAATAAAACCTGTGTTAGGAAGGAAAGACACAGGCAAGGTCCGTAAGATGGAGCAAAACAAGGGGTTAAATTAAATCCTGTGCAGAGCCCCAGGCAGGAAGAACAGCAGTGAGGGCAGAAAGGGCTGGGCTCCTTCTGCACCACTGGGAAACCAGGGGCACTGGTAGTGTTTGCCCACAGCTCCTGTGGGACCACAAACTAATGCCTGGGGAAGGAACACTTCACATAAACGCCTAGAGAAGAGACACTTCTCTCCTGCAGGTACACCTGCAGTGCAGGCAACAGCCTTATCCTTTCTGTTTGCAAATGGCACTTACAGACTGGTTTCACTAGGTTTGCTCATGCAAGGGGCGGTTCATCAAATAGCAGGAGCCTAAATTACTTTCTGATTTAACCTCCAGCCTCTGGCATAGTAAGGGGTTTTCTTATATGAAGGAAATATTTTCTCATATATTCTTAGCCCTTGCTTTTGACAATATATTAATTTTTTGAAGCATTGCATACAGGATCTCAGGAAGGATCATAGCTGAAACCCACCATCAGGCTACCCTCATTCCTGAGCCAGCTTTTGACTGCTGCATGTTGCTGGGATGAAAGGTGAGACTGCCAGGAAATCTATGGCAAGCAGTCAGAGCATGATCTCCACAGACCCTTCAAGCAATAAAATTTGTGACAAATATTACTTAGTGTATTTTCAATTGGTTGTTATTCTTCAGGCCAGACTCTGCCATTTAAGAAAATGAGTGTTCACAAGAATGTAATATCAGCCATTTGGTGAGAGAAGCCATCACAAAACACTCTGCATTAACCTTTCATATAATTGTAGTGCGTCTACTCCAGGTCTGTACATTGGCATTTAATTGATAGAAACTCGGGCTCTCACAAGTACATATACGCTCTTTTTTTGCATTTGTTGAAGTAGGCTGGATTAAATTTCTTCAGCTTCCACTTACATAGAGTGATGCTGTATAATTTTCATTGCTAATGAGGATACAGGATTAGTACCTATGTTCAGGTCTTATGGTATGATCTCATTGAAATGCCTCTTGAGGATCTCTCTTCAAGTCTGTTTATATTTTTCTACATTTTTTTAAATAGCTGCAACAAACACTGTCAAAGGGCTTACCATTTAACTTATGGCTCTCTTTTAGCCTTTTCCATCCCTCCTATTCCTGCTGAGGATGTTTGTTCCCTTTTAGTCCTTCATCTCTTTAAATTTCTTTACAATCAATTACAAGACACTGATCTGTCTATCTCACTCACTGTCTGTAGTATATCAGCACCAGCTTCAACTGTAATCCACTCTGCCTTGTTATTGACTGCCTCTCTCCAAGCCTGGTATCATCATCAAATACGACTGCCTGACTAAACAACCTTTTAATAAATAAACACAACAAATCTTGGCCCTAATAATAAAACTTCCAACCCTACGATAATCCCCTTTCCCATTAAATCACTCAGAAGTTCAATATTCTTCCTATATTTGCTGCCAGTATAATCTATTACACAAGTATTTTTCAGGGAACTATGTTACAAACACTGTTCCTTTTCCACCATGATCTCCTGTCAGCAGATGCCATGTGGTAAGCTTGTTAAGTCTTTCAGAATTTTGATGGGCATTTCATGTATTTATACATTTTCACACCAAAAGAGACATCTCACTTGTTGCTCAGTATGACCTGAACTACAGAATTTTATCCAGCCATTGTTAGATCGGGATAGAATACTACTTCTTGTGCTGCAGAGTGTCTCTTAGGAAGATTTACAGTCATGAAGTCAAGTGGTAAGAGTTATCCAAATCCACTGGTCATTTATTTTTGGTGGTTAATTAATGTTGCTGTGAAAAACAGACACTTTTGAGTTTGCTGTTTGAATCCAGTTTGAATTTGATTGATGTCAGCCTCCAGCAACTGCATCCTGTTTCTGTGTGCAAGATTAAACAATGTAATACCCCCAGAATTGTTTCCTTGCAGAGTATGGAAAGTTCATTTCAGCTTCCCAATAGGCTGCTCACTCACTCCCTTACTCCAATGAATGTCCTTCACTTTTCACAGCATCCTTATACTGGCAATGTAAGCCCTATCCAACCTTCTACTGTCCCCTATAAGTGTAGGTGAAGTAAGTAGAAGCAGTATATTCCGGTAACACTCTTGCCCTTGCTAACTAGGTCGGCAAAGTAATATCCATAACCCTACTTTCTAACCCTGTTCACCCATAAATGGTTCTTTTTAGGTTTTTTGACCATGATATCCTGCTGGGATGTTTGCAGTCTACTGCTTTACTAGTCTGTGATGCTTGCTGTAACTGAAACAAGAACTGTCACTATAGCTTTCTCTTGCAAGTTTTCCCCAATATTTTCTCCGACAGCACTTTCATCCAATGTTATCTTCACCTGATTACTTTTCCTAGTGTTGTTTTGAATAAAAGGAATGGTTTCTTGCTGTCAGATCAAATCCCTTTTTAAAAGTACAGGCATTGAATGTGATATCGTCTGTTTTATTGATTTTTTTCCTTCATATTTTAAAGAGCTTTTTAATGCAGTACACTTGCTAATATATCTGCATGTATCTTGCAGCTGTTTTTTCTGAATAGGGTATGAATCTTTGATATGGGCAATTAATTTAAGCTTTCTGATGTCCTTCTTTCATTGACTTCATCTTGGATGTAGTTTTGATTTATCATTGTATGTTTTCTTCTCATGGAAAAGAAATATCTGATTATTTCTTCATGACAGACTGTGAACATAGGAATAAATAAATAATTTTTTTTTTTTTACTGTGTCAGCCCTTCTATCTCTTATTCCACCTCTTGTGCTATCTCTTGTCCTTTATGTATACAGAACATGTTTTCCCATTTATCTTACATCTCATTCACACCTCTTTCCATTCTTCACCTTGCCTTTACTTGTAATTTTTCTACAGTCTCACAAACATTTCTATAATCTACTCCTCCTCTGTATTGATATTTTATACTCAATGCTAACCTTTATCTCACTCTTGATTACTTTTTGTACTTATGTTCATTGCACAGTGTATGATTTGTTACAAGCTTTGGGGTTGCCTGCTCCAATGGTGCTTAATGCTGTGGATATATTGATGCATCTGCCTACAAGGAATCTCTGACTGTTTGCCATTTTTCTTCCCAAATCCATTTCCCTGCCATTAATAATTTCCCAAATCTCAGCAGGCTGACTCCTCTGCCAAAGCTGTCTACAGCAAAATCATACCTTGCCCTCTTCTTGTTTTATTTCTGGGCTAAAAGGGTTGTTTTAGTCAAGGGAACAAACCTGGCCTGAAACTGTGAGTGAAAAAAAGGCAGAGCATTGTTATATGACAAACTGTATGCCAGGACCAGCTGAAACTGGGAGGGGAAGTACAAGATCTCTGTGTTGTCCGCTCTTACCCTCAAGAACAATGTCTTCTTGCAAATGAGGGTGATAGCAGCAATGCAGTTCTTGTACTGGAGACTCCTGAGGAAGAGAGGAATGTGCCAAAGACACCTTGTAGACAGTCAGTGCTAAACCCATCACCATCACCAGTGTCTCTGGGTCTTCATTCTCATTTACACCTTCTTTCTAAAAGTTCATACCTTCTTTAAACATGCAAAATGTCTGTCAGGAACTGAGACTAGAAATATGCTGGAAATCATGAAAAAAACTTCCATTCTATTGAATGAGGCCAAGATTTCTTTCCAAGTAGCACAGTGCATCAACTCTTTAACAGCAACACAGCCCTGCCTGTGGGATGCAAGGCAGCCACTAGTGTAGAAAGAACGCATGTGTACCATGCAGTGGAGCTTGTTGTAGGACTTTCAAATCACTGCTCATCCCAGCTTTAAGGAGAACGTGAATCACCATGCACTGCTGGTCCCAGCCTAGCAAGGTGTGTGGGACTGCTTCTTTGTGGGATGACAGCATGAAGTTCACACCTCCAAGGACTGATGTGGACCTGGTGGGTCAGCCAGAAATCTCCCTGTGACTTTTGCTGATACTGCTGTCTGGGAGACAATGAACTACAATAGAACAAGGGGCACAAGCATATGTGGCTGAATTTCTGTGACTTACTTTTGCTCCTACTTAGCATCAGAATGGGTTGGAGACAGATTAATTTTAATTTTTTTTTCAGTGTGAAAAAAACAACAGCAATGTTATGCTTAGACTTCTATGACATTGGGTCCCAGATTAACAATTTTCTGTTTGTTTGCCTCATCCCAGCTATTCATCCTTCTTACACCGGTCTCTGCCCAAGCACACAGTTGCTGCTGCACTGTGCATTGCACAAGCACCATTTGCCCCAGAAGCTCTTTGCAGGATTTAGATACACTGGAGAAACAATGGGAGGTTTCTTCCACACATGAGATTTTTTTTTCCCTGTGCTGCTTGTTAATAACAATTTGCAAGTCCCTTTGTACTTTGTGATTATAATCTGGCCTGCACTGTTCAGATTTTGTGGATTAATTAATTTTTCTATATTACTTTTCCCTTAAATTTTGTAGGCATGTATATTCATGAAAAGAAAAGAGGGGGAAAAATTCCAGAAATTACCACAAGAAAAACCCCTGCTAAAAGCAATAAGTTTGCTGACAGATGGTAGAATCAGTTGAAAATCGAGTACCATATTTACTAAGTCTAACCCATTTAGTAAGCCAGAAAAGTGTTATCTAATTCTATCCCCTGTGTGTTTGTGTTTTGGAATAAACAGATGCCTAATGAGGAATGTGTCTACTATGGTTTTTGAAGAACCTGGATGGATCCTGGTTGTGATTCAATACTTGATTTTGACAAAGCTGAGAACGCTCACAGTAGAACCTATTGTTTTGGCTTTCAAAACCACAAATATTCCAACACTAGCTGACCGACAAAAAGTAGTTTCAAAGACGGTGCCAAAACAGGGCACAAATCAGAAAAAACTCAGAAGTGTTGAATGACTTAACCTGCTTTTTACATTTCCTGTTCTATTTATTTAACACCCAAAAATGCAGCGAATGAAAGGGCAAACATTCTTGAATCATTTGCAGGCTTGACAGCTACCACAATCAAGTCATGTATGTTTTTCACTGGATTTTATAAAATAATAGAGATTGGCTTAGAAAGACATATGCTTGTGTACTTTGTGACAGATCTGGGTGAGAAGCAAAAACTGAATAAACAGAAGGGTAATCCAAGCAACAAAGGCTTTAGGGAAGATGAGACTCTCATGGGCCATGCTTGGCCAGAGAGGCTATTGCACGTTGAATGCCTGTAAAGTGAGGTTCCTCAAAGGCACTGTCCTAACACTGCCTGGATGACTTCTAAATTCTCACCCTTAATAGGAGCTATGGGGAATTTTACCAAAGAGAATCAGCTATCTGTGAAGTCTGTAACAAAAGATACAGAACAAGATTTCTCCCATGCTACAGAAGGCTTTTAAAATAAGCTTTCTTTTAATTTTTCTCTTTGTGTAAGAAATGGATAAAGAACAGGATCTGGTTTTCTGTAAAAATAAATAAAAATGCCATCTTTACAAAGAGCAGAATATTTCAAAGGATTATTTAATAGAAGAGAGATCTCTTATTTTCCATAGTATTTAAAAATACAGTGATCAGTGATAGATTTCAATAAATTGATACTCACCCATTCCTACTTTTGAAGTTGCTCAAGAGTTACTAAGGGCAGTTTTATTAATTTATATTCCATTTTAAATTACATGAAACTGATCAGCAGAGAGAGATTTTAATTCTGGAATTTTAAAATATATTTCTCAAAATACTAGTAGGAGTCAGTCATTGAAGCAGTGATCTAAATACCAGGATGCACAGCCTGATGCCCAGAATTTGCTGTGTATCTGTTCTGTGAGCAAAAGTGAACAATTTCTGTTCTCTTTCTATATTGCCCCATCCAGCCTGGAGGTGTACATGAAAATATGAATCTAAATTCACATATGGATTATTCTAATGTAATGAAAAGTCTAATTTTGTTGAAGGAATATCTAAGACCCAGGTTAAGTCAGCGTATTGTCATCTTTTTACTGCAGGAAATATCAACTGGCTCATTAAAAGGAAGCAGACACTAGGGGTGGTAAAAGAGTGTTTTAACATGTGGGGATATATGTGATTCCTAGATATTAATAGCATTATTAATTGCATTTCATCTTCTATCTATGTGGTATCTGAAGATGGTTTGCTGTTCATATTTTAATGAAAGCAAGTTTTGGTGGTGGACTGGAGGAAAAAGTGCTAGCACTATGGTTTTCTTCTAAAGGTCTTCTGTCCCTCAAAGCTAGAAAAGACAAAATGCTTGTGGAAGAGATTTTACGATGTCATCATTTGAAAAATGCAATATAGGTATAAATTTGGTTTGTATCTAGTTTTATGTGAATGGAGGAGGAAAATCAGAAAAGATTGTGGGTCCTGGTTTTCAAGTTTTAGGTTTTACTTTGCCCTTTCTTAGCTCTACTTTGTCGCATTTCCAAGGCATTAAAACAGAGACTCAGGGGCCTTGCTAGACATAATGGTATAAAGTTTCCAGTGCAATAAGCTGTAACACTCTGTATGCTCTGGAAAGTTTGCATCCAGCCTTTTAATAAGTGAAGACGCAACATAATGCTCCTGATAATTTTCAGCACGGACAGATGGTATATGAACAGCCTGGTGGGAGGAGAACCAGCCCAGCTTAGGGTAACAATGTTCGACTAGCTATCAGGGAGGAAACAGACTTCCTCTGCCATTGCCCAGTGCCAAGGAGCTTGTTTTATCTCCTGCTCACCACACTGATCATGCTTTGCTTTCTTCTGTTTTATAGGCATTGGCTTTATGCAGAAAGTGCAATTCCCTTCTACTGCCAAAATGAAAGAGTATTTTAGATTATAACTAGGCTAGAAGTCATTTACAATTAATTCTGCTCCAAAACTCCTGTAGCTGGAAATGCAGATTACACCAATTTGCTGTGAGCTGTTACAAGATGAAGAAGCCATTCACTGCTGCTATTGCACAGTGAATTTTCTGACTCACCTGCTAAAGCTGGAGGTGGCTGGAGCAGCAACCCTAGCAGTGAAGAAGGCTGTGTTAGCAGGAATAGGGATGGGTTCAGCACCACCTCAGGAAACTTCCCTGAGAGGTCATCTCCAAATTACATTTTCCAGATGCTGTATATGTAGGCCTGTCAGCACTGTTCCCTCTGCAAGAGAATTCAGCAGCAGTGGCAGCAGGAAGAGTCATGCTGGAAACAGACAGCATGCCATGATGGTTAAGCACCTTAATTTTGTAAATCTACTTCTGAAAATGCCACTTGCTCACTTTCAGCTAGTCCATTCTGCCAAACACTAAGTACTTTATAATCCTTAGAAGAAAGGGCTAGGAATATATTTCTTTATTGCTCTCCATTCTCTTCACAAATGTGGTAATTGCATAGGGCAAAGCAATTCTCCAGTCTTGGAGTGATGAACACAATCAGAAAAATCCTGCCATGTCCTACCTCTGGACAGATGTTTCAGCTGAGCCTAACAGTGCAATGATTAATAGGTCAAAGAGATTGCTAGTGATGGGAGGATGGATTGAAGATGTGCATTTACTCTTGATTCTGAGTCTTGGCGGCTAACAGAGACAAGTGTCTTCCATGAGCAATAAAGTAATTTTAAAAAAAAAAATTAAGAAAAAAATGGTGTTCCTTTTTCTCTAGCCTGTGTCTCTCTTGTGATCAGATGACAAAGAATAAAGGAAATTAAGAAAGAGAAAATATATCTCCCCCAATGGAATTGCCTTTAAAATGTTCGAGCAGGGTTTTTTTTGGTTTAATTTCTTGCCTCTACCAAAAATAGCACAAAACAGTTACTGTAAATCTCTCACTGCTTTTTTCATCTCAGAGTGGACAGGAGATTTTCATTTCATACATTATTGACCACATGATAGAACGGTGATTCCACAAAGTGAGCAGAAGCTTTAAAAAGTTAATGAGGAGGGACAGTAAAGGATTGTTGTTCATGTTGTTGTTGTTACTTTTTAATGTTCTGTAGCATTTAGGACTGGGCAGCTGGGCACTCTGGATACTGGCTGCCTCTGCTGTCATTTTTGTTGCATTATGCTGCCGACAAAAGATGTTATCCCTTATGGGCTCTGCCCTTCCCAGTGATACCTGCTGCAGATGGTGCTGCACCCCGTACCTCACCTCACTGCACCTCACCAGCAAACGGGGAACACCCACACATGCACCCATGGAGAATGAGGAACTGAGAGGTAAGATCTGAATATAAATACTAATCTCAGCAAGTAGAAAGGAAAATGCAATATATTTTTGATTTTCTAAGGAGAGAAGCATCTATCTTCCCTGAAGACATCCAGTGAATAAGTTTAGTATGTCCTCTGGCTAACATCTGTAGCAAACTTTCCTCAAAGACACAAATACCGTGAGGGTTATTACAGTGGTACCTTTGGATATGTCATTTTACATGGAGCTACCATCTGTTTCATATTGTAGCATGTATCTGAGCGCTCCAATAGCAGTTGCAAACGCCTCTATCAGGACACTTGGAAGCATATGGGGCCAGTCGGTAGGGTGCTGGGCAATATCATGGGGCTGAGAATATGCTGACATATTCTGGGCTGGATCCTCTCTTCTTACACTGGTATTTTTATACAGCTTCATGGACTTCAGCTGAGCGAGTCCATATTTATACAAACATAAGGTCAGGACATCATCCAAAGATTATTTAAGTCTTAAACATTTTAATCTACAATGAAAAGAATGGAGAAATTTGTTTTCATGAGAGTGCCTAGTCTTTGTGAAACATTAGGTTCTCTAGCTGTCTAAATGGGAAATACTGAAAGCACAGCCTTTTGTATGGCAGTTTCATGCCCTGGAATTTTAGCCACAGTTTTTTCCTATTAAGAAATCCAAACCTCAAAAGGACTTGCACTTCTCCCAGGTAACAAAAAACGCAATCATTTCCTGGTTTTGTACCTTTAGGCGGTAGAAATTGTAATGGCTTCATTGAGGTGAAATAGACTTGAAGGTTTTTCTCACTAGTCAAAGAACAAGGCCTGATTGACTTAAATTGCTACAACAAAGATGCCAGTTAAATATGAGCGCATACTTAACAAGTCTAACAGTAAGACTAAGAAACACTCAATGGTCTGCCTAGAGAAAATGTGGCATCTCTGTCACCAGAATTCCTTGAGAGTAGGTCAGGCAAATGTCTTTTATGAAGGACACAAGCAGTGCTGAAGGGTGGTGATGTGGGAGAGGCAGGGGGTGGCCCCCTCACCAGCCCCACGGTGCAGACCCTCTTGGGGATCCTTCTGGGAGCAGCACTGTGGCTGGGAACAGGAGCCGGCTCTCCCGCTCCCTAATGGGAGTTTGACTGTTCACTTATTCCCTTGAAGGAAGGTGTATTGGGTTTGTGTGGCAAGGGGGCTACAGGGGTGGCTTCTGTGAGAAGCTGCTAAGAGGTTTTCCTATATCTGACAGAGCCAATGCCAGTTGGCTCTAAGACAGATCTGCCACTGGCCAAGGCTGAATCCATCGGTGACAATAGCACCTCTGAGATAACATATTTACGAAGGGGGAAAAAAAAGACTGAAGAACACCAGCAGCATCCAGAAAAGAGGAGTGAGAATATGTGAGAGCACCAGCTCTGAAGACACCAAAGCCAGTGCAGAAGGAGGGAGAGCACCTGACATTCTCCTGCAGTGTGTGGAGAAGACCATGGTGTGGCAGCCGCTGAAGCCCATGGAGGTCCATGGTGGAGCAGCTATCCACCTGTAGCCCCCCAGAGGAACACAAGTCAGAGCAGATGGGTGCCTGAAGGAGACTAACCCCATGAAAAGCCCACACTGGAGCAGGATCCTGGCAGAACATGTTCAGCTGAAGAGAGACAATGAAAGAGAGGCTTTGGTGGGCACCTGGTGTCCAGCTAGGGTCAGCCCAGCACAGAAGGGTTGAACATAATAGATTTGTTTCATTTTGCCTTTTCTAGGCCTTTTAGCTGGGCCAGCCTCTGGGAATGCCTGAAACTGCTGATGCATGAGCCCTGGAAGCCTGGATCAAAGGGAAGCAATATTGAGGAAAGGAAATTCATATGCAATATAATATGAGTGGAATAACATCCTACCTCTCCCACTGTGTGCCCTGAGTCTTATCAATGTGGAGGGCAAACTCTGCAAGCAATGATTATCTTTTACTGGAAACATGTGGAGCATTTGCACAATCTTGCCATTACAATCTTCTTAGAAAAGTACTAAAAACTGCTTCCTTTCCTTCCACGTGCATGTACCTAGACTTCTTATGCTTAACAAAGAGTTACATCAGAATTGTAATTGTCCTTCCTAGTCTTCCTTTAAAACCCTCTGCCAACTACTAACATGGAATTTAGGACATGAAGAACTAAGCCCTGTTTCTGAACACAATATCACTGCAAAAAGTTAGCAGCTAACACTCAGGGTTTGTGCTACTTAGTAAGTTCAGTCCATCAAAACTACAAACACAAACGCACACATACAAACATATAAGTACACACACACACACACACATACACACATTCGTATGACTCTTACATGTTTCTCAGAAGTCCAAAATGATTTTGTAAGTTCACCCAGAATTCCTAAGGTCATATGTGCTGGCCATATATCATTACTAGCAATACAGATGTAGACATTGATTATTTTTTTAAGTGTTTATGTCTCATCTGTGTCTTTAAAGTAGCTGGTTTTATGTACTTTCTTATTTTTATTGCATCTTACAAATTATTGCTGTTTAGAAGAGTTTCCTCCACAACCCTTCCAACTGAGTCCCCAAATTGTGGAAGGATATCAAAGGAATGATGTTCACTGCTATTTGACTTTGAATCACTGGCAAATGTTTTATGTAACTCATTTTCTTCCACACAATTAGATTCTAAGGACACAGGGACTAGGCTCCTTTTTTTTTTTTTTTTTTTTAATTCAAAAGGTCTCAGTAAGCAAAGCATAATGTATTCTGCCCAAACTGTGAGAATAGAGCAATACAGAATAATTTACTTCACTAATGCCAAATTAAAATTCATAACACAATACTTTAATTACCATCTGAATCCAATTCTCAAAGAAGTTTGCCCTAATTGCATTGTTGATATGCATGGATGCAAATAAGATGTTGACTGTTTCCCTTGTAGCAAATGACTCTGTTTCTAATATGCAGACATCTAACAACATGGGGCCAAATTCATCCCTGGTAAAAAGCCATTAGAGTCAGCAGAGTTATACTAGAGATGAATCAACCACTCTTCTCGGCAAAGCTGGTGTAGTTATCAGCCACTAAAAATTGCCCCTCCAGTGCCTACAGACAAAGTTGCTGTTCCTGTTATCCCTGAGCAAGACAGTGAAAAGCCCCCAGAACACCAGCAGGTTGTGAAGACAGAAGTGTGAAATGGGCATGTGTGGAACAATGTTTTCCAGAAGGTAGTGGGGGCATATAACCCCAGAAGCTCTTCTTTGCTTTTGTGACAATGCTGAATATGGACCCTATTCTTACCCCACAAGCACTGGTGTTTCAGAAGAAAGAGAGAGAGAACATCAAAGTAGAGACACAGGAAATTAAATAAAATTCATCAAAGAAGGGAGAGAATAGCGTGGGTATCATTGGGGCATTTTTATAACTGTGCATACTTCTCTCAGATAAGCTACTTAAGTGAGCATACTTTGAAACGTTCTCCTAATTCCAGAAATGAAATAGATTAAAAAGTCATTTTCAGATAAATATCTGGGCCAAAAAAAGTTGACATTTTTTTTCTTGTTGAAAAAACTCAACCAAATCTCTTAGCTTTCTGAAGACTGTGGTTATGTTTGATTTTATTTCTATCTCATTTGGATGCATTTCTACTATATGTACACTAAATAAATTATTTTCTCAAGTAAGAGCCACCCATTCTCCTTATAGCCAAATAATAAGCAATAAATAGCAGTTAGGTGCCTGATGTACCCCCAGGAGTGGCTACAGAAGGCAGCAGTGCTGCCTCACGGTTAGGGAAGTAGGTGGGATAATAGCGAAGGATCAGTTTACTGAATGCGTTTTTATTTCATTTTTGCCAGCTATATAGGATGATCTGAAGCCCTCCCTCTCACTTTCTATAGAGGGCATGGTCTAAGAGAAATAATATTAATAGTGTGTGTGTTTAGTTACCTGACAAAGCTGTGTTTTCTTAAAGGAGATCTTCAAAAGGTGAGGAAATGGGCTTGTTGCCCTTTTTTTTATGACCTTTCAAAAAAAAGGGTTTAAAATACTTACGTTTTAAAATCTACATTACAAAATCAGCCTCACTGTACTCTGCTGTTCCTGAAAAAGTCTGTGTAGAGTTAGAGAATTAATTGTTGGAGATATTAGAAATGCCGATATAAATAAAACTTCACCAAAAGGGGAATTGCTATTGTTCAGATGTCTGGGTCTAGTTAATATCTGTGTCTCTCAAGGGCCTGAATGGGGTAATTAAAACTCTCCTAAGTGCACCGTAGATCTTCTGCAGCTGTGGTACCTGCACATCCTGAATGAAGGCAACTCCTCCTTGCTGTGGCCAAAGCCCAGCTACCGGCACAGACCTCTGCATGGCTTTGGTTCTGCTGCACAGTCAGGGTGGGAGCCAGGATGGGAGCCAGATGGGGCTGCAGTGGCTGGTGGGACTGTGGATTCCCTGGGAATCCTGTCCTGGTGGGGGTGGCCCTCAATGGAAAGATGTGAGGTAATGCAGAAAGGTACTGGTCACAGGAGGAGAGCTCAGCTGAGTAACAGAAAGGTGGAAAAAACCAAGGATGACCTGGTGAATGTGTGGATAAAATGGGATGGCATGGTAACTTAGCCCTAAATCCATGCCAGGGAAAAGGAACTACTTTCTACTTTGATACTCCCCAGATGTGAGAAGAGAGTTACATTTGAACAGATCCTGGCTGTGGAAAATCATGCTGCTTATAAGAGCAAGGAGTCTTTCACACAGGCAAAGAGGAGGCAAGAGGAGACTCATAGAGGACTAGTACTAAAATCAGATATCAGACAGTGAGCATGAATTTTATTCAGAGCAGCATCTGTAATACACTCCCACAGGACCTGCCCAGATGTGTTGAGGTGGGGGCACCACAAAATCCAAAGAGGAGTACAGCCAGTATTCAGCAAACACTCTGTCATATTTCCTTCATTTTAAGTCTAAATTAGTTTGTCTCACTTCTTTTGATGTGTGACTGTTACTGTCAAAGAAATCCCAGTGGTAAAGCTCACCTTGTGCTCCTGTATGGTGTGTGTCTCTGAACTCATCTCAAAGCTGAGTTCAGAAGAGACATCAAAGATGTCCCTGCTTGAACTGAAGCAGGAGTGCTGTATTAGAACTCTTGTGATCTGGATTCTATAAAGTTTACCATTCACCTTAAACAGGTGTTTTCAATGGCAAATACTTGAGTTAGAAGTAGCTTTGTCCCCTTTGTCCCTAAAACCACTAGCATAGTCCCCTCTTAATTTTGTTCCTGGAATATCAAAATATATTTCATTTGGTGCTGTGGTATAACCCCTGCTGTCAACCAAGCACCACACAGCCACTTGCTCACTCAGTCTCCCCAGTGGGATGGGGGACAGAATTGGAAGAGTAAAAGTGAGAAAATTCATGGATTGAGATAAAGATAGTTTAATGTGTCAAATAAAAGCCCCATACCCCAAAAGAAGGAATTAATTCACTACTTCCCATGTGTGGGCAGGCATCTCCAGGGAAGTAGAGCTCCATCATGCCTAATGGCTACTTGGGAAGAAAAACATGGTCATTTCCAACATCCTCCTCTTCCTTCTTCTTCCCTCTTCCCCTAGCTTTATATACTGAGCATGACACCACATATTATGGAATATCCTTTTGGTCAGTTAGGGTCAACTGTCCCAATTGTGTCCCCTCCCAGTTCTTGGTGCAACTCCAGCATCCTCACTGCTGGAGTGATGTGAGCAGCAGAAAATGCTTGGACTCTGTAAGCCCTGCTCAGCCACAGCTAAAACATCACTGTGTTACCAATACTGTTTCCAGCATGAATCCAAAACACAACTCCATACTCGCTGCTATGAAGAAAATTACCTCAGACAAAACTAGCACAAAGGGAAAGTAAATTATAGTTGAGAGGAAAATACCATCAAAAGTTTTGTTTCAACATAGTGTAAAAACACGTCACAAGCATTCCCATCAAGGTTTGTCATGCAGGAATGGGAACAAGTTATGAGGTTTGAGACAAAATACAAATTGCTACATACACCAATAGATTCTTTACTTTAAACCATTTCTGGCTATTAAATTACCTAAAAGCTGCTTTACAAATCAAAGACTATGGGATGCCAAGAGCAGGGAACCTTGACACTTGTTTAAACTTGCACTGGGAACATTACATATAATTCTTCACAAAATATAATGTTTTAAAATTCATCTTCTGTTCATTTAAGTCAAAGAACACTCACTAAATTTCTAGCATTATACTGTCTCATGCTAGCTCAGAAGCTTTAAACCATAAAGTCTTCAAAATTAAAGAATTTAAAACTGTCAGATATTTACTCTCACCTATGGAATGAATTAATTTTTGTATTCTCTTGTTTATTCTGTGAAATTCAAACAGTCAATTTCACTTTGATTTGGAATTATTTTCACGTTTCTATTTTAGCAAAGCTAGCAATATCAGTTTTCCTTACTGAGCTTTTCTTAAGCTGTTAAACCCTAAACACACAATAGCTAGAAGGTCATCCTTGCATTAACATCACTTACTTAATATTGTCTCTGATATCTCTTTTTAGACCTGGAACCCTCATATGCTTTTACTTGATTATGTATAGTTTTCTCTTGAATAAGAAACAATCACATGAGATGTTTTGACAAAATTGGGCACCTGGTTCCTTAGATTATAATTTAGCTCTTCAATCTGTCAGTGGAGGAGAAAGAGGTGTCTTCTGCCACTCCAGAGGCTGTGTCACACAGATAATAGCCCACTACAGCTACTAGTAAAATAATAGCTCACTGAAAAGAGATCTGTGTTATGGAGCTAACCTAGGCTGACAGAGCATGTAAGAGCTGCCATTTAGGTGGAGAGTGATGAGGAAAGGGAAATGTTCTGTTTCTCCCTTTAAAAGGAAATAAGAAATTTCAGCCCAAGAAGCGTACTCAAATTCTCACTATCAACAAAGATAAATAAACTCACCTTTTGGCTGACACTATGGGTCTGTTATTTTAGTGGAACCTTATAATTACAATACATTATGCCATTTTCCCTAAACTGTAGTTATGTTTTGGCTTGAGATTCACACAACTCCAGATTTATCTGAAAACTATAATATAAGGCTGCTGTGGGTTTTTTTGTGCACGTGTGTGTGTTTTGTTTTTCCTCAAGCAAGAGATTTCCTTTCTTTTAATGGATACTGTTGTGCTCTTATAAAAAGGCCTGCATGAAAGTGCTGTGATCTGGCTCCCACTGCATGCCCCAGCAATGAATCAAGGCACAAAAATTTAGGATCACAAAGGCAAGTGGGAGGTATACTGCTACACAGTAGATGGCACAGAAACTGGTGTAGGGCATTAAAACTAAAGGGGAAGAGTGTTGTTTTAAACCTTCCTGAGGGGAGCTCTTTGACCCTGCTAATTGATAATAATAAAGTGTGAGAGAAAGCAGACGTCTGTTGTTGTAAAACATGCCTCTGTAAAGAAAGCTGAAAAAAAAAAAAAGGTTAAGTTTCAAAGCAACTGTTTACATCTATATTTGAAATGGGCTTGATGTGCAGTGAAACCAACTAGCGCACCATAGCATTTGTGATTTTTCGCAGCATCATGAGGCAAACATAAGTTGACAAAAGGCAAATGCTGTAGACAACATCAATCAGAGAGTTCTTTGGAAACAAAATTTTCAGAGGGCTCATTAAGTAACTGGGAGATAAGGTCACTCATGAGTGGTGCTACAGCAGGAGCTGTTTGCAGATGTCTATTGATGCCACTTTGCTCAGAGGCAAGGTGGTGCAACAAATATATAATAAGGCATTGAATGTCAACAGGTCTGCAAAGACAAAAATGACCACCATATGCATAGGGAGTGCTTACTGAGTGCATAAGCATCTTGTCTAAGAAGTGGAGTGTATTAAAATGCTAGTTGATTAATATATATGATATTCAGCCATTAATGCCTTATATGGTGGTGCAAAAGAGCAATGCATTCAGAAGGTTCAATGTGTGTGTGACATCTGTTTAGCAGCTCCTAATGGACTTTATGTTTACTAGGCAAAGAACTTTTTCTGGAGGTCATACATGTAGTGAGCGACCTGAACTCTACTGTTCTGATTTGTTTTAAGGTCACTTTGAATGATCTACAACTGCTGAGCAAGGCTTTGGGATGTACATCTGACACAGGACAGTTTGCCATGAACATGTTGCGCATGGTCAGAGTCTTTCTTTATGTTTTTAAATTCTAAATTTAAAAGTTTGATACCTGACACTCTGCAAGAGTGTAAAGTGTGTGCTAAGAAATAACTAAATCAAGTCCTGCAGCTGTGATTGTAAACGAAAATCATTGAATCATCTCAAGTTTGTTACTAATTGGAGATATAGGAATTCATTTTCACTGGGACACAGAAAAAGGAACACCAAGGAGTCAGAAAAATTCATCCATTCTGAATTACTGACAAATTAACCCACTGTCAGTCAGTATGTGTTTAAGCTAGTGCTATTGAGTATTCACTTTGAACCCTCCTGCTGTGACTCAGTCTGGGGGAGGCTTGCAGAGAAGTGTGAGCTGACATCATCAGATATGTTATAGATTTCGTGTTTTGGGCTGGTTCCAGTTGCTCTGAGCAAAGGTCATAGTAAACTTCTTTCTTGAAGGGAAAATGAATGTCACAGAAAAGACTTAAATGCTGGACAGGATAGATGGACCTGCAGGCAACCAAAATGCCTTTTGTGGGTGCCCTGTTACTCTGCCACCTTTGAGGTTCTCATCTAGCCAGGTAGCATCATAGGTGCCACCATTTAGCCAAATGATACCATGGTGGGGGTGGAGACCCTGGAAAATGACATGGGGAGCCAAGATCTGCCTAGCAGATTTCACGGCTTCAATATATGCCTTACCAGGTGAAGCAAGCCCTTGTTTGCCAATGGAGTGATGTAAGGCAATTTCACAGTTTAATTTCTCGTCCTCCCTAGAGAAGTTGGAGACCAATCCTCCCGTGGTAAATCGAGGGGCCATGATTTGCCAGGACACTAACTTTGCAGTGAGTCCAGGCAAGAGGCCAAGGGTGTCCTCTGCCTCATCTTACAAGCTGCAGGGAGCAGTGGAAATCTGTCCCGGGAGCCTCCACAGCCACTCTGTTCCTTCTTGCTGCTTTTTGACACAAGTTGCAACAAGGTAAACACTGTTATGTTTCCAGCAACAGATGTCCTCAGGGATGTAGAAAGCATCAGGTGTGTTCCTGACCAACATCACAGTCAAATCCAAGTCTGAACAGGGCCTATCTCAAGACCTCAGCCACAGTCATTTTCTTTCTGAAGAGTCCCTTCAGACACGTTAATTGAGGTTTCTACTTCTTTGCTCTAGTGAGCTGGAACAGCAATAGCGATTTGCTGTGTAGAGGCAGGATATGGTGACCTGATCCCCAGCACCACCAGCAGGTGCCTCTTTGGTCACGCTGCTCTTTCACAGATCTCATCTTTCTCTTCTATAACTGGACTTCACTGGAGGTCAGTCCCCTCCCCTGATTCCTGGTCCCACAGTCCTGGAATACATTTGCAACACCTTAGTTTTTTGTAAAGTAGGTCATTTCTCTTGGCAAGGATGTGATGAGCAATAGAATCCTTGGCCAGAGGGAAGGAAGTCAGCCTTGGGCACTGGGGATGCAGCAAGTGCAGTGAGGTAGAGATTTTCTGACAGTGATGGGTATTGATTTGGGACACACAACTTCTTTGAAGCTATAGTGGAATAGATTACTTTGAACAGCAGAAAGAGTTTGAGAAGGAAGGAGAATTAGAATGTCTTTTTGGCTGCTCACCTGAAAAGTTTTATATTTTAATAATGGCCACATCCCACTCTTGAGTGGCAATACAATCAAATTCAAACAAGAGACAGTGAAGAGAATAAGTCTTGAAAAGGGACTCAAGAAATTCATTTGGGAATTCAGCTTTAGGACAATATCATTAGTTTACACAATTCACAGAAAATTTATGTTAAATTCCCCCTTTTTGATTAAAAAAAAAAAAAGAAAAAAAAAGAAAAATCCTGAAAAAAAGTGAAAAGCTTAAAGATGTTTGGACTTTAAAAATCAGACTTATTTTGCAATCTGAGAAGCTCTTAGAGGTTTTGCATTGGTGTTTGGATGCTCATATTTCTGTAAGAGCTGGGTACTTCTGGGGTCCCTCCTGATCTCAGCACTAAGGAGCCCTCCCACATGCTGGTCCTCCTCTCACTGTGACAGTGGGACCTTCTCCACTCCACACTACCCTATCCTTGCTTTCCTCTACAGCAAACTCAGCCTCCTTGCAGATTCAAGTGGAGAAAGACTGACCTCCAAGGACTAAGAGGAGGTGTATCTGTGTGGTTAGGATGCACAGTGTCCTTGGAGGATCTTAGGTGCAAACCATAATACAGCCCAAGGCTGTGTTATGTTTCTCATGTAGCCTCCCACTTTGGGGATTATGCTGGCTGCTGTAGCTGGGGGCTGCCCCCAGAGTGTGTTTTGGCAAAGTAGTGCTGCCAAGAAGTGTGAGGATAGTCCTAAAGGCTGGCTGCCAGGCACAATGCCAGGCTGGAGACCTGGCTCCCAGCAGATCCTACTAGAGTGGGAAAAGGAAAGACCTTTTAACAAATTAAGTACTTTTCTGATCAAAATAAAAAAGTTCCTGCTTCCAAATTTTGTTCTATAATGCAATGTTTCTGATTTTAGGCCAGCATCCCTCATGATGCAAAGGATTACATTTTTCAGTCATATCTGCCCTATTCAGACAGGTTTATTTTGCTAGCAATTAAAACTGGAAGATTATTTTGAACAAAGGGAAACAGAGAGCAAATGAAACCATTTCAAAGCTTTAGAGACGGAAACAATTTTTTTTTTTTTTCTGCCAGGAGCTCTGCTTGGACTGCACCAGATGTGGGGGCTGGTCCCCAGTGGAGAACAAACCTTGTCCTTTGATGGGATCGTCTGAGGCCTTGAGGAGGGACTGTGGGATTTTCTGCCTCTGAGCCCCAGCTGTCACTTCTTCTGCCACTGGGATGAGCTGGGCCAATGGTAGCTTTCCTTTTGCTGTGGATTTTGTGTAGGGGGTGTTCCAAAAACCTGCTGATGGTGGCAGGTTTAAAATTGCTAGACTGATGGATAAAAATGACTACTGGAGCAAACCAAGCACATTACCCATCTCTTCCTTTCTTTTGTAGGAGGAAGCCCCTCACAGTACAATAGTTCTCACTGTTGCTCTGATTATTTATGCAAGACACAAATTTGTTCTATTTTGTGCTTTGTTTATATTTCATAGTTCAGTACAGGGCATTTCCTTTCCTTCCTAAAATTCAAATCTTAGCATTCACATGCTTATTCTGTGACATGGAAAGCAATATTTCCTTTTCCAAAAAAAAAAAAAAAAAGGTGCATCTTTAAAAGTCCAGCTCGAAATCCCTTCTACGGATTCAATAGTTCTTTATTAATAGCAGAGAGGCAAATCTTTAGCACTCCAGTGTGGGAAAGGTAACATCCCTTTGCATTATGGTGCCTCTTCTCTGATTATAAGCACATGTAGGATGTCCTCTAGGAAGTGAGAAAGAGGTGCTTTTTTTTTTTTTTTTTTAAACTTTAGTGAGATAAGCAATTTGCAGTGGCACAGACAATCTGCTCTGTTAAGAATCTGGCACCATTTACAGTGGTTGGAGCAAGAGACTCAGCAGTAGATTAGTGCTAATTTCTCTTCACACAAATAATGGCACTGATGACTCTTGACCATGTGACAGGTTTGTGAGTGATGAGCCTTGAGACTCCAGTAGTGACACTTTTCTTTCTCCACACTGGTAAATTATTCATTATTGGTGCAGCCCTGGGAAAACATAAAAAAGAGAGAGCGGGAGAGAGGAGGGATTATGTTGCTAATGATAGAAACTGCTGACAAGTCCACTGGGCTTGGGGCTGGTGTTGGAAAAAAAAGATTGCAGTATGTGGGCAGGTTGAGGCATTATGTTATACCCATTTCAGAATATAACATCCAAAGTTCATAATAATCTTCCTTATAAATGCAAGCAATGGTAAGTGTAAACCTGGCAATTTGTGGTCTGTGTGTCTGTGTGCACATAAGAATAATGCAGGTGCCACTGGTTTGCACCTTGGTGTAATGCTGTTCATTCTAAGATTTTTCACCCTATTCATGTGAAAATCCTACTGTGCTTTCATTACATTCCTTATTTGTAGTGCATCTGAATAAACACTCCTAAATATTTTCCTCCAGCCCAGGAATGGTTATATCTGAAGCAGGACAAAGAATTTCCCAGATAGAGAATTTGTGAGAAACTGAGTTTGGGTTTGCTGAAACCTGTCTGAATGAAAGTGCATTGTTCATGTGAAATCCCATGGTGGCTCCTGCTGGTATGTGCTGTGGTGCTTGTGAATCATCACAGGTTTGAAGCCTATGTCATCCGTTCACAGATTAGATGCTGAAGCACTGATTCAGTGATACCAGACTTGTGCAAGTAAGACAATGTGGCATTCTACCTGTCTTTAATACCTAGGTGCTATTTTTTTTTTTTTTTGGTAATGTACCCCACTGAATGCCATTTTTCTCACCAGCCTGCACTCAGCAGTGATTGCTTTTAACGAGCCCCTCTCTGAAGCATCTCTACTCCACCTAAGAATACTCTTTGCTTCCTCTTTCCTCCTATGGGCACACAAAAAAACCAAAACAGGAGCACAAAAGCAGTGGCAGTTCAAAACCTGGAGCTGCAAAGCTTTGTATGCAAGAAAAGAAAGGCCCAGACTGAAAATAGAATGGGATGATCTAGCAGGAAAAAAGATTCCTAATCCATTTGTACAGAGTACCACGCTGGCGGTCAGTCCTGCAATACCGTTATTAAGTCAACCCTGAACATCAATTTTGATTTGTGCATAATTCAGGGAAGACATGCGATGTGCTCCTGCATTTCAAGGAGTAGCAAAGTGGCTCCTTCACAGCTGTATCTGGGACTCCATGAAGCAGCAGTGAAGCCCACCCAGATCTGGATGTGGGAAAAGGATATCAAATTTCCAACTGCTTTAGCTACTTCATGACAGCAAAGGAGTTGGCTAAGCAGTTTCAGGGGTGCTCATGCTGTAGAAGACACCTCTTTTGAGGATTTGCTAAGATCTTTTCTGAAGGAAACAGAGTTTCTTCCATGTTACCCACCCCCTCACATTGAGCCATGTCGTTTTTTACCCACATCTCTGTGAAGTGTCCATCTCCAGTGCAGCTCTCTGAATGTCAGGAGCTATTTCAGTCCTCTCTAGGAAGAATTCCTACATCTCCCATCTGTGTCTGCACCTGATGGCTGTCTGTCATGTTGAAGTCTAACCAAGAGAGTGCTTGGAGCTCAGAGAGCAGCCTCGCCAACTCTCCACACTGCATATAAATGCACAGCTTCACTCTCCTGCCTACAGGAGTGTTCTCTGGGCACAAGAGCTCCTTTCAGATGAATTTATTCTGTTCATGTTCTGCATCCCATACCCAGAAGGTGATTCAATGCCAGATCCCACACTGCAGGTGAAATGGTCCCCCTCCTCCTCTGAGCTTCCTCATGGCAAGATCAGAGGAGAAAAGGCAGTTGTCTTCAGTACCTCCAGACCCTAATCTAAAACAAAGCACCCTGGGGGGTACTGAAGTCTCTCAGTATCCTACAGGGTCATCACTGGCTCTGCCCAGTTATGCAGTGATGTTCAAGGCTTGCACAGCTGCTCTCAGTCCTGGAAGGGCTCAAAAGCAAAAGCAAAGCAGGCAGTGGGCTGATGAAGGGAAAACCTCTATGAAAACAAATTGGAACAGGAAGTCAGACAGTAACAAACAAAACCATCAATGGGATGCCTTCCCTCCCCGTATTCCCATCCTTTGTCTCCTCAGTAGTTCCTCTGTTCTTGCTGTGATTGCAAGGGAGAAGAGGAAATATAATCTCAAAATCAACTCTGTTGAATAAAGAACAGAAAATACCTTCATACTTGAACATATTCTGATGCTAAGTTTTTTTTAATGCTCTTTTTATTTTTTCCTTTCAATGAATTTTTTCCAAAACATTCCATAAATCAGTCAGGGGTGTTTTTTATTTAAATCTGTTTTAAGATAGTCACTTCTGAAAAATTACCAACCAACTCCTGTTCCACACGTCACTTTTTAAAATATAATAGATGGTTTATGACTCAAAATTAAACCTTTGCCATTGCTACATCTCTAGTGAAAAAGAGATAAAACCGAAAAAGACCATGGGTTGGCTCCATACTCAAGGGAGTGAGACAAGCACAGTGGAGCTTCCTTTCTGCTGCAGGCTGCCTTTATTGGCAACATCATCTTTATATAAACCCGACAAACAGCCCACAACATGATGGGGGCAGCTAAGAAGGAATCTTGTCCATCTACTCCAGCTGAGTTACCTGCTTCTACTTGTTGCTTTGGGAAAAGTGGTCATGGTATTGCCGTACCCCACATTCCTATCTGATTCCAGGAAAAGTGTGAAGCAGTGGTCCCTATACCTTTCCTAAGGGTCCTAGTTAGCAGATTGCACAGCTCAAAGCAATATTTTTAAATATACTTGAAAATAAGCACTTGAAAAAGGAGGCAGATAAAACAAGTGCTTAGAGCTCCTTGCTACGGTGTCATCAAACTATGCAAATCTGCAAAAGAATTGATTGCTAAGCGGAGTAAAGGACAAGTTATAAGCATGTTGTTCTGTTTAATCATGCAGGTGTTTTCATATACAAATATTTGTCAGCCAAATACTGGGAAATGTTTATTCCTTAAGTCTTTAAAGTAGAAGAAGCAGAAAAATAAAGCAGTGACACAGTTCTTAGGCAGTGGAAGGCAGAAGGAACTCCATTTTTCATTTTTAGTACAACAGTTGAGGAGCTTTTCTTTTTCTCTCTCTCTCTCTTTTTTTTTTTTTTAATAGAGTTCTTCAAGGTGATTCATAGTGTTGGTACTTAAAGAGATATATGAGCCTAAGGCTACTCATTTAAAAAGCCTGAGAAACTAAATTCAAGAAGAGATCTCTGAACAATCCATTTATGCAGATATGCTGCTGCATCTGGGTGGGTTTGCTTATTTATTTATTTTATGGTCAAAGTGATATAAAAATGCTGCAGGATTGACTGAGTGCTGCTTAAAGTTTGAGCTGATGTCAGAAAGTGCCAGGCAAAATGACAGGGGAAAGTGCATCCCTTATTCATCTCATGCAATGATGGCTGTTTTGTTTGGAGCCACTGAAATGATGCAAATAGAGCTATTTTTTTTTAATGTTTCACAGCAGTCTCTTCCCACGCTCTGATGCTTGAAAGGGCACCCCACAGACAAAATTTGATTTATGCTATTTTTGATTTATATGTGTGTTTTTGTTTACTTAGCTTATGAAGCATTTTTTTAATATCTTTGAATTTGCCTTACCCATGCACTATCTTTGTGCTTTTAGTATGTATAACAGGCAAATATTTATCTACTATATAAGCATCCATCCTGTTCAATTTCTCAAATGTTTAAAATATATAAAAGTGGTTCAACACCAAAAGCAATTTAAGAAACAACATCAGCAAAACATCAAGTTGGTTTGGCCAATAATTCAATAATAGCTGTTTGCTTTGCATTTGCTTTTTTTTTTGTGTGTGTGTGGGGGGGTGGTTATGCTGAAGTAGGATGAGGTGTTTTAGTCAAGAAATAATGGGGAGAAAGCAGGACTGAGGTTTCTTATCCCCTTCTATCCATGAGCCAGGGTTTACAGCACATGCCTGAGACTTTGGAGGGCAATTGCTGTATGAGGCACTGGGCCCTGGATTTTCCCCCCAGCAAAGGGCTGCTGCATGGTGTGGGAATTGCTTGATCTGCCCTGCTGGCACTGTGCTACTGGTGATAAGGGACAAAATATTCACTAGACTGGGTTCTGAAACTCAGATATCTCATCTCCCTGCTGTTTCTCAAGCACCTTATCTGTGAGGTGGGTGGTGATTGGGAGTGGGGAATATTTGGTATAGCAGCTTCATATATCATCAACAGGAAGGGCTAAGCAAGATTCTGCCTAGCAGAGCTCAGTAGCCTTGGTATTGGTTGTTCCCTGGAAAAAATATGCTCAGGTACCTCCTAGAAAAAAGGGGGACTGATATTGAGTCTGCCATCTCTCATGTGCTTGAATCTCAGGGATGTACCAAAGGCAAAACAGGGGAAGAAGTGGCATTTCTGTGGTTCCTTGGTTTCCTTTCCTTAGAGGTAGCAAAACAAAATGTACAATTTTTAATGGATTTAGAAATCTTACATTCAAGTCAATGTGAAGTGATTTGGTGAGAGCTGCATTCAGAAGGACATATGAACCAATGATCAGTCAGTAATCTGCCCCATCATATAACGTCAGGTCACCAGTGAGAAAACAATGATAGAAAAAACAAACTCAAAAAGTGTTCAAATTGCCAAGCAAACAGCAGTGCTTTGTCTGTAATCTGCCTTTTATGGGGGAGAGATATTTAAGGATGCACTAACAGGAAGGGAGAAAGTTGTACCAAACTGGCTTCCAGGCAGACCCCAGGAAACAAAAAAGCAGAATGTGCTCCTTAAAACCTCACATTTAAAATGATATTTCCATGCAGTGTGAAGCAAAAGATAAAATTTGTTCCTTTTCAATACTCTTCACGCCATTGTGTGTGCAGCTTTATTATGCTATGGCCACAATATACAGGAAATTTGGGGTGGTCGATAAAGAAAATATTTCAGTTATTGCTCCTTATATGCTCCTGTTATTTTTCTTTCTTTCTTGCCAGAGGTAATATCTTGATTGCTGCCAGTTTGTTTGATGTCAGGACCAGCACAGTGCTGGCTTGACATGTGCACTAAACACACTGACAGCAGCTAGGAAGTTCATTGACGCTGGTATGGCAAGAAATGAATGGACTCCAGAAGCAGTAAAATGCACTATTAGTACATCACAGTGGAGGCTTCACTTTCCCGTGAGATACTGGGCTATTACTTGTCTGTGAGACACACTTCAACACATCGTGTCAAACGGCAGAATCATGAGAAAACTTGCGAAGTATTCCCATTAAGGCTAATTGATTTTTAAATACTCTATTATCCAAAGTTGGCATCTAATTATTTCTTTTAAGATCCTGACATCATCCTGGTAGTCACAAGAAGCAATGATTGTTCAGGATGTAGCGCTGTGGTGGGCAGCAGAACATCCGTCTGAAAGAGAAAGACAAGGCTTTTTATATTTTACTGACATGTCTGAGGCTGCTGCAAGAGGAATTGTGGTGCAGTAAAAGATGTGTGAGATGGGATGCTTGGGGATGTAGTCAGGCCCCAGCTGGGCTAAGACTTCTTTACAGAGATCAAACTGGTCCAGCAGATAATTTATTACCTTTCTCAAACAAATCAAGTTGGCCTTAGGGTCATTAATGTTTATAGTAAAGTCCTAATTAAGCAAATACAAACCTTATGCTCAGCAGAGATCACATTAAAAAAAGAAAATAATCACAGACCCTTTCTTGTACTTGACTCTTCCTCTGCTTTTATAATGACAATATTAATCAACTAATGGCAACAGAAATTGGTTCAAATGCTGGAAATACGTCAGGGCCAACCAGGTTGTCATCTACAGCAAACACAGATTAAGTATGAGGAGGCACCCAGCCTGAGTCTCCTCTGGTTCATATTTTGAGCAGTTGTTTCTGCCTGTACAAGAATGGTGTGAAATGTCATTAAATCAAGAGGCTACATTTCACTTGTTCTGCAAATGACTTCCCAAGGTGTCCATGCTGTGAGACCAGTGACTGGGAGCTGCTCCTCCCTAAAGCAACCGGCACTTGCATCCCAAGCAGCATGCCACTGAGAGCTCCTTTTGGTATTACGAAAGTGATAAAGGAAGAACAAAAGCAAGTAATCTGTGTGATGATCTGGCCCCCATACAACCGTATATGAGAACACCATTCTAAAAAACGACAGTGCAAGTTTCTCTGTAGAGGGAAGGGACTCAACCTGTCAGAGTTATAGCAGAGAGGAACACTTCGTCCCATTAAAACACACAGGAAAATAAAAATTTGCTATCTGCCTAGATTGTAACTGTAAAATACAGTCATCTAACTCATATATAATCACAGAAAGACAAGCTAAAATTGCTCAGATTTTAAAAATTTGTTCTTGCAGATAGAACAATTTCTTCTCAATATCCTGACTTGCCATTCTTGTTGCTTTATACTTAATGTTCACTCCTGCAAGCCAGCCAAAAATAAAGTATTTCCACAGATAAAAACTGCCTCAAACACATATGGGTTTGGTTTAAAAGAAATAGATGGAGTTTGAAACTATAACTGTTTCAGGAAATGAAATACAGTTTTGCGTTTTTGTAAGGTCTTTAAATATTTTATGAAGTACCAATGTTTACTTGTATTTTTTTAAAAAAACCAAAAAACGCCCTCTCATGTATTTTATTATGTACTTTAGTTGGAAAGACACCAAAAGGAAGGAGGAGGAAGAATCTTACACCTACATACAGAACTCAGTTACCAACCTGTACTACTATAGCAGTAATACAAGGACCTAACAGGGTAAATACTGTTAATTTATTGTGTTTATTTGTTACATACATTTCTGTGTTTAAAAATATACAAATAGTTGGTAAGGAAACATTGTCTTGAATAGAATTAAGTAATTGTGCTGTCTAGGTATGTAATTATTCTGTAACAGTGTCCTTTAATCTAATTGCCTAATTACTTTTGTGCTTTATCGGGTGAGACTCACAAGAAGGTCTTCAAGACAAGTGACTTTTTTAGGCTGGTTAGGAGTCTTTTGCGTCACACAAAGGTAGGTAAATAGGTAAGGCTGGACCAGTTTTGGCATCCACATGCAGAGGCACACATTGTAACTACAAAACAGCATGTTCCGAGTCTGTGTTTTCTCTGGGTAGTAGCAGCAAGAACACAGTGTTCATTTAAATTAAACCAGTTCCTTGGATAATAACAAAGTAATTAAAGAAGCCACCGAGGAAAAAGAGCCAATTTATTTGAATCATGTTCATAAAAACTACAACATGTGCCTGAAGGTAGAAAATAATGTAGTTAAGATGGCAGATTGATGATTTTTAAAAATGCATCTTGATATTAATTTAAATTATTGTCCCTAGTCCGAGAATAATAATGGATGTGAATATTTAATTTTATGATAGTGATGGTTCTTTCAGTTAAGTCAAATTCAGATAAACGCTGGCATGCTTTTTGTAAGTCCACTCCATCTCCAAAACATTATATTAAAATCCCAACATTTTTAACATATTCCTATTTCTGTAACTCTCATTGTCATTGCAAGAGACATAGACACTTCACTAATATTTGATTCCATGACATGTCAAACTAAGCACAAGAAAAATTGCACTCAAAATCATGGGGAACTTTCTATTTTGTAAGAGGTCCCCTATACTGAATTTAAGGTTCTCATATCAATCATTACTACACAAGGGAAAAAGGAAAGGTTTAACATTTTGCAGCTCTCCACAGTTGCAATGAGGCTCCTCTGTTATTCGCTCATTGCATTGTGGATGATAATACACTTTTGCTAGCCATTTCTTAACAGTTTGCCTGAACAATGGCCCATCCACAATAGCCTAACATCAACTTGTTCAGGGAAAGATCTTAGTTTGGTAATACTGGGCTCCAACTCCACTGAAGCTTTATAGACTATGGTAAAATGTTTCTGTTATTGTTTGTTAAATGGTGACAAAAGGAGACTCGAGAAAATGCTATGATGCAAAAGAACCACAGTGGCAATCATTACAAGTGGTGACCTGCAAGTAATCTGTATGCTTCTTTGGGGCTCAGTCTGAATTACAACATGGAACTAGTTTGCATTAATTTTTTAAAATTTTGCTAACATATTACAGGAATCTCTTATGCCCTTGTGCCTGTGCCGTAGCCCTCTGTGGAGATTTCCCTGGCTACCCCCAAGCTTGGTGGTCCCAGTGCAACTGTGGGGAATCCCAGGCTCCAGTAAATTAGACATCTTGCTAATTTATACTAACATTACACCCACGGGACAAGGAGTCAAAGACCTGGGGATTCATGTTAGCATTATATCTCTGCTTTATCATTAAGGCAGAAACATATAATGCTTAATTCAGGGAGGGAATATCAGTATTTCTATCAGTACCCAACTTCAAGTTTTATCTTCTCAGTAGTCTGTTTTGAATACATCATTTCAGTTCATCTGCCACCTACCATCAAACCTGGTATTGTAAGGCAAGCTCATATAGAACCCACTTACAAGTTTATTCATGTTAATCCAGGGTCACAGGCAGTACAGACACAGGCCAGGGCAGGATGCTGAATCTGTCTCATTGGCGCTGATGGATGACTGGCACAGAAGGTCTGTTGCTGTCAATGGATACAAGGGAAAAATCCATTCTTATTCTCCTTAATATCTTAGCAGTATTTGGCACTGTTGACCTTATGTCAAGTCTGACAGGTGGCATGAATCCAAAGTAAGTCTTCAACTAGACAAAGACTCATTCTTTCTCTAGTCCCTTTCAATGTCTACATGCATCCAGCTACTAAGTGAACTGGATTTAAAACCCAGTGATATACAGACGGTACAGAACTGTACTTCACCTTCCCTACATACAAATTCTCTGTTATCACTGAGATTTTTGAGTGCTTGGATATGGTCCAGTGCCTTGCTTTCTAGAATAATGACAATCTCTACAGCAAGCATAAAGCTTATCCATGCAGCAGAAAGCCAGGCACAAATAGTATTTTAGCTGTGGGAAATTCTTTTAGGGTTTTGGTTATGAAACCAAAAAGAAAAAAGAATAGTTTTGTGTAAAGTAGTAAAAAACAATTATTGGAAGGATACATGCAGTATTTGTTGAGGATGAAAGAAGACATGGCCCTGCTGTCTTAGATATTTAGGGCAGAAACAGATGCTTTGCCATTGCATTTGTGTTTCCTTATGGACAGTAGTCAGAAATATCACACATGCTCAACCAGAGAATCTGAATACTCTCACCCTATTGCAAATCATACTCTGATGAACTGCTTTATTACTCTCCACCACTAAGCATTGCATACTGATTGATGACAGACAAAAGCTGGTCCCAAAATCTCATCTGGCTGCCCACAACAAAGTCAGTGATCATTTTATAACAAAGTGCTGCCTTGCATCATGCAGGTTTTAATTCAAAATAGCAAGCAAAGGGGAGTATGAAACCCAAAAACCTCTCTGGATTTTAAACCATAGGGCAAAACACAGTGTTAGATTTTCTGTCTAACATTGACTTGGCTCTGTTCGAGCCCAGGATTTGTCTTACAGTTGAAGTGAAGTTAAACACGTGTTGTCCTTAACCGTGGCATTTGCTGAGTATGAACCAGTGTCTACAGAGCTTCTAGCACAGAATATAATGCATACTCCTCCAAAGTTTTGCTCTTTGGCACATAACTAATTCTGGGTTAATTTTGACCTATAAGGCCCATCCCACTTTGAATCCTGTATCTGTTAATCAGCTCGTTGCATTTCACCTTGGCAGATACAGTATCTAAAAAGACAAGACTTGATGTGTACATCTGGCTGGGGGTGAATGCACACGGGATGGACTTGCAACTGAGCAACTGCCAGCTAACCATCTGGTATGATCTGTAAGTGAGGGTGATGTCAAAGTGCACCCTCCTTGCCAGGTCGTCTGGAAATTTGCACCTGCGTCTCAGTACAGGACAACTTCAAGAAAAGTAGTTTCGTTATCTAGAACGAATTTCTTACCCTCTGCTTTACAAAGCCCATGTCTGTTGCTTCTCAAGACCAGTTTTAAGACTCGTTTTCTTTCCCTTAGGTGTTATTTTTCCTTTTTTTTCAGTGGAGATTTTTGTGATGGACGAAGGCTTTCTTGCATAGATGAAACAGGTTTGGCTACACTGCCTAATGTAGGATTAGCATCTGTCTAGCAACAGGGATTCTCTGTGACATGTCTCAAGGGCAGCTGTAGAAAGAGTACCTTGTACAGAGATTTTATACATCTCTGCTAAAGAGTGTAACCTTCTGTATGTGCAGTCCCTATATATACAGGGTGAATAGTGTCCCTTTGTAAAGTATTTCTGTAACTCCCTTTCCCTCACCTCTGCTCCCTAATGGTTCTGCTGTTTTTCAGGCTCTCTATATCCACCCAAGTGAGACAGGATTTCCTGTAAAACTAACACATCTGGAGTTGCCTATATATCTTTTTTTCAGTTGCAGTGGGGCAATATATTTACTTATTTTAAAATATTCCCTTCATATAGCTCTTACACAGGGTCTATCATTAAAGTTCCTGCTACCTTTGGCATGAGGTGGATTTTACAAGCATGAAGAACACCATGAAAAGACAGTTTCTTTTCCAATAATTGCATCTAGCTGAGGATTACAAGTTTTGTGAAAGCCTTGCTGTTCCCTCATTCTGTGAGCCTTTTCTTCACTGCCAGTATCATTCATAGACTTTTAAGAGAACAAGGGTGACTATGCTAGTTAAGGTACCTGGGTCCTGGGGGCACCCATGTCCCTTTCTGGTCCTGCCTCTCCTGGGATCTTTCCCCCTAAGTGACCATGGCCCAGGACCCCATTTCAGCTCAGCCCAGGGCTATCAGACCCTGTCCTGTGCTGTGTGGTAGCTGTGCCCTACCCAACTCTGCCTCCCCTTATTATGCCTTGCAGCTGATTTTTGCAAGATGTTCCTTGGAAATCAAATCAGTTTTAACCTTGTTGATAAGATGTCAAATATTCTTATTATTCATAAATATTTCCAGTTCTCCTCTAGAAAGAAAAAAAATCATGCTACTATATACTTGGCTTTGTTTTTCTTCTGGTTAAAATATTTGTAGGTTAACTGTACTTTGTGCTAGGGAAAATCAGGTAAAACACGATGAAGACTTCAATTTCACATGCAGTTATCAAAACAAGATGGAGAATTATATAGTTAATATACTGCAGTACAAGCCAATGTTTCCTTCAGAACGCTTCTTCCCTATATATGAGCTTCCTTTTCTTATACAGAGTGCAACAGGCCTAGCATAGATACAGAAAACACAGAAAGCACAGCTAGCACAGATAGCTTAATCTCCAGTGTTAACAGCTTTCTTGTTCTGTTACTGTACTTCTGAAACAATATATGATCTGAGGCATTGGTTTTATGGTGTTGAATAAGAGTTCTGCAGAATACAGTTTTGTACTCACCCTTTGCAGATATTGTTTCACCTTCACTGCCATGTGTGGGATACTGAACAACACAATTGTACACTTGATTCTGTACTTCTTGACACTCATTGAAATCTCATCTCCAGAAATGTGTGTGTACTGGGTTTTTTTGTCTTTGGCGACAGGAGAATATGGCTTTTTAGGACAGAAGAAATAAACAGCAAGCATACCAGGTGATCACATGGAATCCTAGCTTAACCTCTGATTTGCAAGTCTTTACTAGTATTTCCACTTAACTACTATCCAGTTCTTGTATTAATTAATGTTCAAATGATTTAGTTATAATAATTTATCATTTTAACCAAATAAGCCCTTTTTTTTCTATTATTGCCTATGCTTTTGACATCTTCCTTGCCATGATTCAGACTATTCAGATTATAAAACAGCCACCAGTAGCAGACAAAGTAATGAATACAACTTATGACCATTGCATGCAGTAAATAAATAATATCTGACAACAACTAATAAAAGTAACAACAAATGATTAGCCTGGGGTTTATGTGGGGAAAACTCACATTTCAGGTCCAAAAACTTTGAGTTTCTCTTTGATAGTTTGGCAACTTTATTTGCCAGTGATCACAACTAAACATTGGGAATTGTATTTGGCTGCAACTTGGTTTGTGTCCGTTGCTATGAACTGCAGGTAGTGTCGTGTGGTATTGAACTTTCTGAGACAAAGCAGTGGAGCCATGTAACAAGAAACCACATCAACAGGGGAGTGCCATGGGATTAAATGCTAGCAAACTGCTTCATACTCCCAGCTATTACCAATTCTATCTGAAAGTACAAAATATACAATGCTTTTTCCTCTGCAGAGTCTCTCAGAAGACTGATAATTGTATTTGGTAAAGTTTGAAACACAGGTTAAGTAAGATTGGATGCCTTCCTGTGTCCTTCAGGAGTAATTGCCTGGGACTCAAACTGATTGCTAACATTGCCAATGTATATGACTGAGAGACACACATTATTTATAGATGCTGGAAAGCAGAATTTTAAGCTTGGAGGTAATTCTTACACTTCAAAGCATGTTTCAGAACTAAATATTTAAATTCCCTTTTCCCTAGAGAAAAAGAAAAGAAATTCAATAAATTTTCCCTGTGGAAATTTGATTTTGCAGAAACTGCTTTTCTGTCACAAAAGATTTTATTGAGAATACTCTTGAACTGCTCTGGGTGCTCACATTAAAGTAAGAAGAGAATATGTGTCTGAGTATTTCATATGAATGGACAGAAAGCTTTAGAGTATTTTTCAGGAATAGAACAATTTGCTTTCAAGGGCATTTATTTTGTTTATATTGAATTCAAAAAACTATCTAATTTTCTTTTTACAGAATATGTTTTTCAACCTTTAATATTAAAGTTTCTTTTAAACAGCAAACAGTCTAATGGTAAAAAAATGCTCAGCATTGTTCTGTGTAGTAAAGTGTAAATGAGGAACTACCAGGACATAGCTCACAAAGTCTGCTGTTGAGCATTTTGCAATAGGGAAAACAGATCAGATTTCCCTTCACATAGAGTTAACACCATATGAATGAATCTCTAGGATAAAGTGTAGCTGATTTCATTTATTGCAACATGTTTTAACTTTTGTCATCTGTTGATTTTTCCATTGGCCATATGCAGTAAGTTTTTTCAGCTGTTTCACCTCCTTCTCCAGAACATGCTTTTTAAAGGACTGAAAATAGTGGCTTTCCCTGTGACAGTAAAATCCTCATTTATTAACCTACAGCAACTAAATCACTCTTTCAAAGAATGTGGCCGGAATTTAGTAACATGAAGAACCACTGCCAAGGAAAATTCAATGGCAGTGTAATGATTCTATCTGCTGTTAACAAATACAGACACTTTCACAGTACCACTTTATCTGTATATAGAGACTATGTAAGGTAACTCTCTGCCTAGAATTTACCACTGACCTGATGAACAATATTGAACTATGTGCCTTGCCCTCTCTCCACTTTGATTTCCTCTGCCAATCATTTTCTGCTTGGGTTGCTAAAATGATGCACATTTTGTCTTATGTGTTTGTGTAGCATCTTTTACACAGTCAAGTTCTGCTCATTCTCAGAGCTAACTGGTGAAATCAATTTATACTTAAAGAGAGCAAGAGTTGTTCCACAGAGATATCAAAATATTAGAACCTTAAAAATGGCAATTGCCATTGTTAAAACATTAGTCTTCTTGAATGGGAAATTGTGCAGAGGAGAAACAACCCTGTGGGAATTGCACAAAAGTTTACAGACATTATACCTTGTTGGTATGGTATGTGCTATGGATTTTGCCCTAGTTTGAGTCTAACTGTGCATCCTAATTCACCTACCGCGCACATAACTGATGTCCTGAAGTTCAAAGCTGGCAGCCCTTTGCAGGACAGTCAGAGGAGACTTAGTTCACCACTGTGCTCTGATTTGTTTGAATGGAATAATGAGTCATAGCTGAGTGGTTGCTTATGAGGTTTATTGCAATGCCCTGTTGGGTACCTTTCCTGTTTCTACAGGGCAGTCTAGGGAGAGCAGATGGATGCCTCCTACCTCTCAGGAGTCAAGGCAAGCGAGAGTACACAGGCGGCAGGCTTCTTTCCATCTTTGGTAAGGCGTAGGGCTGTTCATTGCCATGTCCCAGCTGAGACAAGCACTGGCTGTGGAGTGTCTTTCTTCCACTCCATCTGTATCTGTTGTCAAAGAGGTTACTTCAGTGCCCTGGAAGAACAGAGCAGTGTCAGTGGAGCTCATCTTGACCAGCTCTGCCTGATCAAAGAGCCAATCACTGCCTCTCACTTTTACTACATCTTGCCTATGTGAATCATTCTTCGTTTAAGACAAACTGATTGATAGCAGCAGCTTTGGTGGAGACCTAGTGACTGCTAGAGCATGATGCCTCTCAGAGGAGACCAGCAGAACATGGATATGCCAAATTTGATTGAGGGGCGGCCATTTCGAGTGGTTCCTTCTCTGGTGAGACCAACATTTTACAGACTGGAGAACTGCAGTGCAGCATATGCAGAGGGCATGAACCCCTCCTGCTGTGGCTACAGACTTTCAGAGTGTGGCTCAAGTTTTGCCAGTCCTACACTCACAGACTCAAATTAAAGATTGACTCCTTGAGCCTACTGTCAGTCCTGCTTCCTGACACAGCATACAGAATAAAGTACTCCATGCTCTGTGTCTTGTTTATGATCTCAGCCTTTCTCCCATCTGAGATGGGTTCCTTGAATTCCTTTCCACAGCACATCACGTTATAATGCAATGGATTTTTCTGGTCAAACTTTTTTTTTTTTATTGGACATTCTGGGAAGTGGATTTGTCTTTGCCTTTGAATTATGGCTTTCTCAAGCCTAAATATATGAGAAATCAAAACCTTGCTTATCAAAAAAGGAATAATTTCAATGAAATATAAATACTCTGAGTTCATGTGCACCAGATCTGAGCAGCCAGAAAACTTGGGTTTCATTCTTTTGGGCCCATAACCCAGGCTCCAGGCACAAGGTGACAGAAAATTTACTAATCAGCTGCACAGTGAGGTATGTTCTTTTGCAGTGTTTCCATATGCCTGCTAGCATATATAAAAATTAGCTGGACCAAATGAAATGGGTTAGAGCAAGACTTAGGTATTTAGTGAGTCAATGTACCTCTTGTGAATGCTCTTCATGGGACACCAAAGGCAGAAAATCTGTTTGCAATTGTGCAGTTGCCCTAGAGTGATAGCAGTATATACATGATAACCCAGTCTGCTGACATGTTACTGGGCAAAGCTTCAAGCTGCTCTTGATTCTGGCCTTCCCTTCAGTTTTGATTACTCTGACATCTATGGGAAGTGTCACAGCTGACATCTGGAAGTGCTGAGTGAACAAATCAGGACAGAACAGCAGCAAAACAGGAGCAATGAGAGAACTCTGTGTCCTGAACCAGCCTTCTAGGAGCTTCCTTTAAGCTGATCAAGTATGCAGCCTGAAGAGGCATTAGATTCTCTCACAGGGTCTCCCAGTTAACAATGATCTATTAACCTAGTTATGTTCTATTATCTAGCAACCCTTATTCTGAGGGTTGACTCATTTATGAAAGGATGGCAAATCAAGCACCTTCCAGGCATTCAGTGTTGGCTAAGTTTCCAAGAAGCAGAGGCTCTACCTTGGTAGCTTGATCATCCACAGTGTTAAATGTTTCTTTACTTATATTAGCAATATATGCAACTTCAGATATTATTGTCTCTTTAATGTGTTCTTTGAGATTCATCATACACTAATCACTCTAGTCTTCATGCCATTTGTCAGTCTATGTCTTACTAAAGAATCTGAATTAATCACATTGTTTTCTAGTGCATCTTCTCTAGCCTTCACATGAAGTTTATGACTTCTCTCTGACCCTAAATTTCCAGCTGAAAACTGTGCACAGGACCTGAACATATTGTCCCATCATTAATCTTTTCAGTGTGCTGGGACACATCTCCTCTTTGGCCCATGTAGTTACAAAGCTAAAATTAGATTCCTTCTGGCATTGCATTGGAAGCTCTTGATTAATTTCTCTTAATTTTCTACTCTTGAATTCTCTTCTGAGTCCCTATCTTCCACAGTGTTATCTCTCATCCTGCAGATATATCCTCCCTGCTTCTTAAATGTAAAGAAGCTGTAAAACAGTGGATCTAAATAGTTAAGCAGTCCAGATCATTTTGAGTGGCTTATCTTCATCAGCAAACGAACTATGTAAAAAAACCCCTTCTTTGGTGCTTTAGAGAAGGGAAAAAAAATCTTCATTGCATGAAAACACTTGGGATCAAAACACTGAAAACCAAATACTTTCAGATATTTCTAGATTCTTCTCTGGCATCTTAGCTTTGGATTTTCAAGGAAGTGTGGAGGTGATCCATAAGTACTTGGAACATTGCAAAGCCCAAATAATTAGAAATTTAAAGGACTCTGCCTAAAACCATAACCTCTTGTATTTAATACACAGTTCGTGAATGGAAAATAGATGATTTTCAAACTATGTTTTTTCTTCCCCCTTACCTCCCTCCCTGATTTGATCAAATTTACTGAGGCGACACATGAATATTTCCCCATTGTGACAGCCATGGTTGAAACATACAAAGTCAAGGAGTAGTTGCAGAGAAAGAGGAATGGAGCATTACTTTTGAAAAAAATCCCAGACATCCCAGAAAGCAGTCAAATATTTATGCAAAATGAGTGTAGCTTTATACACTGGCACTGAACAACACAATGCTCTGTCTCACACAATACTGTCACTCATGTGCGTACATACTGCCACAGGCAAAAGTCCCACACAATGTATTTTTATACAATTGCTAGCATATTTCATTACAAGTTGTTTTTTTAATTCCCTTATGCATGGGATTCTCATGATAGAGACATTCTGTCTCCATGGAGTTTCCCAAAAGAAAGAAGAGTTGCAATGTAAAAACTAGAGAAAATTATGGAATAAAACATTAAATTTCAGTTGTAAATAGCATTAGCAAAGATTATTATTGTAGCAATAAAAAAGGAGATGGAAAGAAACTTTTTCTTCCCTTGAGAGAATTCAGAACACACTGAGATCTATTTTGTGTTCTCAGGGCTATCATGCAAAAATACAATCCATTAAAAATACAATGCAAAGCATTTATACAATACAATGCAAAGAATTGCAAGCATTAAATTTATGATACACAGCAGATTAGGACCTTGAAATCTCTTAGTATGAATAAGAACTGGAGCAAACTTGTACAACTGAAACACAGAGCAGAATGACCTTTCTACCTCTAGAAGTAAATACCTGAAATCATTCTACCCACCCAAATAACAAGTGATATGATGGAAGAAAATGACCTCAAGGTCACAAAGGATGGTTTAGATTGAGTATTAGGAAAAATTTCTTCACCAGAAGTTTAATCAAGCACTGGAACCAGCTATGCAGGGAAGTGGTAAAGTCACCATCCCTGGAGATATTTAAAGCGTGTAAATGTCACACTTAGGGACATGGTTTAGTGGTGGACTTGGCAGTGTTAGATCAATGCTTGGACCTGATGATCTTAAGGGTCTTTTCTAACCTAAATGATTCTACAATTCTACCTCAAAAGAATATCTGAAGGAAAATTTCCAAAGACTGAAAATTTGAGGAAGGCTAAAGAAAAGCATATAAGATGCTTCACTTTAATTGTCTTGAATGTAGTTGTGATGCAGAAGCCCTGTCTGAACACACAGCAATGATATGAATGAGTTGAATACTGGACTGTGGTCTTTCCATTAAACTGAAACCTGTGCACATCATGGACAGCCTTTCCAAGGCAGTGGTAGTGCCTGGCCTCAATGCTCCTTGTTCCAGCACTTGGAAGGCCTGTGAGTGAGGAGCGAATAGATACACCAGAAAATGATGTGGCTCTTCCTGTCCTACCCTTGCAGGCTGGACTGCCCCTCTTCACTCAACATGGATAAGAAATCAGAAATATGGGAGCATTGTCTGGTTATTTCTTGTACAAATAGACAGTTTCCTGGAGGGAAAAAATGGAAGCATCTAGTGAGGAACCAGTTGTTTGTTCTTCTCTGAGATACCAGAGACAAAAAAATGTTGAAATCTGCACAAAAGACAGAGTATATAATGAATAGAACATTTTTTAAAATTCCTCTGTGGAGGCTTTTCTTTGAAATCCAGGTGTTGTTTCCATTGAAACTCTCCAAAGAGGAAAAAATTACACTATGCATTATCACAGGCACAGCATTAGCAGAGAACACTTCTCACACTGTGGCTCTTGTCAAAATACCTGTTGCTCTGCAATGTCATCTTTCTGGCCACCATATACTCCTTGTGGCACCTTGACATGTGTTGCCTATGTCCACTACATTCCAACATGCTAAACATCCTATACCATGCATCCTCTTCCCCTTTGCAGGACAGTTAAGATTTTTCTTCCTTCATCTAACTGGCAAAGTAGCCATCTCATCCTACTTAAACTTCAGAAATCTGTATGAAAACTTCAGGCCTTTATTATAAGAAACACTCTGAACAATTTGAAGGTGGACTCCCTTTATAGGTTTTTTTGTCAGATAATTTTTCTTTGATACTTTTCCCAGTCGTTCACAGATACTTATTTTGGGGGGAGCCAGTTTGTTTTGTTAAATTACAGGGCTTTCACACAGATTTCAGTGTTATTATGAAGAATAGAATAGGTTGTATTTAAACAAGCCTGTTCCTGTAACTTCACCCCTTTTAAAAGCAGTACTCCTCTTTTATACCTTCTTAAATCATTTACAATACATCACTATTGAACATACCATACTTTACATTCCTCATGAAGCTACACAGGACAATTACAACAATGCAAGCTAATTCAAGCTACAGGGTAAAACTCTGACCCCGCTGAAGTCAAAAGGAGTTTTGCATCTTACTTCAATAGAGTAAGTATTTCACCCCGAGGCCCCTTCTGTCCCCCTAAGTCTCCCTGGCTGTTTGTGCAAAAAGTCCTGGAGAATATCAGCTCTCAGAGAGCCAATTAGCCAGAGACAGCCATATAACAAAGCTTCCTCCCTTCGATGCAGAGTGGGCAGCCCTCTGCCTCCAGGAAACAGGTCCAAGCTGGGATGGAACTGTCTCCACGTGGCAACCTCTGTGGGCAGAAGGTAAAGGTGGAGGAGCTGCTCTGCTGATGAAAGGACGCAACTGGGAGTAAAGCTACATGAAATTCATTGCAGGTGAAGGGAAAGGGCCTGAAGCTGTGCTGCAAGGGCAAGTGGTCTGAGTGCTTGAAAACCAAATGTTTCCCTAATCCCTGATCCTGATTAGGGGTGCCCAACCTTTCCCACTGGGTGGGCCACACAACTTCCTCCAGCTGCCGCTGAGGGGCAGGGTGTGATGGAACATCCCCTGGGAAGGTCCTACACATGCAGGGGACACAGGATCTTTGGCTTTGATTTTCTACTTTCCCAGGGGCTCCTCAACACAGGACAGAGAGTAAATTGCTGGCTGGAGAAATTACTCCAGTGGTGGCAACCCATTCCTAGTTGCTTTGTGTCCCATAGGGTCCCTCAGCCTCTCCAAGCTCATTTAAAAAATGTGTGCTTTCCATATAACAGGAAACAGGGTCTCAGGCAGGGCTAGAGTAGTGAGCTGCCCCACTTCCATCTCTGCATGACAGAAATGAGATGCCACATGAGATCTGTAATCAGCAACACCACTGGCCCATGGTCTGTGAAGCTTTAAAATGTGACATGTGTTCACATATTCAAACTGTCCAAGGTGATTGCTTCTGGGAGGGTTGTGGAGTGGTCTTAGTAGCCCAGTGGAATTAGTTGTTTCAACTGTAAAGCTAGGTTTTGAAGAATGTAATTCGGTTCTTGATCTGAAACATTGAATGAAGACTATATTTCTGCTTGACATACTTTGTTTCAATGGGAAAGATTTTGGCACGATAAAGCCTTAATACTGGACAGTACATTACAGAACATGGAGAAAATGACAAAGTGGGAGGATGGTAAGATAATTACAAGCTGTTGAAAGGTGTTTCCTTGGTGAAGATATTGGTACCCACAGAATAGAGCACTGGGACTAGAGTTCTTGAATCAGGGTTACCATTACTGTGAGACTGAACCTAGAGAAGAGAAAGGATCCTTGAATTTCGTATTAGATCAAGGCTTTTTGGAGGTTTTTGAGGTTCTTAAGCCTTATGAAAACCTGAATCAGACACTGTTCACCTTCCAAATGACTATGTCATTGCCTGAAGGCCTCCTTGGTGCCTGAAGTTTCTTGCTATTTTCATACTTCACTTTTCTATGTGGGAATTGAATGTGAACAAACAGTATTCATTTTGGGATTCTTGTGTTACAAAAGGTCAGGTCCAATTCTCTAATTCTATGTATTCATCTTTACAAGAAGTCTTTTGTTCAATCTAGACACAGAAAGAGAATGAAAGCTCTTTAAACTGGTTAAAGTCAGGCATGAATTTATTTATCCAGTCCATTTTGTTGTTTTAAGAATAGTGAAGTATGGCTTTTGAAAAATCTTTGCTATGTTGCTTGAGGAACCTTAGTGAAATCAAAATCAATATACTTGTAAATACTTAGAGATCTGCCCATGCCATGATGGCACAAACTGTTTTTGTCTTCATCCTGCAAACATTGGATAGGATGACATAGAAGAAGAGATCCACTGTATTCTTATCAAACATTTGGAATTTTTTTATGGCTTTTTATGTTTTTTTTTAAAGTGCCAACATAGGGATATGTTAGTCAGAAAGAAACTCAGATTCAGAAAAATAAAGTCATCAAAATTTATCTGTCCCTGACAAATTATTGACAGAATACTGGAGCATGCAGGAGCATTGGATAAACTGTATTCTAGTCCATATGAAATGTGGAACAGTCGTCTAACAATCCATTTACAAATACAGAACCAATAATGAGATTACATAACAGATCTTCCATTAATTTTCTTTCTAGTGATTTTGCTAGCTAGAAACAGTAATACCCTTTTTTATGATGATATGTTTTGTGATAGAGTAAGAATTATTTTTTTCTCTAGACAAGCACAAGAGGGACACTGTCAGGAGGCCATGACAGATGGGCAGAGGTCTGCTTTAGGTAGTACAACAGCCTTCATTCCTGGTTGTACAGGGAATAAGACTTTTAAAAAGGGATTTCAGGTGCATGCTGATGAAAAGATTTTTAGCCAACAGGGAAGAATACATCATCATTTTTCCTGTCAAAGTCACTCTTGATTACCTCTTGGATTTCTCAGGCATCTGAGGTGCAGAGCCCAGTGAACTTGCAGTCTTCACCAGCAGCAATGAGTTCAACTGAGCATAACTGTAGGTAGAAACTGTTAGGCCATTTTTGATCACCTTCCACAAAATATCACCACCATGCAATGTATCTCATGGAATGGCCTTTTATAGTAAAGGGTATGATGCATTGAACTGCATGATTTCTTGTCCAGCTTAATTTCTGTTGTGGGTGCTCTGCTGTGTGGGCAATAGAACCATTATCAAGAGATACTAACATTCGTAAGTCCAGAGAGCTGTGCACAAGAGTTGTCAAACTGAGTATCTTCTGCATTGCTGAGACCACAGCAGTCAACAAGCCCATGACACTCAGTGTAAATGTAGAGCTTGCTTTTCAGCAGCTCCAGCTAAGAAGAATTTGGACGTGTTCATGGATTCAGCAAGACACCAACTAGAGGTATTTTGGAAGATGAGAACCTTTGACTAAAATGCTCATGCTGGGAATGGGGCTTTCCTAAAGCCCATTCCTCTGGAGTATATCTCAGTTTCTATTCACTGTATTTTGAACAGATGAAAGAAAAAATGCTTGAATTCCCAGACTGTAAGCAGTATTGCTTCTGCTGTCAGTTGCAGGGCTTGCATTTTCCATCTGAACCCATTCTGCCATCCCCCGTGAAGGAGGTGTCTCACATGCTAACCTGGTAGTGGGGAACTTGAGGACAGCAGCACGGACTCTGCTAAACAGGTACCCACTAGTGTCTGCTGTACATTCACAAGTCCTCAAATTAGGATGGATGTGTTAATGTGCTGTATTATAGGGATCAATAAGGAAAATGTAGTGCATCGGTAAAACCCAAGTCCTTTTATTAAGTAATTTGGAAGTCAGTGGGTCAGTCCACTGGAAGCACAGGGTCAGTGCAAATATTCACTATTCATAGCCTGTGATTGCTCTGTCATTACTTTCCACATGGAATCTCACTACTATCAGTTGTGTTCTACCCTTCCAAAAGTTACCTTCAAAATAAAAGTTATTGTACCACATTGCATTAAGGATTTGGCTTGTGGAACTGATGGTCATATTTCTCTGTTCCCTGACTGCTGTGAAGTATTGATCTGTTAAGATTAGATATGATCATACTTCCTCCTTTGTTCTGATATAAGCATGGGAACCACTGTTGTTGCAAGGTTGTAAAACCTTCAAACATGTGACTATATTTTGTTCTTGTAAGATGACAGTTATACCAATATGTGTTTTTTTGATTAAGCAATGCTAGCAGAATCTTATTTTGCATATCTTGTTGGTATTGTGTTTTTTTTTTTTAATGAAAGGCTGAAATAGAATAGAAAGAGTCATGTACTTGGAAAGGTAAAATCATATGTCCTTTCTCACTTTTCTGATGAACACCTCTCAAACCCTAGTCTCCTTGACTGTTGAAAGGACTGATTTGCATTGTTGGATAAAGATGGTTCTGCTGCCCAGTCAGCTCCAAAACACTTGTTCTTTCTACTCTTTCTAGGTATTATAATGAAATGCTCTGGAGTAATCTAAATTATGTAAATACTCTTTCCTATCAACTCTCCTTCTCATATATTCCCTTAGAACAAGATTAAAACAGTGTAGAAAGGGTGCTTGAAATTCCCTCTAAAATGCTATGCACTTAAACTCTACTTTTTCATGGCTTTTCTACTGCCATGTATTAGGCAAAGCAGAATTAACCTTGTCAGTCACCAAGTCAGTTTCCATGACACACAGGGCTGTAACTAAGACTACAGAAATAACAAGAGAGCCCCAACGCAGTCACCCTCCACTGATTCCTGCATAGAGTATGTCAAGTGCTTTGGGGAGCACTGAGGAGATAGACCAAATATAAATGTAAAGTAATAGCAAAAAAAGATATTTTGCCTGGAAGCAAAGGGCAAGGGAAAGTATTCTCAGCCAAAAAAGTTTTTATGTCCAAACCCATGGATGGTGGGGGAAGCTCAGCACACACCTCAGACACAGAAGAGAAGCACTGAGTTGCTAACTAGAGTGGCCTGAGTGCTAACTGTGGCCAGAGCAGGAATTTGAGAGAAGGAAACAGGCTGTTTTAGCACGAGGCAGAGAAAAAGTGGGAGATCAGAAAAACAGAGTGAATTGGAAGGGAGAGAGCACATGCAGAGAGATGTGAAAACAGTCTTTGTGGTGGTAAGCCAACCTGAACCCCAGAGAGCAGTTGCTAGATCTTCCTATTCTGGCTAATTTAGTCTGAAAGGCAGAGGATAAATTGGAGCAAGGCACCCATGTGCTTCTGGAAAGATGGCATCTGCCTTTCTGGTGATATAAGACTCTAGGAAGATCCTCTGCATTAGAAAATGAAATAATTCTAATTTTATAGGTACCCTACCTTTTTGTTTCTTAGTGATCTCAAAGTCCTGACCATTTACTAGGCCTCCCAAGCCCCAGTTGTTATTCCAGTGCCCTGTTCCAAAACAAAGGGCAGGATGGATGCAGAACACAGCACTTGGTATGCTTTTGATGTAGGGGTTTTAACATTATCAAAGTTTCTTCTCCACCCCAGACTTCGTGTTTTGAATTGACTGTCTTCCTACTTGCTAACTCTAGAAATATGATACCACTAAGGCTTTGCAAAATTCATAGACTCATGTCACCTACTATAGAGCTCTGTTGAGACAGGATGTTCTCCAAATTGGAGACAAAGTGGGATGCTATAACCATTAAATTACCAGTAGCAACTAGCCGTTTCAGTTTTATGGAGTTGTTTCTGTGCCACATCAAATTAATGGAGAAGTCCTGAACACTCTGAATGGGAGCCAGGTAGGCAATATCCTTTTTTTCTGGGAGCTTTTTCCTGCAGAAATTTCATTACAACTTAGACAAACATCTGTTGATGCACAGAACTTACTGGCATAAACAAAACTGCTTGTAGTGAGATGAAGGGTCCATCCAACAGGCTCCATGTAAAATTGCTTGCAAAGTAAAAACAGAGGACCAGAAGAACTGGCCTATAAAATTTATAAATTAAGCAGATACAACTTTTGTATCAGAAACCAAGAAATCTCCACTAACACTGGAGCACATGATGAATCCAAATATTTCTGGCAAGCTTTTTTTAATTCTGTCTTTCTAATAATGACTACATCAATGAAAGAATGCTTTGGTGGTAGAAAAGGAGATAAATTTGAGCAAAGCAGAAGCTTCAAGGAGAACATGTTATTTCAAAAGAGCTTGCCTTCCTGGGCTTTTACAGAATAGCCTAGTTTTCATGATATGTTGCCAAATTAGAAGAAAAACATATCTCAAAATACTCTTTGTTCTGTGAATGCATGTCTCTATCACAGCAGCAGCAGCATTGTTATTCTGCACCATCCCTTGTTGACAAGCCTGTTTGAGTTCCAATAATGGGAAACTATCATGTTGATTTGCTTCAGATTAACCTCATCTTCTTGTCATACTACAGGTATTTTCCATTACAAGAAACAAATATATGGTGATAGGTAAATGATTTTGATAAGGTCTGACAAATACTTTAAAACAGCTGCATAGCTGCTTATTTTATTTTAGGAAAAACAATAGCATCACAAAGATGGCATCTGTCAGATGTCTTTGGTAATTTTATCATTAGGTGTTGTCATGACTTTCTACATCTGGCTATAAACAAAAAATGCTTTTTTTTCTGTGTTATAAATATTATTTTGAATAGCTTAGAATTCTAAACCAATCAGTAAGAAGAGCTGAAAATAGTGAAATCACCAGCAAAACTAACATTAAGGACTGTAAATAATTGCTCTAACCAATTATGGTATGTTAGCTTCATACTACAATAATTTTGTATCCCAGGACAAAGGTGCTGATTGCTTCTTTTATATTTTTCCCTTCACATGTAGGACCTGGGAAAAGTGAGTTACTCTGATCCTATAATGACAATACTAGTGTCATAAGACAGAAAGTATCAAAGCGTACAGAGATCCACATTTGTATGGTGTTTACTTTATAGTTAGCAAATACCAGAAGAGACACAAAGTCAGCACCATTTCTGGCTATAATAAGACTTACCTCTTCAGTCTCTTCCAACAACAATAACTTGTGCAATCGAAACTTTAGAATTGTTTCAGAAGGCAAGCTTTGTGCTTACTTAAAATGGGTAGATGTCGAAAGCCTCTATTTAACCACATACAGGGTACTGTGGTGTGCACAATAACTGCCTACTAGGCAAATAAAATACCATACCATTTGTATTAAATGCTACCAACAAAGGGCTGCAACTTGAAGGCAGTCTTTGCTCTTTTTCTACACATTTACCCTTTTAACACATTTTGTTTATCAAGGGATAGGGGATGTTCAACTGATAACAAACTCTTGTGCTTTAACCTCTTTGTACTGCAGTGTGCAGCAGGATGTTGCATTGTATTTGTCTGCATTGGAATCAAGTCACTGGGGAGAGACCTTGAACAGAAATGGGACTATCTGAAAAGCCTTGAGATGTCCTCTATGTTCCATAATAATTCTGACTTCAGAGACAATTTTTGGAACTACCAGGAACTGTCAGGGGACCTGCAGATCTTGGTACAGAAAAATAATCCCACATGCCCAAATGACAAACCATGTTGCCACTGCAGACACAGAAGGAGCTGGTGGATCTGGCTGGTGATTTAATGCAGAGCCATTTAAATCTGAACCCTGTTGCTATGTGATGCCTAGTTGGCCACTTAATAGGCCATCCTCAAAAGTCAGGAGAAGGCCTGAATGGCCAGCAAGGCAGAGCTGATGCCTCTGGTGTGATATCTCCGAAAAAGGATCTCCCTTCCTTCACAGTCCATAAGAAGGAAATTTGCCTCATCCTCTCTGTAGGTATCACCATCTAGCAAAATCAAATGAACAGTTCACGGGATGTAAGACTGACGGAGACCTATTACAGTCCACAGTAGCTGAGAACGGGACTCCTTCACTTGTTCCCACCATGTCTGCAAGCTCTGGGCACTGAACCGAGTTTGCTGCTTCAGATGATGACTATTCTCTCACACATCCATGATTCCATTCTACCATCCCTTTCCCTTGCCCTACCTGTCTGAGGGATGCACTTGGAACCAAATGAGGGTTTCTATTATTTCCGCCTAGGAAGATTTAGTGTACTTTTAGTGTCATTATCTGACAGTCCAGGCACGAAAGTAAGGTCAGATCTACTCCTAGGGCCCTGTTGGCATCTATAACTGCCTGAGCTGTGTTCTAACCATATGTGACATGCACAGAGTGAATTTATTGTAGCAATCACTTTGAGCATATCTCAAGGATTTCATCATGATATTTTGCTACTCGCAATGCCGGAGAGAGAACAACAGAATGAAATAAAATGCAGAAAACTTCCCCTCTTATGAAAGAGAAATGAAAGAACAGAACACAGGCTGATTTTCTCCAGGGCAATTTTATGTAAAAGAAAGACCAGCAACATCCTTTAAGGCCTGAAATGTCAAGCTTGTAAAAATAGTATTCTTGGGAGTTGTATTTGATCATTTGTTAAATACTGTGATATAAAATGTAGAAATCCATGTGTAATGCTTCAAATCCCTAATCTGGTTTAAAAGGTCAGTTGAAGCCTAAAAGGACTTGACATTTTCCCTTTAAAAATCTGACTTTTTGACTCAGAGCTAACAACATTTGAGCCTGAATGACCTGAAGGATAAATACAGAAGCTGATTTCAATTGAACTATTTAGAAAGCAGGGGATCTTCTAATTTGTAAGATAGCATTCAGGGAGGTTTTTCCATTAAGAACTCAATCGACTGAAAAATGATTTCCTTGGGTATTCCACAATCTTTCAATGCTTGTGTAAATTTTACACAGGAGGGGGCAGTGAGTGAGGCTGAAGATGTATAACAGAATGCCAGGAGAGCAGAAAGCCCATTATGAAACAGAGGTAACTGGTATTTGCCTAAAAAAAAAATGTACCCTTTTCACTTCCTCCTTCATTGCCTTGGCAGACTAGGTCTGCTTCAAAACCTTTAGTGTCCAGTGCAGATGAGCTTGCAAGCAAGTACTAATGTCTTGATGAGTATGACTATAGTCCCTTCCAGCAACACCACTTCCCAATCCTCAGACATCATTTGGCTCACAGTGAGTGCTCCATGGGGTTTTGATGGAGGTTTTTGTGGAGGTGTGCACTAACCACCTGCCTGGCTGCATGGATTCCTTGCAAAGCCTCTGGCTCTTCTGCCTGGCTCCAGATCCACCAGAGGTTCACTGTGGCAACTGAAAGCACAGTCCCTTTTTACCTCCCCAACCCTCCACTGTTCTTTGATCGCCTCCCTTCCTCGTGCCCTTCAGTGCCAGACCTCCTTCTGGTTGCTTTGCACCCTCTCATCTGTTTTTACCAATGCCATAATGGAGAGACTAGCCATGCGTGGTGGCAGGTCAGCCTCACCCCTCAGGCCATTCATGCCCAGGGGTGTTGGCCCCACTACACAGAGTCTTCCAAGTGCCCCGTGACGCAGAGGGTGTTGGCAGGGTGACAGCGTGTGACATCTCATAAAGCCCTCTCGGAAACTCTCCTCCATTTGAGCAGGGGTGGGCACCTGCTTTCCCTGGGGAATCAGCCCATGGCCCCCTGAGGTCTGGTGAGCAGCACTGTTGTGCCACACTGACACCCATCGCATTGACCACACCAACCAGTCACTCGCTGGAACAGAAATACCATTGATTTAACAGAGTGTTGTCCCAGGATGAATGTCTTCCAGCTTCCCCTGGTGTTTGTTTTTGATAAATGCCTCAGTTTCAGCTCACAGCCACCCAGCAGCTGGGGACTATTATGTTGTGGCAACCTTCTATTCCATTGTCACAGTGTCAGACGCGTGTAAAAAGATAATAGGTAGATATTTCTGCTCTTTCGATGTTAAGAAATAAGTGGCATTCCTATTCCTTATTTAGTTACTTCTTAATTTTAATTAATGGCTTTAGTGATAATTATCAGATTCCTATATTGGTAAAAACTGGCACATTCTGAACATAAAACACATATTTGATATTTATGAACTGCTGTTCTTTTGCAAATATAGACATTTGGTAATCATCGTTACGATGATAAAATTCATTAGAATTTGAGAAACAACCTATTATCCCCTTCTGCCCATCATCTTTTAATTAACACAGAAAGATTTTTTAAGACTATCCTAGTGACACTGCAGAGTATTGTTTCTGTAAGGGAGTGTCTATGTATCAAAATACCTCCATAGGTATTGTTAGTGGTTTTGATAGATTTAATGAAAAGACCAAAAGAAGACTAACAGTAGATTTAGTCCAGAATGTATTTCAGACATCTCATAAATTTTAGCCACGCTTAGTTCAGCACATACTTGGGTCTTGTTTGGAAGTAGACTGGAGTTTAAGTGTAGACTGGAGACTATAACAATGTTAGAGTCTATAATAGGATTTGGAAGTTTGCAAGAGGAGAAAACTTGTATGATGATTTTTTCTTCAGAAATTTCTAGCACTACGACTGCTAGAAAATTTGTGAGGTCAGTTACTCATATTAAAAGTTCAGTTGTATCTAAAATGATAAGTAAGTCCCTTTTTTAATGCAGATATGGCCAAGAATTAAGAAAGTGTGGGGGTGGATTAGATTCAGACACATTCACACAGCGCAGGCATTTGATGAGGTTCAGTCAGAGCATTCAGTCCTCATCTACCCCTGATCTACATCATCATATTTAAAAATTATAATCTGCATTTTGAATGGCAAAAATATAAACAGAATTAAAATACGTTTATACTTATGGTCCCTTAGATATTAACATCTGAAGAGAATAGATTTTTTAAGTAATAGGACTGTTTTGTTACTGTTGCCATGACCTTTAGGGCTATATCCACTATAGTCATAGTTTGTATTATGTGATAATATTGAAAACTGAAATCTCAACTTATCAACACACACCTGATGCTGTTACATCTTTAATTTATTTTTTTACCTGGCTTAACTAGTAACTTATACTAATTTTCTTTGAGGCTACCATTTTAATCAGTAGAACTGTCAAAAATACTGCTGAGAACTTATTTTAAGAGTTCTTATGTAGTTTCATCTTATTCCTGACCACCTGGTTGCTGGAGAATACTCATATGGGTAGCACTTACAGCACCAGCAAATCTTTCCAGGGAAAGATGCAGCCTGTGCCTATTCTATCTTTGCCTTTCAGTCTTAACAGGGCCTAATATACTAACACATCTCGGCAGATTCTCATGCATACTGTGATATATCATCACTGTGTTCAGCCAAGAGTGAAGGAAGCAATTTTGTGAGGTCACAGGATGGTCAATGCTCTTCTATTTGAGTTTTTCTTGGGTTCATCCAGGCAATTTTAATCTCAAAAGGTTGTTCCCCTTCTTTACATAGTTAATTCCTTCCTCTAAAAATCTGACATAACTTATTTGAGGAAAGCTACAAAGCAGTTTCTTTTTCCAAACACAGGCTGGTGTCATACAGAGGCTATGATGACACAATCACAGACGAACTAACTAAAAAATCTCATGAAGCAGAGGAACAAAATATTTCCTCTTCCTTAGTCCAAAAGTCACTCTCATGCTTTTTTTGAAAATTACTGAAGCTAGCTGGGGAAGTAAAATTCCCATTAGAAAAGAAACAAACAACAAACCCCAAACAAAACACTGAGTGAATGAACCAACCAAGAAAACAAATTAACCATATAAAACCCCAAACAACAAACACTCCTCACTATTTTAATTAAAAAAAAAAAAAGTAAAAACTCAAGAACTGTAATACTTTGCCCTAAATGCAAGAATTTAAATATAATTCTGCTCCTGGAATTCGCTTCCCTTCTGTCCCTACCACTGTCTGAGGATTGACCTCCTTTACAAACTGGAGTATCCAGGGATTCATGAGAACCACTTCTATTCTTAAAGAGTGATGGTATTTCATAGAAAATACCATCCTGTCCACACAAACACCAGAATGAGGCAAGAGGACTGCAACATCCAAGATGTGCTACAATTGTACTACAGAACTGGAGGGGGGAAGAAAAACAAAACAGTTTGATCCCCTAATTGAGACCTTTGTAATATTTGCTTTAAAAAATAAACAAATCAAATCACAGTTAGCTTTCTCAGTCCTCCTCTAAAAATCACATAGAATCACAAATTTTAAATGAATTCTGTGATAATCTGCAAATCAGTAGAAACCTGCTGGGATGGGAGAAGAAGTGAAAACATTCCCCTTCCTACATTTCAGAGTCTAAAGTGAAGTTACCTGTAATAATGCTGAATTGCTGTGCAAACATTTTACACAGTTCTTGTTAAATTTACAATTTTGTTCCTTTGAAATGACAGCGAAAACAAGATATTTTGGCACAGATAGTCTGTCAGTCCCCTTCTTGAGTAGTCTTTCACTAGCAATAATAAAAAAAGTGATAGAAAGATGATTTATATCTCCAAAAATTTCCAAGAGACTGCCAAATGTTGTCTTCAAGCACCCTGCTCTTAGGCAGCACTATAGTGAAAACGTTCCCAGCATCTTTCCAATGCAGCAAGCAGCAATAATGTAATACTCTTCCTCCAGATGCATTCCATTGTTAAGCACTTAATCTCAAGGACCTTTTTGAAGTTCAGATAGTCCTACTTTATTCATCATCTAGTGTTTAGTTTAAAGTAACAAATGATTGAGCTGAAAGTCTTTCAGGAACAAAATTCCTTTTTTCCCCATACATAAACAGAGTTGCAGCCTTTGCATTTTTCGCCATCTGGTCCGCAGTGTGAAATGACATTAGTAGCATGTCAGGTTTATTCCCTTTTCAAAGAAAGAAATAAAGACAGAAAAAGAAAGAAAAAACATAATCCTAATCTATAGTATGAAGAGTATTAAAATGAAACATCTGCCTTGCTGAAATGAGTGGATGAACTCTGAAGTCTACAAGCTGCTGGAGTTTGTCAAGTACATGTTTACATTGCTGACTGTTGTAAATTTGCAGGATGATGACAAGAAGTCCACAAACTGAAATATCTTATTCAAATGTTTTTAAACATCTGTTTCAAACAGAAAAGGCCGGAACAATGAAGTGGCATAGTGATCACAGGACGACTGGGGACGCAATAATATTGTAACTTGGGTTACATAATAAAAAGATGATGGAAACAGAGGCTCGTAACTGCAGTTACTGGTTTGTGGTCCAAAGTTGACTGACTGAAATGCTCAGCGGGTTGTGCCTGCTTTTGAAGTATGTGACTGCATCCAGAGTAAAGATAAAATATGGTGAAATGATCCTTAAAAAGCTGGCTTTTGCTACAGCACCTGCTGATTACAAAGCCAAATAAACTCTGTGCTCCAGAGAACACCTCCAGGAATGAAAGATGTCAGATTTCTCAAGAGCTTTGTACAACCAGAAAGCAGTTGACCAATGAGATTGTTTTGTTTAGCAAATAGACTTCATTCTTACCATTGAAAGGTTTTTGCTTTGCAGGACTTCAGATTAAGGTTCTAGGGTATAGTTGTTTTTTTTATCACCGACACCAAATTGAGATTGCCATGTACTGAATAGTAATCTTTATTCTCACCCTAACAAAAACAGTGATGATTAATAAAAAGGTGTTAGATTTTTTTGCTTCTCACTTTTTTTTGAGAGGCAGCCAAGAATGAAACATAAAAACACGGTTTCTTCCTGGTTCATGGTCAGTACTAATTTAAAAAGCAATTCAATTAAAAAAAAAATATTATTGCTTCTTAATGGTTTTTGTGAGATGATATAACATTCTTCTGAAAATCACTGAGGTCCTTTGGAGACTGCTGGGACCTAAGCACTTTTGATATAAAGCAGGGACAAATCTGGGATTTATATATGTCCTTAGCTCAAGCAAAATTAAAATATTCCACTGTCTTCAAAATATATTTGAGCTGATGAAGCACAATGCCAGGAAACTAGGTATAGGGATCATGGCAAAATATAGCCATGGCATAACTATGACCAGGGCTGTCCATACTATTTATTGCTAGCTCATTCCCCCATTCAGTTTTGGCACATGTCAGTCAGCAGCTAATAGACAGGTGTGCTGAGGGAGACCAAAAGGAATTAGGATTGCTCCCAGACAGATTATGTAGAACAAAACTGTTTCTTTTTTTTTTTAGTTTTTGGAGAAATAGAAGACAATATGAATTAAATTTAATTATATGAATATGAGATGTTCCACTTGCCTAGAAAGTTAGAAAATAGTCCTTGGCCACTTTTATTTTCTAGAATCTTTATGATAATTTTTTTCCATTAGCATTAGCACAAGCAACAGAATTTTACTGTGTATTTGATTAAACGCAATGGTGCAATAGTATATTTGCACCACTGCTTCACCACATTATCTTGGGAAGAGTATTTCCCAGTGATGTAATTTCATGTTTATGCATCCAGGTTAAAAACGCTTGCTTGTGTTTGTAAAGGAATAACAATATTACTGACTGCATCAGAACGAAGCAGGGTGAACCATCTATCTGCAAGGGAAGCGCGTCCCAGGATTACTGTGTGCGCTGCTCTGCTGCAATGTCTGGCCTAGCTAGAAATGCATAGATAGAGGTGGAGTTTCTCAGGGCAATCACAGAGCAGCCCAACCTAAATTAATGTTGGATATTCAAGGAGAGGAAATAAGATGAAAGCATGAAAGGGAAGAGGGTAATTTATAAGCTAATATAAATATAGGAAGGAATAAAGCCCCCTCATCCATTGCCCACTATAGGGCAGTACGTGTCTTTGTTCTGGAGATATAATTCAAGATAGAAGTTAAAACAAAGAATGCAGTTAAGCTTCATAATTGAGCTCATATTCATCTTTAGCATAGTTATCTGATGGGTTTCAGATAGCTTTTACTATTATCTTTTTAATATTAGTGCTTGGTTTACTGTACCTTCACATTATCTCAGCCTTGCTAAACTTATATTTAGCACTACTGACTACAAGTCTTATTCTTTATTTTCAGGGTGCTTGCCCTAGAATTCCTTTCAAGGGGAGGATTCCAGTAGCAAGTTTCATCAGATATATATGTAAAACACAGGATTTTCTCAGAGACTTTGTATGACTTAAACTCTAAGAGCTTGGCTATTTCTTTAAAGTACATCTTCAGCTTCTTTGTGCTTGCTCACAGTAGGATCCAAGACTAAGAATTTGACTTCTGTAACATTTCCCTTCATCTTTTAGGGTCCTTAGAAACCTGGGCTATATCACATAAAGAGAATATAGAAAAGTAACAGTCCATATAGGGAAGAACACAAGTCCTATGAGAGTGGTTTAGATAAGGTATATTTAAAGTAACTTAAATGAATAAATTACTTACAGAAATAATAATTGCTTCTGTAAAGAAGTGTTTTGTCTAGGAGGTTCTTAAAGTCTCCATAGACTTAATACCATTTTAAATTCCTGTATATACTTTTTTATGCTGAGGTTGAACAGAGTGGTGGTGGTCATGTATTTTGACAAGCACTTTTGGTGGCAAGCAAGCTAGGGTTTGACAGCGATACAGGAATGAATTGGCAATAAAGGTTTTAGGTCCAGCAGTCAGTTAGGCAACTTGCATAGAAGAGTCTTCAGCACCACTAAGAATCACTGGTTAATACTTCCTGAAGTAAAGGACTGCCATTTCCAACACTTCTGGTTAGCTGCCCCAGGCTTGGTTCGTTTTCTGGTAAGACCACTGCTCCTGTGCACATGCTCCCAAGTTAATATGTAAATAAATCTTCTCCATCAAGGTGAAATTTTCACCATCTCTTCTTTATTAAAGTTTTTAATCTCACTTGAACATAATACCCTCTTGTATCTAATTGTTCATTTATTAGGAAAAAGATTGCTATCAGAAACTTACATCCTTTGTTGTCAGTGAGTAGTGTTCCTAATTGAGCCTAGAGTCCAGTTCAGTTAAAAGCACTGGAGTGAAATCTTCCAGTCTGAAAATTTAAGAGCTTCAGGGGTATGTGGAGTCCTCATTCACTTGGTAAATCTGTTCCTCCAGAAACCACAAAGCTTACACAATTACCAAATGTGCAGACATGCCTCATGATAGCAGCTTATTTCTTAAACTTAGAAACAAATAATCATGCCATAGTTAATGATATAAATGCTACTTAGATGGGAAAGAGAAGCTAAATATCCACAAAGAATTTTCATTTTCTAGCTGGTTCTCACAGCTAATGTAGTCATATAAAAATACAGCAGCCTTTACATGCAGAGCACAACTTTCTATCATATGTCTTTTGGCTTGTCAGCTCATCAGACTGAAGTTCGAACAAAAGGTCAGAACAATTCAGAAAGTGTAGAAAATTTGCAATCACAGAATCTTCTTCTCTAGCCATAATTCCAACCAGTGGTAAAATACTGCCTCATTCTATATAGGAGTATAGGGATATAATATGTGTATGTTAATACATCTTGTGGAGACATGCATATGTTGTGTGCAGAAAAGGCTTAAGAAAAGGTCGTTTGTTGGACTGTATTTATACTGAGGGCAAAATCCACAGGGAAAGAAAAAACAATCGACCTCACTAAAAATATGCTTCCAGCACACTGCCTAGGAGAGGGTATTACAAACCCCCGTGGTGCTGGTAGACTAAACTGCATTTCATGGAAGGGTTTTCTGTGAAGCTGCAGCGATGCTAACAAAGATTTGTCATCCTGAGCACTCAGGAGCTGTGTCAGCTCCACACAAATGCAAGCGTAGCACAAAGCCCACTGGATCTTCTGTTGAAGTCAGTGGAGTTACATAAATACATAATTTATTAAAATCTTTATCTAGACACAAGGTTTCTGTTGTAGTGAGGCTGCCAAAAGCATTGTTAATTTCTCTGCTTCACTCTCTGATAAAGTAAAAGGACCTATCAAGTATATCACATGCATGGGTTCACCTGCTATACTGCATGGCTACAAAAGAACAGAAAAAACCCTATTTCATGAGAAGATAATGTTGTTGCAGGGTTTGCTCTTCCTCTGTGACTGAAAATTATTCCTCATCAGTGCTAAAATAATTAAACTGATAAATGTTAGAACTGTATTTTGGGTATGTGTTCAATAATATTTAAATATAATTTGAATCAATAGCATCAAATAATAACATTTACATTTTTTGCTGCAAATTAAACAGAAACCCTTTTCATGCAAACAAACAGTGGAAGAAATTGCGAACATCAAGATGAATTAAGTGAAGAAATCTTTCTTTCCTATTTACTGTTTTGGTTGGGAACAAGAAAGGCTGAGGAAGGTGTCTATGATACCCTAATTCCAGACTGCAATTTAAAATCCACAGACTTAATCTACTGAATTTTGATTGAAAGAAAGCAAGGTAGTGATAGGGCAGATTTTCAAAAGCATGAGTATTTGCAAATAATTTGAAAAGTTGAGGGTCACTGAGGCTTCTATAAATTCCAGTTTTCTGAATGAACAAGAATTTCATACAATGGAAAAAAAAGTGTAACAAAACACTAATAGTATAGTCAAAAGACTATTATTGTGTTATTGCTAAATATTTTGCAAATACTTAATTCTGTCTTTTACTGATCATAGAATCCTTCAGCTTTACTTTAACTTGAAAAACCTCTGAGTTATCTTACAGAGTGCTTAATACTTCCCTCATGGATTCCTGAGGTCTTTTCAATTGCAAAATATTTCATGAAGGGCCAGGCTTTTTTAATCAGGGTGCTTCTGCTTTCCAGTTTATCTCAAAAATGCATTACTGAAAACCTTTTCTTTTCACAGGAATTTTGTCTATTGTTTATATAGGTATCACAGAGAGATATGTTTGATACAAATTGTTTCAGTTAGAAAGAGCTCTGCCAAAGAAAACAGACAGGCAGCTGTTTGCATTGCATATAAAAATTTTGTTAAATATGGCTGCACCTGTGTAAACACAAATTTATTTCCAAGAAGTACCCCTGCAGCTGCAAAAGCTTTCAGACACTGCCAGACAAGTTATTTTTATTAAAACATGTAACATACTAAATAGCTCTTTCAATGGTTGTCATGCCTTAAGAACATATAATATAAAAAAATCTCGTCCATTTTTAGGGAAGATATATTTTATTTTTATTTTTCAAATGCTAACAGAGCAATAGGTCCACTTTATAAATTAGCATTATGCTATACTAGTAAGAAAATTTAAAGCAACGCATAGATGTATATACTTTATAATTAGCATTATGCTATACTAGTAAGAAAATTTAAAGCAACGCATAGATGTATATACTTTATGAACACTGTGTGTGTGTATGTGTGTATGTGTACACATATGTAGAATTTTATACTTTGTTAGTGCCTTTGTATCTGCTTGACTCAGAGTCTATCAGATGATTTTTATTGCCTGCAGCAGACTCTGAATCAGAGTTAACTTGAAATGCCTGTATCTGGTATTGTATTTTCTGTGCTTCACTTCCAGAAAGTTTGAACAGGACTGTTTAAAGACTATAAGATGCCCAGATGCCCCATGGTGGGCAGAGATGGAAGCTGGGGAAGGCACAGGGCTCCTGCTTTCTGGAATCCACAAACACATGGCTGCTTCAGCAAGACAGGAGCAGAGAGGTAATAAGCCTTCTGGGTGCATTGGAAACCCACTTGGATTGCTAGAAAATTGCAACTAAATTAAAGAGCCAAAGAAAGCAGCATGTCTATGCAGGATGAATCCAAGTGTTTTCTAACTCTAAAGCAGAATTTCTTCCCCAGCTCTGGTTACCCTCGAAGGCACAAAAACACCTTGCCAAAGTGGGTACAAATGAGTCTCCAAGGACAGTCTGCGTGACCAGGGGACACAGCCTATACTTACGAGTATGCATTCTCCAACCCTAAGTAGCCTCTGGGGTAGGATTAATAGACACAGTGCGCCCAGGCTCTGGGTTTCCCTGTGCAGATGCATGTTATGTAGTTTGTCTGGTGTATTTGTGCTCACTCTGAGATCCATTCTGCTCCTGTGACAGACTTGGCTGAAAATACTTGTATCCTTATTTAAATCTATATGTATACACATTCAGTCTATGTGCAACACATCAAGTGGTCTACCTCTTCTTAATAAGTTCACAGATCTCCCACTGACATTTATTTTAGTTATTTATACTAAATCATTTTCAAGGAGAATAGAAGCTCTTTTATACACTCTAGGCTGCATGAATGGCTTCTCTAGAAAGCCGAAATCAATAGTGCTTAGTGATTCAATCAGTGTTGGGTGCAGCGCCAATTCAAGGGTTAGGGAACTTCATTGAATGGGGTAATATGGTGCCAATGAACCCGTCTGAGCTTAGCTCTCCTTCCTGTCTCTCTAGGGGGATGCAGTGGACAAGGTGCTAGGGGCACTGCTTGAATTACAAGTGTAACCAGAAGTAATGGTCAGTGTTTCAATCTGGAAACTGATTTAGCACACATAATTCTTTTTTAAATACGTATTTCTGGTAATTAATGTGTAAATGCAAACACAGAGACACACATATATAAAAATACTTTTTAAAGACATTTGTCAGTCATGTCTCTCTTGACTGGTGTCTCCTTGCTACCAATTCAAGCACTAGGGAATGGGTCTTCAGTAAATGACATAAAACCTTTTCTCGGCAGCCTCAGTCTCGCTACCCATGATGACCTCAAGGGCAAAACTAATTGGTAGGTTGGATATCACGGAGCTGCTACAGCAGCATTCAGTGAGAAATGCAAGCATTAGAGAAGGTTCCTACACACTTTCACACAAATGCAACCTGAATCAGCAGCACTATTATTCATCTTTGCAGAGGGAACCAGCCTGAAATAGAGAGAATCAGACTAAATATAGCTGGTATGTACCAGCTTGACATAAAGCAGCCTGATTTCACATGCTGCTCCATTTCTGACCAGCAACTCTGGTTGCAGGGTGATAGTTAGCCTACCTTGGAGAGGGGAAAAAATTAAGTCTACTGATGGAGGAAAGAGAAAAAAAGCAAAGCAAGTGTGACAAAAAGGGATCACCAAGGTTTGCTTGAATTCCAAGGGGATGCTGTTTCTGTTCTTCACAAGCAAGTTGCCTTTGGCTCCCACAAACCTTTGGAGAATGACTTCTTTGAATATGACTGCAGTGACAAGCACTTGGATCTGCCAAGCTGGATCAGGCAAACGCTGGCATGTAGCTTGCACCAGGTACACGAGAAAAATGTTTATGGAGCCTATAGGATGCAAAGTTAGAAATAATTTGGCTTTCAGAAGATTTCTGGCAAGTCAAAACATAGGGGCCCTCATAATTTCAAAGACTGAACTTTCAGGTGTCTGTAAGAATGAAGTATTGAAGTATTGTGATTATGGAGAATCTTGCTATTAAAGTGAATTGCACATATGCATAAGAACAAGTAAAATTTATTGTTCACTACTGAGGAATTTTTTATTACTGTTTCATAATTTCAACAGTTGGTCACAAAAAAGAGACTATGAAACAAGTAATAGGAACAAATTTCAAACAAATAAATGTTGAAATACGGCTATGAATTCAGGCACAATTGAGTAATGAATATATAAAAATGAACCACACATTCCCCCCCGCCCCCCTGCAAAAAAAAAAATCAAACTCAAAGACCAGTAGAGGATAGGGGAAGGGAGAAAAAAGTCCTTTTCTAAAGAAACACCCTCCCACATTCACATTTCTTCTGCTGGGGGCAAAATATGAACCTCAGACTGTATATGCAGCTCTCCTACCTTGTAACAGATTAGTTCATGTAATAAGTGTCCATCCCGGAATCAGGTTGTAAACAAACAAGCATGAGATTGAATTAAATTGTGTCCAGATCCTGGGACCATGATGAACAAAGAGTAACTGCCTTCTCTGACATTAGCGTATGAGTGGAACTTTGATCCATGTTCCGGAAGTGATTCCTTCCATATCCATGGTGATGGCTATAATTTCTGATGTGTGAACCTGATGTCTGTGAACAGTATATTCTCCATTAGTTTGTAGGAGGCTGGCTAGTTGGAGAACAACTCAAAGGCAACAGAAAAATAAAAAGGACAAGGTCACTATGTTTCCAGTAAGACTGAGAAATAAGACTTTCACATTCCTAAGGAGGAATCCTAAAGGCTTGTCCCCACTCACTGAAGAACATTCTTGTTTGGCAATTCGGACATAGTCCTGTGTCAGGAGGCAGCAGTAAGGTACAATTCAGGACCATACAGTTTCCTCAGTGGAAGTTTTTTCCACGGCATCTGCAATGGAAAAAACATGGCCATCAGTTTTCCTGCTGAGTGGGTAAGGAAACTGATGATAGTGATCAGTTCACTTTTTTCCATCCAGTCAAGAAAGATCATTTTCCTAACTGTCTGCTGTGTCCAGAATGTGCAAGAGTCATTTTGGTTTCCTTATTCCTGCGAGAAAGTGCAGCATGATTGCACAGCCAGCACTGTGCAAAGCAATCGTGAAATGCATTGCCCATGTGGTAATTCATATTTTATTGAAGAAAGCCCTAAAATATAAAGTGTTGGTTGATTATGGGTAACCAAATCACGCTAGATGTCCATATGCAATTATAATAAAATATTAAAATAGTTTTATAGTCTAGCAAAAAAAGATAAATATAGAGCCACATACTTTTGATTTAGCTTCTTCAATTTCCTTTTTTGTACATTAAAAATGTATATAAGAACTGCCATTTCAGTTGCATAGGATATCAAGCCACTTTATTTTTTGAGAAACACCAACCTAAGTACAGTTGACTTGCCAAGTCACAAAGATTTGCCCCCACTAAGCTGCACATAACTGAGTTATGCTTATGATCCCTCCTTAAATAATAAATTTAGAATCCTTATTAGAGAAAGTGTTGCTGTCTGGCAGGAGATAAACTATGCTGCAGAAGTCTCTTGAAAAAGATAGAAATAAGTCGCTTAATAAAGTCTAAATCATTCCTTAGGTTAGCTAATAGAAGCACCCGTGGTTATAAAATTAATCAGTCTCTGCTATTACAACAAATTGGTGAAGATTGTATTGACACATCTTCATCTGCATGTCTCATCAGAGGTGTCCGTGCCATTTAGCTACAAAACCCCGGAGGCTTTACTCTGCACAGAATCTTATAATACTTCAATTAAGGGACACCAAGCTGCCAGCCAGACAGCAGAGCATTTATTTCTTGATGACTCCTTAAGTTGTGCCACAGGCCTATCATTAAGAGAATATTTTTCACAGCATGTTGCAAAGATCCTCATGCCATTAAAAGGAATTGAAAAAGCATCAATTTGTTGTTTCCACCTAACACAGATATTTTTCATTGCTGGAACAGCCATTAAAAACAATCTGTTTTATTGCATTCTGAAAAGATCACAGGAAGCACACATTGTGATTTATTTTAAGTATGAGATTAGTATTAAAGGTATAGAAAATCGGAAGTATCTTGTATACTTAAGAAAACAAAGTATTAAATATGCTTTCTTAAAAACTTTGCTGAAAAATTCTTTGTCATGATTTCATATGACACCTTCAAAGATTCTTAAATGACCTTGAGGAGATTTTTGCTTTTTGAGACAGAATAAGACTCTTTTGGCCATGTGACATTCAGAACTAATGAACAACATCATATAATGAATACAAAACTGAAAAGTAAATTTTTATCCTCATATGCCTCTTATGGCTGTGACCTTTCCTTACTGGGGGCTAATACAGCCTCTAGGCCAAGGCGCCAGGAAGCTTTGCATAGAATATTTTATATAAATTTATTTATATATTGAACAAATTACACTTTCTCTATTTAGGGCTAATCTGCTAAAGGATTTGGGCTCAGACACTTGAAGTACTTAACTTCAACAGGAGGAAAAATGGAGGTCCTCAAAAGCAACTAAATCCCCAAGTGCCCACAGTACCTAAAGGGGGCTTACAAGAAGGAGGGAGAGGGGTTTTTGACAAGAGAATGTAGTGATAAGACAAGGGGTAATGGTTTTAAACTGAAAGAGTGTAGATTTAGATTAGATATTAGAAAGAAATTCTTTACTGTGAGGGTGGTGAGGCACTGGAACAGGTTACCCAGAGAAGCTGTGGATGCCCCATCCCTGGAAGTGTTCAAGGCCAGGTTGGATGGGGCCCTGAGCAACCTGGTCTAATGGAAGGTGTCCTTGTCTATGGTGGGAAGCAGAGTGGGGCAGGTTGGAACAAGACTACAGAATCACAGAGGAACAGAATATGCTGAGTTTGAAGAGACTCATAAGGATTTTCGAATCCAACCCTTAGCCCTGCACAGGACCATCCCCAAGAGTCACATCATGTGCCTGAGAATTCAAGAGTTCTTGAACTCTGTCGGGCTTGCTGCTGTGACTATTTCCCTGGGGAGTCTGTTCCCTCTGGGGAAAGAACCTTTTTTTAGTATCTAACCTAAACTTCTGACACAACTCCAGGCCATTCCCTTGAGTCCTGTCACTGGGTACCACAGAGAACATGATCCTTAAGGTCCCTTCCAACACAAGCCATTCTATAATTCTGTGATTCTATACGCTTGGTTTTACCAAACTGGTGGGTGAATGGGGCTTTCCTCTTTTTCCTCATCATCACTTCCTGTAGAGCAAGAATGTAAGCACAATTCTCTCACACATCCACAAAGGAGCCCCACATCTGCTAGGGTGTGCTCTCCTCCAGAGTAGGTCTCCTCTAATGTCCCTGGTGGAGGTCTTGTGCTTTGCACTGCACTGTAAAGGAAAATTAAAAAAAAAGGACATCTGTCTTCCTAAGCTAATGTGCAAGCACCTCATATAATACTCAAAAAAATAGGGTCAATGCTCCAAAACAAGCAGTATGGGGATCTGAAGGGAGCTTTGCATCCCCAGTGACTCTTTGAACCATTGTGTTGTTGAGGTGGGTTGACCCTGGCTGAATGACAGGTGCCCACCAAAGTTGCTCCCTCACTCTGCTCCTCAGTTGGGCAGGGGAGAAAAAGCAGAACAAAAGGCTCGTGGATTGAGGTCAGGGCAGTGAGAGAACACTTGCCCGTTGCTGTCACAGCAAAACAGACTTGGCTTGGGGAAGTTAGATGAATTTATTACTGACCAAATCAGAGTAGGATAATGAGAAATAAAACCACATCTTATAAATATCTTCCCTCCACACCTTTCTTCTTCCTGGGCTCAACTTCCCTCTCAGTATTCCCTTCCTCCTCCCCCTTCACAGTGTAGGGAGAAAGGGAATGGGGATTTCATTCAGTTCAGGTTGTCTCTGTTGCTCCTTCCTCCTCAGGGAGAGAACTCTTCGGTGCTTGCTCCAGCACAGAATCCCTCCCATGGGAGACAGTCCTCCAGAAACTTCTCCAATGTGAATCCTTCTCACAGCCTTCAGTCCTTCACAAACTGTTCCAGAGTGGGTCCCTTCCATGAAGTGCAGTCCTTCAGGAACAGACTGCTCCAGCGTGGGTCCCCTGCAGGGTCACGAGTCCTACCAGCAAACTTGCTCCATGTAGGCTTCTCTCCTAAGTCCACAAGTCCTGCCAGGAACCTGCTTCAGCACAGGCTTCCCACAAGGCCACAGTCTCCTTCAGGTATCCACCTGCTCTGGCATGGGGTCCTCCAGGGGCTGCAGGTGGATATCTGCTCTACTGTGGACCTTCATGGGTTTCAGGGACACAGCTGCCTCACCAGGGGCTTCACCATGGACTGCATGGAAATCTCTGCTCCAGTGCCTGGAGCACCATCTTCCTCTTCTCCCTCACTGACCTTGGTGTCTGTGGAGCTGTTGCTCTCACATATTCTCACTCTGTCTCTCTCTGGATGCAACAGTGCAGCAACTTTTTTACCTTCTTAAGTACATTATCGCAGAAGTGCCACCACTATTGTTGATGAGCTCGGCCCTGGCCACTGGTGGGTCCACCTTGCATTGTCTCTGTTGAACATGAGGAAAGCTTCTCACAGAAGCCACTCCTGTAGCCTCCCTCTTATCAGAACCTTGCCAACGTTTGAGAACCATACTGCATCTCTTTTTTGATCCTTCCACTTTACCAAAGAGTTTCTTAAATTTTATTCCTGACTGTCCTATGTACAAAGGGGTCATAAGAGCCTCTAAAGAGCCCCCACAACTCTTAAGTTGCCATTTTCTTCTGAATACTGTCCCTTTCCAAGACACCTCATACTGCTTGTGCCTGAAAGAAAACCAGCTCTCACTGAGTGTGAAGCCTTTCCAGTGCTTAGGTCCCTGGTGACCTCTACCCTTGCACACTAATGCTGTAGTTTCATGGGCAATTTTGAAGGAACTGGTTCCCCCATTTTACAGTTTAAGAGGAGCATCACCCTTTCCCTGGTGCTGGCACAGCTATTTATACAGTCATGGACTTCAGTTGGACAAATAGCAGGGGTTAAAGCTAAACTGACCAAAAAAATAGTTGGTTAGTTTTCAGCCAGATTGGTCCTTGACATGTTCAATGTATGGCTCCCCGACAGCTTTGGTAGACATAGGTCAGGGTGGGCTGAGAAGGGAGGAATGAACAACGTAGAGCAGAATCCTTTCACCAGAATGGTAACAAACTGTATTATTTCTTCATGGAATTTTACTGCTGGTATTTTGCTTCATTAGAGACAGTTAAGAAAAAAGCAGCATAACCCAAATCTTATGAAAAGTTTGCTTCCTGAGCATCCATAACATATAGAAATGAAAAATAGAACTGAAAAGTGTTTGCCACCCAAATATGATTCCTCAAGTTACTATTTCAGTGTACAGTATGCTTAATACGGACTAAAGAGCAATCAGTTACATTAGCCACTGATTTATCTGGTCTTAATATTGATCCTCATATGAGCAATCCCACTGAATAAAATAAGATTCTTAACATGATTAAAACCTTCTTCCTGAAGTAAATATTTCTAGGATTAAGCCCCTTATTTGTAGTAAGTTGCTTTGGGATGAGCCATTAGCAAGAGACATCTTCATTTTAAATCAGCTCTAAACTATTATGGTAATATACAAGAGAGATATTAAATTATTTGGCCTCCTAACCTTATTCATAAATGCAAATTTCTGAAAATATATTGAAAGAAGTAGCATTTACAACTTAATCTTTTTTCCAATTAATTTATTTAAAACTAATGTATGGCAAGTGACAATTTTGTGCAGAAAAAATATATAATGAGGGCCAGACGCTATAGCTCTAATTCATATGCATAGCTTTGCTTACATGAACATTCCCATTGGTTTCAATGGACTATTTACACCAGTTCAATGGGATTATTCACATACATAATACTCTATAGTATTTGGGATGAAAGGCACTATATAAATGTAAACTGTTATAAAAATATTAATAACATGCATTTTTACTTAGAGCAAAATAAGCGTTTATCCTGGTAGCCATTGTAGCTGATAAGGTAAATCGTGTTTGAGCTAAGAAACTCCTACTACACATCCAAAACATTTATTTAACTGTGCTACTAATAAGTAGGTTTTTTGTAAAAATACAAATGCACATTTACATGAACAAAAATACAACATCTATTTATGAAAAAGCTTTTGAGAGCTTTTGGATAAATACTATGTATGTTTTCTTATGCCATTAGGGCAATATATTCTTTTTTAGAATAAACAAAATACAAAGGTCCAAATTCATCTCTGCAGTAGTTCTATTAACTTCAACTGAGTCTTACCAAAACCAGGAAGGCAATTTCACACAAAGGGTATCACAAAAAAACTTTACTGCCAACAATTCAAAGGACCAATTTGCAATGTGTTGTGTGCAAGCAGTTCTTCCAAATCAGCATGCAACCCTTCAGAAGCTTCAGAGGAGTTGAATTGCACATTAGGCAATATTCGAGTTTCTCATGCCAAAACCTAGAAATCCACAGTTTTCGTAGATCCACAGAAATTCATAGATATCATTCATAGATTGAAGTAATAATAATAATTAGAGAAAAACTGACAGTCAAGTTACATCTCAAGAACCTTTCCTCAATAAAGTAGTGTATTAAAAAAACTCTGTGGGGACACATCGACAGCCACTGTGACTCTGCAGTCTTCAATTCAAAGTCAGCCAACTCCTAAAGAATAAAAAAGGGGAGAGAAAGCATGTGAGTGATAGACAGATTTGTACCTCCCAAACTAATAGCTGTGCAGTGAATTAAAATCACATAGTCTAGGAAATCAGTCACTGTAATGGAAACAGTCTGCTAATTTATTAGTTATTAGCCTATTCTCTTATTTATTTATTTCTTGCCAATTCTTCAGGATGCCCAGTAAATCAGTCAGTATAATGCAAATCCCAGCAGTATCCCTTTGGCCTGAGAGGCAGACCTTTTTAGGCAACCAGCATGACAACCTAGTGTAACGACATCCTAAGTTTGCGCTAGATGAGGCAGCTCCTCAGCTCTCTTCCCACTTTTTATTCATTCTACATAGAAGAAAAGATTGGTCAGAGATGATGGTTGGAACTTGCCTGCCAAAAAGCTGAGCACTGTCACTTCCATCAGTGATCGCTTGGGCTCAGCCATTCTACCACTGTATTTCACTGATGTGTTTTTATTGTCCCTCTGTGTTGTGTTCCGACCAATTTACAAGGACACAAAGGGGACTGGGCCTGTTCAGCCTTGGGAAGAGACAACTTAGAGGGGACCTCATCAATATATATAAGTATTTGAAGAGAGTGTGTCAAGAGAATGGTCCCAAGCTCTTCTCAGTGGTGCTAAGCAAAAGAACAGAGGAAATGGGCAGAAACTGATGCACAGAAAGCTCCACTTGAATATGAGGAAGAACTTCTTTATTGTGTTGGTGACTGCACACTGGAACAGATTGCCCAGAGAGGTTGTGGAGTCTCCATTACTGGAAGTATTCAGGAACCATCTGGATACAATCCTGTGCCATTGTGCTCTAGGCACACCCTACTTGAGCAGGGAGGTTGGACCAGCTGACCACTGTGGTCCCTTCCAACCTTACTCTGTGAGTCTGTGATTACCATACACCAGTACAGCACAGAGTAGGAAGGACAGAGGTTTGATTTGCTGGGGCCTTGAGTGGCTCCAGTACTGTAAGTCCACATTACAGGTCCAATAGCAGAGAGGTCTGGACAAGGCACCAGTCCCAGGCACACACCATCTGTGTGTACAGAGAACAAACTGGTGGAGGATCCTGCAACCACACTGTAGGTGGACCATACAGATTTTGTCACTGTGTGTCTTCAACTGCTTCCAATTAAAAGGGAAACTTCAAGTGTGATAGTGCATCCAAATGCATATTGCACTGCTCCGTGTATAGTGATAAGGCAAATTTACACCCCAAAAAAGCCTTCCTCTTTACTACATTGACATGCCTAATGGAGACTTTAACCTTCTCCCTTCTTTCTTCCCTACTCTTGATGCTGGTATGGTTATGGTACCAGACAATTTTCACATGTTGTGCTGCACTACTTCTTTCTTAAATACTTCATCCCATGTATCAGACTTGAGAAGATAGAGAGAAGCAATGCACAAGGGTGAAAAGTAAAAAGCAGAAGCTTCTTCCTGACAGGAGCCCTGCCGTATAGACCAGCCCCCATTACATACCTGTCTACATTTTACAAGTACTAATTTCCCAAGCTCATTTGAACTATATTGGACTTTTAAAAGTGAATAATAAATTCTGATCTGAATGAGAACTACAGTGGAATGACTTCAGTCACAGCTGAACTTGACCCAGAAGCCTGATCCATATCCCTCTATTTGTCTTCTTTTCTGGGCTTGTGTTCTAGTTTCAAAAACTCAGAATTCCTTCCAAAGCTTGGAGCCAATGCCTAGTGCTGATAAAGAGAGTTAACAAAGGATATAATGAAT
>JAWWEE010000074.1:127157333-127175267 GCA_035221455.1 Xenops minutus | reverse complement strand
GTTTGCCTTGTTGTTTGGGGGTGGAGGAGTTTATTACAGATTGTTGTTGTTTGGTTCTTTTCTTTATATATATATATATATATATATCTGTGTATTGTGATTAAAAACTGTTATCCTTTCCTATATATTCCTTTTTTTTCCTCTAATTAAAGTTCTGTTTCTAAATTTAAAGGAGAGGGATTGTTTTATTGGCCAACATAAACATCTTAGTTCTTCCCTCGAACTAAGACAGCTTGCCTTTGTTTTCTCCTTCCTTGGGTGAAGAAAGTCACATTTCAAAATATTTTCTTTCAGTTTTTCATCCTATTTCGTAATCTCAACAAAACAAAACAAAATAAAACACAAGTAAACAAACACACATCCCCCAAACCCAAAACCCCAAAGCAGTACATTACTCTAATAAGTATGATGACCTCAAAGATCTTTTCCAACATAGTTGATTATGTGATTCTGTATTTCAAAACTCAAAATTTACTGGTCCCTTCTTCTTTCTTCCTTTTCCCCATTTTGCAGTGGGATAAGATGACTGATCAAATGAAAAGCACAAAGTTAACAGGAAGGCCAAAAGTGAATGGGGATGACAACAAGGAACTGCACAGCTCAGTGAAGACAAAGTAGATCTAATCAAGTGATCTGAATCTCACACAGTTTCAGTCCTGAGGTTAGTGACTGGGGAAAGGCAGCTGGATGCCTGAGATTCATCAGGCCATGGGAATATCCGAAAGGTTAAAAAGGAAGTGTGCTTTGTCCTGTCAAACTCAGCTCAAAGTCTTGGCACACTACAGTCTCTCAGAAAGAACAGGCAGACATATTCCAGTGGGTTCAGAAGGGCCCTTGAAAACCTGCTATTTTCATCAGCTTCATAGAAAGATTGGTATGTTCATCATCTTTAGTGACTCTTTTTGCACAGAACTTCTTTCTGAAAGCAAAGTAATAAGCAGGTAATAAGGAAAAAATTAAAACCACCATTGCTTTGTAACTTAAACTGAAGGTTCCATTGGGTCAATCATGTTTAATAGGTATCACTGAACTGATCTTACATAAAAGTCTAATCTCTTTTGGAAAAATCCTTCCACAAACAAAAATGCAATACTTTTTAATCTTCACAGTCTTGTAGTGATGAGTTCCACAGTTCAAATATGTCTTTAATTCTTCTGGTTGACTTGAGAGTCACTCTTACTCTCTGCTTTTGGTTAATCTTACCTTCCTCCTTGATCTCACTATAAACCCAAATATTTTCCCCATTTTAAAAAAGACTACTCTTCAACTGTCACCCTATTTCTTTCTTGTGTCTTCCATTCAAAAATCTAGAGTTTAAAAATTTTTCTGCATCCTCTTCAATCTAACTTCCACACCACTAAGGCTGGAAAATTGCACTTGAATCTCCCATGAGGCTATTCCGACCACTGAGGCACTGCATAAAACAGAAGCAGTGGCATTAATTCCTCTTCCAGATGTGTTTTCTGTGGGAACAGCAAATTTTCACAAAGCTGCACCTTATAATTCTCTGCACAGCTAGCCTAGAATTCTACTTTTTTTATTTTTTTTTTTTTTTGTGAAACCTACAGCAAACATTGCTAAGACTGCAGCTTGTTTTAATGTTCCATTTAACTTCCTTACATCCATCTGCCATATATTCTTTCATCCTCTGAAACATGTCTTTCTGTCCTGTGCTTGTGCCTCTCCTTGTACACAGAACTCTGCTGTGCAGCTGAGACTCCCAGATGCTACCAAGCTGCAAGCAGTACTAATAACTTCACATCCTGAAATCATTTTTTTGAATGCGGAACACATACAAATTTCCTCTTCATATGCAGTGTTAATAAAATTTTGTCACAGATAAAAGGACACACTTAAAAAAATCCAGGTACTTATTGGAAGGATTCTAAGTATAAATGCCAGCATTTTTAACAAGGCCAAGTGCAAGGTGCACCACCTGAGTTGGGGCAACTCCCAATAAATACAGGCTGGGGAATGAATTGATTGAGAGCAACCCTGCTGAGAAGGACTTGGGATGAGAGGCTAGACATGAGTCAGCAGTGCAGCCCAGAAAGCCAACAGTGTCCTGGGTTGCATCAAAAGCACCTGCTTTGGCCAGCAGGTCAAAGGAGGCAATTCTGCCCCTCTGCTCTGCACTCACGATACTCCACCTTGAGTACTGCATCCAGCTCTGGAGTCCCCAGCACAGGAAGGACATCAATCTGTTGGTCTGGAGGAGGGCCACCAAACTGATTAGAGGGATGGAGCACCTCTCCTATGAGGAAAGGCTGAGAGAACTGGGTTTCTTCAGCCTGGAAAAGAGAAGGCTTAGGGATGATCTAACTGCAGCTTTCCAGTACCTGAAGAAAGCCTACAAGAAAGATGGAGAGAGGGCATGTAGTAACAGGACAAAGGGGAATGGCTTCAAAATGAAAGAAAGTAGGTTTATATTAGATATTAGAAAAAAAATTTCTTACTGTGAGGGTGGTGAGGCACTGGGACAGGTTGCCCAGAGAAGCTGTGGATGCGCCATCCCTTAAAGTGTTTAAGGCCAGGTTGGATGGGGCTCTGAACATCCTGGTCTAGTGAAAGGTGTCCCTGTTCATGGCGGGGGCTTGGAAGTAGATGATCTTTAAGGACTTTTCCAACACAAACCATTTTATTATTCTATGATTTTATCCCATTCAATCGCTCATTTTTACAATAGTTTAGCCCTCTGTTCATGAAAGGGATAAAAGCAAGATATTTTTCCTCCTCTAAAAATAGTTTTGGTGAGAAATAAATCAACTTTTCATTCTCACTGGAAGTTAAGGGCATGGCCATTGTGACTGCTTGACTGCGGTTACCAGCAAACTAGAGACTGAATTAGTGCACACTGAGATGTTCATCATTCAGCTATTTGTTGCCTCTCTATCACAGAACAGCTGTCCCTCGCCATGTATAATTTCTACTCTAGTATGACAAAAGAAAATCAGAGTCCTTAAGACACCAATGGGTCTCCAGTCCTTCAACAACTCTTCCACTCACAGTGTGCTCTATCTTAGTCTCTAGAATGTCTAAGCATCATTCTGCCTGATGCCTAGTTTTGAGACAAAGGGATATCTGCTTATCCATCCATGTCAGTTGTGATTGTCACAGACCTTTCTGCTTGTAATGCATTTTTTATTTTTCTATGAATCTGGGAAAGATTCAAACACAACAATATGAGCAGCTTTGCTCCCAAACATAGAAATAAATGTTATTAACTATTAAGGATTGGAACCACATTATTTACATGCACACAATGAAATACAGTAATCTCAGAAGTTCAAATTCTACGTAAGCACAGAACAAGAGTAATAAAATTATATAATGAATAAATTGAGGAAAAGAAAGACATACAGGTGAGTGTGTGGGAATTTTTGACACTGAAAGGAGAAAATACTGTGAAGACTGACCCTGATCCTGCAGATATTGGTTTGAATAAGTCAGGTCCTCTTTGTAAAGATTTCTTTCAGCACCTGAGGTTCTGAAACCAGAAACATGTGCATTTTTGGCTGACTCTTTCCTTTTAAGAAGCCAGCATAAATGAATCACGAAAACTTTTAAATCTCTGCAAAAATGTGCTTGTAAGCAGAGCAATACCATAAACATCAATGAGTGCTCATTCATGTTGTACTTTTAGTAATAGAATTGCAAGTCACTGTCAGACGATTTGTTTCTATAAGATGTCTCATTTTTCTTACATAATTTAGGCAGCTCAAGGCGTGAGCATTAACTTGATCTAAGAGAAAAAAACCCACTCCATATACAGAATTTTGCCTTATTCTGGAAAAACTCCCCCATGAAAGAATTGATGTGCTTCAAACACCCCACTAATGGTACAGTAAATTACGCTTTCACATTTGGAACATTGTAATAGATTTCTCTACAGAGTGATTTATCATGCAACAATTAGGGACCCTAGGGAATTAGATGACCATTTTAAATTTTATCAGCTTGTTTCAATAAACTGTTAATGTGACCCTAATGTTTGGGAAGCACTTTAATATAATCAGATTTCAGTTGTTCAATCTACTGACATTAATGGCTACCTCATTAATCATAGGATTCTCACTGAGACCTCAGAGGCTGTGCTAAGTTCAGTGGACCAGCTCTTACAATAATAAAAACAACAGGCAATTTTCAGCAGGGAAAAAAAAAATCCCACTTTAACTGCAAAACATTGGGTTTTGTTATCCTCCAGGAGTTGACAAGGTCATTTAATAGTCCCTGAAAGCTTGGAAAAACAATATTTTTGTGTAGCTCAGCTTTATTTGTAAATTGGTCAATTAAAAATTACACAGTCATAAGAACTGTGATCTTATGCTGTAAACAAACAGTGCACCCTAAGATGTAAAATATGGGAGGAAGACTGTGTAATAGCCCATGTACAGTTGGATGTTATGATTCAGAATATCTACCCCATGTACCCAGTGATGTTTCCTCCCTGAGAGCACTTGTATTCCGTGGTGATGGCTCTCACCTTGCCAAATATGCCACTAATTACTAATAAAGCATATCAATCTGTAAGGCATTACCAGAATACTGCAGTGGCTTCCCTGCCATCACTGTCAAAATATCTTGTCCCAAGAATTTAAAGGAAGATCATACCAAAGGCTTTGTATCAGATAGGGTGTTAGAATTTGTGTCTCAAGGTCCAAGGAAATTTTTATGACTGCCCTTATAATGGCCTTGACTGCAGGTTGTCCTTATGGAATATGATAGGAAACACAGAATATTTCAATGCAAACCCTGAAGAGATACAGACACGGTTCGAAGGAATGTTGAATTCTTTGCCTGAACAGATGAACAGCTAAACTTTCAAATATTTATTTTCTCTCATTCAAAATGTTAGTAAGAAGAAAGGGGAGGGTAATGGATGTGAGGAGATATTAAAACACTTTCTGAAAAATTAAAACAGCAACAAAAATTACTAGTATCATTAAAAACTGTAAACTCAATTCAGTAAAAGGACCTTTTCCCTTCTAGTTGCACAAGCACGATTAGCAGATGATGAACTGCTTGTCAGTCTTTGATGCACGGCACAATGGTGGAAACTTCCATTGCCTCTGAAAGAAAATATTTTTTCTAATAAAGTATCTTCTGGAAATGCAGGAGCCAATAAATGCTCATAACTCTAACACACAGTCTGAGAATATCAAACAGCATTAAGTACTGAAATGGTTAATTTTAAAAGCTAATTTTAATAAGTCTTTGTTTCTTTATTGATCATGCAATCTAACTTGGGGATATATAATTAATAAGTTATTCACCTGACAGTGAATATGGTTAATGTGTACCTGGTTTACTTGCTGAGTTAATCTGTTCAAAACAGGAACTTGGTTGCAAGCCAAAGAGGATATGGACAATATTGACATATTTATCTAACAGTTTGTTGGGGCTTTGAGAAAATTAGTTTTACAAGGTTAGAGTGTCAGTTCTTCAAGATATTAGCAAGGGTCATGCATTTTGATTCCTACTTCATTTAGTAATGAAGTTAACAAAGACCACTAAATTAAGTCTGCTTTTCTAATGATTTTGAAATACAAAAATATGACTTTGATCTTATCAGATAAATGTGTTAGGAGGAAATGTTAGCAGCATTTTGAATAAACTGGAAGGCAGCAATATAAAGCCATATAGCAGAGGTGACTGTTTACATAGCACCCAAGAAAGGGATGTAGCATTCCCAGATATGTTTTCAATATCAGTGAAAAAAGCAAGGAAGAGTAAAAACCCCTGTATCACTAAGTCTACACCCTGACTGTCACAAACACCATACCAGGCCCTTTCCTTAACATCTGTCTTAAAAAGGGTCAGATTTATTGCTACAAATGCTTCCGTTGAAAGCTACTCTGGTCCTTCTGCTCTCAAATGATTAGAAATCTTCTTAATAATCAAACAAAAGTCATCTATGGTGAATTTTATCATTGTATTACACTTCCATAAACACATTACCATACTTTTTGCTATTTGAATAGCATTATCCTCTAGCTTAAATGTTTTCCTACCAGGCATTCCCATTTCCTTGACATATATCCCAGCAAGCTCCAGGTCTTCTGTTCCACTGCCGTACAAAATATGTCTTATTTACCTGAGAATCCAAAGCTTTTCCTTGTCTGTTCCAGATTCACCTAATTTTTCTGGAACATGGCTGGTGAATCTTGCAGAAGTGGTCTCATCAGAAGAGAACCTAATATTGGTGTGCAGAGAGCTATGACAAACACCTAATGGAGTAGTGGATTTATAATCACTATAGAAAAGAGGACTCTGATATTAAAGACTGTGAGCTGCTGTTCTGAACTAGGCAGGTGCACATATGTGCGGCTATAGTGGAAATCATATGAGGAGGACAATTAAAGAAAGTCATGATGCAAGCTATTGAATTACAAGTTCTAAGAAGCTTATCTTCTGTAGGACTTTTTATTTATCAGGAAAAACCCTACAAACCAACCACACCATGCTCTCCCAACTCCCCTCCCTCCCCCCCCCCGCCCCGAGATAATTTCAAAGGAACAATGTGCAAGAGTTGGGATTAGCAATGGCAGAAGTACGGCAGTGACAGCCAGCTAAAACAGCTGAAAAGGTTCTGTAATACAGGACCTCTCTATACTGTGCAAATGCAGGAACAAAATGGAGCAAAAGAGTTTCATGGAGGAGACTGGGGAGGGAAAACAATAACTATCAGAGAATGTAACACAACTGAAGGCACAGGAGATCAGAATGAAGATACAGGAAAATGAACACCACTACAAATTTTGGAGAGACTAAGTCACTTTAATTTTTATTAAAAACCTTATAAAATTTTCAAGTCATAATCTGTTAGTGATTATGTATGTGGCCTTGGCTGATGGTCCAGTGTAGGAGTTACCTGATGTATGGCTTTAGTGTGAAATGTGACATTTTTAGTACATGTTATCGGCAGTGATCCATCACAGCATAATATGTAAGATTACCCACTGGAACCTAGTCTTTTTGCTTCAGGTGATTTTATTTATAGTTTGTGCAGACACAGATGAGGCAGTGAATCTAGGCTAGCATTGGAAGAGTTGAATAAATGAAGCACCTTCCTTCTGGATCGTGCTTTGAGACAGAGAAGATACTGACAGCTGAGCATCTCACGTAGAAAAACTATGGCAGGCTTTAAAGGGACACAACTCCAGGACACAGGTCTGGCTGTTTGCTCAGGGTTTTGAGAGAAATTGAGAATAGTAAAGGTTGGAGTTTCAAGGGAGGATGGCATTGCTTGTATTTAATTTATTTTGCTCTTTATGATTGCTCTTTGTGAAGAAATGGCTTTGAACTATTAATTATATATTTTGCTTTTATCAGAGCACAGACCTGTTGCCGCTTCCCTTTCTCCTGCAGTCCTCACTTTACTGCTTTTTTCCTTCTCTTACCTGTCATCTTCCACCCTGGCACTAAAGAGTCTGGAGCTGAATCCAGAGCACAGAAATGGCTCTGATTCCCTTCCCATTCAATATCGATCCAAATAAAACTTTAAAACGGCATCCAGATCTTAGCTTAGGGTCTGCCTCTAGCACAGAAGAAAGCAACACATCATGATTAGCCACGGAGGGGCATTTACCTCAGGCAATCTTTCACACTAAAGAAGTTGCTCCCACTTTAGCAGGAATGTTTTTGTATGGGGAAATGAGCACTAGGAATGGAAGCAGCAGCAACTTGGGAAGAAGTGGAGTCTGTGCAGAAAGGATGATGAAGATGCTAAAGATTAAGAGCCTGGATGCCTCTTGATGCACCAGGTATAAATGTCAGTAATTCTCATTAGGTTTAATGTGAATAACAGTCACAAATCCCCTGAGGACTAAGAGAAGAACAGGTTCCTTAATGTTTCCATGAGGAATACTTAGAAACCTTCATAAAACATTCATATTTGATGGAAAGGAAAACCTACTTTAATAAAACATGTTTACCACTATTATACAATCAGCAGTTGGTATTTTATCTAGTATTATCTTGAGTATAATGTATAACATACTTGCATTACCATTATATATTATTAGGTTAAGATCGCTCTACTTCATATTGTTGGTTTGTTTATCTAACATTACCAGTTCATTTTACTGTAACCTCAAAATGGAACATTTTAACTGAGTAAGCCAGAATGAACCCAAGTTAATAGAACTGTCTTTTTTCCTTCTCTAACACCCTATTTCTGAATGTGGCTTCAAAGGCAGACATCTGTACCACAGAACTGCTGAGTTTGAAGCATTTGTTTTTTAAGGTTTATTTTACTGCCTTAAAGAAGGTCAGAGTTAGGTTGGGGTCCCTTGTTGTGAGCACTGAATAAATGCAGCAGACTTTCAGAGGGCTAGTTTTCTGACTACAAAGGTGTGTCCCAAGACACCTGATGTGCCCTAAGGTATTTCACTTGGCTGCTTCAGAAGGCAAAATATCCTTAAGGTTCTGTTCCTTATGTGCCAGTCCTGGGGGGAGGCTCTTAACACACCACAGCATGTATTAGATGCCTATGTTCAGGCAACTTAATCCCATCTTTAAAATGCCTGCTGCTTCCAGAATATATCCAGGGACATTTGCTTGTGACTGCACACCCTCAATGTCCTGTGGCAACAGAATGGCACAGAACATCCATAAAACAAAGCACACAGCCACTGAAAATACTCAGGGTTGCATATACGCCAGTATTGAAATAGATACAAACAATTCAGAGGAGAGCAAGAAAAGCAAGCACTGCTCCATAAAAACTTTTCTTTCTCCCAATGCAATTATCTTCATACAATATTCCAAGTCAAGCTCATGAGTATCTATTGTTGATGAAATTTACTTAGCATAGACTATTTTTAACTCCTGTGTGTACATTTTAGAAATCGAGCATAAAATCTGTTCAGTTCCTGTGCAGCTGGGTAAGTACAGGTGTGTGATCCCCAGTGTTTTATATACCTTCTAATGATTGCTGGCATTTCAACCATTGTAAAAATAACAGTAGTACACACTTAAAGCTTAAATATCATGAGTAAAATCTGCAACACTTCTTGAGGAAATGTTAAAATGTTCAACATCCATGTTCTCAACAAGTAAAAAACACATTATAGGGCTACATTATGACCAGATTATATCTATTAGTTACTGCTGTGCACCATGTAAATCTCCAGATTCCCCTGGGAAATGAGAAAAATCATTTCAGACTTCAATAACTAACAATCAGTTATTGCTCTGGGCAATAATAAAGCTGAATGCAATTACCTAAAGTGAAGTTAGCAGTGTAACAAATGAAATACAGATTTCTTTCTCTCCTAAAATAAATGTAGCATCTCCTCATCACACACTACTGCATGGTATAATAGGGTCTTCTAAACAGTGTTTTGTCTGAACAGCCTATTTAAGATTTGAAATATATGTGATTAAAACTTATAAAAGTTACTTTTTATGACATCACTTGCATGATTAGTACTGGAAAAAGACTAACGGCTATGAAACTGCTAAAGTAAAGCAGTCATTCCAGGAAAACAGATTTCAAAACAAGATTCTCTGCTCCCAGTAGTACTCCTCTTTGCACAGTAAAGACAATTTACCCCAAAAGGGAAATAGAAAATTTCTGTTCATAAAATGCCTTTGATCAGATTTTTCTCAAAACGTGTTAGAGCTGTAAATGCAGCCTTTCAGTCTCCATACTTATCCTACCTCCTGTCACATTAATTTATTATTTATTCTGCTAACATGAAAATGTTCAGTCTGTCAAGGAGGAAGAAGTTTTTTTTTATTTTAAGCTGATTTTTAAAAGAAGTGTTTGAGAACTGAAGTCCCTAGAAGCTAGAACTTCTCTTAACTTAGCACTGGATTGCATAATATAAAGCATATACATAAACATTTGCAGGATGAGGGGTTTTGCATATAACTCTGTAATGAATAATATTTTCATCAAGAATGAAGAGATTAGACACTGTATAAAAGAAAAATGCATACAAAAATATTAATTACTAAGAATAATACTGTTTTCAGCTATACTACTTTTTGCTATATTATGTAAGGTAAGTATTAATTCTCCATGCTGAAGTATTGCTAATTAATTATTTGCAAGTACTTTCTTTTTGTCACTACAGAATTCAATTATCCTGGAAAAGATTTGCCAGTAGAAAGTTAATCCTAATTCCTGATCTTTTGAAAAGACAGCTTTTTATTTATAAATACAGATTGGGCTTGAACCAAGGACATTCCAGTTATATCAAGCTACTCAAGGCTATTTTTATACCTGATGTTGAAGAAATAGCCTCTTATTATGTAACTGGGTAATATTTTTATACTTTATACTAAACCAGTGTTGACATCTTTTAACAGCTCGTTGGAAGCTAATGACTGCCCTTTCAAACTGTGTCCACTATTTTGTTGCTGCAAGGTAGCTCATTAATGTTACACGAAGTTCATTTTCAGATATTTTCAGGTAAAGAATATCTTTCTTGTTGTATATTTATATGGTGCATAGTTCCATATAATTAGTATTATCAGTATTAGTCATAATGTATTTACAAAATGTGTTGAAGCAATTCCAGTCAGATCTGGCTGCCCTTCATTTCATACATGTTTTATTGGAATAAAGATATTGAAAAGATGTCTCACTTTGACTGTACTAATCCTGCATATGCTTTTTAGGTACTTTTAGCTTATTTTACATAATTCTAATAATTCTGATACAAATGTCATTAAAAAAAAATAAAAATTAAAATCCGTGTAGCCATTAAAGCATGGCAGCATCAAGAAGAGCCCTGATATAAGTAGCTAGGATAAAACACTACAGCATGAAGCTGCATCAGTTCAGTTCAGTATTGTCTCAGCAAACTGGAACAGTGCTTGGCAACTATTTGTAAGGTTTGAAAAGTTCCAGATTCTTACTGCTCTAGTCTTATTTTACCCCTGCAAAACAAGGAGAACAGGGATGCTCTCCACAAATGCTGTCCACCATTATGAGCTCAAGATTCGTTGTCCAAACTCTGAGTCTAATAGCATTTAGATAGTTTCCACAGGGTAGAATGAAACTCAAAACCCCCTGTTGCAGTGAAGGGGAATTAAGGAACTAATTTTTGGACTCATGGCCAGCCAGGAGACACGGGCTATGTCTGTACTTTAGTGGTTTGAAGTGCTGACAGTGAAAGCATCCACATTATTCTGGAATTCAGGCTGTGTAAAAATCCCATCTGCTTTTCCTCACAGGTGATGCCAGGATCTTTCTAGGAAGGATCCTTCTGTCTTGTGTCAATCATTACCAAAGGGATAAGGTGCTGGGATGGATAGCCTTGCCAGGCACAGCATGCCAGCCACACAGCAAGGGAGCTGGTGCCCACGTGGCTGCAGTGTACTTGCCGTCTTCCCTCCTAACAACAAAAAAGGACGAGTAGCAAACACGGTCCAGAGGACAGTGTTGAGGTTGCTCCCACACTTCAGTGGCCTGTAGCCACAATGCATCCCGTCAACTAGGCAAAGGTTGTCAAACTAAAAGACTTGCTTTCTAATTGTGAATTTGTTATTAAACTTATTAGAGAATTTTGGCAGTCCACTTGTGTTTGTGGGAAGAAATGGTGAAGCATGACTTTCCAAATAACAGAACAATAGAGCACACTTAAAGATATTAGAAATAGATGGTGAACCAAAAAAGTAGCTATTATTGAAGATACACTTCTAATGAGCTTTTGAAAGGAATGACAGCTGGGCATGTGTACTTTAAGATGTTTGCTAAAGCTCCATCTAGAAATATATTTTGATAAAAAATGAGAACAAAAAGGCTGGCATATAACAACATTGGAGACGGAATTAATACAGTGACAAGAGTCTGTTGTTAATCTGGAAGCATTAAACCATTTTTACATGAACCAAAACAAAAAATTACAAGTGATACTTAGAAAGGTGAGAAGCTTTATTCTGAAAAAATAAAAATGTGAAACTATTAAGGTCACTGCTTCTAAATGATTCAAGGCAGTTTGCCAAAGCAAAGCTTTGACAAAGCACATACTTAGATGTTGGATATAAAACAATGTAATAAAGTAATACCCAGGGTTAATGAGATGCTTCAATTCTGAATTTGTCACTGACTGGGTAAGTTTTTGAATAAATTATGTCTTCTATCATCTGTATTTTGGAAAGCATTTTGATAAATTAAACAGCAGCAGACAGCTGTAAAAATTATGTGAGAGCTGAAGCAAATGCCTAGTGGTAAGAATCTCAGTAACAGGTCTTAAATTTTAGTAACTCCAGTTTATTAAAAGGAGAATTATACTCTGGTCTGATTACAGTGTATAAGCACCTTCACAGTGAGAAGATGCTGAAGATTTCTCTGATAGATAAAGACAAAAGAGTTAATGGCTGAAGGCTTTCTCTGGAAGGAACAGCTTTCTTTGGCTGTTATTTATTGGGTTGTTGATCTTAATTACAAACAAGATTAATCCTAGGAACAAACCACAGCAGAAATATGTCTGATTCTCCATCTCTGAATTTGCACATCTCCTTCACAGAGTGTACAAGATATTTTGTTCAGACTCGTGTCCCCATGTTCAGCAAACCACAGCACAACAGTGGGTTGGTAAATTTTAATAGCACAGGATGTACAGACTGTGAGATCAAATGATCTAACTTTCTCTTTTCACTGTAAACTATGAATCTGGGGAATGTAGACACAACTGTATACTTGTCTGTGATAAACTAAGCTTTCTCTGAAATACATGTAACCTGTCATGATGAGTGAGACAAACCTCTGCAGGAGCCATACTTACTTCAGGCTGGATCATTTAGTCATTTAATTGAATGATCTTGTCAACTGTCCATAAAATTTATTGATTATATAAAAGTCTAACATTGTCCACATAAAACAAACATTAAGCGAGGAGAAATATTAGCCTTAATCACTAACTATAAGAGAAACGCTACTCTGATGGCAGTAACCTTAAAGTAACAGAAAATCTTTTGCAAAAAAAGAGGTGAATGTCATATTTATCCACTCAAGATGCAAATCTATACACATACAGAGTTTTATCATACTCTAAAATATGGAATTTCTGGCTGAATTATAAATTACTGCCAGGAAAGAAAAAAGTCAGGGCTCATTCATAGGGCACATTGGGCAGCAGCTGGAGGAGGCTGCAGGGCAGGAATCGGCCCTGCCAGCAGCACCCATCAGCACACAGCACTCGTCATGATGTGTGGAGCTGGGCAGATAACTGGGTCCACTGACCATCCCAGTTAAGGCAAAGCAAGGAAGCAGGTCCACGGTGCAGCAAAGACCTCTGTTTTTAACCTGCTGCCTGATTTTTTTTTTCTTTTCTTCTTAGTTTTGGGAAGCAGCAAACAATTGCTCCTTATTTACACTCTCTGCAAGCAATGACTTTGTTTCTCTTTCTCATGTTATCTCTTTTCCAGGATGAAGACTGTTCATCAGTTTAATCTTCTCATCTACAGTAGCCAAATCTGATCATTCTTGTTACTCACCTCTGTAATGTTTTTAGGTTTTATGTCTCCTTCCTGAGACATGGTGACAAGATGTAGCATTCAAGATACATGATGTGGTATAGTAAGGACTTCTGTTTTGTTCTGTTCTCTCTTCCTTTCTAAGCAAGTCTGATTATTCTGGTTTGATTTTTTTGACCTGTGCTAAGGACTGACCCAATCCTTTCAGATAACCATGTACAGTGACTTCAGTATTGCTCTCTTCACTGGTAATACAGACACAGAAGTAAAATGAACTCTGCCAAAGGCTGATCCTGGGCACTTACGATATGATCACCTGTGCTGCTAAATAGCTACAAAGTCACCAACACAGTGTTGGCTTATGTGAGCCAGCCCTCTTCCAAGCTATTCCCAAGCATGGTTCAAACTTCCTGAAGCTCGAGTGATGCTCTAAGAGGAATGACTACTAACAGGTATCTGGCATGTCAACACACTGTTCTGCAAGGTTGGAGTAATATTGTGGGCATGTGCCATGACCTCAGTGTTAAGAGGCCTTAGTAAAACTAATGTGCATGTATGTTCAGGTGACAAAAGGAAGACTAGGAAAAATGTGCGCCCATTGCTCAGTGAGACAGATGCTCTGGTTACATAGGACTTGGTAAAGGTTTAAGTACTGAAGGATGCCTTTGTCTCAATCTTTACTAGCAAAATGAGCCTTCATGTTCACAGGTCCCAGAGACCAGGGGAAAAGGTTGGAGAAAGGCAAGGCTGGAGCACTTCTTCCGCTCTTTCTACTTCATTAGATGCAAAGCCTAGATTTCAAGTCCCACCCTTGCTAGGATAGGTCCCTAAAAATTCTGCTGTTGGATAACTGGGTATATGACAAACAGCTCTCTGTTTATCCTACTGATGTGTTCAACTCTGCATTAGCTAATGGAACAGTAGTGTAGAAAGCGGGACAGTGCATACTTCACTTAAGGCACACATCTGGGATGGGAGAGAATTAAGCTCAAGTTCTGACAATAGATATGATATAGAATAAAATATAGGATATATATAATTAATTATATATGTTATATTTATTATACTATAACTTTATACATTCTCTTACAAATAATTTATAAAATTGTAAATATGTTTTTGTTTTCTGGATGACCACACTAATATTTGGAGGCAGAGAATTTGTTTGGTTCATTTTGTCATCACAAACCCCACATTCATTGTTGGAATATGAGCTTTTTCTTTGATCCTATAACAGTTAACTATTACATTGATACCTAATCAGAAAATCTTCAGATGACAGTTGTTCAGATGTAAGAACTGCATGTATTACACAGAATAATATTTTCAAGTAGTGTATTAGAAAAAAAATCATGTATTATAATGTTGCCAATCTTCAGTTGGTATCGGGATATGTATCTATCTATCTATCTATCTATCTATCTATCTATCTATCTATCTATCTATCTATCTATCTATCTCTAATATTATCATTGAGGTGAGGGGGATGTTGAAGTGTCCAAATTCAGTTCATAAGACTAGAATAGCTTACCCCATAAGAAATCTGTTAATATTGTACAATGTAACTAAGGGATTTTTCCTTTTCTTATTCTGCAATGTCCCCAAACAAATCACAGCTTACCTCTGTCTTGTAATAGGGCCTGTTCCAAAGATTTCTGAAATTTCCAATTGACTCAACAGGCTTTGGGTCTGGCCATAAAGTAGTAAAACCTTTGAGGAATGTTTATAGATAACCATTTAGTCAGTGCCGGCTTAAGGAAAGCAAAAGGAAATAAATTAAATGTATGTTCCAGTGACATAAGTCTCATGAAGAATTAACTAGGATAAGCACTTATTCTAGCTGGTGCACTGTAGATCTGAACAATGCAGACAAAAATAATAATTAAAACATAGCTTCATGCTGAGATGAAACTTTCAAGAGTGTCTACTGTGTTAAGCTTATGATTTTTCTGGTTTTGTATTTGCAAGCATAATTATGTCCCAGAGGCAACAGGAGCTAGTGCCTGTCAGTCCCCATTTACCCTCCTATAGGAGATTAATTTCTTTACACAGAAATCCAAAAGTTGATGCCAGAGCAATAATAATAACGTAAACAAATCTTTTACTCTTTTAATCTGGAATGCATAATTTAATGGCATAGTTGTATAAATAATGAAAATATCACATCTACCTGAGACAATTAAGGGTAATCTGAAGGTAACATTTAATGTAGTATTGATTTACCATAACAAGAAAGTGATGGCAGACACCTGTATGGATGACAGCAGTTACAAAAATGCTACCAAGTCCATCAATACAGATTAAGTATGGGTGGGATGGAGCAGACTTGATGGCTCAGAGTCCTGGTAATGGAATATGGAGCCTTTCACCTCCAGCACACCGACTTGAGCCAGCCTAAGTCAGTCTGTCACTGAAAGTCATTACCATCAGATGGTTCAGTGAAATGAGTTTGTCCAAATGGCAGACAGTTTGTGTCACAAAATGCACCATCTATCATGACTGACACCACGTTAAGATTTTCAGCTGGAAGGCTGGAAGGAGAGAGGATAAGCTCTGCATTTTTTTCCGCATTCCCTGAAGGATGCATGGGTAAGGATAGTTATCTGGGCATTTCAAAATGTTTAATTTTAGGGACAGCGGAACCAACCACTAACCTAACATAGAGCAAGAGGAAGGTACTTGTGCTGAAGAAATTGCAACTTAAATGTAAGACAAGACAGGCAGAAATAGTAAATATGGGAGAAGCATGATAGGAGTAGGCTCGGCACACCAGCAGAATCAAGTTACAGTAGCTATCCTGCCGTAGGTCTCTTTTGGATGGATTTGAGAGTAACAGTGTCATATCGGGAAAACAAACAGGATTTGTTTAAAAAAAAAGTGCAGTGGAAGCCAGAATTTTAGGTTAGTTGGAGGCAAGAAGAAACATATAAAACCTAAGTGAAAACAAGACAGGATAGGAATAAAGGATTTCAAAATGAGGGCTAAGTGTGTTCAAAGTAGGCGGAGAGATGGGAAACACTGGATAGATGCAAAGTGAGGAATTACATGGATAAAGGGATGAGCTAAGGCGATTATTTCTTTCAGCAGCAATTCTGGTTGGATATGAGAAGAGCAAGACTGTATCTGTCAAAGCCACCAGAAATGACATTGTTAGGAGTGACAGGAGCATAAAGAGAGTTTTAGCTTTCTGATTAGATGGGGAATATTGTACCTTTAGAAGTTCTGGAGTAAGGTATTACCTGAAAGATTTAATGACAGTCTGAAGAGCAGTCCCAATCAAATTGCTGTTTTATTGGCAACAACTAGGCTACACTTCTGAATGAGAGAAGGGGTAAAACTCTTACTCGGTGACGGCAAAATTAATAGAACAAAAATAATTAAGAATGTTCTTTCATAGCTCTGGGCTCAACTTGGTGGATAGACATACATGAGATGACATTAAGTTAGACAGTCGTTGTTGCATTTTGGAGAAAGAGTTTTCTGAATGTTACTTTAATCCATGTTGTCAACTTGGAACAAAGATGTTGAACATCATTTTCCAACCTTTTGTCTAAACTAACTGAACTCTAAAATCACTAAAACTACTTCTTGGCGCTTTGCAAAAGCTAAATAAGAAAGCCTATTTTCAGTGGTCTCAACTGAACTTCTATTAAAAAAATGTCATAAATCATACACTTGAAAACCACTGCATAGACAGAGAACAGATTCTTGTCAAATTGTGAGAGTAAACTGAAGATCTTGTGAAGGAATGAAAAACAGGAGGAAAATAAGGAAAAGACAGTCATTGAAAACAATATCTGATACATTTTCTTCAAAATTTTGTGAGATAAAACCATGTAAGGTAAAAATACTTCTGGAGTTTTAAATTCATCTGCTCAAGGGATATGCCACAAATTGATGAGTGTGGCAAGATCCATAAAAATTACTCTGATTGACATACATTTCAGTTATAGTTACATTATAGCAATGGCATCCTTTCTGCATTTATACCTGTAAGTGAGTGATTTAAAATATCTGCATCCATGCTGCTTATCCCACAAAACACAGCAAGTCTGTCAGTAGTACTTTATACCACCTAAATGTAAACTGCCCTTCTGACCATTCCATTCTGAACAGTGTGAATGCCTTCTCTGCAGAAGAAACCTCACAACGGGAAACAAACATTTTTCCCATAAAATGAGGATTAAGAAAATGAAACAGTGAAACTAAAAATTTGAAACTTCTCAGTGCTCCTTTTCATGAAGTTGTAACTCCTTGTGATGTCTTTACAGATTCAGTATTGAGGTTGCTGGGCATCCACTGGTTTATTACTTAGAAGAATAACTTGGTGATGAAATTAATATTGTGATTAGATGAACTTGTGTGCAGATTTGGTCACCACAATGTAAGAAACATATCAGAGCTATTAGAGAGTGTTCAAAGAAGAGCAACAAAGATGGTGAAGGGCCTTGAGGGGAAGCCGTATGAGGAGCGGCTGAGGGCACTTGGTCTGTTCAGCCTGGA
>JAWWEE010000074.1:127086078-127155948 GCA_035221455.1 Xenops minutus | reverse complement strand
CCGCTGCCCGCCGCGGCGCCGCGCTTCCATTGGCCGGCGGGAAGCGCTCGCCTCCGCCATTGGCCGGAGCGCGCTGCCAATCGCGGCGGCCCCGCCCCCGGCGCGCGGGCCGAGGAGCCGGGACGGGGGGCGGCGGCGGTGGCGGGGCCATGTTGGGCGGGGGCGGGAGCGGCCGTGCCGTGCCGTGCTGTGCTGTCCCGTCCCGGGGCCGGTGGGGCTGCCCCACCCGCGCAGAGCCCCCTTGGCCGCCTGGGCTGCTTCCCCGCAGCGTGCGGATGGTGCCGCGCCGCGTCCCTCACCAGGTTACCAAACTGGAGGGAAAGAAACCCCTCACGGTGCTGGAGGCCCGGCCCGGGCCCGCGGGCGTGGCTGAGAGGGCGGGAGCCTGCGGTGCTTCCATGAGCGGCTCTCAGATCGGTCGGCCCTTTCCCTCGGGAGCACGTGTGGTGCCGTGGCAGCGGCCAGTGCCGTGCGGTGGGTGTGCGGCCCCGGCTGGCCGCAGTGCCCGCAGTGCCCGCAGCCCGGCCCCCCGCGCTGTGCCCCGGCCACACACGCCGGGCCCGAGCGGGGCGCGGCACGGCCCGCTGGGGCTGGGCAGTAAATCTGGCACAGCCCGGAGCTGCTGAGCCGGCTGTGTTTGCCTTCCAGGCGTGATGTGTGCCGGGTACATTGGGCTCCTTTGTGTTTTCTGCAGAGTGCGCTGGTCGTGCTCGCGCTCAGAAAATCCTGGACGGAATTACGTGAGAATATGTGAGCTGCAAAACTTCTGAATGTGAGGTGTTGGCAGGGGATTCTGCCACCGTGTTTGTGTGGCTCGCTAGCTGCTCCACCTTCCATCAGCCTTCACAGTTAGGAGGACAGAGCACAGCAGTACCAGAAAGCCCCTTTGAAAGACCTTGTGGTTTAACTGGATTATATATGCAGCATGCATATTCACAGTCAGTATTTCAATTACTTGTCATATAGATTTCGAGTTGTTCCCTGTTGAGGACCAGGCTCATTCCTAAAGAGCTAAAGATTTGAAAGCGGACCTGTTAATAAAAGATAGATTGACTTTCATCCAGCCTTTGCTACTGATACATGACTTCCGTAGTGGAAAAATGTATAAAGTCGTATTTAAAGGATACACAAAATTCTATAAATATGGGGAAAATTGAACCAGTTCTTAAGTGCTGTTTATTGGCATGTCATCCTTGGCTGAATCTCTTAACTTTTTGGTCCCCAACAGGCTGGGAACAAACTTAATTGTTCAGAAAATAGCTTGTCTGCTATGTAAGGAAAAATTTGGCCAATTGTTTTGTTGGCATGATTATCTTTGGTCATGAATTAGTACAATTTGCCCTCTAGGGCTTTTTTTCTGTCTTTATGGAAGACGTGAAGATGCAAGCCTACTTCAGGCCAGTACTGTACTTGTGAACATAAGGAAAGCAAAGTGTTGACTTTGAAATAAATTAATACAAGCAGTTGACACTGTTTTTTAAAGGGAAGTTGCTCACTTATTTTTCCTTCAATATGTAAATCTGTTTTGTAATTTATTTTCTAATTTGTACTTCCATAATTTATGTATAATCTTCTAGCTAAACCTGTTTGAGCAGGGATAGAAGAGCACAAGTAGATGACCTCAAGAGGTTCTTTTCAACATCAACAATCCTGTAATTCTGTGAATTTGATTTATTAATGTAGCCAGGTAGAGATTATAACAAGGTTCTACATTGATTTCTTAGTCTGCTGATAGTAGTATTTTGTATCTGAAAAAACAATATAGAAAGTACTCAGTTACTGTTTCAACACAGATGTAGAAGCTCTTCAGATATTTAGGTTTTGAAAGATTACTTCAAATCACTAAAGCAGAGATTTCTGTTAACATTGGTAGAACTTTTCATGTATCAAATTGCATACAAAGACATGTTTCTGTTAAGTCATATAAAACAGGACTATTCCTTCCATTTCAAATGAGCAGCTGAGTTCCAGAGTTTGCTTACTGCATCACATTGAATGACCATGATTTTTCCATACATCTTCCCTTAAGAACATACTTTAGCAACACTTAATATTCAAGGAGATACATACTTTCTTCATAAAATCATGAGTAAAGGCAGTGATTTTATTTTTTTATTTGGTTGTTTTTGTTTTTCATAGACTTGAATGATACAGAGTGAGTTTATATGCCTTGGAAGATTCCACACTCACTTCTGCCAGTCCTGTGACTTCATAGCTCTAGTCATTACACTCTGCAGCCTCTTCAGAGACGGAAGCCAGTTTTTGTGCCATTTTTGTAGCAGGTACGGGAAAATCCTCCACGTCACTGTTGGTCACAAATACAGAATGGAGACTAATCATGTAAGCTAATCTGTTAACCTGTGGTACTGCCCAGTGTACCTTTAGGATTTACTTAGTTCAAATATTTCAGCCAAATCCCACAGCCCAGTCTAAAGGGCAACTTAAGCTCAGTGTACTTTATGGCAGTAGCTCCAGGAAACATCCAGTTTTAGTAGATGCTACATAGAAAACAAGACAAGGTTTTTTTATTATTTTTTGCAGTGCAATGAAGATATTTTCCTTGAATTTTTTCTGTGAAATTTGTTTTGTGAGACCATGAATTCATTTTGGTTAAATAATTTTAAGTATCTCTCAAAATTAATCAATGCCATCAAGATTTCTTATGGTTAATTGCAGTTAGATTTTTAGTTTCTTTGAGATTCTTAGAACTAGGAAGTTGCTTTGTATTTGTTGGGTTTTTTTTTCCTTTGCAATATTATCATATTAATCTAAACTTTTCATTAGGCAAGACAAGCTATGACTTACAGCTGAGGTTAGAAGTCTTTATATATTGCTTTGGTGTTCTAATGTTACAAAATGAAATTGTCAGTTAAAAAACCCTAAACCAGTTTAATATCATCCTGAATAGCCGAGTCACCCTATTAAGTACTTACAAAGTGAATAAACACGTTATGAGGTGCATAGAGAGAATGCAACATAGATGGTTGTAAGGTGTAGACAAAGAAGCCAATGATTTCCATTTGCAACAGAAGTCTGCCCCAATCTTCTGACTCTCGTACAATACTACTGTTGTAATGCAGTTACTCCTGGGAAACTGGACTACGAAAGTCAATGTTTTCTGACACAAACTCTGCTTTAAATTTTTCCTGCTCTTGTGGATTTTTTCACTTGTTTGCAAGTTTACTTTTGATTGAGGAAAAAATGTGAAGAGATTTATGGAATAAATACTAGGTGTCTTTTTTTAAAATAAAAAATGAAGTGCTTTTCAGTGAATAGCTATGCTCATTTCAAATGAAGTCTGCAGTGATTAAATATTAAAATGATCCATAGTTTAAATTAATATAAAAACTTTTCAGGAGATTATTAAAAAGATTAACATTATTAATGTTTTAATACTTCCATAGTTTATCAATCACAGCCACACAGAAACTGTTTTTAGTTACCAAGCCGATTATCCCATATATTATGGCAGTATTATCTGCAGCGTGTCTTATGTATCTTACAGCTCTTTAGTAACCAGTTTTATCCTTGAAGTATTTTTTTGACTCAGAAAATAAGCAGTAACAGTTTTTTTCCCTTTTGAAAAGAAGATAAAAAGGAAGGCTATTTCCAGAAAAACTGTGTTGTTTGGCATTGAGGAAGGAACTCTTTTTCATGTAATGATAAACATAGATGGTCACCAGTACAGCTACAGAAGAAGAGAAAGTTCTTGCATTTGTTTCCAAGCAGGACTTGAATTAATCCAGCTTTAATATCCCAATATTATCTGCAACAGCTTATGATTCCTGATACATTTTTATTTGTTAGAATTATGTTTGAAGGACATGAGAAAATGTCAAGGCATCCCAGGTGCTTTTGTATCGCTAGCTGCGCAAAGGATTCCCCTGTAGTTCAGTGGGTTGAGTAAACACTTCAGGCATTCTTAATGTGGACAGTGTTAATTCCTTTGTTTCTTATTTCTTTTACATTTTTCTTAGCCACAGGGTTAAAAATCAGCATTAGTGATTTCTGAGTTTTATTTTGCCTCTCCAACCACGCATTGCAGTGATACAATGGAGCTTTACACAATACAGTTTATTGTGTCCCAGGACCTTTTCCAGTTTTAAATATGATAATTCATAGATCGACAAAATATTGTTTATTCATGGGTTGTCATTAATTTTGTCATCATCAAAAACAAGGTAGAATTGGGCAGAAGCACTCTGATGAATTAGCCAATGTAAACCCAATAGTGATTGTAAAGAAGGGTGGGAGATAGGAAAGGAAGGGAAGGGTGCAGTAGAAATCCAGGAATAGATGTTGAGCTGGTGAAGTGAATAAATGGGGAAAGACTGTTCTGATGGCAGAAGCTTATGGTGGGAAAAGTCACAGCAAAAAGGACAAGTGTGAGAGAGGAAAAGAGCAGAGGCTAGCGCTGGTTAATATTGAGAATGGCATTGGGAAGTTAAAATCCAGAGGGCAAGCTGAAGCACACCATTTTGTACACAAGTTTTTTGTCAGCTATTAATGCTGTTATTTCTAGTCTTAAGTAGGACAACAGAGTTAAAGGTGGGTTTTGCGTTGTCTGTAGTTGGTTCTCTCTAGGCAGAAACCAAATTTATCCTCATGTATTTCTACTGAAATAAAATAAATAATGGAACAAAATAATAATCTTTTATGTCATGAACTGCTTTTTTATAGTGGGGAAACAGATTGGGTTGGAAATGTAGTAGATTTCAAAGTTTCTATTGTTTTCTCTCCGGCTGTGCTGTGTGGTGTAAATGAAGAAAAGGTTAAGTTTACCCATGATAATTCCCTCTCACATTTACATTATCAATCAGCCCTTGTATCTTTTTGCTTTTGTCTGTTGTGTTTTCACTGTAATCTTTACCTATGAAGTTCTCAATTCTACAAACTCTTATGCTGAAATTTATTCACAAATGGCTCTGACAGATGTGCTCTGGAAGCCTTAGATGCTGTGGTTTAAGATGCTGCCAGCTGGTCGCTTCTCCCCACCCTTCAGATTACAGTCTGTACAGAAAAGCCAGCAATATCTGCACCTCAGTTCACTTCCCTCACCTGGACTCCTTGCACTGATGTGGAGGCTGTGAGTAGGATTCCGCGTCCTGGGGGCAGATCATACCCCTCTTGTCTTTTCTTAAAAGCTGCTCACCTCTGAAAGAGAGGCAATTAAGCACCTGGATCAGCAACATCTTACAGCCTCTTGGACTCTCAAAGCTTGTTTATGAGACTCCCCTGTAGTTTTAAGTTGAATGTGTTTAAAACTTTCCATTTTACATTACCTATATTTTCAATTTGTTACTGTACCAAGTCAGTGTGGAGAACATTTCCGTACTTGGCTTTATAATACCACCATCTCTACTTAAACTCTTACCCTATGGCTTTATCTGGTCTTAAAAGTGATCGTGCCTACAAGCTTACATTAAAAACCACAGATCTTTCTTTCATATAGTATATATGCAATTGAAATTGTTCAGTAGGTGGTTTTAGTGTTGCCCTCATTGTGTGTGGAGCTGATTATGCTGCCTTCAATTAAGATTGCATCACTTACTTACTGGTAGACCAGTTTTGTATTACTTATGCTCTTGCCAAAAGGAAACATTAACCTGAAGCAGTGTTCTGTTTGTTTTGGTTTTGTGTCTTTGTTGTCAAACTGAAAGTATACTGTTTATATAGCTAATTTTTAAATTTGATTAGGTCCTTGATTTACTGTTACTCAACTAAAATTAATTTAAAAATTAAGACTGTACAGTAACAATAAAATGGATAAAGAGCTGGTGAGCTGCCAGGACTCGGAAGTAGTGGCTGCAGACCACTGTCAACGGTTGGGAGTGTTGAGGACTTTCCCCAGCATTTGTGTCAGGTGTCATGCACTTTGCAGTTTTGGTCAATTGTCTGTGTGTAAACATAAAAGCAATAGTGACAAATGGTGGATGGTTCAGTGATTGCTGGATTGATAAAAAAAGGAAGTTTAAAGCATGACTTAGATCATGGTAATGAGAGTCTCTTAAAATGCAGTTTGTCTGCATGTGTCGAGGAACAAGGAGTGCTGGATGTGTGTGCAGAATGGAAGATTTTTATCTTGTAAAGTTCCGACTGAGGGAGGACTTGGGGTTTGTGAGGAAGCTCCTATAGCCAAGGGGGATTCAAGTGCAGAGCAGTGTCAAGAAGGGCTGGTGCTGCCTGGTAGAGGTGGGAGGAGAGGCAGGAGAATGGTTTAAATCCCTTTTAATAATATCAATGCTGGAATGTTGCATTTAGTTTTATTTCTATAAAAAACATGTCCTGAAAAATTTGGAAGCATGATGAAGGTCCTGAAAGACATGACTTAGTTCTGTTTAATAACACTGTCCTTGGTAGGTGGGCTTGAGAGTGGGTTCAAGTTTCTTGTGTTGTTTGTGACCACACACCTGCCTTACCTCACCCACTGTGAACCTCAGCAAGCTCTATTAGTTCTCCCTCCCACCTGGCTGCTTCAGAGGCCCTCCTACATACATACTGTTGAGTGTCTTAGGTGAGGCTAATCTGCATCTGTGTGAATTTATTGTTTCTCCCCTTTAGAGAGGACATGAATTTTTTGACATGCTATTTAATTTATGAAGGAATTTTTCTGTAATTTGAAGTGAAAAGGTTAATAAAGCATTCTTAGGTAGCTGCTTACTTTTTTATTTTGAAAGATAGGATAATTTGAAAGCCTGGTTTAGTTTGGTATCTTTCTGGGTATACAAAGCTAGAGACCAACAGGCTAAATAGGAAGAGGGTATTTGGGAAAAATTGTTATAGAGACAAAACCTATTGAGAAAAGCTTCAGACTATTTTCTTTTTAAGTACACCACTGGGGTTAAATAATGTTAGTAACTTCTATTAGAGTAACAGATCATAATAATTTAAAACAACGCACGTGCTAATATTCTTTATGGCTTCAGTAAAACACATCTGAAATAATTTACAAAGCAAAACTTCTGGATGAATTCCTTCAGTTCTGCATGGGAAGAATGCCTGTTTATTTTCATGCATGTTTATACAGACTCATGGAAATTATGATCTAAATGTGGGTACAGTACTAAAACATAGCCTTATATGCAGAATAAAGAATTCAAAGCACTTGCATTCTGTCATTTATTGCACACAAGTAATGTATATTGTATAGGCTTGGTTCAGTTCTGTATTCTAACCATAGAAGGACTCTATAGAATATGTTCTATACCTTGAGAAGACAATGGGAAGGAATGGTGTGTGGAGGGAAAAACTCAGGGCAATGGCTCTCTGATCAAACTTGTTTCTCAAGTGGTTTTGAGGCTTCAGACGTAAACAGTGTCATTGCTGGAAATAGTGAAGAGCTGGAAAGATGTTTCCTTTGTACTCTAGTGGTATACATTTTCATTTACTCACCTTATTAAAATAAATAAATGGAGCAGAAACAACTAGAAGGGCTGTAAAGCTGAGTGCATGGTATAAAGTATTTTGAAAGCTAAAACCAGAAGCAACTTAGCTAAAGTCCTTTTCAGGGGGGACCCAAATCTCCTTAAACTTCTAAGCTTGGTTACAGAGCTGGACAGCTGTTGGTAAAGTAGTGACCAGACTGGGCAATTGTAGCAGGAAGAGAACAGACCTGCAGTTTCTTGTGATGTCGGTGTGTTCTTACTAAAACCAAACTGAACTCGTTTTACTGTATGATCTAAAAGGTTGGGGTTTTTTTGTTGTTGTATGTTATCTACAAGGCTAGATTTCAGGCAGTGCATCCCCCTTCTAATAAAACTGTATGGCAGTGCTGACGCATGCTTCTCCTTTGACTGTAGCTAAGGGCGTGTGCAAACCCCTAGTGCTTAGAGAGACGCATTCAGGAAATTAGAGCAAATGGAGTGGATAGTCATCTACCTTTTTATCTCAGGCTAGGGTTCCTGAAGAAATGCGTGCAAACTACTCATCAAATGATCTTTTTTAGGAGTCTCATAACCATTCCATTTGTAACTGGTTCGAGATGTAGGAATATCTCTGAACAGAGGTAATTTTTATGCCAGGGAAAGCCAACCTTTCACAGGTCAGAATCCAGGATCTTAAAGAAATGTGCTATCTCCTAAAGCAGGAACCCATCAGAAGGTGTTCTATTTTGTATTTCACTAATATTTTTCTAGTAAGTAGAATTTCATGTGTACTGTATGACTTGAAACATCCAAAGTAATATTTTTTTTCCAGTGTGTTTTGTCTCGGTGTCATCCTTTTCTTTGGCATTCTTCTGGACAATGAACACTGCAGCAAATCTCTTCCTTGTTACACATGCACACTGTTCAGGACTGGTGGGAATAGATGGAATTGCAGTCTCCTCCCACCCCATTCCCATTAGTGGGAAAAGCCAAGCAGACATTTGCAGAAATGGTTGCATCCAGCACCTTCAGATATTCATATGACATTCTGATATTTCAGCTGGTACTTTTCTGCTGGTTGATGATTTTTCTTTTTGCTGCCTTTGTTCCCAACTGCACTCCATGCTTTTCTCTCCCTTAAAATGAGGCAAATAAACAGTTTACCAGATTTTCTGATGATGGCTATCAAAGCTTATTTTTTCATTTGGTGCATACAGAGGTTTTAGTTTGATTTTGATCCATGCCTTTAATCCAATTGATGTTCAAGATTCAGATTTTTGATAGATATCAATGATCCTATATTCTCCTGCTTGCCCAAATAGAATATAAAGCTCCCAAAGAGATGGTATCATGTATGCTGTTACTTTATTCTTTATCTTAAAAATCATTGCCTTTAATGGGATCTCTAGGTAGGTTTCAGGAGAGCCAAGTCTTGAGCAATTTAGATATAATCTGCAGTGTGCTTGGCCTATTGTTTTGAACTACTTTGAAACTACTGAGCCAATGTTATTTAAGCTATATTAAACTGTTCAACCAATTATGGCGTAATCTTTAAAAAACAATAGAGTAGGACTTGGTTTTGAAACTGTTGCTGCTAATATATATGGATCTCTTCACTAAGTCTGACTGTTAAGCTCATTATTGAGTGCTATAGGGCTGAATTGAACTTTATTACATTTTGTCTGTTATCACTGAGTTAGCTACTGGTTTGTCTACTGGTTTTTGCCTCAATTTTAAAGAAAAAAAGTACAAAATAAGATGTATTGTGTTAAGACCAATGAAATGCATGCCAGCTTTATCTTCTGATTTTTATGGGGAAGATTTGCACCTGGACTCAATCCTGTGTCATGTGCTCTAGGAAGACCCTACTTGAAGGGGAAGCTTGACCCGATGATCAGTGGTCCCTTCCAACCTGACTGATTCTTTGATTCTTCCTCTGTATTTAATCAGTTACTGAAAAATAGAGGACAACATAAATGCCAAACCCATCAAATTAAAACTCTTTACACTTAATGTTTCCTTTGCCTAATGACTAGATTTATTTTTTTTTAAGCTGAGTTGTTTTCCTGAGTGCCTAATAAAGCACGTGGAACAAAAAAAAGGCATAAAACTATTTTTCTTCATTCATAGATCAACTATTTAATAGTTATTGAGCTGCAGTAGTTTCAGAGAAAGGAAAAAATGCACATTCATTCTGAGCACTGGATAGAAAGATTACCTTTTAAATCCTTTTCAACACCAGGTTTAGTAATGGAACTGATAATTCAATTTTACTGAAGTGTTACGATTAGGTCTATGTGGACTGAAGTATTATTTGCTGCTATCCTGTGTAGCATGCTTTCAACTTTTGCAAGCTTGCTTAGGGTTCAAAAAACTTTCTTAATTTTTTAAATAATTCACTCAGAAATCCCTGTGTTTTTAATAGTATAAGATAATGCAAGTGAAAAGAAAGGCACAATAGAAAAAAAAACGTGACCAATATTAAATTACTTCCTATTCCAATTTGTGTGTGTGTGTGAATAACAAGTTACAAAATGTATTCTCACTGAAGATCATTATACCATTTTGCAAAATTGAAAACTGTGTGAAACAGACTGTCCTCTGGATGGTTGTAAACTAGTTTAAGATGGATACACTACAGGGAAGGATGATTATTCCTTCGCTATTTTTTCTCAAGGAAGAAATCAGAATTTCAATCAAAAATGAGCCTAAGCTTCAAAACCTAGAAATGATACATTAACAAGTGTATATAATTAAAGCACTCAGACTTATAGCAAGCTGTGTCTTGTGGCAGTCCTAGTAAAGAAGTAATATTTAGGAAAAATGGATGTTTTGTCAGTTCCCAAAACTAAAGAGATGGGAGAATAGAGGAGTTATTTTCCAATTTAAAGAAGGGAAAGAAGTCTCTATTCCCTTGCTGGAACACCTATCAGGGCAAAACAGAGTTTCTGGGGTTTTGGAATAAGATTTCAGTAAAACCACATGGTATTCTATTAAATTCAAGAATGGCAGCTTCACAACGTATTAGAAGTGGTGTGCTTAGGCAGACTTCACTGATTTTGAAATTTGAGGTCTATGACCTCTAGTTTTATACCTGTTATTTAAATTATTCCCTCCTTCATCAAAGGAAATGTGTGCTGAGGGGATGTATAGTGGGGATCAAAGAGGGAGTAAAACTGTCTTCATTTAACTGAACTGCAAAGTGTTTACAGTTGACACTTCAGGTGTTGAGATGGAGCAAATAATTGTTCCTTCTTGATCAACTTTTAACTCTGGAGACAGAGAATGTGTACTTCATTTCTGTCATGTGCAGTTGTGGTGGTGGTGATGTCCTCCGTACTTCCCCTCATACCACAGAGGTGGCTGTACAGCAACTGTGGTTGCTCCCATAAAAGCTGTATCCGTCCTTGGTGGATTTGCCTCTGGGTGTTGGGATAGTCTGGATGTCCATTCTCTTTCTACCCTTTTTAGCTCTAATTTCTACCATAGTCCTGTGTCTGTCCCCTGCACCACTGTCCTCCACCCCCTCCAAAACAAAAGTTAAGACGGATTCTGTTATTTTGAAGAATGTTATTCTGAAATACTACATATGGTGTCATTTATTGTGTAATTTTCCCTTTCGCACAGATTCCTCTGGGAAGTACTGCATTTTGAACTGTCTGGCAAGGCAGAATTGAACCACATGTATGCTTTTTTCCTTCATGAACTTCTTTAAGGATATTTTCCTGAGACTTCAGTGCCATCATAGATTCATAAAAATGAAAAAAAAAAAAAAGTTCATCCTCAAACGTTTGGAATTTTAAATTTGTTCAAGTGAAAATCTGCCTTCATATTAAAGCGAATATGTTTCACAGATGGTATAGCTCTACTCATATCTGAAATGAGTAGGGAATTTTGCTCTGAAGACAAATAACATCCAAATAATGAAAAGTAAACATAAAGTACATAGAATCACTATAAATAGGAACATTCTGCAAAATGTCATACTTTCTTATTACAGGTATAACAGCAATTACTAACTGGGTGTCTTCTGTAGAAGTAATGTTTTTATTAAATGAGTTTTGGCCTAGGACATGTTGATTTTCTTCCTGTAGAAGCTGTGACAAACTCTACTGGGAATGGAAGGAACCTTTTGACATTTTTAATAGCCTATTTTTGCTAATGAAAGCAATTTCACATAAATGTCTTTTTAAAAAATCTTGGTCAGGTTTTGCAACCCTTGAAATTTTCACTTTTTTATCTGGCTGTGAGTACCTTTAATGATAATCTTTTCAACTCTTCAGATGTTTAAAAATGTATTGCATTTAGCAAAGTACATAGATTTTTGCTAAGGAAGCAAGTGTAAATATGTGGGCCTAAATAATCCTACTGAATTTTAGGCACCCTCAAAAAGGTTTAGGAGCATGAAAAGAGAGCAAGATTGCTGGAGGTGATTTGCATTCCTTACCATTACATCTCTTTCTTCAGCCATTTTAAAGGGAGCCAAGGTGGCCTCCTGTGTAACTTGTATGTCTCTCTTACATTCCTGAAATTTAGTGGAACTAACCTGCACTATTGATGAAATTTATTTTTCATAATATATTGCCCTAGGATTGAAACGTTCAGGAAAATACACTGAAAATTCATATGAACTATTACCTTTGTAGTACTTTTGTTAAATAAGTGCAGAGTTAATTTCATGGGTTTTGTAGGTACTGTATAGCTAACAAACAACAGAGCAGCTCCTTTCCCTAGAGTGCAAAGGGCACTTACTGGAAATAACAGTATGTGTTTTATTCCTAATAACTTACATGAAGCTATGAAACAGCCTGATACATGTCAGAGTAGATGCTGTAGTTCCTTTACGGTTTGAATCTTGTGATATGGTACAGTGTTTATTGTCCTTGTGTAGAAAGATTATTTTAATATCTGTTCCAACTGGAGTTATGGATCCTTATTTTTTTATTTTCCCACATTTAATTGGATTTAAATCACTTCTTAAGTAAAAAAATACTCAATTTCTTTTATTAAGAGAGAAATACATATATCCCCAAATAATGCAGGGATAGATTCTGCAAAAAGCTCCATGGACATGGAACTCTTTCCTTTGAAATAATAGTCTCATCCTTTGAGAGAGACTTTCCACAGGAATGATGAAGACTACTGTGAGACTTATCAATGGAATATGAATGTATCTTGTTTTCCAATTTTTTTTTTGTATAGTTTTTTTTAAGTAATGGTGGTAAAGGTTTTTAAATTCTTTCTCTTGGCTAAAGTATAGTTGAAGAGTTCCGCTGCCTCATTCTTGCAGTTTTGGCTGCAGACTACTTCCAGTGCTGCACAGATAGACCTTAGTTACTATACCTCAGCAGTATGCCAAAAAAGCCAGTTAAACAAACCAACAACAGTGATTTCCAAAATATCTATATGCAGACAGCTTCCCACTTTAAATGCAGTGCTACCAGTTCTTTGAAATAACTTCATGTTTGCAGAGGATCTGATGTGCGTGCTCCTAGAATTTTACCTGAGTTGGATAAAAATCTGCTTTTGCTCTACTGTATCTTGTAAGGGTTTTAATATCCATTATTTATTAAACTCTGAGCTACGGAGTTATCTGGGAAAAACCAGTTCCTTCCTATTAGTAAGTTTTCAAAGAATCTTTGAATCATACTAAAAACTACTTGGGTTATGACTTCAAATTATCAACCTGCATTGCATCCAACAAAACAAATGGAAATGGAATTATTTTTAAGGTAAATATGTATTTTCATATAAGGATGAGCCTATATACAGATGCTGAAGACTTGGTACGTTTGCAGTGGTTCTTTTTTATCCTGAAGTTTTACTTGCTTTTCTCTCAACTGACTAGCCAGACTTCAGCTACAAAACCAGTTATTTAATTGTTTATTTCATTTATATGCCCTCTGTTAGGCAACTTACCGTTGAAGAATAAAGACATACTATCAGATATCACTGCTAAGAAAGTTGTACACATGAACATATATATATGTCTTTTGAGTTTTCACTGGTTCACATTTTAAGCCTTATCACTGGTATGAATCATTTATATTGCACCAATAATGCTCAAAGTGCAATATTTCTGCTATAGAGTTCTTATTTTTATTAGTATTTTTAGTCACTCATTGTATGCTTCTATTTCCTTAAAGTAATTTTTTCTTTTTTCTTTTTTTTTTTTTTTTTTTTGGTTGATGTACAAAATGCTATGTGTATGTCAAGAATTGTGACCTGGGATTTAAACACTCCTGTAGCCAGACCTTGAATGGATATTCAGAACTGGTACAAAATACTGTTGATAGTTGGAGGTGATAATAAGCAATCTATTTTGTGTTTTATTATCAGCCACTACTTAGGAATAAAAGAAGAGAAAAATAAAATCGTGTGTTTTTCTGAGGGTATAAACCTTTAAAGGTGAATTCCTAAAGGAGAAGTGAAAGAGGGTGAAAAAACAGTGAAGGGTACCACAAAAACAAAGCTGTCTTTTAATCTTGTAGTATCTCTGAGATAGAAATAAACAAAAGCTCATTTGTTTGGGCCTTGCTTTGTTTTTTTAAAGCCATCTTTTATAAAAGCGTGAAAGTTGAGGACAGCTCATGTTGCCTTCATATTATCTGAAATTACTCTTGAAGTATTTTTAGTTGCCAGTAAAAGGAGCAGTGGCAAGCTCCTTATGTGTTTTTTAAAATGGTTATGTAGTCATTAAAATTTTAGGGACTTGAAGGCTGTTTGAGATGCGCGCAGCATGGCATGCTGCCTATGCCTTTGGTTTGGTGAAGAAATACAGGAGAAGCCAGATCTTCCACTCGCTGACATCAAAGATGGCAAAGTGGCCAGAGACGAGTGCAAATCTCATTTACAGTAATGTTAAGGTGACCTTTTATTCTAGGATGACCACTGCTATTTTAAGTTAGTTTTGTGACTTATAAAGGTTTCAGGCTTTTCCTTTACGGAAAAATGGTCAGAAAGTTACATTGAAAACCACTCCTACAGCAAGGTTCATAAATAATAAATATTACCTCTTATTAATCCATATTTTAGTTTGAGTCTGGCTCATGGCAAGGTGCTTCCTCGGGGAATGTGGGATTCTTTACAAGAGAGGGTGATGAGCCATAGTCCCCAAGGAATTAAATTGTGGAAACAATCTCAGATTCATACATGCTAATATAGATCCGTTATTCCCTTTCCACATCTATCACAAGACGTTCTAAATTGTGGCTGATCTTTTATGCAAATAGCTGTCTTATTAGACATCAGGCTGTGTGTGCCAATGTCTCCGTGGGTTTCTCGAGCGTTTGCTATCTAACCATCAAAGCAGTGGAAATGAATGATGATTACTGCATCCCTTTGAAGAACAAAGAGGAGTTGAGATTCTAGATGTGGGACTCGGTGACACTGAGCCATGAGGACAAATGCCAATATCTCTGTGGCTCATATTAAGCCATAAAGAAATAACTCATTCAGAAATAATTTTTGCCTGTGTTTTCTTCTTGTGTTTTATTGGCACTGCTAAAACTGCAAACATCTTTCACAGCTGATGTTTTGTTACAAAACATTAGTAACTATTGAAATTGCAAAAGGCAAGTCAAAACAGTCTCTAACAGTGGCATAAAAAAGCCAAGAACTAGTTTTGCGGTGTAAAAATATATCTGTTATCTCCTCAATTAGCTGAAAGTTCAAATAGTACTTCTATTTTCCACTCTAGTTATTATGATGTGAACGTTATGTGAGAAATACAGCTCAGTCTAGAGAATTTCTGGGAAGCATAATAGAGGGGAAAAAAACCTAACCCAGTGGATTACAGTTCACTGCTTATGTGTTTTACATAAAACAGGGAGTACTCTCTGAGTTCAACCAAAGTAATGTATGGAAACATTAGAACACTATAATTGAATTTTCAGTTCAGACTAAAAAATATTAGCAGTCTTCTATTCCTTGCTGTTATTCTTGAATATGTTTGAAAAAGGTTGCTGACTTTGGAACATCTGAGTTAATTCTATGACCTGTGTCCCAGACATGACATTAAGGAGCCTGGATTTGTCACTTTTTCATTAAATTCTAATAATTCTTATAGAATAGATAAATACAGAATAATAAATTTTGTGGGTTTAAAATACACAAATAACTGGAAGGAACATTCCTGCAGCTTTATTTTAAACCTCTTTTTGAAGCTATGAAGGCAATAATGGTGAATGTTTAAGCTTAGGATGCTGACAGTAGCCCGTTCAGCAGTTCTGTGGCATGCTTTTTGGCTCATGATTTGGCATCTCAGTGCCTTCAAGGGCTGCACTTCCCAGACAGTGTGCCTTGGCAGAGACCAGAGAAGCTCATCTTGCTGTAACACGGCTGGTTATGCCTAACAGAAAAGTACAACTCTTGCAGATATTCCAAGGCCATATGTGCACAATCTGCACATGGTTTGTGGCTACCCAAGGTGACTCAGCCAAAGTTTGCCCTTCGCACTGTGCTTGCCAAGGCTGGTTGGGAAAAGGCAGGGGTTGGCTGCTGTGTGTCTTCTGTGCTTGAACAGTAGATCTGACACTTCTGGAAGACATCAGTCCTCTCATGAGTGCAGGCATTGATGTTGGGACTCTTGTATTATAGCGGCAGTCACATGGCAGGGCTTGTCAGCATTGTGGTGAGTAATGTCTTCAGCTCAGTCAAAATGGTTTAATCCCAGTGTTCTGAGCAATAAGCATGACTGTAAAAGCCAGTTATTTCATAAGTAGGGAAAAAGAGGTGAAATGAGCGTGTTTTTAGAATCTTACTGTATTGTTTGAGTGGCAGACCTGTGAGGGGATGAATATGAGACTGTAATGTTTTACATGTTATAAGGTATATTGGGAATGTGCTAGGACAGTGTTCAGATGATGCTTTTTCAGTTACATGGATGGTGTGGGAGCACCATTGTACCAAAACGAGCATCTTTGAACGGATGATAGTGCACTTCCCTGTGCAATCCTAGTGTGACCTGCTTGCACTGTGCAACATACGAGAAGCCCATTCAAGAGTCGGGATGGTTGTTATGTAGATGCATTGAAGGTGATTTAAACTCCCAGTATCATGGCTGAGAGGTGTAAAATGGACATAGCCTCAGCTCTTAGTTTTTGTTCTTTACTTTATTTTCATTTACAGATACTTAGACCCTGTGGCAGGAAGGTAGGAGAGTGTGGGGTTGCTGTGTTTTAGGCATCTGTTCCTCTGTTTTGCTCATGGTGGCTGGAGGGCTGTGTCTGCACGTGGGTTTCCTGAACAATTACACCTGTGGGTGTACACGTGCCTAGTCCTGCCTCCGACTCCTGTGTCAATGTGTTTGCCAATAATGGAAGCAGCTCACAATACTGCACTCACTCCCTGGCTTACTAAAGAAACAAATTATATTGGAATGTAATTCACTGGTACCAAATGCTGAATTACAGTGCAATCAGTTTAATCCTTTCTTTTTTCTTTATTTTTATTCAAACTAACAGGCATTCTGTAAAGTTAATAACCCATGCACTGGAGAAAAAGGTATGTTTAGAATATGTCTAATAGTCTTCAGAATAGTGATGATTAACTCCAGCATCTCATTGTACTCTAGGAAGGCTTGTCTTTGTGTATAATCATGTAAATGTTGCTTATTATAATTTTTTATGATATTATAAGTAATTGATTTCCTTAGTAATTTATTTAGGAATAATGTGTGTGTTTTTGTTGTTTTTTCTGATACTGACAGTGATTTTTGGATTGAAAACAATGGGTAGAAAAGATACCTCTACCTCAAGGACTCCTGTTGACCAATACAGGAAACAAATAGGTAAGAGTTTGACAGAAAAGTTTGCATGCTTTAAAAAAACCCCGAAAAAACAAAAAACCTCTTTTTTTCTTTTTTTAGCCAGACCAGCTAGTATAACAAAATGCATTATTTCTCTTCAAAAACTTTCTTTTGCAGATGCTGTTTGTTAATTCATTCAGTGAAACCTTTTATGAAGACAGTGTTTTGAGTAAAGTTTATGCTCTGTGTTTGGAAATACTAGTGAAATACTGCAGAGAAGGGGCTTCACAATGTTTCCGAATCATTGAAACTTTCCTGATTTTTCTGTTTGTCTCTAATTTCAAATATGGGCATTTGTAACAAAATGCTCTTCCTCATTCATAACAATTTTTGATACAGTGAATAACACAGACCTTGACATGGTATAACTGCACTTATTCTTACACTAATGCAATATTTTAAATGTTAATAATTTCTTTTCTTAGGTCTTTTTTCTGTCCTTACTTGTTGCATATGTAGGTAACATGTATACAAAGTATCCACATGCACACGCGTACACTTGCATGGATAGTTACATAGCAGACTCAAATCCCTATTTCTTTGCTTAAATGTAAAGGTAAATGACTTGGTTTTGAAATCCATGTATGAGGATTCTGTGTCTGTGTGTTAAATAATATTATAAAACATTCACAATATTCTAAAAGTACATACATAAAATGAAGTACCTTAGTCTATACTCAGTTTTTTAAGTAAATTGCTTTCTTTTACAGTTGCTAGGCATCCACATCTGTGTTTAAATATGCAGAGAATAAGAAGTGTCGGGGAAAAAAAGGTTGTTTATAATGTACATTCTCATGGTGAATGAACTAGGGTTATGTGAACAGTTATTTTTATCATGTCTCAATTTTTTTAGTGCTGCCTCATTATTTTAATATAACTGTATTAGTAGTCTTTTCAACTTCTTGTAAAGTTGAAAGGGATTATTTTGTATTTTATTTGTTTTAGATAGTTGTGAAATGGTTTGTGTTTCCTAATGGTGAGTGGTTTGTGTGGCTGACTTCCTTGGGTTGTTCTCTGAGATAGAAACATGGCTGAAAGCTTTTGAGTGCCTTTGTGGATGGGAAACAGATATAACACAAAAAATGTTTAAATAGATGAGCGCTCTGCTTTTGTGAGATTTAGATTTTTGTAGAAAACCTTTCAAGGAAGCTATTATCCAGTAGATGACACCACGAGTATTTCACTACCTAATGGGTTTGGTGAGGAATGATGAGCCCTGCAGTTTGTCTTTGGGACAACTCATCCTGTGTAACTGGGTTATTTGAAAGAGGATGATTGTATCAGCTTTCTAGCATTTTCTCCATGTGTGTTTCATTGCAGTCACTTCTTTTTCAGCTATCTCCTTTAGGGTTGCTTTTTTTCTTGCTTATGAAAACTTTCAGATGATGATCATGGTTGGAGTTATTTATTGAAGTCCTGTGCAGAGAGAAAGAGTCTGGTGACCAGTGGGATCACTGGAGAGACCAGAATGGGTGTAAAGCTGCATCTAAGTATGAGACTCAAATAATTACCTCCTGCTCTTCCACAGCATAGTCTGTTACTTGCAAATTACTATCACATGGCACAGTGGTTGACATTTCACACCTATGTGAGATGCCAGGACTGATCAGATGTGCCTTGAGCAGGGGAGAGGACACTGTGCTATAGCAAGGGGCTGAGAATATTTTTACTGGGGCACAGCACTCAGAGGAACCCTGTTGTGTTGCTGACTCACCAGTTTTGGCCTGGCATGTTGTCTGAACAATTTAGCATTTTCCCTGTTATACAATGCAGCATCATGATCCATTGGGTACTGCAAAATACAGTGGGGGCTCATAATAAGCTAATCTTGTTTAGATGTGACACATTGCTCTTAACTTGGCAAAAGCAAGTGTTAAAAATTACCAAGGGGAAGAATCTCATGCTGGCAGGCAAATAAACTATATAACCTAGGAGGTGTTTCTGTGATTGTAGTATTCCTTAGAGGACAGAGAGTTAGAACTAAAATAGACTGTGCTCTGCCTTTTTCTCTGATAATGGTTGTTTCATCTCCCACTATGGTCATTCACTGATACAGCTATGGAGTTTGCCAATGGAAATTAGTTCTCTGAGCTTAATGAATGCGGAAGGGAGAGTTTGAAAATTTACGGATACTGTTTTATACTTTAATGTTGCAGGTGTGTTTAAGTATAAATATTTTGGGCTAGCTCTAGGCCTGGTAGCTGAGCTTGGTGGAGTGATCCCTCTAGCATCATTATGCCTTTAGGTATACTATAGGACGAGTAGTTGTATTATTGACAAATATTGTCCAGTATTGCCCTGATGAATGTGAAAATACTTCATTATTTTGCCATTACTTCTTGATTTTTTGGTTCTTATATAGTATTGCGTAGCTGGTAATAAATTGATCTGTTTAAGGTTAGCAGGGGCCAATGGAGGTCACCTCGTCCAACTGCCCCGCTCAAGCAGGGACATGTAGAATTGATTACCCAGAACAGTGATCAGATGGCTTTTGAATATCTGCAAGGAAACTCCACAACCTCTCTTCCTCAGAGTAAACGCTTTTTTTCTTATGTGTTTCTCTGTGTGCCTCTAGTCCTGTGACAAGGCCCTCCATTCAAGTATACATATATACATTGGTGAGGTCCCCCTTGAGCCTAGTGTTCTCCTGGGTAAACAGTCCCAGATCTCTCAGCCTTTCCTCATAGGAGAGGTTCTCTAGATTCTTCATTTTAACTCCTCCTTTTGATTCTTCTTGATCTGATTTCATTCAGATACTTACTAGAAATTATACAGAAATAATTTAATGTTTTTCTTAAAATACATTCATCCAATAAACCCTAGATTTGACAGCTTAGGTACTTTTGCACGGATGGTTTAGTGTGAGGATGTTAACACATGACCCTCAGAATACAGAATGCCCTAATGCTCCAGGCTCATTTGTTTAGGAGGTGGACATTTGATCACCCTTTTTAAGATAGGTTATATCTAGAAAGAGTAAACAAAGTGAGGCTGCACAGGACTCATGTTTAAAAAAATTGATTTATCAAATTCATTTAAAGTTCAAAAATCCATGCTTGGTGTGATTGTCGTCCTTCCTTTCCAGGCATTTGGTATCTATGAATTGTTGAAAATATTATGATAGATGCTGGCTGAACAGCTATCTCTTGCTGACTAATGGTGTGATGTTATTTTTTAGCTCAGAATTTAATGCTTTCTAGCTTTGCTGGATAGAAGGTAACCAGATTGAAACGTTTTTCATACCTTTTTTTTGATGGAAAATGGCAGCCTTCAAGGAACAACATGTCACAAAGTCGTATCAACTTCAACACAATTTTCAGTTAGATGTTTAGTGCAGTAATTTGAAATAAAAGCAGATTTTTAATTTAATTTTGTTCCAAGCTTTCTGTTTTGTTCTGAGTTTCCATACGGCATGCCACATGTTTGCCCTGTGCCACAGTTCAAGTTCATGTTGATCACTTCAGTTCAGCCGTTTGCCTTTTTCTCTCCTCCATGAGAGCAGAATCACTTGCGTCTTGTTTGCCACTGTGCCGCTAGTGGTTGCTGTTTGCTTCAGTAGCATTTTCAGAGGATTCCCCTGGCATAGAGATTGATACTGCTCTTCTCTGTCAGCTGGCTTTCAGCCATCTCTCCTGCCACCAGCCAAAATTTGTCTGTAGTGCCACTTAAGCAAGTGCTCCAGTATCTGACAGTGGCTTTGCCTTTTCAGTGGGGAACAGAGGCAGTCTTTGAGTTATCAGACCAAACTGGCACTGGCTTAGTGAAGCCTATCCCCAGGTGGGACAGGGAGCAACAGCAGCAGCCTTTTCAAACTGACTTAGGCTGTGCCTGGAGGAGGGAGCATGGCTCTGAAGGGATCTCTTCCCATTTACATCTCCATGAGCAGCCAAGACTGTGGAATAGATATGAGGAAAAGTAATTTTAACACTTTTTATTCATCTCTTGCTCACATGCCCAAACATATACCTGCAGTGAAGCAGCAAATGGGGCAGCTCCTCTGCAGAGCATTTCCTTCTCCCTGCTGCTGTTTGTGCTGCTGTGCTTAATTTGCTGGAATCTGTGGAAAGGTGTGAGGCAGTATGCATCCTTCTGCATTTATGCAGCTTTGCTCCACAAGTGCTGTGAAAATAGCAACAGGTTTTGTACCATATTTGCTTTGTTTACTGTTATGTGTGCTTTAAGTTCCCAGAACAATTCCACATGTATATTTTCCATCCTTCTTCATCTGGTGTGTTGCTTGCTCGGCATGGAAGTCGCAGGATTTGTGGGTAGTGTTCATGACTCGTGTGATTGTGGGATCCTAAGCAAGCATACTGAGAGGATTATAGCATAACTAAAACCTGGTCTACAAACCAAGAATAGACATACTTTTGGCTCCCATTACTATTGTGTTGCTGTAGTGTAATTTTTCATAAGAGGTTGTTTGCCAATCATTCGACCTTCCACTTGTAGACTCAAAGGTCTGCCTGTTGTCTGCTCTACGTCTCCTGACTTGCCAGCTTGATCGTTTAGGGGCTGGAACTTATATAGGCACAGCCCAAGGGTTCTCTGGAGTAACCCGGGCTCCTCACATCCCCTGGAAAGGAGTAAAAGTTAGGAAAGAAAATACATTCTCTTTTTGTTTTGAAAAGCACAAGGTGGTAGGCTGAGCACAATGACTTGGAGATGGAAGTGATGCTCATTGGCATCACATATGCAGAGCAATGGAGTGGTGGAAGGGACTGTGTGGGAGTTCTGAGACCCTGGCTGTAGCAGCACAGAGTGGGAGAGAGAACTGCCCACCTGAACTAATAGATAAAACTCTGTGGGTAAATTCAGCCCTTTTTTAAAACTCCTTGGTGTGGACACTGGTGATTTGTCCAGAAGAAAGTAATCTCATCCTAGTGCCAAGGGTTACAGTCTCACTGTAGCCCTGATGAGATAGAGAAGAGCTTGGAGACTAGGGCAGCAGGAACATCCCTGGGGTTCCCACCTCCAGATACCAGCTGGAACATGGACCTGTTGTCTCCCGGTCTCCAGAGGGAAGTCCTCCTTGTGGCAGATTGCCATCTCCACTTGCCCAACTTCTAAAAAAATTGTCTTTACTCTTTATTGCCTCACCTTTTCTCTGTTTACTATTATTGTTCGCCTTCTCTATGTTTCTACAGAGTTTGTGTGCCTCCAGCTTCCTTATCCTGAGTAGTGCCATTATGTAGTCAAAACAAAGTGGCCACTAACAGCCTTCCTTTTCAGCTTAAAAAAAGGGAAGTGTTACATTTTGGTAGTTTCTTCTGAAACACATTGCATACTTTGCAGTGAAGTGTGTTTGTTTTGTTTTGGATCAGGAAATGCTTGTTATCAGCATGAAAATTTTAGATTTAATTTCTGAAACTACAGCAACAGCAGCAACAGCAATAAGTGTTTGGACTGAATTTGGGCTGAAAATTTCAAAATTGCATCATTTGTCACAAAACAGGAATTCCTATATCTTTTTGAAGAAAAGGCACAGAACCATTAGGCAACATTTAAATCGAGATTGTCCTCCCCTGTCACAAGCAAAGGTGTAGCAGACAGATATCAATGCAATAAAAATTCTCCAGTCTATTTTTTTAATTAATCTTTTTTTCCCCCCACATTTGGTGTCAGTCACCTATTTATTGTAGGAAAGAAAAGGGAGAAGAAAAGCACGGAAACAAGTACTGACTAAGTAGTAAGACAAAAAAGGAAGAGATCTCTCCTACTATTTATTTATAGCGTAAAAAACCCCAAGAAATAAGCACTGCCAGTGTTGTATAGGAGTTTTTTGCATATGGAACATTACATTTGCTCTCTTGAATTTTTCTAATAAAAATCTACTATTAAGCACATAGTAAAGAGAAGTAGAAATGAAAGCCCTCCTTTTGCTATTATGTATGACTGTTGGCAAGTTTTGGAATCAGTTTCATACTTCACAGTGATATGCCACTGATACCATATGTAGTCCCTTTTCCTTTTTCTCTTTTATGAAGAATGAATTTTGGTGTCAGAAAAAGTGAGCTAGGTCCTTTGGTCAGTGATTACTGTTTTCATTTTAATTTTATGCCAGTGGAATCATTTCTTGGAAACTAAAGCAGGAGCAGCTGAGGAAAACACTGCTGCGTAGTGAAGCCTAGTCTGGCTATACTAATTTAATCCACATTTTGTGATGATTGGGATGTTTTTAAATATGTTCTGTGAAGACTGATGATGGATTTTAAGCACATATAGCTTGTGATCATGTATTTTTTAAGTCCAAAGCAGTAAAGCTATGTTTTATTGCCTTGTGGATATGTACTTAGGTTTCTGTGGATATTACTTAGTTTTCATTTGCCAGGCAGACATAGCCCCAGCCTGAGCAAGGATGGGAGAGGTGGCTGCAGAGCCAGGAAGCTGTGTGAGTGTGAGAGAACCATGAAGAGATGTTAAGGAGAAAGGTGGTGTATCTAAACTCTTGGCTTTCATTCCCTCTTCACAGCAAAAGCTGAATTTCTTTGAGCTTGTTTGATTAAATTACTTTTACTGTATCTTCATACTGCACTTTTTAGTACTTTTATACCGATGGAGGCTCATAGTCTGCTCTTATTTTAATCTCGTCAACAATATCACCATTTCACTCAGTGGAGTTGCTACAAATTTGTTACAGGTATAAATGAGTGAAATTTTATGTTTCCAGTTGCTGAATGGCATTTCAACATGATGTTATTTCAAGAACTTGCAGTTCCTGTAAGGTGTCCACACTAGCTCTTGCAATGATACATATGTGTGTGTACTTACTCTCATTTCTGCAGTCAAAAAAATCGACCTAGAAAAACCTCTTATAATCCTTTACAAAATACATCAGATTTTCACTATAGACACATATAAGCATGCATATATTACATTCAGAGGCAGAGCAGTTTAACATTTTTAGAAATTCTTTCACCAGGCTTTGAAAATCTTAGCTCATGTGTGAAAGCTGGACTTCAAAGTACTCACATCTTGATGTGAAAATGTAAATCTAACTTTAGACTCCCATTTTTAAAAAAACTTAGACATAGTTTTTCTATGTGTACAGTGTACATATATATGCGTTCTCTACGTGTGGTGCATTTGCTTATATTTGTAGGTAATATTACATCAATATAAATGCAAGGAGAGTTGGGCAGTGAACTATAAATCTGATTTCCTCTCATCATAACAAAGCAGTGGAGGAGGCATAAGAATGAAATGCCCAGCGCAGATGCATCTCTCAAGTTATGCTTGATAGATGTTTATGGTGGACATAATTCATAGTTGTAAATGCATTTCTTTAGTTACAATGCAATGAGATACAGGACTGGTTTTTTTGAGTGCAGTTAAGTTTTGTCCAGCCATTGTCCTGCCATGGAAGGTGGCAATCTGTTAACCGTCTGCTGTTCCTCCACTGTCTGGGCTAGCAGAAATGAAGGCAGCAGGGAGTTTGGCGAGCATTGCAGAGCTGTTGGTCTCAGAAGAAAGACGCAGAGTCACCTTGAATCAATTCAAGAGGTTTAACTGAAGGGATTTTTGTATTTCATGCTTCAGGGTAGCCATGTGTATTATGTAGTTCATTAGGTATTGCACCTATTTGTGGCCTTAAAAGAATGTGTTAGATGTCTGTGTTCAGGGTAAGCATGACCACAGAATAGTCATCTGGCTTTTGTAAAGAATTTGTTCACATTGATGATTGTCATCATGCAGTCCATTAATTGAATGTTGCCATGGATTTCTGTAGCTAAATTGTTTTTAAAATATTTTTTTCCAGTGGAAGCTTGTATTATGCCTTGTTTTGGAAGAAAGCTAGGAACTGGCTACATTATGTTTTTAGGGTCTTGAACTATTTATGGGATTGTCTGCTAGGCTCGACATATTATTTGCAGGCTTTTAATTGTTGGATAAGAAAAAAAGTTACAGGGCAGAAGGAGAATGATCTTAGGAAGCTCAAAGTGTTAGAATGAAAATACGAAAAAGTTGCTTGATTTGAATTACAGTTACAGAAATCTCAAACATCGTGCGAATAACTTTAGCTTTTACTTGATGGTAAAGGCTGATTAAAATAAACACTATTGAAAGTATTCACACATTCAAAGTTATTTTGAGATTTTTCATTTGTGTAGCAGTTGAATCAGTACAGAAAAGCACCACGAAGCAAACGAAGAGCTCTACAGTAAGTGAAACATGGGAAAACAAATAATTTGCCCTGATTGAGTGCCCTGGTTTTAGTTAATAAATTTACAGATAATGTAATGCAAGTCACTAATCTGTTGCTTAATCTTTGAAATACTTTACTTGAAGTCTGGTCCTTGTCATTATCCCAGCTACGTAGATACCCTATTTACTATGGAACCAACTGACTGAATTATGCTCTGCAAAGCTATTGATACTGTTCTAGAATAAATCCGATATTAAATAATAGTATTTTCAGGAATTTTTACCAACTATTAAATAAGAAAGTTGGAAAAGCCTGCCTTTTCCTTAATTCCTTTTCTGTGAATATCTTGTGATTATCAACATACCTGCATTGGTGCTGTAAGATTAGTAGCAATACTGATTGCAGTATTTGATTTTTCATTATCAACCAACAGTAATTTTAGAATGCATGGTGGGAGGGGGGGTTGTTAGAAATAATTTTCCTATGATATTTTAACCAAATACCTGTGGGCAATTCGTAAGAATTGGGGTTTGGATGATCTAGGGTGTGATAGGTAAGAGGATGTGACACAGCTTGTAAGTAAATCACTTGCTCAAGTTCAGCCTAGGTGATAGTCATGGGAAGATGGTAACTGCCTGGCAGATGTTGGGTGGCATTTATGATGCGTTGTTTGTGCATTCAGTTCCTAGTGGAGAAGTGTTGAAAAACATCATTATTTGTTGGCAGTCAAAACAGAGAGGAGCAGGATAATGGACTAGCATATGGAGTGAAACAGTGTCTCAGCATTAGACATGGTCCCTTCCGCTCAAGGTTACAGCATACTGATTAGAGTGTGGCCCAGATCCACTGAAGCTGTTTTGAGTAAATGTGAGCTCACAGACTGCATTAAACCCCTCAGCTCTGAGCTTCTTGAGCATAGAGCTCATGTACGCCTGTCTCTTAGCAGTGCTAATGAACTCGGCCATGATGCTGTGTATTATGGCAACGCATCTCCTGCTTGCACCTTGCCAGTTCACATCACAGGCAGAATGAGTCTGCAACTGTCAGTTTAGACCTGGCCTTAGGGACCTTCGGTCACTGGGAACTGAAAAGCTGAAAGACATTTTAAGTTAAAGGAGAACACAAGTGAAGCCTCCTAGGAGTTTTGCAGGCATTGAGTAGGGATGTAAGAATTATCTCTATAGGCTTCTGTTCTGACAGGTGAAGGGTCTGAGTTTCGGCTGGTGATTCATGTATGCACTTGTAGGTTAAATAAAGTATGGTAGTGCTTTCTGGCACAGAGTTCAGCTGGCATTGAATAACCCTGACTTCACTATTAAACTCTTTTATCCCTAAAACCAAGCAGCTGCTTGCAAACTGCTTATGGAAAATTGCTCCAGGCAATTTTCAGTTCACTCTTGAGCCATTTGTAGGAATTGTTTGGGAACAGGCTACTTTGGGCAAAAACTGTGTTAGGGACTTATGTAACAAGTTGAGTGAGCATACCGCTGAATTCCAATTCCTATTCACCTTGCCAAATATATTGGTACACCTGCAGTCAGATATCCAAAGGGTACAGTTTGACATTACAAAGTGACCTTTAGCAACACCTACCTCTCTCTACTTGTTCCTGTTGGCATGTCACAGTGTGTAGTATACCATCCTCTGGAGTGGCACAGCTGTTTATGTGCCATTTTGATTGAGTTTGAAGTAAAAGGTGCGCTGGGCATTTTGTGAGTTGAATGAATACCTTGATCTACTTCATCATCCAACTGCATACACACACTGAGCTAGTACACATCAAAGACAGGACAGCTCACTGCAAGGACTGAAGTGTGTGGCAAAACTCAGGCCGACAAGTGCCCTAAGCCAGTATGTTGAACACATGGCAAAGCGAAGCCACACCTCAGCTGAACCTAGGAAGAGTTACTATTCCATAAAACATGAAAATTGAACAGATTAGGATGTGTAAGAAGGAGTCACTTCCTGTGTAGGTTTCCCTCAGTTTTTCAGAATCATTTTTGATTTCAATCCAGTGGCCTTCATAGGTCAGATCAGGCCTGCAGGCTGTTACTTTATTTATAATAACTACAATAGTTTTAATCCATGTATTTTTAGAGATATTTACACTGTCTGCTGTGAGCAATGATGTTGCCTTCCATATACGTAGAAGGCACAACAAAAATTGAATGCAGTTCTTTTTTTGGCACAGCCTTTTCCTTTGTGTTTAGGTATAGTACTCTGGTATTTTGCCTACTGAATAGTGGAAGGAAATGGAGTGAAATGACTAGTGGGGTTATCCCTGAAGAAATACTTTTCCAGAAAACATAGGCTGCAGTCCGCTCTGTCTTTTCTGGAATAGAAGAGAACTGTGCAAACTAGAATGAACTGAACAGGGAGAAACATTGAATAAATTGCAAATCAAATAGAACTGAAGGTACAATCCTTAACATACTTCATAGTGTGAAGTGTCTCAGAAAATCAACCTGTTAAGTAAAATAACAGATGGAAACGATTGGTAGAGTTACAAGAAAATCAGACTCATGTCTGTAACACAGGAGGCTCCGTGTATCTTGATAGGCAGCTTGGAAAACCACAGATCTCATAGCATATATATTCCATGGAAGAGCTTCTGTTCAAATAGCTTAATGGATGAAGGAAATATGACCCGTTGCTTTTGTGTACAGAAAATTACCAAATTCTAATGAGGGATCATCATGAAAAGGACTAAGAGGGAAGTGCTTTCATGTACTCTTAGGAGAGGGAGAATAAAACATTTTGGCTATGAGAAAAAAAAAAATGTATCCCACAAAGGAGTGTCTTCCTCAACTTATTTCTGTCACTCTTGCAAAAAGAGAAATTAAAAGCATAGTTCAGTGTTTTTTGCTTTATTCACCTACCTTTCAGGTAATTTTTTTTTTTTAGTCTGAAGAGAAACACTTCCTATAGTCAAGAGACCATGAGTAGGAAGGTTGGATTTTCTGGTGGTGGAAATTTGAGACAGGTATCACACTGCTGAATTTAGCAGTTATTTCAGAGGCTCATCCTTGTAACTGGGAGCGAAATCCAATCCATAAGTGTGAAGACAGAATGAATAGCATTTAGATGCTGGAAAAGTTAATTATGTTTTTTCACAATTTAATTTTTTGCTTGTCTGTGGTCAAAGTAGTGTCAAAGAACTATGAATGTTGATGACCAGTTAGTTCACAACCAACGATGTCAATTCATAAGCTAGAAGTCTTAGAGGAGAAGTTCCCTTGTTTCTGATGTCCTCTCATGGCTGTGAAAAAAGTGTGCCTTATCCTTGTATGTATTTAAAGTAATGAGAAATTAAATAGGGCACTGGGGACAGTGAGTTTGAAGTACCCAGGACTGCTTTGCTCCTCCATGTTTAAGAAAGATGAATTCAAAGAAATGCTGAAAGAACTACTAAGGTGACCAAGAAAAGCCTCATTTGGTGCAGCTGAGCATGAATTAAGACAAATATGATTACTTTTGGACTTGGGAAATACAACAGTCCATATATACCCAGTCTGTAACTGTGTATAAATTGCTCATGAAGAAACATAGCAGGAAATAGAAGGAAGTTTCTTACCAATGGGAGATTGAACTTCTGGAGTAATGTCCTACCGATAGGTCTAAAGAAAAAAAAAAAAAAAACCACCAAATCCAAAGCTCCAACTGCTCATAGAAAATGATCAGTTTTAAAGAGAACAGGATGATATATGTGCTTTCTCTAGCAGAGCAGTGGATTTCAGTAGTTCAGCAAGTCCTTCCTAGTCATATGTTCCATATGGACAAAGTTTCACTGTGAAGTAGAGCAGCTTTCTGAGATATTTATAGCTAGAAAATGCATTTGGAAGGATTACCATAACTTTCTGACTGAAGTTTTACTTGTGGAAAAATTAATACTGAGTATTTTTACCAAAATCAAGATTTCAGGAGAACTGACAACATAATCTTGAATTTCACAGACTTTTTCCTTTTTGTTGGAGAGAATATGAAGTTCATGCTGAAAATTCCTGCTGTAAGGAGAGATAGGGGAAAAGGGGCATATTTTGATCATAAGATTAAACATTGTTTTTCGGTGCCTGCGCTCTCAACATAGTATGGTGAAACTATTAAAACATTTTCACAGATCATCTTTTTCACTTTGTTTTGGGGATTTTTTAATAAATTGTTGAGTGTACATTTTGTGTTGCTACTTTTTTTTATTCTTTGTATTACAGAAGTGCAGTACTTAACAGTCTATTAGTAAGTATAGTCTGCAATTTCTCAGAGAATTCCCAGAGATACATCTTTGTTACCCCTTGGCCCTAACTGTTGCAACACGTCCCACTGGTAGAAATAAGATATGATTCAGGCATTTTGGCATCAAAAAATTTCAATAGGAAAATAAAAAATGGTTCTGTTTAACTAAAAAATACTGCTAGCAAATAGCTCATCTCCAGGGAGGGACAGGAAAGAAAAATACATAGTGTCTGTAGGTTGACAAAGAACTTGGGAACATATTTCATTCAGTAAGTAAAGCGGAAGAGTTTGGAAACAGTTTACAGGATATACCAGAGGCGGTAGAATAAGAGCACGGTAATATGGTCTATTTCCACTGCATACATCACTGACTGAAGTGCTTTTTTTAGGTGGAGTTTTCCTTCTCCACCCATCTTTTTATTTATTAAACAGCATATGCAAAATCAGTCTTTTCCCAAGAATTGTTTTAACTTAGCTTATCACATTTTGAAAAAAAATTCATGCGGTTGTGCAGCACTAAGCATTACTGAAATCTTTGCTGTAGAATTGCTTGGATCTTGGAAGTGCACACCAGTATGGGGGACATTGAAAGGGCCTTGTTGTCAGTAAATCTTGGAATAGGTCAGTATACTGGCTAGAGTGGGTTATAGCTGAGCAAACACCTCGAATAGAAAGTGATGAAGGCACATGTGTTTCTGTGGACTGTTGGTCAATAACATATCACATGGTGATATCAACTAAGGGTGCTATTTGATCGTGGTGTGAGATGCTGGCCTCAGAGAAGAATGGGATAAGACTATTGCCATGTGTTGCACTTTTCCTAACCCAAAAGAAGGAAGACTGTTATCTAGGACTGCTTGCACATTTACTGAATCAAAACGTGAATGTTTTGTCCAAGATCATACCCAAAGGATGTGACTGAGAGAGGAAAATACACTCTTGGTCTTCATCTATTACCTCAACCAAAAATGCATTTTTCATCTTCCACTGGTCCCTTGCCTCATTTATGACACATCATACAGCTTGTTCAATCAGTCTTACTGTCCATATGTACACAGCTACTGAAAAAGGAAGGGGCTTCTGAGCAGCATACATTATCATAAAATGATAAAAATACAGAAAATTCTGTATTCTGATATATATGTTAGGAGCAGACAACATTATATTTATTCTGTGACTTTTCAGTGCCTACCTTTGAACTTGTCAGTATCTGTATTAAAAACACAGTAGGTGCCTAAAGACTTTTAGGGTATTTCTATGGAGAAGATAAAAACTAAAGCACCAACACATCACAGAGTGAGTCCTTTTGCCACAATGTAGCCTTTTTATCACAAACGAAAAAATTACTGGTGACTTTAGATTGAAAGAGGCAAGTTTAGATTAGACAGTAGGAAGAAATTCTTCAGTGTGAGGGATTAGACACTGGAACAGGTTGCTCAGAGAAGCTGTGGCTGCCCCATCCCTGGAAGTGTGTAAGGCTAGGTTGTGTGAGGCTTTGAGCAACTTGGTTGAATGTCCCTGCTCAAGGCAGGGGGCACTGAAATGCACAGATGACTGTGAGGTCTCTTCCAACCCAAACCATTCTATGCTTCCATGATTAGAACGTGAACATTAAATTAGCTTTGTAATTCTGCCACACCTTTGGATTTTGCACCAAAAGAATGTGCTGTAAATTTCCATTGTGTGCATGTTTCACTCAAATGTTACTTGTAATAATACTGTTTTAATAATTTAGTGTCCTCTATTCTACATATGCAAAATCCTTTTGCTAAATTTTTAGAACCTGGCATAATGAGATTCACTGGCTTTTTCTTGGATCTAGGAAAAGCATGTCTGTCACAAGTACTGTGTTGTTACTGAAAGTGAATTTGTGTCTCTTTTCTTCTGAGGAATGGAGCTGTTGAAAAACAGGCCGTAGGGAGGATGTGTGGCTTTTTGGTGGTGGTGTTCTGTGTTTCTATATCTATTTATCTATTTATGAAATGAGACATTCAGAAAAATGTTTCACTCCAAATGTGAGACAAACCTCTTGTTGTGAGGAACTGAAAAATTACTCTGAAGAGAAAATGTATTGACTGTTTTTCACTCTGCATGTTTTGTGTAGTAAATGTGTCCTTTCTGGTATGTTTAAAGAACAGAATCAATCAGATTGAGAAATGTCAATAGAGGACCATTCAGGGAGTTTACAAATAAACTGTCATCAGTACTGAGCAATGCCTGTCCTGTCTCCTGGGAACCCACCACCATGGGAGATGGGATGTGCTCTCTGCTGATGCTTTTCATCAGGACTCTCCCTCAGGAGATGGAGTTGAACTAAAAGCAAGAGACTGGTCACCTGATGGTGCATGGCTGATGTTCTGTGTCCTGTGTCACATGCCAGACCACACTAGGTGACTAGGCAGAGGGACTTCATCAAGGGAGGGCAGGGGGCGTACATAGGACCTCTGTGATCAGAACAATGTCCACATACAGTGTGAGGATCAAAGCATAACTAAAAGCTAGTTTTCTGTTTTAATTCTTTTTAGTTTTGTATGATTTTAATTCCAGAAACTGAATTTGTGTTGTCCGTGGATTTATAAATATTTAACACACATTTTAAATGAATAAGGAGTTGACTTTAATGGTAGCAAATTAAGTTACTTTTTCAGGTACTTTTTTAATTGTTTCTCACTATATTTGTAAATGTAATTTTAAACTCTTTAAGAAGAAATTAATATAGGCCATCCAAGACTCATCTCTAATGGATAACATTCATGAGTGTTTTTTACTTCTATTATAACATTAGACCAGGATCTCAAGAGTTTTTGATGAGTAGCAAAGTATTGCAAGGAAAAGAGATTTCCCAAGGTCATACAATAATATTATGGAAGATTCGGGAGTAGAAAACAGCTCCATGATTTATCTGATCTAATCGAATAGTTTTCCAGATGGTAGACTATTTTTCTCAGCATCCCTCCATCTTTTGTATGTTTCCTACAAGAGACAGGATACTTGAAAGATCATCTTGTGGAATAAAGGTTTTGAAAAAAAATTATACTTGGAGCAACCCTTATTTCTTTGAATAGATTGTCCTAATACATGCCTTTCACTATTTAAATAGTTTATGATACAGTGATGTTGAAAGTAAGACTTACTGAAACCAACTGACTTTATTCATTAAAACATCAACAGAGCACTGATGGTGATGCAAATGGTGAAATAAAATCAAAGGGTCTCAGATAAGCTCATTACCATTACTGATGGCAGTTATTGAAAAAATACAGCATTTAAGTTACTTGACAAATATATATGCCTAAAGAGAAAGTATTCTTCATTATATATTTTAGATTTCAGTATTTGTGAAGGATACCAGACATTCACCTGTCAGGCAGCAAGTCCAGTCCTGAAGTCAGGAGTAAGATGCCAGTATTTTATTATGCACACACATATACTTCCTTTTCTGTGAGCTTTCAGAAAGGGAAAAGAAAAGGATAGAGTAGTATGTCTGGAAAATTAAAGATAAAATAAAAGTTAACCAGGCTCCTCTATTATCTTAACACCAATCTCATCACTGACTGTAGCCCAGTTCGGCTCATGAATGTAAAATTGTGTCTCCTAATATGCCTTCAAGACATTACTACACCTTTAGTTCTGAGGTCCATAAACCATTACTGTGGGTGCTCATAAATATGTATTTCCTTTACACTTTTAAGTAAGCTGCTATTGCTGTCATTCACTTTTAGTTAAGACTTGTCAGGTGGTGTTTCTGTTGAAGGAAAGAAGTTTAAATTACGGGCGAACTGAAGATATGCAGTTCTTAGGCATGCTAAAATTATGAGTGAGTTGGAGAGATTATTCCTCACAAGTAGTTTCAGGATCCCGAAGGATAATGGTGATGTGTACAAGAGATGTTGCCTTCTTGGCTAATTCCATTAAAAGCCTCTGATTTCTGCATTGCTGGAGTGAGACTCCAAAAATCTGCTTTTCCATCTTATATAATCACTTTCACAGTATCCTGTAACATCCACCTCTGCTAAGACTGTCAGTGCATTGACTTCTGGAGTGACAATGATATATAGGTCTGACAAAGCATTCTTTGCAATGTGCTTCATTGAAGTGAGAACTGCAAGTTCTGTCAGTATTCCTGGAAACCTTTTACTTAGGCATAATTAATAAATTACAACTTGTATTTTGGGTCGTGTTATATACAGCTTGTCCAGAATGATATGACTAGTAAGAAATTACTGTGTCTTGGCAGATAGCATTCAATTTATTTTCAGTTCTGAGGAAAGCAATATCCACTGGATAAGACACTGGATCAGGAGCTAAGATATTCAGGATTGCAGTTGTGCCATTCTTCTGATGCCTGACCTCATGCAGGTCTCCTCACTCAGATGTCTTCTCTTCCTTCCCCTACGTTTTCCCTTTCCCTTTTTTAAACATGGCTGTGATCATTCATAGGATGTCCTACTCAGCTCTTGCAGCTTCACTGCATCTAGGTGAATGACATGAATCCCATACTTGGATTAAATCCATAAATTTAGTCTGTTCCCCACAAGTTCTAGCTCCAGTCCAGGCTTTGCTTTGTTCAGACCTGGGAAGCTTTTTTTTAGCAAGTTGTGACCAGTGGTGAATTAACGTAATCTTGGTAGCAAAGACTTAGGCTATTGAAAGGGATTTCAGCTCAACAAAGCAGGCATTAGAGAAAAGTGACACTGGCTTCTCCTGAGCTGCACTGCCTTTGAGGCTCTGTCCCTGGTTCATCCAACTTTGTCCACGTTCTTTGTTTGCTGCAAGGCTTCATTTGTTTTTCATAAAATCAGATATATTATTTAATTCTAGGTGATGTTTTAATACTGTTCAAATAGTGCCATCCTGTTTTGTGTGAGAACAAAAAACTGAAACTGATAGAAACAGGTGTGATGTGGTATTTGCAGTGGAAGTGCTGTACTCTTTTTTGGTATGGCCTCATCTATTCTCCATGTTGCTCAGATTTTCTGTGCCACCTCCTCTCCATTCAAACTGGGGAGAAGGAAGCTGTGGATGACAAGTTGTGTCCTTGCCTTCCTGGGCTGGTTGTCACCATCCCTCATTTAAGCAAAGCCCCACAGCAGAGGGGTTGATGAGGTTTTGCGTGGGAGGTCTGTGACTCCTGGGAGGGTGCTTATGGAGAAGCAAGGGCATGGGAGAAGGGATGACTCTAGATTCATGTGATGCCACAATCCCACTATGACGTCCCCCAGGGACAGGCCTCAGTCATCTAATAAAGTTGGACACATCATGTAGTGTGATGCTAACTGCAGCAGAGGGAGAGAGATCCTCCTCTCCTGAAACACCAGTGACTATCAATAAAGTTTAATAGTGTTGTTACAGTACTTGGTGATGTTGTGGTGTTTATTCAGCAATCATTGTGAATGTGTTAGTTGTGTTGTCTGGCAGTAGCATGATACACATCAGAGTAATTAGGCATAAGTTTCAAATTACTGGTATTGAAAATCTTTTTCAGCCAGGGGATGGTTTGGTCCTGCTTAATAGCAGAGATATGGTCTGGAAGAGTTTGTGCCAGTTCAGGTAGGCTAGGGGGGCTGCTGCATGGGTTTCCTTCAGTGAGGAAAGAAGTAAGGTAGCATTACATTTCTTTTTGATCGTGAGCTTAGAATCATTTACATGTGTGTTGAGTTTTTTCCTAAAAGCATCCCCCAGTTGGGTGTCTTTGACTTCTGTTATTTCAGTTGCTCCTGTTCTGTTTAAGGTGAAAATAAAGTAATTAATGTAAGATGGAGAAATTTCTGACTATTCAGTTGCAGAGGTGAGAAAAATAGAGAAGATGTTTTGTGGATCATCTGTTATTTATGTTTTATTTTGGGAAACTTAATGTGACGACCTGGTCATCAGTCTCTGTATTATCCTTTATTGTCTTTAAGTGATCTCAGTGGAGAACTATTAGTAGTATTTTCCTACTATCCTGCCTAAGCACAGGCCAGCTTTTATGGGAGCTAACCTTTGGCAATTATAAAGCCAACATCACAATAAAAAGGAAACAGATGGGACATATAATATTCATAAATTATTGAACACTCTTTCCTTATCCTTCACAGTAAGCTCTTCTAGACAGGGACCTTGTCTTGTAAACACCTACAGTACAAAAAGGAGGTAAGCAACAGCACGTGTTTGTTAAATTGGTTCAGTTCTTCTCTCTGACAGAGTAGCAAACTTTCCATTGATGGGGAAGAGAAAGAGGTGCCGTATACCTTGACTTTGTCAAGGCTTTCTGACAATGTATTCTGGTAAACAAATGAGAGATGGATGAATAGGAAGCTACTGGAAGATGGGTACCAAAGTGGTCTGAAAGCTGTTCTCAGTAGTTATGGTGGCCTGTCCTGGACCAAATGTTTTAGTTGTCCGTGGGATGATGAATTTAGTCTGCAACTTATACCAGTATGAGAGGCAGTAAAGAGATGGGTTTAAAACGAAAATTCAAACTAAATTTGAGAAATCAGTGAAATGGCTTGGGAAAATAGAATATAATCCAACAGAAAAAGGGCAAGATTCTTAACTTTGGTGTAAATACTCAGCTTAAAAACTGAGTATGGGTAAGAAACGCTTAGGCAATAATCTTGGAGAAAGGGTTTGTAACAGTGATTAGAGTCACAGGCAGACTGTGACTGAATGTGTAAGAAAAGTATGTACATAAAAGATACCAATAAGGTCTGTTTCCACTTTTTGTGGGGTTATATCACTTTTTCCTCTATTTGCAGCCAACAGTTAATAAAATCAATGTAAGGCAAATTGCAGCTGGGTGCAGCCTGTCTGAGAGAGGCAGAAAGACTCTTTGTGTGCTGTATGTCCCTCTTACTACACCTTATGCTGCCTTTCTCACACCTCTTATCATGAATAAAATACTGTGATAGTTTCTGTTGTCCAAAAATCATTTGATGAAATGTTTGATAAAAATAGGGCTTTTAATTGCATTGATAATGGGCACTTCTTAGGATCATAGAATGCTTTGTGTTGGAAGGGACTGCAAGATCATCTAATTCCAACCTCCGGCAGGGACACCTCTCACTATACCACGTTACTCAGAGCTCCATCCAACCCTGCCTTCAATACTTCCAGGGGTGAGGCATCCACAACCTCTGTGGGCAACCTGTTCCTTAGCTCACCACCCTCACAGTTAAGAATTTTTTCTAATATCTAATCTAAACAAGCTCTCTTTCATTTTGAAGCCATTCCCCCTTGTCCTGTCACTACATGTTCTTGTAAATAGTTTCTCTTCGCTAAGTAGTAGTATTTTTGGTTTTCTTTTCTCACTTTTAGAATTTATACTAAAATATGGTTGTTTATGTGAAAGTGTGACTGCTAGTAGTTGTTCCATAGCAAAGTAATAAAAATGTGCTCAAAACTGCATGTGCACATCAATGTATATATTATGTAGGTGGAGAAGAAAGAAGTGATCTGTTTCAAATTATTGTGTTAATTTATTTTTAAGGAAGGTATTTAATGTTTTCATAGTTTTTGAGTGGGAAATGTTAAGGAGATGGCTGGAAAGGTTACTTGAGCTACCATGATATGTGTGGAAGCTACTCCTTTTACATGCAGCCAGTACTTTTTAATGGCTGTAGGCATGCACCTGTTTGGCTTGGGCACAAGATTGCAACAGATAGTTTAACACTGAAAGGCATGAGAAAGGACTGCCTATCAAACAATAGGTGATAAGCATCAATATTTTAGTGCTCTTCTTCAGATCTTTTATTATAGTCTTACAGTTAATTGAGTATATTCTACACGTATTGAAAACAATTAAATTAGCTGAATAATTGGCTGATTTAAAGTATTGATTTTTGTTCTGTACATTATTGATAATTGCTTTCCTGAATTCTTTTTCTTAAATGCTTGTATAGATTTTTAAAATATTCCTTAAAGGAAATATTAGAAAAGCTGGTACTTTAAGTATGTTCTGAATTACTCATTACAATCAATGTATGTCTAATACAAATTTTAAATGTAAAACATTTTTTAATGAAGTGCTGCTTTTCATGGCAAGTCATAGCAAATTCTGAGGGATTTTCTGTTTCCAGTTAGGATATTATATTTAACAAACGTTACCAGACTTCTGGTTGAAATGAGGGAAAGATAGCAATAATTAAATGGGTCTATTTTGGTGTACTTAAGAATCCATTATATTTTGGGTTTTTTTTAAATCTTGCATGCAGCATAAAATGAACTTATTCATTTTAATGCATCCTTCTTGTTGGCTTAAATCTGAAATGTAGTTGCTTGAAAATTAATTTACCCCTCCTGAATGACTGGTTGGATTATCTTTGTAGCATTAAATGTCAACCCTGAGCTCAGAGCACATTGTGTCTACGGTAAAAAGTTGTCCCTGAGCACTTAATGTTGTGTTAAATGATGATGTGTCCTTTGCAAATGTATTATTAGTGTCAAGCTGTTCCATCTCTCAAGATTGAAAAATGGTCAGTGATTTGAGCTGCTATTAAACCTGAATAAAACAGAGAGGCTGTGGGGGGTTTCGTGCCTTTCCTGAGTACAGACATACTCTTGTGTAGGTATAAGACACATCAAAATCTTTCTGTTAACCTAAGACCCAAAAACACATTTTGGAATTACAGCAATTAAAACCAAGAAAATATCACTTCTGCTTCTCAGGAAAATGGCCATTGGCCTAAATTTCCATGGAATTTGGTTTTTCTGAGGTTCCTCAACATCCTAAATAAAACAGTTATTTTTAGTTTTAGAGTTAGAGTGTTATAAATGAGGCAGACATGTTGAAGGTGTGTTGTGTGTGACTAGATTTTCACAGTTTCACTGGATTAAAGTTCTGTTACTCAATGAATATACACTGACTGGTTTAAAGTCTCTCAAAGATCACAGACTCATATACTTGTACATGCACCTTAGGAGCTAGGTGCCTAGGTACTTTTATGGTTCTGGATGATGTTACAAAGCATTTTAGAAAGGACTTCTTTCCCCATGCCAGACCCCTAACTTGCTGGCATTTCGAAAGACACTTAAAGAAAAGTTCTACTACTGTATGAGATGATAGAGCTCAGTTTTAAAGAATCCCAGGGCACACAGAAAAAAGATTGCTTGTATTCCCTCCAACTAAAAACAAACTGCTATGGAATTGTTAATAGTACAAATTTGAATTTTTAGTTAAATGATTTGCTGCTTACAGACCCTGCTGCATTCCTTGGTGCGCTTTAGTTCCATTGCAGCAGTTACATTAAGGTATTTCAGACAATGAAATATTATGGCTAAATTCTCCCTCAGTTTTTAGTCATTTAGCTGATTCCAGGAAAGTGGTTCCCTGATGATTTGAAAATGACAAATGCCATGCTCACCTTCAAGAAAACTAGATGGAGGACATGGACATACTAGACTGAATCCAGTGAAGGGTCAAGATGTCTGTCTGGAGCACAGGATGTACAAGAAGCGGCTAAGAGAGCCATCTTTTCAGCTTTAAGGAAAAAAAGACTCAGATGAGGTGTTACTGCTGCCTACAAATACTTATTAGGAGTCTACAGACAGGATGAAGCTTAACTTTTCTAAAATCTGTAAAGTGGTAGGACAAGAGGCAGGTTGGAATATGGAAATTCCCATTAGATGGGTGATAAATATTTTTACCAGAAGGATGGTCAGTTGTTGGAAAAGGTCACTTAGAGAGGTTGCAGAATCTCCACCTTTGGAAATGCTCAAAACTCAACTAGATAAGCTCAGCTAGACTAGCTCCCAGAGTAACAGGAGCTGACTTTCAGGTTGAATCCAGTTTAGAAGTTGCCTCTGCTCTGAGTGAAGTGATGGGGGCTATGACCCCCAGAGACTATAGCTTAAAGCAAGACTGTAGCTGGTACACAAAACAGTTCTGAAGAAGCAGTGTGCTAATTATGGTACATCTTCACCACAGTGAGTCTGCAATACAGATGTAGGTAACTGGCTTGGGAACCACCATATCATGGCCGAGCAAGGGTGGAATTCAAACTGATTTTCAATGCATTTTACAATCCCTTCATGGCTCTGTGATTTTCTCTCTAGTACTAGTACTAGTAATACTAAAGATAATTACTTCAAAGGTAATTTGACTATGTCTATAGATGTCCTGAATGAAGATAATCAATCTCCTTCTTTCCTTGTCCTTTAAAGCTCGTTTCCTTGACTCAGATTTATTCTGCTTAACCCTAGAGGTGAAACCAGCCTACCTGATTTGGGTTCTGAACATGTCTAGACACTCTCTGTTGTTGATGACAGTAAAACAGACAATGCCAGAGAGCACTTTAGTCTGTCCTAGACTGCTGTCACTCACTCTTTGGAGAAGGCTCCCTGTGAGAAGAGAGACCTAAAATAGCAGTCACCTAAAACTGAAGTGAGGTGCAAACGGTGTGACCTTCTGTGTCTTTCACATACAGAGGTTGTGGAGGACAATGTGACTGAACCTTCCTCCGTCTTGGATGTTCAACCCTGCCAGTGAGATCTAACTTTTCCCTTGCCCATGTTACAGCAGAGAAAAAGAGGGAATGCTTGAAGTCAGACTGTGGAAACCCTGGAAAGACAAGAGGCCCGTTTTCTTGTTCTGTGGGGTTTTGTGGAAGGTTCCTGGAACCTTCACTAATTCTTATCAATGCTCATCATAAACACATTGATTTCAGTTTATCCAAGTGTGTGATTTCACATTTCCAGTTTGACAGCAAAGCTTGCCAGTCTGTCTCTAGCTTCTAATTAGTTATTATCTATACATTTTAGGATGGGTTTCAGCATCAGTTACATTAATGTACTTTAGTTAAACTACTATTGATAACTAAAATCTACTCAGTAGTTGTAGTTTTATTACAGCTTAAACAATATTTTGAACATATGAAATGGATTGCTGCTGTATGGAAAATGTCATGCTAATGTTTTGATTATGACTATAATACCAGCACAGAAAGATTCAGGACAGCAGTTTGTTGGTTCTTTTGAATTATAGTGGAAGTGTTGAAAGGACTTTTAAATCTGTAATGTTGATTAGCAAATTTTACTATCTGTCAGGTTTTTTGGCAAGCTGTAAATAACTCATTTTGAAATTATTTGTCTGAGTAATTACATTTAGATTGCACATTTCTCATTTCAAATATTTTGACTCTTATCTATTTGGTTTTCCCTTGTGGCTTAATTGGTGTGGTCTATATAAACGGACAATAAATTTATATACCTTTGTTATAAAGATCAGTCAGTGAATAAAACTTGGTATTCATCCCAGACAGAATTATGATTGAATGTATTTCCAAGATTAAAGCTCTGAATTTACTTTTTTCTAATTAAAGGCAATTAAAGATTTGCAGACACAAATAAAAGACAATGAATTGAGGAATAAGTGTGGGAGCAAGTCCATTTGCAGGTGAAAAGAAGTGCCTTTGAAGCAGAACCAGCTGTATTTTCACTGAAAGAATAACAGTTTAGGAAGCTTTTCTGCATGTGCTTGCTTGATAGCATAATGTACTCATAAGCAGCTTATGCAGTACAGTATTCAGAAAATAGCAGTGCATTAATTTTTAAAGTAGCAAATGCAGGCAAAGAGCAATGCTGCCACATGATGATAATGAAGGTGGATATTGTGAAGTCTGCTGAGAGAAAAGAAAGCAGAGAGCTCCTGAAATGTGAACATTTATAAAACAATAACTAGATATTTATATGATAATAAGCTTGGACAGCAGCATCAACAAAGGCCAAAGATGCAGTCCTGTTTCTGCTTAAGCCTGATGAATTGAAAAGCAGAGAGGCGGTCCTCAGTCTGTTATTCAGTTCCAGTAATGAGCTGTTGTTAGAATAAAAGAGTAAATATCTAGAAGAGTTAGAAATACATTGTTTTTTCTCATGAAGTTATTCTACAGATTTGTTCAAGTTGTATCTAAAACAAGAGCATCTTTAAATACAATCTTAAATGTAGTCAGTGTTCTTAAATATTGTGCTCAACATGCTGCATTCTCAGTTACATGTATAACGGAGCTCGGTATATATGCTAAAGTACAGTGTAACATATACTACTGAAGGTTTACTTAAAAAAGAACACTCAGTATACGAGATCAGGTCATCTCTAATATGTATTAAAATTAATGAATAGGAGATATATGGAATCTCAATTTCCCTTGTAAGCAGAGTTAAATCAAAAAAATTCTTCTGAAATCCATAGATTTTTATTCCTAGTTACATGGAGAGAAACAAACTCATGTTGAATATTGTAGGAATCCCTAATAATCACTCTGAAGAAGACATCCTTTGGCATTTTTCACATAGCTGTGTTTAGTAGCTAAAAAACTCCCTGTATTTCACCCTTATCTAATCCTACAGCTAGTAGAATAGTCTTCATTTCTACCTGTGGAAAGTCTTCCAAGCAGGATCTGTAAACAGGGAATAACTTAGTTCAGGTGCCACTGAGGTCACTTTTGCCACCAAAGGAGTGGAAAAAACTGTGCAGGAAGAATGAAAGGAAGGGGCAAGGTGCGAGGCGAGGTCTGGAGAGCTTTGGAAAGGCAAAGGCTATTTCAGACACTGAATGGAGAGGTGGGTGATCTTCACATCTGGTCTTCAGAGGATCTGGCAGGAGGGAAGAGAAGCAGAGATAATAGCTGTAGTCAGTACGAAAAGTTGCCCTAACATGGACTACTTCTTTAGCCTTAAAAATGGAAAGGAAGTGTTAGACTTGGAAAAAGAAAGAAGCGACACATTTGGGGAAAAAAAAAAAATCAAGAAATTGAGATAGTTAAAAAAAATAAGGAAAGCTGGCACTGGAATTTGGAGTTTGAGAGAAGAGATGAGATGAAAAATTAATAACAGTAATGAGAAGTAGAAGAGAAAAGAATTTTGCTTAAGTAATACAAAAAGTAAGATTTTGTCTGGAAATTTTCCAGTTCTATCTTTTTGGTTTCTTGTTCTTGCCTTCATATATTCCCTCATGAAAACTCAGTGTCTCAGGCATTGGGTAAAGCAGACAAATGGGGCTTTGTCTGATGAGTCCATCTTAACTGGCTTTGACGATCACTTCCTGGAAAGAAGAAATAGCTTAAGCTGATGACTCTGACAGATAAATGTACAAGAAAGCTTGCAGGATAAGTGAGATAAAACTAGAAGACATTGAGAGTGTGAATATAAGTATTCCAACTGTTTGAATTTGCGAGCCCAAAAGAAGGGAGGCTGTAGGGAGCTTGTATTATTTATTTCTGCTTATTTTCCAGGTGGTAATGATCAGTATTCACGTGGCAGGGGCTTTGCATTTCATAGTTCTTTATAGTCCTGTAGTGCAGATGTCTTTCCCAAGGCCTCAGAAAGTTCACATGTTTTAAGAGTCTCTTAGCACAATTGCTGAATCTGGCTTTCATTACAAAGAAGTCCACAGATGCCCTTTTTAAACTTTTGCACTTGGTGGACTCAGACTGTTTTCCCTACCATAGTTGTTTTTTCTTTCTCCACATTTAGCAGGGAGAGTGGTAAATTAATGTCAGGTGCATGGATTTGGAGAACTACCAGCTCTAAAGTCATCATTGAAATAGCCTATTTGTTATATAGGCAGGTTAGTTGTTCATATCAGATTTAATATAAATCTAGAAATATTCTCTACATAAGTAGAATCCAGTCTTAGTTAAAGCCATGGTGCTGGTATAAACAGTAGCAGAGTGCCTGAAACCAAGGGAAAGAGCACCAATAAGCTTTTCCTTTTCGATGAATAAGCATGGTCCTGCCAATAGGTGTAGCTCATAGACTGGGTCTTCTCTGCAATATTTACCCCTGCTTTTGTCACCTTCACACTTGAACTTTGGAGAAGAGGAGGGAGAATGGACAATGGTAAGAAGAGGAACTAGGTTTCTCTAGCTGACTTGTTTCCCATTACTAATGGAGCCTACAAAGCTTTCTAGTTTTCGTTCTGTAATGCCATTGCATAACTGGAGGGGAAGCCTCTGACTGTCCTGCTTCATTTACCCTAGCATCTGAGTGATGAGAATTGAGATTGAACTTAGCCCTATACTTCTAAATGAAGATGTTTTTCATGCTTCAAACACCTCAGATTGATAAATTTCTATAGTTTTCTCTCAAGTAAAAACAGCTGCATCACTTATAGAAGTTGGCTCTCAACAAACAAACAAAAAATTAGACTGGGGTATATCTATGCCAAATTTCAGGCTGGAGTGTATTTTGATGAGTTACAAACTCCTGCCATTTAGAGTGGAAATTCTGAGAGGTTCTTTAACTGTTTCATAGCAGAAGTATGAGTGCAGAACTTTAGGGAGAAGAAACATGTTTTCTCTGGCTGCCTTCATCTCATGACCTAGCCATTATTGTGGTTTCTGCAATTCTTTCCCTAGCTGTTCAAAAAAAATTCCTGTACTTCTGAAGCATCCTATTATCAGGTATCATATATATTCTGAAGAATAATGCTGCAGTGGTCCTGTCCTGCTAATGAGATGCATTGACTGGATGAATATGTTGGACCATCAGACATAAATCATCAGTCATTCTGTCATCTTTTCTTCACTGTGTCCTCTAAGAAAGTTCCTTGGATATATGCTGCAGCATTTTTTTTTTCCTGGAACACATGGTTTCAGTTATTTTTCCTTTTGCCACTGAGTATTTTTAATTTATTTCCAGTCTTTTATGAATCATACCTGACCAAAGAATAATACAGAGACCTTCACCATGTATGATCCCTAGTGCTGAGGAGAGATTATACAATGAAATCAAGTTTGTAATACGAGTTCAGCATCCACAATATCCTACAGAGAGGGTCTCTGTAATTAATATGAGTGATAGAAAGAATAGACAAAGCAGAAATGTATTTCCATGAATCCAGTATATCACTGGAGAAGACCTTTCCTTTCCAATTAATGTTTCAGAATTTCATCATTGCACTATAATATCCCAGTTTTGAAGGTAACCATAAAATAAGAAGGTTGTGTTATTGATTATGAATGTAAGATCACATTTGGTTGAGCAAATAGGATTTTTGTATACACAAACCCACTTTGGACACAGTTTTCAAAGAAAGGTTATTTGACTGTAACAGTAGTGAAAGCTAATGTGCACATAGGAAAAATTAGTGATTTAAACATAGCAAGACATTCTGGTGTAAGAATTGTAGCTAGGCCTTGGATATAGGCAAAAAGGACAAAAAGGCACGTATGCATTAGGAGGGAAAAAATGGAATGCTTTTGAATGAAAATGGAATGCTTTTTTGAAAAGCCAAAGCGGTTGTACTCAAACTCTACCCCTCTGAGCAGTTTCTTCACAGATTCCTCTTTTCCTTCTCCTCATTTTCTGACTATATCTATACCTCGACTCCTGTAAACTTAAAGAAGCTACCATTAATAATACTTAGTACAGCAGTAACAGGCCTTTCAGACAGCAGAACTATCCCTGAGAGGTATCAAGTGTTTTATGCTTAATTATTAAGTTGAGCTAAATGATTTATACTGTTCCTCAATACTGCATGACCTCCTCTGAACTCGATTCATACGGACTCATGGTAATCAAGCACTTGGCTGCACTCTGTGACTGCAAAAGATAGTCCCTGTAACTTCTAAAAAGCCCATCTAGAAAATTCTGTGTAACATGTTTCTAAAAACAATGATTTGCACCTACTTGGACTGACCTGCATATCTGTGAGTTCTGATACCTGCAAATATTCCAGTTCAGAATAATGAAAAACATTTAGATTCGCCAGAATGGCCTGTATTGCACATTTGTGTATGCATTAGAGATGACTAACCAGCAAAAATGCTAATGAAAATTTCTGTTTTGATTTAAATCAGAAGGAAAAACATTATCCACGTTCAATGTACTTTTTTGCTGTCTGATGCTTACTGAACAATTTAATAAACATTGTAGTAGTGGGTATCTATCCATACATGTATTTTGATGTCACTCTGGTGTAATAGATTCTACACTGATTTGTCGGCTCTTGTTGCTGTCATTGTCTGTTTTAAGGATTGTTGTTCCATGGATCAAGTCCCTGTATTATAGAATAGGTACTGTTTAAAATTATGTCCTGTGGGATGTTTTCAAAATGTTAGATCTGACTTTTTAACTTAAATAATTGCTCACATTATTTATATTCTTTTTGCATCATTTTCATTATGCTTTTTTACTCTAGGAAAACAAGATTATAAGAAAACCAGGCCTATGTTAAGAGCTACAAGATTAAAAGCAGAGGCCAAGAAAACTGCACTAGGCGTAAAGGTAGAGATCTCTTTGATATCTTAAACCACCTTTGTGTATATGTTGTTGTTTTCCCTATTGATGTACTGTGCAAATATTGATTTCTGAGAGATATTGCTTATGACACTTCAAAATCTAAGTAAAATGCTAGAATCTAAAATATTTATGATGAATTACTTTTAGTTAACCCTAAAATAACTTGAATAGTTGAAATGCTGAAAGATTTTAAGTGGTCCATGTCCTTGTTATGATGCATACTTACTTTAAAGTGAATAAAGGATTGTGTGCTTAGAAAATTGATCTTTCTGTAAAGCTTGTCTGAACACAGAACAAGTTCTTTAACCATTTCATATAGTTAGACAAATTGCAATGAACATCTTCTTCCTTTCTCTTTCTATCCTATATCCAGTAGTAATTTAAAGACTGGGTTTGTTAAGTATTGTTAATTCTCAGCATCATTGTCTCAGTCCTGCATCCTTATGTACTGCCCCTGACTTGGAAAAGGAAAGCGTAACTAACTGCAAAACATATGGAAAGGAACTAAACTTTATTTTGAAAATGTCCCTTTTTCAGGCAGGTATGAAGTATAATAATCACTGACTGATCACAGCTATGCATATGAGCAGGGAGGACAAGCAGAAACATTGTCTGCTATCTGCTACCCAGTGTGTCATCAAAATGGGGTTTATCTGAACACACATTTTTTTATTTATGTTTCCCTCAGTATTTTTCCCTCAAACTTTTTTTTTAATCTAATTGATACACAATTACCTTAACAGTAAGAGTAAAACCTGAATAAAATAAAGTGGATCAATTACCTCGGTGTTCTAGTGAAACAAACTTAGAAATGTTAAAAGGAGAACATTTTCTTGTTTCTGGCAGATGAGAAATCAATTTTTTCAAGTTATAGCTTATAGCAAATGCCAAGGTATTACTACCAAGCTGTAACAGCTGTTGAGCTGCCAGATGATGTATTTGGTTGTCTTCCAGAATTTGCTATTATAATCACGAAACAGTGCTTTCTTTTTGCTCCTGATTGCTGATCTCGATCAAGCATTACCATGCGATGCAGTATGTTTTCACAACATAATCTTCTCAGTTAGTGCTGTGTGTCAGGTTTTAATGAGAAAAAGTAGATTGCCTTTTTTGTTTAAAGGATAGATTATTAACCTTTTGAGTTCCTTTTCCTTCCTTTCTTATTAATTTTACTTTTTCTTTTCTTTTCACTTTCAATGGTGCAACCTTTTAAAAGTCATATTCTACTTGGAGACTTACTGTAGAGCCTAATTCTTCTAAAATGTACACATTTTTTGCATGTGTTTCACAAGTGAGAAGAATACGAGCCTTAGTCCTTCAAAACCTGTTTGATTTTCTTATTTTCTGAAGTAATTCTTCCCTAAAAATGAGAGAGAATAGAAAAACATGTATGTAATTATATATGTAACGAAGAATCAAGTATTAGTGAGTAAAGAAATCAAGAACAGTTTATTTTGTAGAACTATGTTCCATATTAGAACACCAGCTAACTTCTAGGTAAGAATGAGTTTTGCCATCAAGACACACGTGTGCTCTTCAGGTCATAGGATGTTGTGTTTATGGGATTCTGCTAGTTGCAGTGTGTGATGTCTCAGATTTACAGTTCTGCCTGTGCCTTAAAACAAACCAAAAAACCCCCAAAACCCACCCCAAAACAAAAGAAACTAAAACCCCAAACCAAACCAACCAAACAACAAAACCAAATAAACTCTTAAATATTGTCTTCCGACTGTAATATTTTTTGCTCTCCTGGACCTTAAAATGACTCTAGATTATCCCCAACTAGATCACAATTATTTGCTTTGCTTCCTAATTGCTGAGAACAGCTGAAAGAGCTGAAGCAAAAAGGAAGGTGAGTTGGGCACCTTTCCTTTTGGGATCATGCTTGTGGGGGAAGGAAAGCAGTGCCTTTGCATCCTTCTCACTGAGCCTGCTTAATGTCAACAACCTCAGGCTTACTAAATGTTACAATACTTCTACCAGAATATGGGCAATCCCTGTAGAATAAAACTCTTCACTTCTGCTGACAGACCCTGCAGCACTAAGCATGGAGGCAAGGCATATTTAATGTCTTGGGGTAAACATGCACCTCTTCCCATCTCGCAGTGACAGTTCTTCACCCTGCTCTGTATCTCCATTTCAGCAGAATGTCACCATGGGCAGTAGATGCGCCTGGAGTGTCTGCAGGGATATTGCCCTTCCTGCTGCTGGAAAGGCTGCTTAGTTGTGCAGCCCCATAACCTATACCCCTCTCTTGGGCAGGGCTTGTTTTGCTCAGTCCATTGTTGAGGTCTTCCAGCTGTCCCAGTGCCATCTTCTTACACTGATCCTCTACACTTCTCCTAGATACTCCACTGTTGTCTTCTGTATAAATTTTGAAATAAGAATTTCTTGACAGCTCATGCTTGATGTGAAAGCAGGGTATTAAACCACTCCTCATGTCTGTTGCTCTCAAAAGAATCAGCAAAGTTGAAGTCCCATCAGGTTACGTACACTTGTGAAACCATTTTGAGGCATAAGTGTGCATTACTTTAATGGCTTCCTTATATTCATAGCTTTTGAGTGTGGCTGAGCTCTTCCTTTGGGAACGTATCATTGTAGTTGTCACTTCATATTAACAAAGTTTTCTCATCACATAATGACAGAATGGCTCAAGTTGGAAGGGACCGCAGTGAGTCATCTGGTCAAACCTCTCTGCTCTGGAAGGGTCATCCTAGAGCACATTGCACAGAATTGTGTCCAGACAGTTCTTGAATGTCTTCAGTGAGGAAAACTGCACAGCTTCTCTGGGCAATCTGTTCCAGTGCGTGGTCACCTGCACAGTAAAGAAATTCTTCCTCATGTTCAGGTGAAACTTCCTGTGCATCAGTTTCTGCCTATTGCCTATTGCTTCGTACCACCAAAAAGAGCCTGCCCCCATCCCATCCTCTTGACATCCAAGATAAGACCAATGATAAGACATATGTCTCTTGCAGCTGAACAGGCTCAACTCTTTCAGCCTTTCCTCATAGGAGAGATGCTCCAGTTCCTTCATCATCTTTGTTGTCCTGTGCTGGATCCACTCCAGGAGCTTCATGTCTCTCCTGTACTGAGGAGCCCAGAACTGGACACTCTGCTCCAGATGTGGACTCACTAGGGCTGAGTAGAGCGACAGGATCACCTCCCTCAGCCTTCTGGCAATGCTCTTCCTAATGCACCCAGGATGCCTTTGGCCTTCATGGCCACAAGAGCACTGCTGGCTCATGAAAAGCTTCTTGTCTATGAAGACCCTCAGGTGTCCCACAGAGCTTCTTCCTACCAGGTTAGCACCCAGCCTGTACTGGCTCATGGGGTTATTCTTCTGTAGATGCAGGACTCTCTCTGTTGAATTTCAGATGGTTCTTCTCTGCCCATCTCTTCAACCTATCAAGGTCCTTCTGAAGGGCTGCACGGCACTCTGGGGTATTGGCCACTCCTCCCAGCTTTGTGTCATCAGTGAACTTGCTGAGGAAGCATCTGTCCTTCATCCAAGTCATTGGGACACCACTAGTGACATGCCTCCAATTAGACTCTGCCACTGATTATGACCCTCTGGGATCTGCTGTTCAGCCAGTTCCCACTCCACCTTACTGTCCACTCACCCAGTTCACACTTCCTGAGTTTGCCTGTGAAAATGTTCTGAGAGGCAGTGCCAAAAGCCTTGCTGAAGTTGAGGTAGACAATATCCACTGCTCTCCCCTTACCCTTCCAGGAGCTTCCTGTCCAAAGTTCTTGTAAATCTTTGAGAAGAAAACACACATACATGTATTTGCCATATATTTTATTTGTTTATCTGTGTTTCAGTACGTGATACAGTATACAGCATTTCAACATTTTCTTGTAAAAAATTAAGTTGAAGTTAATATTGTAGATTAATATAGACGTATAAGCTCTGTGGGAAAAAAGAATATTTTTATAGTTCTGCGAAATACCCAACACAGTAAGTACCATATAGCCACTTAAAATAATAGAATTTTTAGTGTCATTGATAACTCTAGAGTATTGTTGCACTAGTGTCCTGAAGAACTTATATGCCTGGCTGTAAACTAAGACTTGATGTATTATTTAGGGGGGGAAAAAGAGGACTAGAAAATAGTGAAGGGATTTTAGTCCTTAGTTTCTATGAAGATAATGAAATTCAACTGTTGTGTATCTCACCATGAGAGCTGACAATGTTAGCTTAAAAAAAAGTCCCATAAATGACATAAAACTTTTCAGAACCAATCCCCTGGAGATCCTTCACATTTCATCGCTGGCATACTAATTAGCTTTTCTTGTCAAACTTTGATTGCCTTGTCATTTTAATGCAAGGTTTAAAGTAACAAAGTTTCTTTCAGTCACTGGCATTTAGTACTTTTTAATTTCCCTGATGAGAGATTTTATCTGTGTTGATAATGTCAGAGAAGCAGCTGAGCACTAATAACTATCAAAAGTTAGTTCAAGCAGGGTGACCATGCTAGTACTTGGTGTGTAATATTTGCTCTTTAAAGATGTTTAAAAATTAAATATTGTGGCAGAGCTATTGTACGGGCTCTGTTTGTATATGTGACATTAATGTAGACAGTGCCAAAATAGACTGTGTCTCTTGGGAAAGTAGGACCCATGTCTCAACAAACAACTCCAGGAGAAAACAGTATGCTGCGTAAGTTTGGGTAAGACAAAATTCTCTGTACCAGTACCAAAAAGAGAGCCTCTGAACTTTCTCTGTGTCCCCCAACATGGAGCTTGTGCTAGTGGAAGCCCAACTCCTCATCCTTACTAGGTAGAGCAGGAAGGTTTTTGCACCATTGCTGCTAACTCTGCTTTCGGTAGATGAGGAAGAGCTGTCAGCAGGAGGGTGACAAGCACAAAATGGTTTGAGAACTGGGGAAGCTCAGCCCCCAGATAGCTCAAGTTTGGTATGCAGAGGCCAAAAGTAATGGGAGTTCTTGGGGAGAGATTTTTTCACAAGGTGCAAGAAAAATCATTGATTCGTGAGACAGGAGAAGAAGTTTTCTGTCTTGTTGAAAGGCAGACACAAATCTGAATAGTCATTTTTGCAAAGTACTTGCAAAAACATGATTGAGTGCAGAATACCACTCCATAGAGAATTATTAACAACATAATACATTGATTGAGCTAATGAAAAAATATTTCCTAAACAAAGTAAGAGCTTACTGTCTGTCGTTCTTTTGCATATCTACTTACTCTATCGTGTAGCTAGCTACCTCACTATGAAGAGTTTATCTCATCTGGAACAATTTAGCATGAATAGATAACAAGACATTCCTGGTGTATTTTGGCAAAGGATATTCTCAAATTTCATGCTGTTCATGAAATGAACATGCTAAGTTTCATGTTTCATGCTAAGTTAGTGAACTGCGTTTCTCAAGATACAGTTTCATAGCTTTGCAGAAATTAATGCCACAGGAGACTACTAGATCATTTGATCTGGACTTCTATATGTTACAGATCATAAAATCTCATCCAAATACTTTCTACAAGTCCAAGCACTTGTAATGGCCAAAATACTGGGTCTTCAAACCAGGTTAAGTGCCTCAAAAATATAGAGCAACTTAATGTGCTACCAGTGAATATAGTGTGATATTCCCTGTGATTCCAGTAGTCAGGCTTTGATCCCTGATCTTGACATGGAAAGGAGGGAAAACAACATGTAGAAACCATACAAAATCAGACCCTGGCCTGACCTATACACATAAATACAGTAATCATGGTGGTTTGAGCATGTGAACAAGATGCATCAAGCAATTGCTCAGGAGGATTTTCTGTACTATCTAGGATCAGTAGTCCATCTTTCTCAGACCTACTTATGTCTCCACTTATGACCAGTCTATGTAACACTTCAAATGGAAAAGTCTGAGCAGCTAAGCATGAGGTACCATTACTTTTAATAACTTGATACTTCAGGAGTTCAGAATATAGCACTGACCATATAAGTAATCCCAGTCTTCCCAGGGCCCTAAAGGAGAGCAGCAACTGGGAGGGCTGAGTTTGCCAACTCCAAGGCTGGCAAGACAGGACCTCCTTTTCACAGAAGCCCAAGCTGAAGTATTCTTTCCAGTTGCTAATAAAAATGATCTTTCTTGAGAGAGATCTGATGATGAAAGACTGATAGCAGTGGAAGTCCATATTTTTTCCAAGAGGTAACGTTCAATCATTCTTGCTCCTAGGAAATGGCATTTTGTTTCAAGACTGGGCTTACCTAACTGCAGCTGGACCTTGAGAGGTTCTTGTAAACAGGATAGAAGGACCCCACACTTTCAGGTGCCTTACTTAAATGCAGGTGTATATAGTTGTGTGCTGTAACCAAACTACCTCTCATTCTTCTCTGTCATAAAATAAATACCAGTCATCTCCCTACTGGAAATTCCTCTGCCTTTGTACATCCAGAGATCACACTGGGGGAATAGTTACACCTGAAATCCAAAGACCTTTTTAGAGTCATTGTTTTTCAAGGCCACTTTGTAAGCACTATCTTCATCTTTGATATCTGTATATATTATTTTGCATTTAGCTATATTAAAACAAATCCTGTTGCTTTGTGGGCATATGGCCAAGCCTTTTAGATGATTCTGTAATAGTACCTTGTTCTCATTATTTGAGACAATAATGATCTTTTTTTCATCTCAATTTTTTTTTACACTAAAAAAATATAAGAAGTGTGGTTAAAATTTAATAAATTACTCTTGTTATCTTCTGTTAGCTGTAGAATGTCTTGCATTAGAGAAGTAAACATCCATTTTTAAATATGATTTTGTTGAAACTCTAAAAAATTGTCACAGTGAATGTCCAGATAAAGTGTTCTGTTAAAAATTATATGAGATAAAAAGACTGATTGTCAAGTCTATATATGTTTGTTTTATTTCTACAGGTATCCTGGATCAGCATGATTTTCTTTTCATCTCTTTTCAGAAAGAGACAGGGATAGTTTAGCATTTCAAAAAGAGCAGTTTGTGGTACTCTTTCACTTAGTTTTAAGCTGCTTTCAGGTAAAAAAGGTATGATTCTCTCTGGAGGTCAATAAAAAATACATAAAAAACCTCTTAAATTTTCTGAAAGTATGATATTTCTCTATATGTGTAGGATATGATGCTGCCATATGTGGCACACTACACAGTGTCCAGATTTGTGTTATTGTAGACAACATTTTTTCCTCACCCTTTCTCCTGATTAATCTTGTTTAGATCCCAGCTCTGCCACTTGCTCCATCAGGGTGAATTTGAGGACATTATCCAAGTATTTTGGCATGAGAGACATAAAACTGACAAAAAAAAATGAAAGGAGAATTAAATCTACATTATGCTGTAATGGCATGTGTTTCCTTTATGAAAATTTTCTGAAAAACATAACTAAGCTGAAGTCAGTAGGGTTCTACAGACATTATTCTAAATATAAGAGAATATAATAGAAAATTCTGTTCCTTTTTAAGGGTTCTTTGACTATACTTTGGGATTTGAGAGCAGGGATGTTGTTTTCTGGTGGTCTGTACCATGATACAAAAAAAAAAAAAAAAGGAGAAAAAGCCATGTGATCATTTTAAGTTTATTTCTATAGGACTTTTTCTATATTCTTTAATTATTCATGGTGAAATCCTCTGAGTAAATGGATTTTGCAGAGGCGTGATGGGGATGATCCATAAAGTGCAAGAGAAAGGGGGCTATATATGCCAAGCAGGGAGTATTTTAACATTTCATTTCTATGCATGACTTAAAATACAAATAGCAAAGCCTGATAAGTATAAAACAAATTAAAATGACAATATATACTGTTGTTGCAAGAACAGTACTGTAGTGTAGCCTCACATTTGCTATTTACCTTGTAAAATTTATGTTTATAAAAGTTCATAAACTGGATGCAATTCTTAAGAGACTACATATCCCTAGCTGAGAGCCAGGGGTACTTTTTTAGGCCATTTATTTCACATTTTTGTTACTCTACCTTTTCTGTAACTCAAAATTAATTCTTGTGTAATTCTCAAACCTGGAGTTTCAATAAGGCTTTTCATTCCCAGGGATAATAAATACTGATCCAGCCACCCAGTTCCTAATGGCTGTGTAAGGAAAGTAGTATTGTTATCGCAGTGTTATTCATTGTAAAACTTAGTCAGAGGAATTAAAGAACTGCAGCCTGAGAATAAACCTTATGATTTTCCCAATTCCACTTCCTTTGAAACAAATCTTTAATGCAAAGATTCCTCAAAATTTTGCTCCTGCTACCACAGCATTTCATAAGGGAGACTTGGGAGAAGGGAGGGGAAAGGTGAATCTATTGTAAAGCAGAAAGCATGGCAAGCGTGGCATCCAAACAAGGGAAAAAACTTTTTAATACTGGAATGAATTTGCTCTCTGTGTCAAGTGTGAACGGTGCTTGCATTGTGCGGTTTTGTTGTCCACTCTCCTGAGCAGATGGAGCTTGCAGTTGTATGTCACTTGTTTATTACATCCTCTTAAGATTAGTAGCTGTGTGGCCAGATGGGTCTGGGAGCACAGCTGTGGATACAAGGAAATAAATGAAACCTGTCTGATGCTGCCATGCCCTTTTGTGAGATACTGACGTGTTGCAACTGCAACAAAGCAAAAATCACTTTCCTTTAATATATTAGTGAATTAGATGTACTTTTTTTTTTTTAATGAAATCATATGAAATCAGGAGAATGAAGTTCAGAGGAAAATATAATTCTAAGAGGAAAATGTAGCTGAAATCTGTAGTCAAAAGCCTCAGCAAAATTCCAGAAGCAATTTTAATGGGGTAAAACAAATTTTAAGTACATCTCAATTAATCATCCATATAAAATGTAAAGCAGAGGTTTCTATAGAACAAAGAATATGCCCCTATAGAAAATATGCCAACTAGGCAGTAGTATTTCAAAATTTATTAGATGGCATATGTTGAATTATTGATCCAACATTCTGATAAAGTATATAATGCATTCATGTAAATGCAAATGAAATGCTGTTCTATAGAAGAATGCCAGATTATGGGCCAGACTTTAAAAAATGAAACACACAGTTTTAACTCCTTCATGGCAGGGTACACAGAAAGCTGGTCACAAAACCACCACCAACCTAGGGATACTGGATTGGATTCATCCTACAGTGCCCACCAGAGGTACTTTGTACACTCCCTTTCTAGGCTAAGGGAAGAAATGGACTTTTCTGGGAGGAATTCACCTGGCCTCTCCTAGAGGACACAGTGGATCTTACACCAGAGGGTCAGATTCTGTCCCTGGATGGTAACCAGTTTCTTTCTGTCTGGGTGAGGCATAGGCATCTCCTTTCAGTCCCATTGGCGCAGAGTTAGGTTTGATGTGGCATCTTCTGTACCAATTTAGTTCTTATAAAGTCATTGAACTGTTTTTCTTCTCTGCTTTTAAGTGTCTAGAAGGATTGTTCTGTTGTAGTTGTTTCATACCGCAGCATGAATCTGAGATTTGGAATGGAGGTTGTTGCTTCTTTCTGTAGAGGGAAAATAGAGTCTGGAGGTGCAAATTAACATGTTCCTTTGGAGAATCTCAGTGCATGATTTCAAACATACATCATGATGATAAGGAAAATCTGAGCTAGGGTAAAGTGTGCTGTGCCTTACAGAAAAATAAAAACTTAAAAATGTGAAATTATGTGACTTTGAAAGTAGTGTTATAAAGAAGATCATCCTATGATTTATTATATGAGATCTGAAGTTGGAGCTTTACAAAGTCCAGCCTTAAAGATGATAGGCAGTCACATAATGAAGATGACGTGTAGTACAAAAACATTTTTCTGATTCTGAAAGCTGCTATAAATCATGTATACTTTGGAAGACTCTTTTATGTTAATTAAGGAAGATGCAGCAAGTTGCAATATTTTATGGGAAGAGAGGCAAGTGTAAGTGCAAATTGTTGTGCTTTTTGCCTTATTGCAGAGAGGAGGGAAAAAAAGTTTCATCCAATTCTGAAGGATTTTGTAGCTCCATATTGTAATGCATGCCAGGAGGTTGGGACGTAGAGGTAGCAATTTTCATTGACTTCCACCATACTGTGTTTGCTTCATTAAAAAATTACAAATTTGTTGGCAAAAAGCAGTAACATATTGCTAGAAAACATCAAAATTCACAGTGTAAATTCATAACTTATATTTGTGTTCAAAACTGGTTTATGAATTCTGTCTTTTAAAAAAGACGGAATAGCATAATAAAGGGATACAAAGCTCCTATTTCTAGGTCAGACTAAAGATTTTAAAGCGAAATATCCTCTTTCTGGCAGTATTTCAGACTCACCAAAATCTTTATTAAGTGAATGGATTTTACAATGTTTTAAATGGTAATCACAAAAAAGGAAATCATTAAAACATCAATGCCTTATGCAGTTATATATGTCTGGTGCTATTTTGATGTGCATTATAGAAGGGAAATAATATTTATTTCTGATTAATCTGAAAATATTATATTATTCCTAAGAGGTTTTGTTTTTCTTTTTCTTTTATTTCTACAGGAAGTTGCCCTTGTCCTTGCAGCTATACTGGTATTTTTGTTGGCTTTCTATGCTTTCTTTTATCTTAACATTTCCAGTGAAGTTGACCTTGATCTGGATCCGGATGAAAACTAGAGGATGCAATGAATCTATCATCAAGATTTCTTCACCTTCAACAAGACTACGTAGGAACACACAGTCCCTTCACTGTGAGACAGTAAACAATGCCATTTCTTGCAATCTAAATTCATAAGAAAGTTTTGCAGTGCATCAGTCACTTTTACATTCCAAATCTTCAAAATAAGAATGCTTATGCCTGGCCAAGTGTATTTGATTAACACCAAGGCCAATACATGAAGTTTATTGTTTACATTATTTTTTCTCAGACAGAGAACTTTGATGTCAAAAGACATCAAAGGTGCTATTATTATCATAGGTATTGATGCTGACTTCACAGGAGGAGTGTCTGCCTTGACCAAACTTAGGAATCAAAGCTTCCTAATAAGCAAATTAGTTTCCTTTTCCAAAAGAAAGCAAAAATACCAAATAAAAAGTCTTTTCTTCATTTGTATTTAAAATATATCAAAAGCCCCTCATCCTTTCTCTCCCTTTTAATCTTTCTTGGGCATGTGGGCACATGCACACACATGAAGATGGAAGAAATTGTAGAGAAAAAAAATACCTTTTTAGAACCAGTCTGTCACCTTCTATATGGACTTAATTTTATGTCATCCCAGATTCTGTGTGCCCGTATATCTGCAGTAATCTTTTTCATTCTTTTGCCAACTGTTCAGCACACATGTGTTCTGTTAGAAATGGCACCTGGATGACAGAAGCTCTAACATGCGCATATGCTTCTGAAACACAGTTCTTTGCCTCCTGTGCTGTCTGAACTAGTGTAAATAGAAAGTTCAGTTGATGTTGGTTTTAATTAGTATATTGGCCTATTATGAATATAAAGTCAAAATTGTATTTTAATTATACTATTCCTGATCATTCTGGTATCAGCTTGCTCTACCTGTTAGGGGCGTGTTGTTAAAAACATTCTTCTCCATCTGTACAATCATTTTTATCATCAAACTAATGTGAGAAGTTGTAAGTAATAAGAAGCCACTTTTTTTTAGGTGTACTAATAATTGGGTAAATCTTGGCTCCATAACATGCTTCAATTTCTTGTAAAGTACCATTCAAATTATGCACTGTAGATAACATTTCTGATCTGTTTGATAGCCACAAGTCACTTGAAGAAGCTGGTGTGTCAGAGCAGCTGCAGGGAGCTTTAAAATTCTGTCTTTATCCTGTTCTGCTTCGAGTTTGGCATATAACTGAGCTTGTGGAAGTAAAAGTTTAGCTTTGATCCCTTTAAACATGTGATCAGTCATTGTCTAGTTCAGATTCAGTTTGATATCAAGAAGAGTGTAGAGCCGTTGGTTCTGAATGTGGCAAGGAGGTTAGGCAGACTCACTTCCAGAAAAGTTTTCATAATTCTGAAGTTTTATTAGCAAACTAGCTTGGCTTTACCTTTGATACCAGAGTGAGGGCTGAATGTTAGATTTAATTGTAACTGAGATATTTGCTTTCTTGTTCCAGAGATGCCTGACTAAGATTTCATATAGCGATTTTGAAGACAAAGGGATACAAATCACAGCAAATATTGTAATGGAAGATATATTTCTTTTAAATTGACCCAGTCCCATTATCACCACTTAAGAAACTTAGATCAATACAGTTAATTTTTAAACCATACAGTAACTGTGACCATATACATTATGAGTCTCTAAGGATCCCCTTCTTATCTGTCATACTCCTCATTCACTTTATGCAATGCAAAACAGCTCCTCTAAAAATACAGAGTACAACAGTCTTCCAAGAAACATGTGCAGATACTTCTCATTTTCTCATTATGACTGTTACGAACACAAAATCCTAACATGTATGCATGCATATGACTTATAGTCCGCTACTATTTGCACACATGACCATGTGCATAGCAACAAGCTGAATTTACGGTGAAATATTATCTCAACCATGGCCCAACTTTCAGTGGAGGGAAAAGCATATCACAAGCCATCTCCTTGGATGTGACATGCCTCTTTCCCTTCACCAGTGCTCCACCACATGTCACAGAAGCTTCAGGCCTCTCCTGTTATTTTGCATGAGCAATGTTCTTGCTCTATAAGACAGTGGAAGCATTGCTTTCTTAATGTCTGCATATAGCTCACTGCGTGATGTGTGTGCGGCCTGAGAAAGGCGTGTAGTTACTCCCTTCACACAGGTTGTCTTGTAGTCTGCTTTCTGAACTGGTTATGTTAAAAAGCATGCAATTTCTACTGTCAAATTTATGAACATGAAATCCCTAGAATGGGGAGATTGCATTTCTCATGAATCAGACAAAATCTGAAGCATGTGTATATGTGATTCTAGCAGCTTTCCTGATGTGTGGCTTAGTGAGTCCATATTGCCCACAAGTGCCATAGTTTGCAGTTTGTTGGTTTTGTTTAGATTTACATGAAAGATCATAGAATCATGGAATCATAGAATGTTTTGGGTTGGAAGGGACCTCAAAGATCATCTAATTCCAACACCCTTGCCACGGGCAGGGATACCTTTCACTACTAGACCAGTTTGTTCCAATCTCCATTCAACCTGGCCTTGTACACCTCCAGGGGCATCCACAACTTCTCTGGGGAGTCTGTGCCAGTGTCTCTCCATCTTCAGAATAAAGAACCTTTTTTTTCTAATGTCTAATCTAAACCTACTCTCTTTTAGTTTGAATTGGTTCCCTCTTGTACTGTCAGTACATGCTCTTGTAAAAAGTCCCCATTCATCTTTTGTGTAGGCTCCCTTCACATACTGGAAGGATATTCTCATGTAACAGGAACATTTCTTTTTGATTAGATAAACTGGAGAGACTTCTGTTCAGTGTACATACAAATACACGGTAAATATTGGAGCAAATACATTTTTTTCCCTTATCAGTGCAATAGTTTCTAATGGGACATGTGGCTTAATTTGCTCTTAATTATATCTGAGATTGAAATATGCCTCTTGGGTTTTAAATCATCTATCTTTGTATGAGTTACTCAGTGTCTATTTTATTAATAAATGATTTTTTACTATTTTGGTTCTCTTATTAATGTTGAATGTACTGAATTATATATATACACATTTGAAAGGACATTAAAGCAATCTAAACAGCACAATGTTCAAAAGTGAGCTGTGAGTGAGTGAGTTTTAGAATATTTGGATTATTTTAGGCAGTTCTAGCCCCTATCTCATATTAAAGCTAAATATGGCCTGTGAATACTTAAAAGACAATGAAGAGGACTTTCTTTGGCATCCTACCCAATACCCATAGAGCAAGTCTCTTTCTGCAGACAGTTTATCCATGTAGCTCTATCATTTAAGACAAAATGACTTTATTATAAAAGTAATACTTTTATATGCTTGTTTCAGAGAGGGTTTGCTGATCCAATCATTTACATGGCAAACATGTCTTAATGAGGCAGGTTTTTTCAAGAATATTCACCTCTAGGGAAAGGGTAGACATCAGTAGTGTTGTCCTCTGCTTGTGGAGTAAACAGAATTTCTCTGCAGCAGAGGTTGTGTAGGAGATGCCTAATACTGAGCCCTTGTGCTGTGGGTGAGAGCAGGTGTCCTGTCTGGAAGAGTCCTTGGCTAGGAAGGCACAACAGTCTTCCAGCAGTGATTTTGATCAGCAAGTCTTTCCTTGGTGGTTTTCCTGTTTTCTTGGATCCTACAAAAGCAGAAGCAGCATCTAGTCTCAGGGCAGAAGCCTCAGCCTAATTTTACTAGTGCTTCTAATGAACATTGCCAAGGAAAGGCTTTAGCTCTACTACCTAGAGTCCATAAATATATTTTACTGGAAGTTTAGAAGGCATGTTAAGCATTTCCCTAGTAGACCCTAGAGATACATTTAAGCTTTTCTTGAAGAACACTTTAGTTAAAATTCACTGTTGCATATCATATAGAAATCATGTTATTCAGGATCAGTCATAGCTCCTTCCATGCATCAGACCAGATGTAGCAGAGACAGCACGTAGACTGTGAGATTATGCCAGAACACGTAACTGCAGATAGCTGCAACACAAGCAGACTCATCTGTTCTCTTCGGTGTCCTCTAGAGCAGCTGATCTAAAAGTTATGTTTGAAAACAGTTTTTAAACAATGCTACTAAACTATCCTAAAGGAAAACACAGTGAAAGCCCTACAGAACTGCTCATACAATTGCCATGAAAATTGCTACCATGAAAGAGGCTTATCTGCTGAGTTAGGGCCAGGTTTTGAATCCTACCCTTTCAAGAAGGAAATTGTTGCTAGCAGCTCCCAGCAGAGTAATGACTGGTATGGGGTTGTGCCTGTAAGGCACAACTGAGCCAGTTGGTGAAGGCCAAATTGAATTCAGGACAGTTCTCTGTAAAGGACTGTACTTGAAAAGCAGAGTAGGCAAGTTAAGGTGCCAACAAACAGGATACTACAGCTCTTGATCACATTTCAAGTTTTACTTAGAGTAGCATAATAATTAGTGGTGCTTATGACTAAGAAAGTAACAATATGGCACATCGATAAGACAGCAGAAATGTGATGTTGGAACTGTTTCTTAAAAGATTTTATAGTGGCTTATGCCTGTACTTTGGGAAATGAAGCCATGAGATGAATAAACTGGCAAAGATTGTGATGTTATGCTTACAATATTTTTCCCTGAGAGCTGATGGAGATATTTTGCAATACTTTTCCCCATCATCCTCTTAGTTTTCTGTATTGCTTTTTTTTAGGTGTATTTCTACACATTTCCAAGAGTGAAGAGGTATTTTGCTTGTAGCTCATCAATTCAGTTAATTGACAGAATCCTCTACTCATCCTTTTATTCCCCTTTAATCACAATCAAATTGGTGGGGAGACAGCCAAAATGTTAGGTACCAGTGTCTCTCAAGCAGATGTCACACCACTATTTTTTAGCTCGTTTAAATGAATAAACATGTTAAACTGTGAAGTATTACATTTTAGATTTTTTCATTAAAAAAAATGGGACAATCTGTTTACTGTCCTTAATTGAGACAACAATCCTGGCGGTTGCCAGTTTTGGCAGTTGTAATGATGAACTATAAATATTGGGACAAATTAACTAACTGATGATTGTGGAAGATAGTTCGAGTACAATTCTCATTCTGAATGAGTAATTTTTTCAGTGCTATATTTTTTCTGACTTCCATAATTGTTATACTGGTTTTGCATGTTAAAACCACAAATAAATACCTGACTACTCAGTCAGATTCCATTGTCTTATGCTTGGTAACTGAAAACAGCAGATAAAAGCTGACCACCCTGGACCACAGTTCATGGTGTGCCCAAATTCTCCCTAGCAAGTATGTCTCCAGGTCAGTTATCAGTTGTGAGCTGCAAAGAGCTTCATTTTGCTGAACCATGGAAAAACTGAGCAACATACAGATCTTCAGGAGTTTTCCATTTCACAAGGAGGTTGTGGGAGAGCACAGCCACAGGTGGTGAGTATGGAATTTGGAGTTTGGTGACAAACTGGTGTCATACTCCTATCTCCCTTCCTCCAGACACAAGAATAGGAGAAAACCAAAGTAAAATGGCCAATTCTTACAGGAGACAACCACCTCACAATTCACCATGTTGCTAATTCTGATATCAAATCAGACCTACCACAACTTCTTATTTTTCATAGGACACTAAAAGGGCCAGGAGGAGATAAAGGTGTCTGAAGCAAAGCAGCTTTTCCTTGGATCAATGGTTCATTTATTTAAGTAAGAAATAAACAGAATTTGGGGGATTTGCACAAAGCGTAAGTCAGGCTAATTGCTGCTGCCTTTGTGTATAAAAAAAGTCACATTATTCCAAAGTAGAATAGCTTCATATGTCTGTTACAGAGTTAAATATAAATGTACTGATACTGACAATGTCCACATTTCTCTAGAGGCACCTTCTTTTCCTGTCATACTATCAGCAAAGAGGAGAGACATGGAGGGAAATAGAAGGGGAGCTCTTTTGCTGATTCTGCACTCCTAAAGCATCCCTCCTGCTCAGTGGGGAGCTGCTGGTGTTTAGAGTAGAACTGCAGTCCTGGTTTACTTTGGAGTGGCTACAAAAAGAACAGGGCAGAGCTTAACCTACAGGGTGACTTTCCTACCATGACTGGAGCCTGATTTGTTACAACAAATAAATAGAAGCTGAGACATTCAGCCTTTATACTTTTATTTATTAGGTTCTTAGGGAGGTGCCAGAAAAATTGTCTTTTGTTATCCTTCTGAAACTCGTTTCTGCATAGTTGTTTCCCTTATTGTCTGTGAGACACCTTTCCAGTCAAAGAATGCCACACTCATGCCTACTTCTTGGTAGTATCATGTCTACTGCATTAGGCTTTTGCAAGGAGAGGCTGGGGAGTGACCTGCTGTCTCCCCTGCTTTTGCATGGCTGAAACTGAAGAGGCCTCAAGTAGGTATTACTGTGTAGTATAGTAAGACTTGCTCTGATTTGGCAAGGACAGTAAATTCTGAATTCAGGGCAGCTTTATTTAGCCTGTCCTGCCTGAGGAACCTTTGGAGCAGCAAGCGTGATGAAGTCAGGGTTTTGCCTGCTTCCCTTTTGATTACTTCCTTCTTGTTTAAAAGATGAGCTAAGGTGCTATGCTTGTCTACTTAAAGCAGGGCCGTTTAAACAACAGTGATGTGGAGTTTTGCTGCCCTAAAGAACTCGTGATTGTTTATTCTTAAAAAGCATGTGACCATATCTTTGTTTATCTGTTCATTAGTCATAGCCGTTCTTGAGCTGTTTTTCTCAGGTAGTACTTTACCTTTGTTCCACTCCATCCCTGCCGCTAAACAGAAAAGAGAGTAGAGTGGCTTCTTCAGATCATTACCAAAGCCACAAATTAATTTAAATTAGGCAATGTATATGAAGGGCATTTTCCCAGTGCACTATATAGATTTTTATTTTGAAGAGCAACCTGTTCTTGAGAATTATATTTGACAGTCCTTGCCCTTATACATGAATGCTTGTGAGTTCACATTAAAATGAGACAAGATATAAACATGATTGTGTGACATGAGAATATGTCTGAATTTTATTTTTTTTTAATAAAACTATCATCAGCTGCTTTTACTTAACGAAAAGTGGCTTTTGTTTGTGGGTGGTATGGTTTGGTCCAATGCAGCTTCTCATCTGAAATGGTACAGAATGGTAATTACCTCCCCTTGCTTAATGGTTGCCTCAAAACTGTAATTCTCATAATATGTATTACTTTTTTCAAAGACTGGGATGCTGAAATGTGGTAAATTTTCCACAGAAATATGATATGTATGATTCTAAAAAGAGCAATATTTTTGAAATTTTTCCTTGTCTACGAGTTCTACCTTCTGTATTAGGAAATTTTCAAGTTGATATCGTGATGGAGTGGGACATGCCTGAAGGACAAATACAAGGAGTTAAATAAATGCTCAGGAGACTGTTCACATGTATTATTCAACCTCTCATGTACACACTGTTGTGACTGGGCTATGTCAGAGTTATGGAGTGATGGAGAGGCAACACATGTGAGATAATCTATTTTGCTTGTGATTGTAGCACCCTCAAACACACAGTGGCAAGTGTTTCTTCTACACTATATTATGCTCTTATACGCAGAAGAGATGTCTCTTATTAAATTAATTCCTATCTACAGAAGAAGATAAGTTCTACTTTATATGTCTTCACAGGCAAAAGAAAGAAAAAATGTTCCCTGTGAGCCAGGGCATTTGGAAACAAAAATCATTCCTGCAGCAAAGGGGTTGTGCATAGGCATAAAACATGTTCAATTTAAAAGATAATACAAATATAGAATTGATCCACTATTCCTTACAGTACAGGTCTTTAGAATAGTTTCCACAAAGCTATTATTCGCTCTATTCCACCACTAGTTTGGGGGTCATCATTGCCAACTCAGAACGAGAAATTATCTTGTATTTTCCAGAACTTAAACAAGACAATTAAAATATCTTTGTTAAACACTGAGTTATTCAGTTGCTTTGAAAGGGTGTACCAGAGGGTATGTACAATAATGTATAACTCAAAGTGATGTAGAATAACAGAAAAAAATTATAACTGACTTTCAGCCTAGCAGCTATCTATGGAGCTGGCCTGGGGGCCTTCAGCACTGCCTTGCTGCTTCCTTTCAAAGCCTTAAGGAACAGACCTGTCACATCCACTCATCAACATTTATCTCAGTTACCATCCGAGTTTTCCTGTCTTTTGTAAAGAATTAAAACTCCAGGGTCATTGGTCTGGAGAAGGCTGGGTTTGGTCTTTGCACCTAGATCAGACCTTCCAGCTGGCTCAGATCAAGACTCTTCGGCAAATTCCTTCCAGAGAGCCGTAAGCAGATTGAAAAGAGTCTGTGTACTCTTCCATCAGCTTAGCAATGAGATAACACAAGTTGAAAACACTGAAAAACTGACACAGCCTCCCTTGGAGAGAGAAGTATTTGCTGAGGTTGTCTGGCACTGGGGTACCAGATATGTCAAGCACTGTACTAAGGGAGGAGTGAGCCTGGGCAGACAGATCTCAGGATGTCAGCAGGGACTTGATGCAGATGTTCTGCCAGATGCTGCTTCTTATGGATTCCCTCCTCCAATGGCACAAACCCAAGAAAACTTATGAGAGGACCCCAATGCAATCTTTTCAGGGGTAAGAGTCAAGATCATGAGAAGTGTGTCTCATGCTTGAAAAGTTGTGTCTCGTGATGAAAAGTTGTTCATTAATAACTCAGGATTATAGGAACTAAAAGCGCTAAAATAAACCTTCCTTAGCCTAACAGCAAACTTTCATTTGTAAAGCTTCACAAAAATCTAGGCACATTACAGATAACTAAGTAGTTTAATTCTTGAAATGAGGAAATTGTTGCAACGGGATATGAGAGAAAAAAATGCAAAACAAAAAATCCATTTCAATAAGAAATATGTTAATTCTGTTCCACAGGAACTACAGAGGCCCTAACTCTGGTGGGGTCTAAGGAAGGAGTCATGTACACTAATGATGTCTCCTTTCATCATGTGCCAGTAAGAGGGTAACACATCTTTCCACCCAGCCAACAGGAATACTTTAATTAAGTACAACAGGATTACAAAACACCAGGATACCTAACTGCCCCAGTTTAGAAAGCTGCAGAAATAAAGCTCTCAGTTCATTAAATTTTAGCTTATATAGGTACCCCACTATTACATGCCTCACAGTCAAATATCAAAAACAGATCCACCAGCAACATATTCACACTCTGTCAAGTTCTCCTTTGTCTCAAAAGTCTTCAGGAATACAGAGACTGTCAAATGCGTGAAAGATTTTGTCTTATGTTCCTCCTCTCCCAAGGTGTTCCTTGACCTTACCATGGCCTCAGAGATGAAGCTGGCAGGCTAATGAGGAGGAAAAAGAGGTTAGTCTGTAAAACCTCTACTTTATACTAGTCTTAATTATTTAGAGGCAGACATCACAGTTGTCCTTGGAGATGGAAGTGGGATAAAGTACTCTGGGAAAGACACTGTTGTTCCTCTTTGGAAAGAACAGTGAAAAAAGCTTTGGACCATCTATGCCCAGTGGAGGAATAATCCGTGATGTGGAAGGCTGAGTAGATGCCACTGAAGTGAGGACAGCAAAAAGAGCAGCCCCTTCTTCCAGATCTCAAATCCTCAGCAATGCCATGGCCCAAAGGAGCAGCACTCTCTCCATCCGAATACCAAGAATTTGGCCAGCTCACTTTGCTTGGGAGCTTGGGAAAAACAAACCTTGCGTAACCCTTCACAGCAATTATGCAGGAGGCCTCTGCAAGAATGAAAATTTGTGCACACAGGAGAAAAGCACTTGAAAAACTGCGTAATACTCCCACCCACCAACACCCACTATTTGTGAATTGTGTCACTGGCTTTCATCGTTCTGAAAAACAAAGTTGATTTGACTAATACTGTTATGTTCCTAATGACTTATTTTTGGATATATGGCAGATGCATTAAAGGAAAAAAGCCCACACAGATAGTGGCTTGATTCAGTGTAGCTGGCACAGATCACCCTTGCTCATAGAGGTTGGTGCAGGGTCTCTGACAGGGCAGCCTGTTTTGGAGTCTGTTCATGGTTATGCCCTCATGATGTGCTTCTCCCAGTTGCATTGCCTGCTCTGGAAGTCTGGAGTTTCTGCAGGGCCAGTGCAGTTGGTGTACTCCCAGCTGCTGCATCAGCCTTCCGAGCAGTTTTAGTATTGCCAGAGCTTCTCTCTGCAGTAGACCTGAGCAAGCAATACCCTGGAGGCAAAACGAAGCCAGCAATGCACATGAGCAGCAGCCACAGGGGACACAGAGCCGATATACACTAAGCTGTCAGGAGGCTGGTGTCTAAATCCGACTCCAGTGAGAAATTGAAGGAATTTAGAGGTTGGCTTGATTTAGGGTTGATTCTCAGCTGGTCCTGAATGTACAGAGAACAGCTGTCCACTCCAGAAGTCCCTGGAGAGCAGCAGGCAGTCTGGAGTTGCAGATGGGTTAATATGCCACCAAAGGGGTGTTGCCCTCCAGGATGGCTGCTCCCTGTCCACAATGGGACCACAGGTGACTTGCAACAACCTGTCTAGTAACTCACTGATCCATTTCATGCCATGGCAATATTAACTTTATTTGTGGGTGTGCTTGGATGTGTAGGCCCGTGATCTCTGAAGGGCTGTCTCCAGCTGGTCCCAGGCTAGCCCATGCTTGTTGCCTATACGGAGGGTGAATACACATGATTGCGCATGAATATTACATTGAGCAAGACTTGTTGGTCACATTCATCTAATCATATAATGGTTTTGGTTGGAAGGGACCGTAAAGATCATCCAGTTGTAACCCCCCTGCCATGGGCAGGGGAACCTTCCACTATTGCTTCAAGCCCCATCCAACCTGGCCTTGAACATTTCCAGGGATGGGGCATCCATAACCTCTCTGGTCAACTTGTTCCAGTGCCTCAACACCCTCACAGTAAAGAATTTCTTCCTAATATCAAAACCTACCCTTTTTCAATTCAAAGCCATTACCTCCTGTCCTATCACTAATGGTGTAAATGTTGTAAGTTTTCTCTGGCGTAATTATATCCTTTTTGTTTATGACTTGTGATTTGTTTTTTCCCCATGTTTTTCACCTTACTGTATCTCTAACCACCACTGAGATTTTAGCAGAACTTCAGGGTACTGTGTCAATTCCTGTCTCCCACAAGCATGTGTGTTTTCTTGGCCTGCATTAAACAAGGTGTTTTGCACTCGCTGTGTTCTGCAGCAAGTCAGTGTGACAAAATTGCAACTTCTAAGTAGTGCTGACTTGAAAATATAGGGAAAAGCATAAACTTAAACCATTATTTTAAAAAAATAAATTGGATAGTATACATTATTCAGTCATTGATTAAAATACTTATTTCTAATTATTAAATCATTAATAATTTAAATACTTTTAAACATTTTTAATTAAATCCACTACGCTGAATAATACCAAATTCATTAAGATGAAAGCAATGCATTGGGATGAAAATAGGCATCTTAAAAAGCAATTCACTCACTGCATGGCACCAACAGGCTTCATCTTCAAATCTGCTCAGGACATATTTCACAGCCACTGGGGAGCTGCAGTGCTGGTACATCACAGCCAGGTTTTTCCATCCTCCAGTATGGTGTTGAGATTGCTGCACAGCTTAAGATATTGCCTTTAGGATGAAGAAAAACTCAAAAACCTAATAAGTATAAACACCCTATAGGACTTTTCTCCAAAGCAAATAGGTTTTAGCTGTAGTTTTCTTACAAATCTGAATTCAAATAATTTCCTTATTATTACTTAGTTACAGTACTTCTCCTGATCCTAATCTATCATACAGGATTGACATTACCTGTGTTTAAGCAGATGATGTGATTCATTCCAGAGGTGGCTACATTTCAGTAACTGGATGAAGTGGTCCCACTGCATAATTTTGCATAGTTTGTAGAATTATTTCAGGGAAACATTCTATTTAAATGTAAATTATTTTACTATTATCATCATCATTATTATTATGATGATGATGAACATTGTCATCAACTACTAGGACTGAATACTAAGGATGTATCTGTCCGTATTAGGAGTAGAAAGAAGCACACAAGAATACAGCAGAGTTGTTTGTCTATCTATTGCTTAATGTCAATAGATTCATACTTTACTATCAGTTTTGTATTTTTTAGCGTAACTTGGGTAGTAGTAAATGTAATGAAAACAGTTTGGAGGTATTTGTCTGAATTCAGTAAACAAGTTGTTTTAAACATATTTGAATATGAATTTCACATTATGTCTTCATTTTCCTGTCAGACTTTATTATTCCTTTGTAGGATATCATTACACTAACTGTGTGAAGCACTCAGAGAAATGGTTTACAGGTGCATCTCACCTGTTGATCACTGGGATGATATTCATATCATTAAGAGAATGGGTGTAAAACATTCTACATGGAAATGCATTAACTGATTATCTAAACATAATGCATACAATTAATTCCTAATAAAATCTGTGCCATTATAAGCATAGTCTGTTCTCCAGTGGGGGAAAAACCTGTCCTTTGCACCTGTGAAACCTTCTGGCCACTGGCAGAAAAATATTTGGAGGTTCCCAATTACAAATCTCAGAATTTAAGAGGATTCAAGACCAATGAAGGTTTTACCTGTCACAACACTCTACTACTGGTGTATGCACTTTCTCAGTCCCTGATCCCTATTTGGGTACCCAGCATCCATGAACAGCACATGGACGTGTTGAAGAGTGAAACGTGCTTGATCACAGGGTGTGGAAATGTAAAAGTCTGGAGGCTGTCTGAAATCCCATGCCCTTCCCCATTTTGGAATGGCTTTTTAACAGGCTTTTCAATTTCAGTGCTATCAAGAAGACTTGTTCCTTTTCCCACCACCTGAGTGCTCTCTTGAGCAGGTGCCGTCTCTGTCGAAGGTGGAGTAGCTGTCACATATCTAAATCTCAGTCCTCATGGAAATTACTATTCCTTTTCTGTGAGAAGGGATGAGAAAATCTCACACCAACTTCCAGGAAGATGATGTCTCTTGACTAGAGTATATCAAAGGAGGAATGAGCTCTCACTGGGCAGAGTGAGACATTGAGCTGTATCTCTCATATCCCATTCAAATACTGCAGTAGCTTAGACAAGAGGGGGACTCCAGCAAACATATTTCAAAAGAAATCAATAGCTGCCATTGTGTTTTATGAAAAATCCAGTTTCAGAGCTGTTTGGTAGGAATTTTCAAAGCACTCAGAGCAGCCCTGGGGGAAGATAAACAGAATAATATATTTTTGTGTCCCAACTAAGCTGGTGCCTGAGCTGGATGTTGGGCAACTTGACCTTTCTTAAGACTGAAGAGCTCTTGGGTATGACCAGAATTCAAGTTTTCTGGGAATGTTTTGTACTGGCAGCTGAACTCAGAGTTTGGAAACCTCCTGAAGCAGACAGCAGAGTCTCTGTTCTGGATGTAAGCACATAAGTTCCGCCTCTACCAAGATTTAAACACCTAGTGTGGTGGTTTAGTTTTCTTGGTTTTGGTTTAGGCCTTCCTTGGTAACAATGTCATAACTAAGGAAGTATTCCA
>JAWWEE010000074.1:127073095-127085665 GCA_035221455.1 Xenops minutus | reverse complement strand
TTCTGTAGACTCATAGTGTTTGATTGTATATAATTGTAATATATGTGAATATATATATATATACTTTTAATACAATTATCTTTTTTGGTACTTTTTTCCCCTTCTTTCTTGGGGGTGGAATCCGTGTGGCCAGCAGTTGGAGTTGGCAGGGTGCCAACTCAAACCTCCACACCTAGGTTCTTTTTTGAGTACAAAACCATGACAAATGTATGGCCACTCTTCCATCGGAACTCCAAGTGACTTTTTCGTACTTACTGCACATCTCAGGAAACTTTTAAACCTTAACTTATGCTTGATGTATATTGAACAGTGTGCTGGTTTTGTCTGGGGTAATTTTCTTCACAGTGGCTGGTATGGGGCTGTGTTTTGGATTTGTGCTGAACATAGTGTTGATAAGAGAGATATTTTTGTTATTGCTGAGCATTGCTTACACAGAACCAAGGCCCTTTCTGTTTTTCACACTGCCACACTGTCAAGAACATTGAGGGTTGCATGGGAGGTTGGGAGGAGACGCAGTCAAGACAGGTGATCCGAACTGACCAAAGGGGCATTTCATACCATATGACATCATGCTCAGTATATAAAGTGAGGAGAAGAAGGAGGAAGTGAGGGACATTTGGAATGATGCCGTTTGTGTTCCCAAGTAACTGTTACATGTGATGGGGCCCTGCTCTCCTGGGTATGGTTGAACACCTGCCTGACCATGAGAAGAAGTGAATGAATTCCTTGCTTTGCCTGTGTGTGCAGCTTTTGCTTTCCCTGTTAAACTGTCTTTATTTCAACCCATGTGTTTTCTACCTTTTACCCTTCCAATTCTCTCCCCCATCCCACTGGTGGGGGAGTTAGCAAGTGGGTGCAGGGAGCTTTATTTGTGGATGGGATTAAATCACAACAAACAGCATTTTCATCCTGAGTTTTCCTTCCACTGTTTCTTGCTAAACCAGCATGCAGTGGACATGAGAAAGCATGACAGGTTTCTATAACAACACTGCAAAATAATAAATACCACAAAGCACCTCTCCAAATGATGTAAATGTTTTTTTCATTTAATTACTATCCACATTTGTGTCCAGCTTCAGAATAATACAGCTGCAAAAGTAATTAATTAATACAGGAATGCAGTTTAATAACAGCACAAGGGTTCTGTGTTCACTGGTTGATTATGGGCACTAGCTAGCATTCTGATAACAGGTTGTTGCCATTGTTGCCACCTCATTAGAAAATTAGCATTTAATTAATTTAGGAAGATATGGAACATTTTTGATATGGGAAATATTTGTACACATTGTCTGTTGGAATTAAAAGCTCCCATCCAGCAAAAAGCACAGCAGCCTCTACAGCTGGTGGCTGTTGGCCCACAGAAACTAAATAGACTTGCCGCTCTGTGCAGCTGCAGTCACTGCCTTTGATTTGGAGGGGAAAGGGAAGCTGTGAGACGCACTCTAATCTGAGGCATCAGCAGAAAGGAATGACCCAGCCATCACATCAGCACTTGCCTTGCAGACACCGTAGCAAGTTCCCAAAAGTATTAATGCATGGACAGTGCGAGCCTTTGAGCTGTCAAGTAAAAGTTTTGAAGGAAAGATGGCTTTGTTCAACCTGGGCTTGATGCAGCTTTCCCTGACGCCAATGGGAGTCTTTCCACTGATGTCATGGGGCTTTGGATGGCCCTGCTGGGATTTCCTGGCCTGAGAGCCTCAGTGCTGACTTGAGCCATGTGCAGAGAGAGTCAGGTCAAGCTGCACAAAAGTTAACCACTGCTGGTCTTGGGCGACAGAGGGTGGGGAAGAGAAGGGGACAGCCTGAAAGGGAATAGACTGCTGAAAGGCAGCTGAATTTTCTTGTTTTTGCTTTGTTGCTGTTAACACTGGCTGAATGGTCTGAGGTTTTTTATGTTCCTGTGGATGAAAAGATCCTCTTTAAACTGCAATGTTGAAAAACAGCCTTAAACCTCCTGCTAGCTAACACAAAACAGAAAAAACATCCCTAGTTCCTAGGTTGAATTGTTATTCTGACCAGACTCTCCTATGTAGGTTGATGCAAAACCAGAGAACAGTCAAATGACATTGAACCTTCCTCCTGCGGGGTGAGGAATTCACACCTACATGTGCCAGCACTGCCACAAACATCCGTGGGGGATTCCTCCAGGCAGGGGTAAATGGCTATATCACCTCTGTCATCCCTTGGGCTCAGGAGCACATTCTGCAAACCTTCTGCACATGTTTAATGTTGCGCATGCAAAGCCATGGAGTCGTGCCAGCATCCCACAAGTTTCTCCCACTGACGTCCCCGCAGCTGCAGCTGCAGCAGCAGGATCTGTCCTAACCCCGGGCTGAACCAGCACTCTGCAGCAGCCAGCCTGCTTCAGCTGCTCTTGCAGCCCTGCTCCAGTGTCTCCAGGTATTTCTGAGAGAGATGTCCCTGCCATTGCCAGCAAAAACTGAGCTCCCAGCTTTTTCCTTGCCCTTCCCCAGTCCCACCAAATAGATTTCCACCTGCCAGCAGCGCTGTGGCAGGACATCAGGGTCTCACTGAACAGGATGGGTGGGCTGTATTGTGAAAGGCTGTCTCTCCTGGGGTGATCTCAATCCTGTCAGTGCAATGAGCTGACAGGTAGGGACTGACAACACCCATCAATCACACCCTTAACAGCCTGAAATGCTGCCATTTCTCTTGTGGAGAGCAGCAGCCAAGCCGACAGGCTGCGTGGGGCTGTCAATGAGGCACATGTCCTCGTTGACAGAGCTGCTCCTGAGAGGATCTCCCACAGTTGTTCTTGTTTTTCCCAAGCAAGTGCCCCCTATTCTTCCTCCTGGTGTGAGGTGAACAAACACCAGAGCTTGAGGGATTGAGAATAATTGTGTTGTGATTGGCACAGATGCTTTTAGGGCAGACGCTGAGGTGTGTGACACTGCTCTACACTGTGTCAGGGCATGAGGCAGGCAGATAAAATGCAGTGGTATTCCTTCAGTTAAGGACAGACAGATGTAGCATAGTGGGGATGAGAGATGTATGACTGCATTACATGCCTTTAATGCATGGCAGCAATTAAAGGCTCTTTGTGCATGTGAAGCAAGGGATGTAGATGAATGTAAGTATAGAGGCTTCACCCTTTCTTCAAGGGAAAAATCTGGGCTTCAGAAGCGCAGCAGCATCTTATCATCATCAGGCTCATTCAGACTAAGATCAGTGCTGAAGGTCAAAGGTGGAAATAATTGAGCTCAAAGTGCTTCTGGTGCCCAGCAGCAGTGGTTAAATATGTGAAGGGAGAAACAAATAAATGAGGAAGCACTGCAAAAAGCAGCAAACAAACAAAATATCTCATTAAAATCTCACTCTATGTCAGTTGTGTGTTTTCCCACCGCAGATTCAGAAGAACTGTGTGCTTCTTCCTCACAAGTAACCCCACAGCCTTGTTGTACAGGGCATGAGTTGGGCCCTCATGGACAAGTGACTGTTGCCATGGGCTCTATGGGAAGGCAGAAGGACAGATCCCTGTCTAGCAGGACGTGATGAGCCACTGTATGGCATAGACTGACGTGGGCTGGGGCCTTCAGGAGAAAACACCACACAGTCATACAGTTTTACACTGGCCTTTTCATTTACATTTTCCTAAGTTCATGCATTGCTCTCACTGCCGGTAATTTATCTTTGGTGAGATTTGAACCACGTAGTTTGGTGCTAAAATTCAAGAATATGATTAAAAAACCCACAGGTGACTATAGATCAACTCTGAGGCACACACATCCCTTTTAGCTCCCAGAACTCCCAGAAGTAAACACCTTCTGTTCTTGGAAATATTTTGGCATTTAAAGGAACATGTTTTGGAGCACAGAGCCATTGTCTTGTTTCATTCCTGTTTCATATACTCCATTGCCCACACTGAATACTTGTGGGACACATCTGCATGAGCAAATCATGCTGGGCCAGAACACTGTTGTGTCTCCCACAGTTGTCTGAAGTGTTTTTTTGGCAGGTTTCTCCCCAGCAAGATTCGTGCCTGAGCCCACCTGCTGTGGTGTGAAGTAAGATACACCAGGTATCCCCCAAAATGCCATGATAGTGGAAAGAATTCAAAAAAGGTTTATTTTGGAGGCGAGGACACTGAAAACTTACAAAACCTCACAGCGCTGCAAGACAGCTCCAGCCTCAGGGTAAGGCAGTTCCCATGGTCTTCCAGGGCTTTTTATATTCTCTCTGTCCTCCGCTGCCCTCTCTGGCCCAAGGAGGCCCTGTGCATGTCTGCAAATGTTATCTGTCCTACCAGAGAGAGACACTGTACAAGCAGAAAAAGGCTTCCTAAGAGAAAAACAAGTTCTAGCTTCCCGTTACAAATTCTTCTCAAAAGGGTACCTATTCCTACATATGGCCAGTCAAGGTCTGGTGACAGTCTGGGATGCTATGTCCATCTTTGCTCGACCTTTACCTGGGTGCAGATATGCAGTAGCTGAATCCTTACAGCCCATCCAGTCCCTGCTCTCAGAAAATGTAAGGAGAATTACACTGCTGAATACTGATGAAATTTCAGGTAGTGCTAAATTCTCCCCACTCCTACATTCTGGCATTTCTCTAATTTGAATTGCTGATCTATTTAAAATGTAAATTGCTGATCTATTTAAAAGGCTACAGCAGGAGCACAGTTTACGTGGAGATCCAGCTGGGATGGAGGGTCAACATTCAAGTTCAGTGTTTTCTTTCTAAACAACTTGGCTGCTAGAACAACACCTCGAGGATTTGAATTTAGTAGATCAAATTTTCTTCACAGTACATTCCCACTGACACCACTTAGGTCAATGGACCAGCTTGTGAACTCAGTTAAATCAGCATGTATTGGGAGTAACATTACAGAGAGTAGTGGAACTATTCCAGATTTATATTGGTGATAATGAGACCAAAATTTGGTCCAACATACTTGCAGAGTTCTGAGACCAAAGCATTAATTTCAATGCTCAAGTAAAATATACCGCCCTGCAGACTTTTTTAAATCTTTGAACACAAGTCTGTGTGCAGCAATAAGCATAAACAGAGTAGAACACTAATAGCATAAAAGATTAAAATTTACCCACTAGTCTATACCAAAACTAGCAAAGCCTGGGAGTGTTCCTGGGTAGACGCAAAAAAAATCAGGTAAGCTATATGAATTCTCAAGTTATGAGTTTGAAAATATTTTTTAAATGGTCTAGTTTAACGCAATATTTTGAGATGAGAAATATGATTCAAGGTTCCAGCCTTGCAAAGCCTGGATACACTACTTTTGTTAGTGGCACTAGCATCCCATTTACTTTATTCATATTTTATTAATCACCTATATCATTCTTTGTACTTCTAGACTTTAGACTTCTGGCCAAATACCTGTGAATTCCTTTCCTTTTACTCTTTCTACCTTAGCTTCTTGATGATTTGCCAGTTTTTCCAGTGGATATTTCAGAAAGTGGTTTGGGGTTTGTTGTGCATGTTTTGTGTATGGGGTTTTTTTCTCATTATATGCATTAAAATTTTATTGTTGATATCAGAATGATTACCAAAATCAGAAAGAGTTGTTCAAATTCTTGAATGCTCATTATGATGGAAGAGACCTACCCCATTTTAACTTGTTGGAAATGTCTGTATTCTTCCTCTCTGGACAATGAAAAGTGTTAACCAGCACTCTGACAACCAAGCTTCCAGTGTTAATACACGTGTGATGCAGTTGTAGAAACCAATAGGCCATTCAAAAATAGAAGTATGAACTGGAGAACAACCAGAACAACTCCAGCTCCTCTAGCATTAGTAAAGCTCAAAAGACCCTGCCTGTTTGGGCTGAGGAGCAAAAATCTCTGTATATTGCTTTCCATCAAATTGGTTCCTTTTTCCATGTGTGCAGAATGGTGGTCTGGAGGGGTGGGACAAAAAACAGCAGGAAATATTTGCTCATAAAATGAAAAACAGAGAAAGAGGGAGATATAGCAAACATATATTTCTAAGCTGTCCCTTTCCTTTCAAATTAGAGAACACAGAAGGGGGTAAGGGGAGAGGGAGATTAGGGCAGAGGTAGAGGGGAAAGCTAGAGAAAGGTTTTAATTCCTCAGGGATGCCTGTAAAGGAGAATGTTTCCTGTTTTCCTGATCTGGGAGTCCCATTTCTTGGGTTTTGCCTTTTTTTGTTACTGTTTGTTGTTTGTGTGTTTGGTTTGTTTTGTTCTTTCTTTCTTTTACAGTTCTATCTACACAGAGTGGGATTCAATATAAAAGAATGTATATATACAGGCTGGAGGCTCAGCTGTGTAAACCAGTACAGTTTTTATAGGAATAAGTGAAGCTGTGCTGATTTGCATGACAAGAGGAGCACACCTTTATACCTGATATTTAAACTGAAATGATAAACTACTGGTGACATAATTTTTACAAGGTTTGTATTTCTGTTTTAGCCAGTTTCTGATATGGATTGGGGGGATGGGGGAAGCACACAGAGATCTTTATTATCATCTCTAATAAGAATCTGAGCTCCAAACTTGATAGTATGTGACTGTGCATAAAATTAACTAGATATGTCTGTTAGCAGATCTGAAGTTGTGCCTGATTATATTCTGCGTGCATATTTGTTTTCAGTCATATTTACAGGGGTGCCGCTATCCTGATGCTTCAGTTAACTGTTACTTTGAGGAAATAAACAGAGGTGAGGGTCCAGTCACCTTCAGCTGTTGGAAGTTAATAAGGTGTTAATGAAACATTGGCAAATAGCAGCAGTTTAGCACTTGCTTGACACTTGATTTTTAAAAGAGACAGAGTGTAAATAAGCTGTGTTTGCAGTGAAAATTAGAAAAAATGGGAGGTGGGGGAACAAATAACACTCTCGCAGTTTATTGGTTTTAAGCAGGAAATACTTGGTAGACCACATCAGGGAGAGTAACTCACATAGCGCAGTCACTGGCAGCAAACAATACGCGATGGCAAAGGCGTCTGTTTTCATACATGCCTTTTTAAGATACTCTTCTAATATACAACCAGACGATACACATAATCAGTGTAAGCAGACCCTTGGAACCTCTGCCTCTAGCCTCTGGAAGTGCTCCTCGGGAGCATCTGTCCTGTTTCAGACCACAAATCCTGTGATACCTTGTGGTTATTTATGAGGGATGGGCAGTCTCTTTCTGCAGGACAACTAAAGCTGTCAAGGAGCTTGAACTCTGTTGTTCCTGCTGCATTAAGGACAACAAACTACCCCTCGAGAAATAGTAACACTCTGAAAATTTATTAACTAAGATAGTACAGCATCATCCAGAATGAATCTTTTTGTTTTTTCACCACTCACAATATAGAAGTGGGTATGGGAGATGGTATAGCCAAGCTATATCTTGTGTCCTGCTTCTAGCTCTGAAGAAAGAGGAGCATAATGATGGATCAGGAACTTCCCTGCTGTAAGAGTGGAATTAAACAATGGCAGTATAGCGTGCTCGAACTGCAGAGAGATCAGGGAGAAAGCCACATTTCTGAGTGGCTTCTTGGAATAAGGATCATTGACATTGGCACCTAGCATAGGTCTAAGCTCAGTAGGAAGACGAATATTTGTAACTGGAGTACTGAGAATTTTCTGTTTATGCAATATATACAGAAAGATTCCGTGATAAAATCTTCAATAGAAGAGGTAATGCCAAGGCAATTCAAAAAGGGAAACACCCTGGGGACATCACTTTTTCTACATAATTGCAAAGACATTGTTTTGCAGGTGAGTAGTGCGTGAGTGACGTTTCCTTGCCAGGCTGGAGAGATTGGTGTGTTCTAGCAGATTATCAACCACGTCTGAAATTACTTTAGCAGTGTGGAGTTGTTATAGTTAGAAACCTGAGTTACTTGATGTATCTTTTCCCCCATTCTCATGTGTCACATTCATTCACAGCAGACTGTACTATAGTGTACCTTACCAGCATAAGGCAGCTCCTTTGGCACACATACTGTATAATAATCTCTTACAGTACATTACAATTGCAAATTAGAGCTAGCTTTAATTTAAAATGTAAAAATTTCATTTTTCTGAAGTAAGCATTGTCAGAGGAATAAACCTGTGGGTGTAATATACCCATGGGTATTAGCAGTTCTGAAGTGTTGAATAAATGAAACACACAAAGACTATATTTTTGTGTAGGGTAAATAATTGCACACATAAATATTGAAGTACTGAGCATAAAAGACTCTATGCAAAAACATAGACTTTGTTTGCTTGATTCTCCCTGATGTGTTAGAAAAGCTTTAACCCAAGGGGGACTGTAAGTACAGCCTTTAAAATTAATTCAAGTGTTGCATGTTGTCTATAAATTTCTGTATTGAATTACTGTCTTATTTTCAGTTTGAGGTAATATATTATTTTGTTTATGAAGACTACATTGTAGCAAGTATCTTTTTGGTATCAACACACTGTGAGATAAACATATTGCAAAACATTTGAAAGGATCTGAAAATGCACACTTCCCAAATGAGACAAGATCCCACATTCTGTAATGTACTTCCCAGTAGCACCAAAGTTTGGCTAGAGTCAGGTGTTGGGCAGGGCACAGGGGGTGTCTTAAGCTGATTGTGAAGCAGTTTGGGTACCTGGCCACTCAGACACTGAGGACTTGAGGTCAGGATTTCCCTTGACAGGCTGGCAAAGAACACTGAGAGCCCTTTTTCTGCCTTTGTAGTATGTGGTCAATTTCCTAGGATAATCCATTTTTTCACTAGCAGCTATTATGAGGACATAAGACACCAGGAGGTGCACTTTGACCTCTCCTGTTCTCTTCTGTCATACACAGAGTATTTGAAGCTTTTGGCCTTTTGTACAGAAGGTCCAGTTTTGTTGTAGGATGTCAAGGCTCCTTTTGTAAGGGGCACAGAGCATAATTCCTATGATGCTTTTGTCACAACAGTGTATTTGTTTTAATGACAACCAAGCCACCTTTAGCAAAAGCAATTGACCCTTGGTGATGGACTGACTTTCTTGCTATCAAAGCACGGAGCATTTGTTTTGACATTAATGCAATAATACCAGTAGTGTTATTTTCTCTAAGTATTTTTCTATGACTGTGTATGCAAAATCTGTGAATGCAAAAACTGCGTATTCAGTAGATAGAATATAGAATCTGTGTGAAGAATCTTTTGCCAATAGAATTTTCATTCTCTTTCTCCCTGTTTAGCATTTAAAATAAAGAATACAAGGTCTGTTTTCTTCAGATCCAGGTCAGTGTAGCAGATGATTATATAAACACCCAGAAAAGAAGTAATTTGAGGCTATGAAAAAAGGAGAGAGAGATGAAGAAAAACCACTATAATTTATGGTGTAACCAAAAGTAAAGAGGGGACTGAGATGAATAGAAGGAATAAAGGACAGAGCACAAATATTTCTAGAATGAGATTATTTCCTCTGGGAAATTTTAAAGAAAAAACAAAAAGTAACAGGGGATTAACACATGAGGAAGAGCTCTTCTGTGATTGTGCTGTGTTGCTCTTTGCTCATAAAGGTTAAAAGTCTGAAAATGATCCATTTGGGTTAGTCAGGAGCTAAAATACTCCTGCACAGTCTTCTGTTTGATTGCAGGTCTTGAGGAACATTATTCCAGGTGTAGCTTTACCTCAACCCATGAAGGCATCCTAAGCTAGGCTAGAAGGTCAGGGCAGTATTCAGTCCAAGACATGCATACCTGGGTACCTAAATGTAAGTATCTTAATCTAGAACAAGTCTAAAACTTCTGACCCTCCCTGGGTATTCCAGACTAATGTTTAATTTCCGTTTATGCTCACTGAACATGAATAGTTCTCTCCAGAGGAACTGGCATCTCAGCCTGTGGTCAGGACTTCAAACTGAGTGGGACAAAGCTCCTGGATATGCCCAGGTGGCTAATTTGGATTAGACACCTAAGTAAATTTCGTTAAGATGGCTTCTACCTCTAGCTTTTAACTTTTCAGCTGCTCAGATTCCTGACAGTCCTTGAGCATCCTTGAAAAACATGTTGTCCTGTACTGGCATCAAATGTGCTTTACAGACACATTTGATGGGCAGGATGGCACACTCTTCTGGGGACAGATTTTCAACCTGAACATACCAGAATATGTCCATACCATGCTGGACATACCAGAATTTCAGCTTCTGCTCTGGACAGCTCTTGAGAAAGTTAGGGCCTCACGTTGCTGAACTGTCACTAGTTGGTTTACAGTATGCAATGAAGAGTGGCTGTTTCCTGTATTCTGATCAGGTTTTTTAAAGCAGTATCTAGAATGTACTGCTTATTTTGCTGCTCTTCTACACTAAATTAGCTGTGGAGCACTCTTGGTGTCAGGTGTTTGTTAGCTGTTTTTCCCTGTTAGCTGGGACACGTGGACTACAAATATAACTTGAATTCAGGCTACTAGCCATTCTGGATAACTTGTTTGGGTCTTACAAATGTCTTGCACACGCCCAGTACATCCATGAATAAATCATCATCACAAATAAGGAGAGGAAGGAAGGCAGATTTTGACAAATGAGTCAAGTTCTTATCCTGGCAATGATGAAAAGGATGTTGAGACTTTTCACCAGTATATAATAAGACCTGGTGATTTCATTCACTGTGACCAGTTTGAAGTTTACAGAGGTGATTTTCTGATGGATACCTTTCAGGGTGCTCTGATCCCAAGCAGTTGGACCACTGAAGCCGGAAGCTCTGTTTAACTGCATTCCCCATGTCCAGATCAATAGTCATTCTGTTATAAAGCAACAAGCATGACCGTGCACAAAGGGTTGAGTCCTTTTTAATTAGGTGCTCCCGTGATGCTTATTTTCCTGACACACAAAAAAGGAAAATTAACCTATGCATAGTTTGCCTCCAAGCACTCTTCAAGGGTTTAATTTAATTTGTCAGTGATACAGAAAGAGAACTAATTTCTTAGTAGATATTTATCTGGAGGGAAGAAGGTGGTACATAGTTACCAAGGCCTGTGAAGTGCAGGTGTTCATTAAGAGCGCCCTGACATAAATATCTTCCTTTTTCCTTTCGTCTCTTCTGTTTGTTTGCTCTCTTCTGTTTTATTCAGAACCAGCCAAGTGTTACCCAGCAGGGATATCCACCTGTGGTCACTGGGACAGGTATGTCATAAATATTCCTGGAAGCTCATTAAAATAAATCTAACTTCCAAGCAACTTTTGCTTGCTATTGAGCATTCTCTTAAGAAACTATAGCAAACATTTTCTTACATCAAAATATGATGTTTTTCTTTTACATGGACTTGTCTTCACTTCAAAAAGAACTAGCTGTGCTCTTTTTAGGAAGTGACAGTTAGAATTTCATCTGTAATTACAACAAGACCGTACTTCCTTAATAGGCTACAATTAGAGCCTTAAAAGAAACTCAATAACAAACGAACAAAACAACAAAAAAAAAGCCACAACCAAAACCCCAAACTTCAAAAAGCTTGAAACTGTGTTCTGCAGTTTGCATTACTAACTGGTTGTTCAGAAATTGGCCAGATAAACCCCTCCTTTTATTCTTTCACATTTTTCTCAGTCTGGCTGCCTGGTTGTGTTTTTCTGGTACAATTTTTTTACATTTATACCTCTTAAGTTATTGGGAAACATTACAGCAAAAGCATGTTCAAGAGAAAAGGGCCTTGACTATGGAGTAATATTTCAAAATGGTTGCACTTTGCATTTTTCTGACCTGTTTCTAGCAGTTAGTTTCACAGCTTCCTCCTCTTCAAATCTTTTACTTCCACATTTCAAAAGCCTTCATTATGGTTCAGACCATTTATAGTAAACTTGAGCACATGCAATTGCAGCTACCTTGGTGGTTTCCGAGGTGGAAGCAGCTATTAATATGGCAATTACTTTACCCGTTATCTTCTTTGAAGATTAGAATCAAGGCACTGACCTCATGCAGTTAGATTGAGAATTAGATATGAATTTGAAGCACACCAAAACTCCAGATTTTATTACCTTTCCCTTGGTTAAAACTGTAATTCCTGTGTTTCTATGCAATTTCAAGTATATCTTAGGATGCCAAATAGGTGCATGAAGCGTTACCAAAAAGAATTTCATTTGTTAAACATCTAAGATAACATACAGTAAAAAAGGTTTTTTCCTGTTTTATTAGGATTATTGTCATGTGCAACGCAATAATAAAATCCAAACAGATCAAACAGAAAACTCAAAGTGTTTCTTTGCCATATTCAAGATTATACAGAGGTGTTATTAAGGGATTGAATGCCATTAATTTTAAAGCTTTTTGGCACTTGATCAGAAAAGAAAAATGAAGACTTTGTTTAAATGTATGTGTTTGTAGCTACATTTCACTAGAAAATAGTGCTAAAGAGAGGAATAGAAGCAGTAGGTATTAAAACTCAGTTGTGAACAACTCTGAGAAAAATTTCTCAAGGTGGCTCTCAAAGGCGAGCAAAGAGGACTACAAAATCAAGAGTGTGTCAGCAGTTAAGGTCTGGGCATGTGTGGAGGTTTGAGTTGGCACCCTGCCAAGCCCAACTGCTGGCCACACGGATTCCACCTCCCCCAGGAAAGAAGGGAAAAAAGTACCAAAAAGACAATTGTATTAAAAGTATATATATATATATTCACATATATTACAATTAT
>JAWWEE010000074.1:127059132-127072995 GCA_035221455.1 Xenops minutus | reverse complement strand
TCCTCCTGTCTTTATATACACCTGATTACGTGAAGGAATGGTGTGGGATACTTCCTTAGTTATGACATTGTTACCAAAGAAGGCCTAAACCAAAACCAAGAAAACTAAACCACCACAGCATGATGAACTTTAATCAAACACAGCTTGGAGATAGGGTTCTGCAAGGCCTGGAGACCCATTGTGGTCTCCTGGTGGACGTTGCCCTTCTAGCTGGAGAACCCTTGGCAATGCTGTGAAGTGTAAGTCAGCTACTGATATAGATCTGTTGTCCAAAATGTTTCTGTACTTAAGCCATCGCAAAGCATGTAACATGTAGAGAATACCTGCCAGTATGACATTGCTCTTTTCTTCCTTTAATAGGGAACTTCCCTAGTCATACTTAATTGATAATGAAAAGTTTGGTCAGCAAACAGATATTGGAAAATAATATTTGAAATTTAGATATTCCAATAACTGATATTCAGCATAAGTTATATTCCAGTGGGGAATAACAGGCTGGTGTGTTTGGGGATGAATGCGTAAACCATTCAGGAGCTGTTTGAAAATAATTAAGGAAATAAGATGCCTAGTGTATATAAAGTGGGCTTTTAATTATAATAGAAAAGAAATTATTCAGAAATAATTTGTGAAATAGCTTACTTCTCAAGTATGTTTTGGCAGGGTTTCAAATAACGTATCAAATAGTGATCACATATTCTGTGACAGGATTACAACTAACCCAATACATTATATAGGCCCAGCTACCACAGCTCAGCTCCCATCCAAATTTAATAGCATCCTGGGAAGGTATTGGAAAAGCTCAATCTGCGTTCAGATACTTTCATGTGCAAGATATTCTGATATTGCATCAGAGGTGGAGAAGTATACTGTTTGCTCTGAACCATAAAATCCTGATCAAAGCATGTTGATAGGATAATTTCTGCTGGGAATGTGAGCAGCACTTATTCCCCTTTGCAGGAAGGTGGTGGCTGCACAGTATAGTATCTGGTCTGTTAAGTCCTGATTTGATCTGGATCAAGAATGAGTATGTGAACATTTCTGTTAAATTAGCCAAATAGTGCACTACATGGTTTAAACGTCATGCTTTTATGCTGGTGTTGTCCTTTGGCAAGACAAAGAATATGGCATTAAGGCTGTTAGAAAGTTTTGTCAGAACTTTTGCAATAATTTGGTCTGAAAACACGGTCCTGAACACAGGAAGCCCAAGCTTGCCATGTCTTTTCACTTACTGTTAATATTGTAGTAACACTTACAGAGGAGACAGGAGAAATTCAGAAGATGTCACCTTAGATTACAAGATGACGATTCAGGTGTTTTCTCAGGAAAAAGAAAGTGAAACGGAAAATGCCTTGGATTTGGTGTGTGAGCTACCACCCACATGGCTGTGAGAAGGCACAAGGCTGTGTACCATGGCTGGGTGTCTATCATTGTTGCATGCCCACCACGTGGAATGCTAATTATTAGAGAATCACAGAACAGCTGAGGTTGGAAGGTGTCTCTGGAGATCGTTTAGTCCACCCTTCCCCCACCTCCGATTTTGGAAATATTCCAGAATAAGGAGTGAGTCCCACCTACCTTTATGCTTTTGAAACCTCTAAATCTGTGATACTCTTGACAATACGACATTTGCATATAATACATTGAAAGTAATTATAATAAAACCTCCCTCTTGAAATATATATAATTCTTTTTAATTCTCTGCCTGGCTTGGAAACTAGAGTAATATTTGCGGTTTCTGTAAACTGCCCTTTGCATATGGTTCAATTGTGAATCTCAGGCAGTATACAAAGCCAAGGGTATAGCCCACAGTTTGCATTAAGTAGCATTTGATTAGGTGGTAATAACATTAATTGGCACCCATAATCAGTTGGCTGTAGGTGATCTGAAGCGATAATGCACTAGAGCTTCTAACATTCTGTTTTAAGTGAAAATCCTCCCTAAGCCTGGGGAAAGATGCAGGTGTTTGGGATAAAAGAGTGTTTTGTAAATGAAGAATTTGAACACTGTGATTCCACTTCATGACTCTTCTGCTGTTGCTTGATGTAAAATGATTACTCTATTACCACTTCTCTTCTGTGTTTTAAAAATATTAGAAAATTAAACAGTAAATCCTAAAAGTAAAATCTGACCCAAGTATTTTTCAGGAAAAAAAAAAAAAAATCAAAGCAAAGAAGAAAAAGGATATTGAATAACTATGAAATAATTTAAATACATTCCCAATTCAAACCTGTATGTCTGTTACTAAATCTTGATTATCTTGCTTGCGTTTGTAACAATGAACCCCTCAAAACATTGGCCTTCCCTGAAAGACTATTTCAGCTTTGTGGATTAGGGTCTTCACTGAGATAGAATATATGTATGCAGCTGGCAAAGCAAGTGTCTTAGTGAATGGTAATTGTTCCCCAATTCCCACAAATCCTTTCATAAACTATAGAACCTTGTTCTTTTTTTAGTGTTCATTCTTACATTTGATTAACAGCTGGGCCATTGCTGAATTATACTTAATATACTCAGGAGCGAGGCTTTAGCAAAAATGGTATTCAGCAAAGCAAACTGAGAGATTCTGAGTGGTCTGGTAATTTTGCATCCTTGGGAAAAGGCAAAAACACAAGCAAAAAAAAAAGAAAACCTTTAAAATTTTTGTACACTATATTTGGCCATGAAGAATACAGGCATAAAGTTAGATTTTACATTGTTGTGAAATTGCAGGTGTGCATTTCATATCTTATTGCTTTCTCTGAAAACTTTCTTACCTGTATTTTTCAAGGTCCAGAACCATGGCTGGAAGAAATGCTCTGTTATCAGTACAAGTGCAATAACAGAGGCAGAGAAATCCTGGCAAGACGAGGGAGGTTTTCTACAACTAGAGGCCACAGCATTTAGTTCCTGTTCCAAGAGCGTGTGTCTGGCTTCAGGCAGACATGGCATGGGCTGCTCAGGCAGTAAATTGGGGGATGTGACTGTGGTGCCTTCAATAGGCTTGTGCAGGAGTGTGGTCTGCAGCTCATGTACCAGTGGACAATGCTCCTAGTATGAGATGGAGGCGAGCTGTATGATCTGCAAGATTAAACCCATTCCTCTTTTTTCAAACTTATGCACTGTATTTGTCTGTGGTCTAAATTATTCTTGTGAATTATTCTGAGCAAGGTTTTGGTGTCCTCAAGTTGTATCCAAGAATAAAATTGGTTTTCTTTTATTTTTAAATAACAGGGAAGAAGAAGCATAAATAATGAATACACATAGAGTGGGTAAAGCTGTGCACAAATTAAAGCATCATTTAGACATGTAGATCAGTATTTCTTAGGTTAAGCTATTGGAACATGACGGGGTTCAATGGGCAAATCATTTGTATAAAACAGGAGAGAAATGTGTAGCATAAACACAACAAAGATCTGATTCTTTTCTTTATGCAGTTTACATAGCTTGTGATTCCCAAACAAGAAGGGTTTTGTCAGATAGGGAACAATGTGCATTGCTGCAGGCATGAGAAAGGAGAGCCGCATTTGGAAAGTATTGCAATCATAATGGGAGTAGATTACGAAGCAGATAATTAATGGTAAGGATACAGGATCTTCCCTTCCCACTGGGATTCATTCTCACTCTGTTGGTGTAACTTATAGCCCTTAGGAACACTCTTTTTAGTTTCAAGACTCTCTTTTCTGATCTCTAGGTCTTTTAGTGTTTTATTGCATTGGTCACAAAGGTTCAAGGAGGTCACTCCAGAAGATATTCTCTCCAAGGGATTAAACTGACTCAGAGGAACAAAGTAATTTGGAAGTTTTTGCAGAAGCCTTCTTTCACCTTTAAACTACAAAAAGTCTTTGCTTTCACTCTTCCAAGACCATTTCTGAAGTGCTTTGCTCTTCTGATTCATATCATTCTTCTTCCAGGAAGATTAGAAAAGAGTATATAAATGTAAATTGACTTCATAGTTAAATCCAAACAATAGAAATTATGTATTAATAATACACATGCTTGGAAAATTACTCTGAATTATGAAATCAGTTATTTATATTATTACTGATTAATATAGTATTGCTCTTTTCAATTACATTAAATAATATAATTTTCTCTTCTGAAGTGTCTTTTGTTATAAAAAAAATAAAATTTCGGATGAGGAAAACTACTAACCTACAGAGGGCAATACTTCAACTATTTTTTTTTAAAGTCATTCCAGTACAATAGCGTAGATTAGAGGGTTGATGTGAGATTTATTCCTGAAACACTAAATAGTTGTTGAACATAGTTATTCACAAAGACTTAAGCAGCACAAACATTTAAAGCAGAGAAATCATTCTTAAATTTTGAATTGTTGATGGGTAAATTATACAAACAATGAATAAGAAGCACAGGTTACTATATGCTTTCAATTATCTGATATAGATTATTGTTCACTTAGTGGCTGACCTGTAAATAGAAATATTCCAATTTGTATGCTAAGCACATATATAAGAACAAGGGAGGATTTGTAAGTGGAACACAGCATCACCTTGAAGTGCTTCAAAGTTATTCAGTCATCAAAGCAGTAAGCATCATAGCCTCCATATAGCAATATGTAAATAATTAGTGGAGAACCATCTGTAATACATTATGAGCATGTGTATTCTGGGTATTTACCTATTAATGCACACATATATTACTGCGTTCAATGTGTTGGGCTACACCATGCAGTACGTACTAGTAAAATAAAGGTATTTTTTTCTGTGTGTACTCAGGCATTTCTGCATTTTTTCTTAAATAATAATATTAAATGTAGCCTTCATTGATTATATTTATGTAAAGATAACTAAGTCTTTCAGTATGCCAGTTGCTATGGTTCACTGATACGGGTAAAAAAGGCTTTTATCTAGTCAGTCCCTTGTGGTCTAATACACATGCATGCTGTCCATTCGATTAATGTATTTCAGTGTAGAGTTAAAAAATTGGGCAAGTTTTAAAATTCCTGAAGTTGCTGGGGAAAAAACAAGATATATTTATTCATGAAGTGGGCCTTGTACTTTGATGTTTTGCATAATATAAGCCCTGGAAAACCACCAAAAGACAGCTCTGGTTAGAGAAAAACGCTGACTATATTGTTTAATAGGAAAATAAAAAATTGTATGGATTTTATAGTAGAATTATATATGCAGACCTATTTAAGATTGAATTATGTTTAATTCATACCTGATTCTATTTATTTTGTAGAAGGTTTTGTGCAGTTCAATATTGTTGAAAAATGGCATTTCTACAGGCTCAAGCTTAGGGCTTGTGATATGGTAAAGTTGAACTCTGTTGAAATATATGGGTAATATCTTAATATGCATAACATTTGTGTTTTATGAACAGCAGATAGATACAGTTTCAGCAAGTCCTCAGATACTGTTTTTCTTCAGCAATACTAAAAGATTTAAAAACAAACAAACAGCAAATGACCAAAAGAAAACCCAACAAATATTATTGTAAAATTTTGCATTTCAGATTTCTTTAACCTAAATGCTGTATGGTATCTTTTATGAAAAGGAAAAAAAAAACAAAAAACCTATCAGGTATTTAGGAGAAAGGAGCCCCTGATCCAGAGTTTCTGTAGGTGAAGGTGAGGAAAGAAGACAGAGAGACAGGAAGAGAAACAAGTGCAAGTATCATTATGTCATAAATGGGAAAATGACAGGGAAGACAAATTGACCAACATAAAGTTATTCAGGGAAACTTCAATATAACCAAAAAAGCAGATTGTGTGTCTGTTCCCAAGTCTTATTACAGGTTCTTAACCACAAGACTGGTTTTCCTTTTTCAATTGCAAATTAATAATAGCATTCTGAAATTATAATTTCACTCAGCTTTGTTTCCTGTTGTGCTGGCTGGTGGTTTTCAGTGTAGCTGGTATCTTACCTCTTATTTTTCATTAATTGGTTGGCATTTGATTAGCCACCAACCTCCTGAACAACAGGGAATTTTGTATTTGAGCAAGCTGAGGTGAGAATTGAGTCCAATATAAGTCATTTGAGTGCAGCTGAGCTGGAGATTCAAGGTGTTAAGTACTTACTGAAGACCGTTCTTATAAATCAGGTCAGTCTGTGTATACACAACTGTGCAATTTGAACTAATACACTTATGCATGTTCTGTATTTTAATAGAGGTCGACAAAGGAGGTACAGTAAGGAACTGAGCAACTCAGTGAAAACATCAGCTGCCTTAATGCCAGTGGGACAGAAATATCCGCATATTTACCTACAGTGTAACTAGACTTTTTTTTTTTTAATTTGCATGTTTCCCTACCGTGGATGTGAAAATGAAAAAGTGAGGTAATGTGGGACACTTGGCTTGTTGCTGTGCCTTTACTTCTGTTTAGCAACTATCATTCTGCTTCTCTCCCTCATCCAAAACTGACTTTAGGACAGCTTACAAGAAAAGAAGTTCTACAAATGTCTGCCCCGTTCCCTAAGGAAAGATTTTTTTAAGCCTTTTTTTTTTCTTATTGTATTTTAATATATATGTAACAGAGCAAAGAGCTCCAATTCACTTCTGCCTAGTGTTGAAAATGGCTTGTCACAGTCTGTCTCTTCTTATGTCTTATACCCTCTGCAGTGCCCTTTTACCACCTGAAAATTTACCACATGGCAGAGGAACACAGATCCTGGTAAATGCAAAACACAGAGTTTACAGTGTTTTGGAATCGGAATACTTTAGCACAAAAGCTTCCTGGTTTTCTAGCATTATAGGAATGAGAAGGGTCCACAAATTTGTAAAGCAAGTCATTAGCTTATTTGTCATGTGCTCTGTCCTTGTCATGCAAATTTAGAACCTGATGTGGCTGAAAATGTTATCAGTTGAGGTAGAATGTTATGTAATGCCTGAAGTAACTGCTCACCCTGCATTATTCAGAAACACGTATTTATTGAAGAAAAATAAATTGAGCTCAAGTATCTTTGTGTAAATTTAAAAAGGGTACCAAACAGATTACTAATCAGTAAGAGCTTGTAAACATGATTCGTGTCTAGAAAAGGGAAGGGAAGCTAAAAAAAAGATGAGGGGTGAGAGGTAAACGTTGTACTGTGCATATTACTTGTGCTTTATTCTGGAGCAAAGTTGTCCAAATGTGTTATAAATGTGGTAGCTCAATAATAAATTGAGCAGGAGGGTACAAGCAATAAAACTACGTGAATGCATACAGTGCTCTGTATTTTAGTTAAGTGGGTGGTGTAATGTGGTAACAGAAATCTGTTACCTATATACCCTGTTTTAATGCACATTGCTTCGTAATACTGCTGTAGTGAATATTTCTCATTTACCAGAACATAAGAGGGTATGTTACTGTAGGGAAAAAGATATACTCATTAAAATGCAAGTTGCCAGCATGCCATTCTTGATATATACACATACACACACACATGCATATATATGTATATAAGGCATAAAATGATTAAAATGTTCCTGAACACATGCATGCAATTTCATTTTTGTAATATTCATCTATTGTAGAGAAATGCTGTTTAATTTGAATGAGACTGTGAATTTTGCAAAATGAGGTGGTAATAGCATTTTACTTAAACTTATGGCATCTCTGTTCATATTGTATAGTTCAGGAACAGTTTCTTCATAATTAAAGTGTCAAAAACCCACATTTGAATCAAGAATGATGAAATTCATTCAGGATGATTTGCTAAAGAATAATAACTTTAAACTTTCTCCCTTTAAACAGAATTGTTTAGGGCTCTCTCATCACTTGTCCAGGGTTCCCTTATTTCCTTTTCTTCATACTCTTAGAAATGAACATGTCCCTTACAATACTTCCTTTATTTCCACATGCTCTGAATATTACATATATTTTATGAGTTAGTTATTGGACGCTGTTATACCAATGATTTACACGAACATTGATAATTATTTTCTGAAACTTCTCTGAGCAAATATGAAAATGCAACATATTACACCTCTGGTACAAAGAGTGTAATCAGTAAAAGTTCAATTTTTTGCAGAAATGTGGAGACTCCAAGGAATCAAAGTTGATAAATGTGAATTTATCAGTATGTTGAACTTGACTCCACAATATTTGGCTTATTAGTTCACTACTGAGCACAGGATGGTACCTCTGGCCTTGATTCAGCAGTCTTTAAATAAATGGATAAATGCTCTGCTGAATCGGGGCCAGGCAAGTGCAGTGTCAGTATAGGGCATTTTGAGTGAAAGAAAATATTGACCACAGGGGGTTGATTTCTTCTTCCCTATAGGGGAACAAATCTGAAATAAATCAGGAGAATTATGTTCATACAGAAACGATTGCAAGAAAGAAGATGGACTGAAAGGTCCTAAATAAAAATAACTTTAAGTTGCATGTTTAGAACAGCAGTGCTTGTTCTATGAGATGGAAAAGGTAAGCTTGATCTTCAGCATTATTTTTTTAATTACTCACTGGGGTTGTATATAATAAGGGTGGGATTCGCTGCACCTTAATGGCTATCTGAAAACTGTCTACTCTGAGCTTCTCTATGTGGAAAGAGGCAGGCTCTCTCTCTATGAGCTGATTTATCCCATCCTAAGGTATTTGTGGTTAATTACCCCCAGAGATGCTGCTGTGTGGAGGGAAACTAGTGGACTCTAATCAGACAGAAGCTGGGTGAGATGAAGAAGATGCTACCTGACTAAATATAAAAGAACAAAAAGGACTTATTACACAGGTGTCTGTCTTGTCTCTTCCCCAGCAGAATTAAGACATGAGGCAAAGGAAAGAAATTATGTTTACAATTTACCTCTGTGCCTGTGTGAAGCAGGTGTCTGAATGTGAGCCAAATAGATCCCTTAGATCCAGCTTAATTTCTGGAGAATGACTGCTGTAGAAAAAGCTCCCAGTGTTTGTCACAATGACCTAGTTTTCAGTGTTACCTAGTGACTCTGTGCTAATGTGACCCAGTGTTTCTTTCCTGTTCACTGTCTGGTGTACTTAGTTGTTTACCTTTTTGCTTCCCAATGGTGTCTATACTCACCAGGCACCTAATTCTGCAAAGTGCTAAGTCCCACTCAGGACGTATGGGCTGTTCTCTTTTCTCATCTAGCTGGAGTCAGGCTGCCCCATTTCTCCCAAGATTAGACTGGATAAGAGACAAGTAACCATAAACAGCATTGTAGCTGGTTTTAGGATTGTACCCTGACAAAGGTCAAGCATAATGGTGCAGTGAAAATAAAGCATTTTGAGTCATTTATTCCTTTAAAAAGGTTTGTATCATCCATGCAGCTGCAAAGCCATAATGCTTTCATTACAAGTCACATCTGTGCTGAATTAAAACAGGAGCCTTTTCCAGCCAAGGAGTATTTGTCAGGTTGAAAGTTTTTCTCTTAGCTCCTGCAGCTTTTTTTCCAAAATCCAAGGACTTAGACAGAGAGCAGACCTTGTCACGAGCTGGTACCGGGGTTTAAGTACATTCCTGCTATGTTATTCACCGTCTGGCTCCAATTTGGAGGTACATCTCCCTTGTGTTCACTTTATTAACCTACATATGACTGGCTCTTTTGTTTAATGTGGAAGTGAAAAAATAGACACTGGGCCCAAGAAAAGTAGTCTGAAAACACCTTTTCCAGATTTTCTGCTCCTTGTGGCACATTAACCACTTGTGTGGAAAATTTGGTGGATAAAGTATCTTTTAAAATATGTTTTTTTGAGAATAGGCATTTTTAGCTTGATGTAAAAGGATTTAAACAATCGTGAAATCTTAGCCCACTCATCTCCCCTGTTTGAGCCTGTTTATCACTTTCTATCAAAACTGACTTCAAAGATAGGAATGTACCAAGCCAATGAAAATTTACGAAGATAGAAGAGAATAGCCAAAATGAATACCTCAGCAGAGAGTGCATCTGGAGCATGACCCCAGCAGCTGTGTGCTGTGTAGCTGGACCAGTGAAGGAACAGATGTATATTCCTCAATAAACTGCTGGATGCCTATTTCACAAAAAGCCACCACACAAGCTGCTACTTATTTGTCCATCCAAAGGGTATAAGACCCAGTAATATGTGGAGAAATAACTTGAAGGAAGAACTGGGGCTGTTGTAGGAAGATATGAGTGTAAGCATGGGTTGCTGAGAGGTGTTTGGGACCAGGAGCCTTACTAGCTCCGCTGCTCACAGACCAGGCAACTTAGAAGAGGGGTGGAAATCTTCAACATTTGTCTTCTCTTCAGTGTGACCACTTCAGTTAGAAAAAGACAACAAGCAGCTGTCTGTATGACAACCATCAGCAGAGAGCCCAAAGTACTTGGGTTTCTAAAGCACTGCAAATTATTTTCATCGGTTTAGTGATTTTTTTTTTTTTTTTTTTTAATGCAAGACCCACAAAGCTTTGAGAAGTAACTAGAAAGAAAAGGATAGGTATATGTTTACCAAGACAAATGACAGCAAAAAGTGCAGTGGGAGAAGAAGTGTAAACTACGCTTTATGCAACTGTGCTGCCCAGGGATCTCTGGTATTATCCAGGATTCCTTGTGCTGATCTTCATATGACTGAGAAGAAGAAGTCCCTGCCATCAAGGATCTTAATCTACTTTTTCTTGGTAAAATAAATAAACTTCCACAATTAGTTAGGTTTTTGATGCCTAATATATATAATTGTATAAATCAACTATCTATCTACACGTGTATACATAAAAAATCCAAGTGCATCTTCAGTCCTTTAAAAAAGGCCAAGAAGTGATCAAATTTTATTTTAGAAACAACAGCATTTCAACTATTTTTTCCCTTTCTTACTCTAGCACCCCACATTCCCAGTCACAGAATTATGCTCTCTTGTTTTTCCCGGTAAGGACTGTCATCTCAGAGGGAAGGCTGTACCAAGGTTTCCTCCAGGTTTTTGGCTGAGCCTGCTTCACGAGGGAAATATTTTGTTTGAAGAAGATATTTGGATGTATTACAAACAGTGTGAGGAGCTTCCCTCTCTGCAGAGGAGAAGGGGGAAACCACCTCCAATTCTTTTTTTCATGAGAAGTGGCAGAGTTTCAGGATGTGTTTAACAGTGCTGTGCTGGATCTCATATCCTGGGGAGAAGTCCTGGCTCTGTGGAAGCTCACATCGATGCTCCTGCCAGCTCCTGCAAAGCCAAGCAGAGGCAGGACTCCTGGGAGCACAGAGAAGCTCATTTCTTCCCCGGTGCTCTGGAGTAAGTTTTGTGGGGGGGTTCCCTCTGGAGCCTGCCTCATGCCAGGTGTCTGAGCTCATACAGCTGCAGCTCTCCCTTTCACTCTGTTGTGGAATAGATAACTTATTTCCGCTGTATTCTTTTTTTTTTTTTTTTTTTTAAATACATTTAAGGAAAATACCCCTGAAAGTAACCTTTGATTTAGGTATTTCCTCAGGGTTGATTGCTTAATCTCCTTGTGCAATTATTTAAAAGGAGAAGAGAATGGAGGGAAATCTGAGGGAAAGTATTTTTCTAAGGAAAACCAAGGGAATTGAGGGTAAAAAAAGGTTGTTAAAAAACCACTTCTGAAAGAGTCCAACCTGGCTTTGCAATGCTGCAATTTCCATCACCCTGTAAGGTTTCATTACCCTGCATCTCAGGAGCAGAGAAGTAGTTGGGCAGACTTCACCTGGGTTTCTTCCAATAGATATTCTTGGAGAGTTGGTGGCGATCAATATTGAAGTACACTTTGATATTTCCAGGTTCCAGTAATTGAAGGTTTCTGAATTTAACTGTCAGGTGCAAACATTAAAGAGGATGAAAGGACTTCATTATGGCCAAGTTGCAATATTCTTCAGAACCCCCTGTCTCTGGAGGCTGACTGGGCTCTTGTTCCTCATTCCTCACAAATGAAAGGAAAGAGGGTTTCGATGGACTTCCCCACTACACAAATTTTGCCAGCTGAGAACAGACATCTAGAAATTAAAGAGAAGTAACATAAGTTAAACACTCTGACATCAGTAAACTCATAGCAGTGGAAATTTGTATGCTGAAAAGCTGATAATTCAATGTTTGTCTTGTCTTACTGTCTATTGGCTCATTTAAATTTTCAATATATTTAGCCTTTAGAGTCTCTGGACCCTGGAAGAGGTAATTTTTTGTTTAACAAAAAAATAATTTCATTTATGGCCATTTTTTGCCTTGTGCCTCTTATCATACAGGAGTTTGAAGTGGGGGGAGGAGGGGGACAGTGGTGTTGCTGTAACCATTGCCTCACTGAAGAGAAAATGTAGAGAGTCTCCTGGAGCTATTCATCATAACTCATTGCCTTGATTTATTAGCCATTGGAAATATGTGAAAAGTGGATGCAGGTGTCTGATACAACACTGTATGATGGACTAAAGTGTGTAGAAGACTTGTGAGAAATGTCATCCTCCCTAGAAAGCTTACCATGAGGAAAGCACTCGGTGAAAAGCTCCACGGGGCTTTCCTTGTGAGTGTTCAAGCAGTAAGACATTTCCCTACTTGCACCTCTGGAAGGGAGAGGTCTGAGAACCTATAGCACATGCACAGGGGAGTATTTATGTTTGCAGGACCACAGGTTCAGTGCCTAAGGGATCTGGAAAGTGGATGTAAGAGATCCTGGCAGCCCAGGCCATCAACACCCAGGATACTGGCAGTGTTTTGATTAGCTAGCCAGGAAGTCAAGCAGAAAGGGGGACCTATGGTCTGGGACCCCAATATTTTTTTATGTAGGGAATGTCAGGTCTCTTTCATCTGTCAAGTCACTGACTTCTAGGTGGAACTTGATACGTTTGAGACCATTATTTGTCAGTTAAAACTGGCTGATTCTTGAGAGCAAAGGTGGACAGGTGTTCTGGGATGGTGCATTTAGGTACTTGGGCAGGGTTTGTGGGATTGTTATTTTGAACAACAGCATCTAGCCTTATCTAGTAGATATCTTTGAGGTTTGAATTTGATTACAAAAGCACTTGCTTTTCAAAATTGCATGTGTTTTCCATGCATATTCAAGTACAGGCACAGATCCCTCTCAGTAATGCAGTGTTGCATCCACTTGCTTTGCAGTTCTCCTTAGCTATCATCTTCTAAGAATGTCCCTTACTGTTTGTATGTATATCGGACAGCTGCATTGCATGATCAGAATTTGAATTTCTAGACACAGAAAGGTGATGTTCTCTGTATCTTTCCCTACCTATAGGCTGTACATTACCACTGGGTTTCTCATAAGCATGTTTCTGACCCCCATTTAGTTTTCCTTGCAATTAATTTTTTATCTCAGACTAATTAATGGCAAACCAGTAGCCAGTTGGAAAAAACAAACAAACAAACAAAAAAACCCCCAACAATATAGCCAACCTAACAACAAAGTAACTGCAACAATAATAATAAAAAACCTTGTTTTTACTAGGTTGCAATCTCAATCCAATCCACTTTGACTGTAGCTGTGGCAAATTGCTGTCTGAAAATGACTGCCCTATTCATCTGTTAATATTGTTAGAAAGAAAGCTACAACTGTACCTATCAGTGTAACTAAATTAGAGCAGGTTCACATAAGGCAGGCACACATAAAAATGTACTTATGAAACAGATGTATCCCTCAACAGGAAAATGACAGCAATTCTGATAAAATGCTTTTATTATTTACTTTCAACAAGTATCTATAGCTGCAGCGTGACTATTGTTGAATCATTTCAATAATCTCGTTATAGGTCTGGCAATAAAAGGAAAAGCACTTCAGTGCAGTGAAATGGCCTGGCTTCTGACATCTTCAGTGGCATGTCAGTGATATGGTGATTTTTTTTTAGCTGTCAAAACAAACAGCAGCACTGTTTATCCAGGTGATGAACTGCTTCAAAGCAGAGCACACCCCTTGCATGGAAGGAGGGAGCTGGCACAGGTTGGGCCCCGCTGGTAGGGAGGGAGGGAGGGATGGATGGATGGATGGGTGGGTGGGTGGATGGAGGGCTGGATGGAGGGATGGA
>JAWWEE010000074.1:127034339-127059032 GCA_035221455.1 Xenops minutus | reverse complement strand
GGGAGGGGGGGGTGGGTGGGCGGGTGGGTGCGTGGGCGGGCGGGCGGGTGGGTGGGTGAGTGGAGGGGTGGATGGGTCACTGGCTGCAGTGCAAGGGAATCTTCAGTTCTGCAGGCTGCAGGAGTTGCACTCATGTGTCTTAGAGGTAAACACAGCAGTGTGAAGGATTATATTTGGAAATTAAAAAATAGTTTTGTCCTTAAAGTGAGCAAGTGCCTGCCTGGTATCTGAAGACTTCTACTCCTTATATGCCATAAAGTTTGTGGTCCACTTACAGGTTCCTCTTAAACTAATGTTCAGACCATATCCTGCTTCAATACCTAAAGCTTTTTGAAGATGGATTGTATGCATTTTGAGAATGGATGTGAAAGGAGATGGACATTTAACATTTTTGCATTCAGCATCTTTTCAGGTTTTCATAGATTTCAGAAGAACTGTGAGATGGTATCTGAGTATATGGACTGAGCATGGCAGTTGGCAAGTATAGAAGTATCTTTTGCTATCTATAGAAAAACAGAAAAATAGAGTCAGTGGCTTGAATATAGTCATGTAGGTTGGCTGTGGCAAAGTAAGGAATATTTTTAGAGTATTAAATTTTAATCTGCTACAAAATAACATTGATTCAACTACAAAACAGTGGAATAGTTTATTTTCATTTGTCCTCAAACTTGCAGAAATTTTCACAGCTGAGCAGAGAATGAAGCTCAGAGCATTTCAGAACAGGAGATGAAAATGTCTGAAAATGTTGAATAGTGGACAGTATCTATGAGAAGTGATATGAAATGCAAAATCTAATGTCACAAAACTCTTCTGTTTCTTCTGGTAGTTCTGGTAATTGCTCCAGGTAAGGATAAAATGTTCTTTAGCTGAATATTTAAAATTAAAAGCTCTGGTGATGAAAGACTTAAGATTTCTGCAGGAACATGGAATTGCTCTTATATTGTGCCTATTATTATAGATAGTAAAACCTTTATTTTAAATTTTCTGAATGTTCAGTGTAAGAACATACTGTAACTGAAGTCTTAAGCTTTTGAATCTTTAATACTTTTTGAGGTTCTTGCAGTGAAATTTGCTATATGACTTCGCTTTTTATAGTTGTTTAAATTTGTATTTTCTCTGGTATGTTCATATCTCTATTTTTAATATCTATTTCTTTTTACAGTTTGCTTTAGTATCTATTGATTGAGACAAATAAATGCATTCATAAGATATTTATTTATAATTCATAAGTTTTTGAAACTTTTCCCCTTGCTCTGAGAAGCACTGTGATTAAATACCACTCAAAAGAAAATAATTATTCTGAAAATTAAAAATAAATTCCATACTCATTTCAGGTTTTTTTTAATTATTTTTTTTTTATTTTTTAATTTCAGACAATGGGAAGTGAGAAACTGCTCCATATGTCAAAAATGTACAATTTTAATCTCTTTTATTCCAAGAAGCAAGATAAATCACTGCATTTTGAACTGCTGCCTTTGTGAGGACCACATACTTGGATAGTTTGAGCAGAAGTTATCACAAACATCTCAGGCAGTTGCCTGAGCTCTTCCTGTGCATGCTTAATGAGTCTCTGCCAAAATATTTTAGGCAGCAAATGAAGTTGCTTCTCCTTTGAGAGCTCCTATTGCCTTGGTGCCTTGCTCAGCTTGAGAGCCTCAAAGAGTGGTTTGAAAGGGGAGATTATAAATATCTCCACAGAACAGACATAACACCTACAGTGAAAAGGTAGTGATAGAAGGAAGGAGGGAGATGGGAAATTGGGGATTTTTTGGGGAAAGATGTGGGGTTTTTTCTATAGGGAGTTTCCTTTTAGTAGTTGCCCTTCTGGTCCTGATTCAGATTAAGGTTTCTATCTAGATCTTTTTCTAAACCACATGTAAACTTCATCATCAATTTTACCTGACTCATACTTCAAAATACTTCCAGCACTATAAAGATGTTTTCCTTTAGTGAGATGGAAATTGATTTCTGGTCAAACCAAGTATTCTGAAATGCCCATCCAAAGCCTTTAAATGGAGAAGCCAATATTGTATCAGTGAAGGCTGGTGAACATGGGGAAAAAAAGGGTTTATTCATTCTACTACAAGAGCTATGTAAACAAAAACAAAACAGTCTTTCAGGAGAGAACATGAAGAACTGGCAAGGAAATAAAAATGTACTGGAGAAGATTTCTAGGCCACCCAGCTGCCTAATTGCTGGCAGCATCTCTGGATTTTTACATTATGCCTCTCCAACATAGTCCTTTGGAAAACAAAATGTCATATATTGCAAATAGTACAAATCTAAAGCATTTCGTATCCTGCAGACTTCAGCTTTTACCTACAGTGGAGTTTTTAAGAGGCTTGTACTGCACAGTGAGCTAAATAGAGCAACCTGTCTTTTCATGACGTATTAAAATTTAATGATGAGTGAACTGCAAGTCTAGTTTCATTTTCCAACTTGATCCAGAGGGCAGTGGTGACATTATTTTCAGTTTTCTAGGGACAATAATCAAAACTCTGGGTTCCGTACAGCCTTGCACTTGCAGTATCTATACCGTGCTGTTGCTATTCCCATGAGTATTGGGATCCCATGAGCAGTGTCTGATATCTGATCCTTTAATAGTATTATTATGACTTTATGGGATAGAACTAGGCTATTTCTGAGCTTTGCTAGCAAACTGCATTAAGACGAAATATGAGAATTAAGGAAAAAAACAATGAAAAAATACCCTTCAAACCTTCAGGGGCAATAAATAGGTTTTAGTCAGCTTCCTGAACCTGTGGCCTCCTTATAGCTAGAAAAGACCTTTGGTTGTTCTAATATTGCATTTCCAATTGTAAACATCTGTATAAGAAATACAGATGTATGTAATTATAAAAGTATTAAAGGTTTATTTAAGTTTTCTTGTTTTGAATCTTTGCAGTCTTTCTGGGTTTAGAAAAGCATGTTGAAAGTGCATTTTTTTATTAGGAAAAATCTTTTCTCTCCAGATCTGAACAAAAAAGCATTACTCAATATTTCCTTTAATTACTGCTCTCCCATGATGCACTGTTGATGCTGTTAATACTTTTTCTATGTATTAAACTTTGTTATCACAGTATTACTGGGGGAGTAATTGCAATCCATTTAGCACAAGCAAAAAAAAAAAAAAAATTAGGTGAGTTACTGCTGTCTCCAGTGACTAGTGTTAATTAACTCTGGCTTCATCTGCACTATAAAAATGAGCGCTTTTTAAATGGTTGTGAAATAATCTTGTGGCTCAACTATATTTATAAAATATATTTCCATTTTTAATCCAAGAAACTATCTGGCAGTTTCAACATTTTACAGATCATGCCAGTTAAGAAAAATTAAAAAAAAATTGTATTAGTCAGGTATGTTACATGTAATTCTGTTTACAAGAAAATATCAGTATCTTGTCCATGGACATAGGAAGATCAAATTACTCTAGATTGTTTAGGGGTTTTAGTTTGTCTTCTTTTACTTGTATCTTTAAGCCTGTCCCAGACAGCAGCCTTTGCTCCAAATGGGCTTTTCCACTGAGCCTCACTGCAATCCTGATTCTGTCACTAATAGAATCTGCCCCCTTTGCCTCCAAGGGTGTTACTTTCTCTTTCATCCTTATCCATTCCTACACACAGAGGTCAGTAGAGCTTTGGCACCTATGTAAGTTAGATTCCTGAGAGGATTTGCATACTTCTGTGATTTGGGTTAGAAAGCTGTTTCCATCATTACCTGTTTGCCCAAATATGCTTCTTGACTCCTCCCAAACATCTGACCATCAGGTCAGTAGCTACATAAATCAGACTTAACAATGTTTAATCCAAACTCTAATGGTATATTATTTTCCACCCTGTTCATTGGCAGGTAAGACCACATTTATTGGTGCTTATATAACCATATTTAAGTCTTTTTTTAGATGTCTAGTTTTTGCTCATGGCATCTGTAGGTCAGAGTTTGCAAAATGGTTGTCATCTAGTCCCCATCCAATGCAACTAAGTTAATTCAGCACAGGAAAAAAAATATTTTGTAACAAAGGAAAAAAGAAAGCAGTCAAGTTAATGCAAAATGTCCTACCACAGGATGTAACCTGCTAGTGTGAACTGATTTAAATATCATTTTTAGATAGAAGGCACAAAACCAAACTTCTAGCCATGGACAATCTGTGGTGAACATCCCAATACATTGACAGGTTGAACTCTGGCAGATTCCAACATTGCCAGAGTATCAGAGATATTTTAGGGCACAAGCAAAGTCCAGCAGGAGGAAAGTTTGGTATTTTGTGTGATGATACTGTCTAGATTTTCTTCTGCCTGATTGCCTAAACACATTATTTATCCGAGGTCGTGACATGGTAATCAGTGCATGTTTCACAGAAGGCACTCTGAACTCATTGTCTCAGGTGACTAAAAATGTCATATCGCTCTGCCTGCACGTATTGATTACTTCTTCTCTCCAACTTCAATTACAAATAGTACTGCTATGCTGGTTGCCAGATAAACATATCCTAAGGTATCCTAAGCCTTTAGCCTATTAATCCAAGACCTGACCCACTTTAGATGTGATAGATAAAATATGGTTGCCCAGACGTCTCATATTATCATTCAATTAAATCAAATGTGTATCAGCGGATGGTGACATACACCAAACCTGTGAGCTACACTGCTACGTGTGTTGCTCATTCCTTTGTAATGCTGTAGTGATACCTTTTAGAGATTTTAAACTTTTAGAACAGGAGAAAAAAAACTTGCTTGCAATAAGTCCTGTTGGTTTGCTAATTGCTACTCATTGTACTAAATCTTTGGTATTTGTGGATAGCTTGTGTAGAGTGGGTAGCTGTGTTCTGTCTCACTCAAAAACAAAAGCCAGAAAATATTACACTGTTGCCCTACAGTACTTGTGTTATCTTGGGTTGCTATGACATTGCCACATGTATTACAACATAATGGCAACAGAAAGCAAAAAGCATTCTGGCCTGTGAGAGTGTTGATGTAAATAGATAATGAAGCTTTCTGCTGTATACCATGATAATAGTATAGTAATGGAAGCAGATCTTTATGTGATAGCAGGTTTGCCTTATTTACTGGGATTTATATAACACATTCTTCATGACTCTCTCCTCCTGCACAAATAATTACATACAAATTCCTCATGCCAATAAATCAGAGCTGCTCTCTATTGCAAGGTTTTTTCACTTGTCAAAGCCATTTGGTCACTGAATAGGATAAAGTTTTTTTGACTGAAAAACTCCTTGTGATCCCAAACCTTTTGGGATGCTGGCTTTTGAATGCTTTTATAGTCAGGAAAGGTGATAATTTTGTTCAAGCTCCTTGCATGGAAAGCACTGTCTTTTCATGTGAAAACTACTCGTGGGCATCCTAGAAGTTACATGCCTTGTGGTGTACTTGCTGCAGCAGTACAACAGCAAGAAAGTATATTTTCCTTTGGTACTCAAGTTTGGGCCAATATGAGAATAATTTTAGCCACACCACCCAACCAACAACCCAACCACCCAGTCAGCAAACGTCAGTTGCAGCATCAACCTTGTCCTGAAGGCCCCATGGATGGCATATACATGCTGAGAGACAGATGCACTTTTTTCCTGCAGGATGTTGAGAACTGACCTGATTCTCTGGGCTCAGACATGCAGGAGCAATACCATAAGTCCTCCTTCCTGACTTCTGGCAGCTCTGCATCTGTTGCCTCTCTCTGCTATCAGTGACATGCAGACTGATTCCTATAAGCTTCCCATGGCATGAAAGAACCTTGGTTATACTTCAAGGTTACCTTTGAGAGTTCAGAATTGCAATGTGGACAACTTTGCTGAGGGCTATAGGGCATGGTATAGATGGAGTTCTGTGTTAAGGGAGCTGTAAGGTTAAAACTATATATTGGAATAGAAACCATCTAAGTTTGCCACGAGCTGAAGTCAGAGGGACTTGATAGCATGTTAAGTCTCCAAAGGGAGTAAAAAGGTTGAAATAATTTGAATTGGGAGCCCTCCCCTCCCTAACCAGTTACAATCCTAAGTAGTTTAAGGCTCATTAGAGCACTAGAAATGCTTTGCATTGGCCTCCAAAACAAACTGTAAGCTGGTGCAACCTGAGAAGCTCTGCTGTGAGTATATTCCCTGGCTGTTCCAGCAAATGATTGTATGGGTATTCTGGTCCCAGAATGGGAGTTTCAAATTGAGTAAGAGTCCTCCCCATACCCAGATGACCAAAAGTTTGTGAGTGATAAAGTCAATGAGGCAAGGAAAAAAAAACCTGTACAATCCACTCCCACCTCCATTCTAAAATTATTTTTCCCCGAACATCCCTTTCTTCTATGTTCATTTTGACTACTGGACTGAAAATCCAGTATTTGATAATATGATTTGATGTTTTGGTAAAATTATATTTAACAACAAGGAGAAAGTTATGATATTGACTGTCTTATTCATGGGACTTCAGGGGTGCTATGATACTGGCAAATGGCTTATTTGTGTCTGTTGCAGATGGACAATATCTTTACAGAAACAATTTATATGTTAGACTGAGAAAATGATACTTTAAGATGTCTTCTTGATTCATTCAACATAAGTCATCAAAAAAATTAGCTTATTCAGGAGCATGGTACAAAAAGGGAGAAAAATGAGGGGATAGTTATTGATAAAGATACTCAGGAGCTAAAGCTCTTGGAAACATCTGTCTGGACTTTGACCGTGCCCTGGCATTATCTCATGAGCTCTGAACATCGTAGACACCTCTGTTCTCTTGTACCACAAAGGAGAAAACTACATGATTTCACCAGAAGAGGTAATGACAGTTTTACTCCATCACTCCTTGTGAGTCTTTAAATAGAGTAGTTTAATAAAAAAATGCAGATAGTAAAAGAAATTAGAAAGAATTGTCCCTTAAAAGCTTTAAAATGGTAATTTATATATTTTCAGCCCCCATAAGCTGTCCATATATTATACATGTTAATATGTATCTTTGAGTGATATTAAAAATAGAATTCTGATCATATGACAAACCAGTTGCTATAGTAACTACATTTTTGCTGTAGAACAGCAAAGTAATAATGTGTAAAATGTGTAAATTACCAGTGTGCAAGAGCAACTGATGTGTCTTCGCTCTGCTATTCTGCTTTAAAATGAATATTTCTATGAATATCTCATTCATGTATTCTCATGACACTCCTGTTGCTGGCTCCATCTCTTCCGTTGGCCACCCCCGTCAAACTTAAGTGAGACATGGTATTTTAGCCAAAAGAAAAAAGAAGCAGGAGGAACATAGATAATGGATTTGATCCAAGGGAAAAGGGCTTATACTGATTTCAATAGACTTTGCCTTGGGCCTCATGCAAACAAAGGTAATTTATGAGGCATAGCAGAGCTCACTCATTTTTTCGTGCCTGTTACCACATTCTCCTGCTTAAATATGAAGAGATGTTGCACTTGACATTGGGGAGAGGTAGGATCAAGCACTGACATGTTGGGGATTCCCACAGCAGGCTGAGAATATCTCAGTGAATGTGGAATCAATTTTTGAGAGCTCATCTTCCTTCACCCCAGATTCCAAGCTTCTAGATTTACATGCATGTCAGATGTTGTTTTGCCATTTAAATTTCCTAAGATAGATAAGATAAATGTTACTAAAATTTAAGAGTGGATGAAACACTTGGATTGAAGTCCTGGCTTAGCTGAAGTCAATAACAAAACTCTCAATGACGGTATTTCACCTTTTCTGTTTAGTGTCACACTGAAGAGGGCAGTGACCTACTGCCCTGCAGGAGATTGTAACTCCCCCTAAAGAGCAACTGAAATATTTATTTTGGACTCCAGAGAGAGTAACAGTGTTGGTAGCGGTGCTGGCTACAGATCACATGTGTTACCCTATCCAGGGGGAATTACACAGTTAACCAGTAAATCTTGGATCACTCACTTTAATTATACTAGGTGACTGTGATACTTTATTTTGTTGGGCTTTCTAGTTTTGCTGTAGTCCACATTTTAAAGACAGTTGGTTGAACCTGAAGTCATTCTAATTTTAAGGTTTAAAGGCACTGTGTTTTTCTTGTTGCAACTACAGAGTAGATGTAATTATAATCTGTTGTGTAACAGCACCTGCCTAAGTGGAACAGTTAGTTATTTACTAACACTCTAGGAGGGATTCTAGATTGAAGGAGATCAGCTGTGTCTCTTAGCTCATGGGTAGCTTACTAGTAAAATATGCCTCCAGATTTACTGTGTCTGAGCTTCATGATACAGCCCACCCCGTGTTCTGCACAGCAAGGCCAAGGGGGTTTTTTTCAAATGAGGCAAAACCATTTTTTATGCAAATGCATGTTAAAAAATAGAAAGTGTTAATTTAAAATCAGAATTTATTTTTTATCTTAAGTCATCAGCAGGAGCTTCTACCTTTCCATTGGAACATTTGACAAGCAGAGCTACTGCTGTCTTAAATTCTGCTGTAAAACTATATTATGGGACTCCTAACAAGAATGCTTGTATTGCAGCCTTTTGTATAAAGTAGTGCTCTGAAATCTATATAATGAAAACAGCAGATTTTGTAATAGACTTTTATTCCTGAAATACTGTTTTTAATAGTTTTATGTGACACTAACATTTCTCATGTCAGTGCTGCAGTGTCAGCTTTGTCATTCATTTAGTGTCGGATTTTTGAATCTATCCGAACAAATTGTGAAAAAACAATTTTGCTGGAGATTCCTTTTCTTTGGAGTGGAAAATTTCAACTTCTGGCATATATCCAAAATTGTTAGTTGGAAATGGTACCATGGTATCTACAACTCTTTTCTTGCTCTTATGGACTAGGTGCTCACATGAACTGTCACAATGCACTGTAAAGGTATCAAGAACTTTCTGAGGTGGCCCAGTCTCAAGTGTGGTACTCTATTCTGTACATATTAATATCCTGTAAAGCTTTATTTACTCCTATGTTAATCTTGCTTGGGTATTTCTATGCTGTCCTACAGCATATTTGTGCTTTTTTATCTGTAATGTGGTGGAAGCAAATGTGGTGACAGAGAATCCAGCCCAAAAAGAGTGACAGTATGAGGTGTCTGACTACAGTACTTAAAATGTGCTGCAGTGGTATTTCCACAGAGAAAATTACTGGATCATTTCCTTGAAAAATGCCTCTGGGTAGAGGGTTTGTGTTCAAACATTCATCTGAAATGATTTTTCTTTGCAACATGAGATCTCTAGGTGAAGATCCAAAGTTTTCTAAACAAAGGAATATCCCTTTCCTCTTATTTTTGTTCAAACAACAACAAAAGCGATCAACCTAAAGGAATTACTTTATGAAAGGCAATTCAAAGAAAATACACACCAACTATTAAAAAAAATAAACATTTTGTTAATTATTTGTAGTAGGAAATTGTTACCAAAGGTAAGTTCTGTAAAATGGCAACCAGGTTCATTATTGTTCATTCTCCCACATTATTGTAATTTCCTCAAAGACTTCCTTTCCACTAACAATAAAATATTCAGTAATACATTTTTTTTCCTTTTTTAAGCAGCGTAGTAAAATATATTCTGGTGTATGTCTTTCTACACTTCCTTGGTATTGAAGTTACAGCTCCTCTTAGCAAGTCACCTTTAATTTGATGAGTCATCTTGTAGAGTCATTTAAACCCACTGTCCTTCCAGCAATATACTCATTACTGATGGTTATGAAATAAGTCTCGTAATTAGGAACTGCTTGGGAATTCACTGACAAAATAATTTTGGCATGAAACTATTAATTGACCTTGGAGTTATGAAAGTATGAACTGGTTTCTTCAGAAAAGATTTCTTGTGTTCAGTTCTGGGATTCCTGAGCAAAACAAAGACCTTACTGGCTACTCTTAAGTGGTTTGCTTCCCTCCTGCATTTGTGCCCCCGTTTGTATGAGGGATCACAATTTTGCTCAGTGGTTAGGGTATTCCTTGTCAATCCCTGGACTATGCTAAGTATTCCTCTTTACTGTTTCTTCCTCAAAGCCACTGATTTTGAGCTATCATGAATTCATGACAACATGGAAGGGAGGAGATGACAATGGAGAAAATTTTTCTAGGATAGGAAGAGGAATCCAAAACTTTTGTTTTGATCTCAAGGTTCAACCAACTGCATTAGTTTTGCAGGTATGAAACACTATTTTTCAAATGGAGCGTAGAAAGCTCACAGATATACCTATTTTGTTGTAAAGCCCTTCACATGTAGCTTACATATGGTAACTTAAGTTATGCAAAGCTGTGGAAATCTATAGGAATATTCAGGGAATAGTTCACAACTGAACAGAGATAAAGACAGCAGAATCTAGCATTCAATTTGCCAAATATTCTGAACAGAAGCCAGAAGTCCATTTACATATAAATATATAATTTATAATGTGAAAATGCTTCAAGGCCTTGCATGCAAATGCTTTGGATTTTTCTGTGGGAAAAAAGAAAAAAAATTCTTTTCATCCTCTTGTCTTTGTTTCAATTAAATGGTGTTTCATTGTTGCATGCATTAAAATAAATTAGGAGGGCAACCTTTTCTCTCTTTGCATACAACTGGCATATAAATGACACTTCCTTCATGACATAAAAATCTAAGATAATTGTTTTATAATTATTTTACCTAAATTAATTTAACAGATAAAAAAAATTCATTATTTTATTATAAATGTGTCCAATTCATTTAGGGAAAATAAACAGAGTATACTTTTTAACTCCATTCTCTTTCTTTAAAATACCCCTCCTCCTGAACAGACTAGTTGTTGGGGTTTTTTTAGCTACTGATATACTTTTTCTCATTACTGTTTCTGAGTGCATTCTGTGTCAGTGCATTCTGGATATTGGCTGGATCAAAAGAGATAAATATAAAAATATCAGATCTAAGAAAATGCCTTTGAAAATACTTTCAGTATTTTTAATTTTGTAACTAAAACTTTGTTTCTTGTTTATGTTCATCTGCTTTTCTAGTGTATTTAGTTTGCTGGCAATACTAATGACAAATAACTAATTCATCTGAGAAAAACAAATTCTGTCTTTGGAGCAAGAGCTTCTGATCAAAGGAATTTGTTTTTTCAGACTATGGAACAGAACAATAAATGTGAAGATCTTTTACAATAAACTTCATTGCAGTAATTTATTCAAAGACAAAAGTAATTCAGCAAATATTTTGATGAGTGGTTACACAAGAAAACCATTTTGCTGATGGATCAATCCCAACAGCTTCCTGCCATTTCTACAATTCAAAAATAAAAGCTCTTCTCATGTGTGTATAGGTCTCTTGAATGCATAGATAAGAAATCAGCAGATTTTAAAGAATGTACACTAAGAAGAAAAGGAGTATTTATGCAGATTAAATAGATGGAAGGATATAGGGTATTGTCTGTTTGACTAGGCAAAGATGTGCCTTTCATGACACATAAGTATTTGACCATAGATGGAGATATCTGGGCAGGAATGTTGAGAAATACATTTTCCTGATACAGTTTGTGAAAGCTGACAATACCAAGATAAATATAACCTAGAATCGTCGAATCAAAGACTATCCTAACTTGGAAGGGACCCATCAGAATCATCCAGTCCACTCCTGGCCCTCCTCAGGGCACGCCAAGAATCATACCATGTACCTGAGAGTATTGTCCACAGGTTTCTTGAACTCAGATGGCTTGGTTCAGTGACCACTTCCCTGGGGACTCTGTTCCAGTGCCCAACCACCCTCTGGGTGAAAAAGCTTTTCCTGATATCCAACCTAAACCTCCACTGACTCAGCTGCATGCCATTTCTTCAAGTCCTGTCACTGGTCATGAGAGTGAAGAGATCAGTACTTGCCCCTCCACTTCCCTTCATGTGGATGACTGTAAAGAGGTCTCCCCTCAGCCTCCTCTTCTCCAGGCTGAACACATCGAGTGACCTCAGCTGCTTCTCCTGCGGCTTCCCTTCCAAAGCCCTCACCATCCTCATGGCCCTCCTTTGGATGCTTTCTAATATCTTAATGTCTTTTTTTGTATGGCAGTGCCCAAAACTGTACCTGGGACTCAAGGAGAGGTGAGACCACCACCTCCCTTGACTGGCTGACACTGCTCTGCCTAATGCACCCCAGGTCCTCCTGCCTGCCAGGGCACACTTTGGCTCACCTGAAAATGTGAAACCCGAACCTGAAACCTGAAACTTTTGACCTGAAACCTGGTTAGAGAGAACCTGGCCTTGGAATGTGGCAATCCAAAGTAGTAGATGGAAAATAGTGCAAGGAAATTTAAAATAAAAAGTAATGGCAGTGCAAGGCTCTACATGCTAACAATGTGATAATCTGTTCAGAAAAAAAAAAAACACAGCACACAAAATAGCACACTTGAAATAAATATAGATTTAAGAACACTAATAAACACCTTATTTTTCATGTGAAAGTAATAGCAAACGTGGTAATCAGCACACTTAGACTGAGAATGGACAAAGAACTTACTGAATAGAGGGACTGTTGCCAGGAACAATAGGGCTGTGCCATGAAAAGTGACTTCAGCCTCAGCTGAAGAAGCCAGCCTAACATGGGAGGTTTGCCTGGTGCAGCTCTTCCTGAACGTGGTAGCTGCCCTCTTGCCACATAATCGCTGGGACATCAAGAAGTTATGAATTGGTGTGAGTAATGAGACCATTACAAAAACTGTGGTCTCAGACAATAATATTCTATCCTCATCAGCAGTGATTTCTTTTTAAATGGAATGAAATCTAAATATGAAATGTTTATTTACCATTTAAAACATGAAAGAATGAAATTAGTGGAGTCAGCTGTATTTAAAAGTTCAGTGTCTTGAATATAGATGAGTTCTGGGGTATTTTAAAGTCAAAACTACAAAATCTCTCTAAAAATTTGAAGGAAAGAAGTGTAGAAAATATATCCAGTCCAAACATACTGAAAGCAAAAAAGGCTAAAACAAGACAGACTGAAAGAGTTGGAGTTGTTCAGCCTGAAGAAAAGAAGGCTTCATGGAGACCTTATTGCAACCTTCCAGTACCTGAAGGGGGCTACAAGAAACCCGTGGTGGGACTTTTTTCAAGGGCGTGTAGTGAGACAACAAGGGAGAATGGCTTGAAACTAAAAGAGAGTAGGTTTAGATTAGATAATAGGAAGAAATTCTTTACTGTGAGGGTGATGGGGCACTGGAACAGATTGTCTGGATAAGTCATGGATGCCCCGTTCCTGCAAGTGTGCAAGACCAGGTTGGATGGGGCACTGAGCAAACTGATCTAGTGAAAGGAATCATTGCCCATGGCAGGGGCGCTGGAAGATGTTCTTTAAGGTCCCTTCTAATCAAGACTATTCTATGTTTCTATGATTCTACTCCTGCAGAGATTCTAGATGGGCACAAGAGGAAAACATTTCACAATGAGAACAATCAGCCATTGGAATAATCTCACCGGGGAAGTGGTGGGTTCCTCAACACTGCAAACTTTTGGTATTCAGCTGGACAGGGTGCTGGGCTATGTTTTCTATACCATGCTTTTGCCAAGAAAGTTTAGACCACACGATTGTTGAGGTCCCTTCCAACCTAGTATTCTATGATTCTATGAAGTTACTGTAGTAAAACTAATAAAAGAATAATAGAAGAAGCCATATTTCTGTGTAGAGGTTAAGATTTAGCTATGGATCAAAGCAAAATGATTTTTTTTCTTTTTCAGTTTTTGCCAAGGGCAAATAACTAATATTTCAGGTTTCAAGATGCAACAAGAATTAATCAAGTTATCCAAGGGAAAAGAAGATAATCTGAAATCTCCACATTTGAGATAGACTCAAAATCTGAAAAGTTTAGTTTAATCAAGCATCAGAAGTAAACATGCCCTTAATTATGTCCCATGAAACAATTATAGTTTGATAGCTATTATTTTTATAAATTATTTTAAAAGATGGGGAATATGAAAGGGGAACGGCAAGTATGAACCTATCTTAAGAAAGGAGAATAAGTTATTTGGGCAATTTGAGGTTCATTGGCTTTACCTGAACTGTGCATACAGTTTGGAATAAATTTGGAAGGAAAGCATAAACAAAGATATGAGGTAAGTGAGCTAAAATGCAATTTTTTTTCCCAGAACTAGCTTGCTATTATTCAGTGAAATAACTGACTGACTTAACTAGGAAGTAAGGTAGGTCAAATCTGCCTGGACTTCAGTAGGGCATCTATGTAATGCTCTACTGGAATTTACTGATTGCATTAGGGAGAATGGGGGTTAGCAGGGAACTTACAAAAGTAGAGGTAAAGACCTGAATGAGAGTAAGATAATCATGCAGTGGTTTGTGCTTAAAGGGGATCGTCAGTGTGGAAGGAGGTATCCTGAAGTCTTGAGGGATCATTAGGGACTGATTAAGGATACCAAATCAATTTCTGTGACTATCATGGGTAAGAGTGTGAGTTCACAGCTTAAGCACAGTAGCTATTTCTCTCAACACACTTGCCCTTCACTACCCCATGGAAAATAGAAGACAGTCCCTCTCGTTCACTAAATGTAGAAGGATGCACGTGGGCAGTTGCTGCACAGTAAATGATATGTTCTGGTTTTCTCTCTGGTAACTTGTTCCTCTGCCCATATCTTTCCTTAATAGCTTTAGTAATGACAAAGGCATAAAAAGTGGTAGTGTGGTAATGAGACAAAATTGGAGGTTTTGTCAATATGGAAAGGATCGAAGCATAATGCAGGAAGATGTGTTACCTAGAGGACTGAAATAGTAGAAAAGAACTGTAATTCAATAGCAAAATGTTCAAGTGCAGTCAGTTAGAAGGGCGACTAGAAAGAAATCTGACAAGTTCAAGGGCAGGAGGAGAGGGACCAAAGTACCCTCATCAGTTTCAGCATATGTCTGAGACATCTCAGGGATGTTTCTGAGAAGGTGGCAGGCCCTGCCCTTAGGTAATTCAGCTGAGCCTCATGTCTCAGCCTGAAGATACAATATTAACATACAGAGATGTTTTTGCAGTTCTGATCATCTATATTAAGACATGTGAATTCAAACTGGAATAATGGTTGTTGGGAGAAAGTCAGGATTGTTTCTATAACAAATTAGAAGATCTTGGTGTGTTTGCCTCACAGGAAAAAAGAAATGGGAGATAGCATGTTACTGTCCAGTAGGGGAATGAAAAAACAACAAGCCAAAGGTCTATTTGTGAATATGATAAAACTCTTAAAGGCAATAGTAATGAGCAGACCAGGCCATACTTGAAGGTCAAACTGGGAATGAAAAGTTGCCAGATAATTACAGAATAAAGTCTTGAAATTTCATGGAACTTGAGTCCTCATGTAAATAGAGGAATACAGCAAAAATTTTAAAAAGTTTTATTTGAAAAAGTTTTACTTTTAAAAAGTTTTTAAAATGTTTCAAATTGTTTAGAGATTTAAAAACCACTTTATACAATATGGTTCTCAGTCTTAGAAGTTGGTATGACCTGACAAGTTGGTAAGATACTTTACAGATTTACAAAGCGTTTTTTAGCACTGACTAAATGAGGAAGAGAAAATTGTTTGGGTTGGTAGTTCCAAAGTCTTGAGCAGAGTGAGTAGTCAGCGATCTTTTTTTGTTGTTCTAGTATGTCAGATGTCAACCTTGATATCCATTTCTGTTACTGAAATACTTGGTAATGACCTATGGTTAGTTGTGTGCTAAAGTGCCATGATTAGTGTGGAAGAGCCAAAGGACGTGCTAAAATAAGCAGTTTGCAGAATTAAGACCACAGAGATGTCTGGGCTGCTATTTTAGTTTTTCTTAACTAATTTTTGTGGCAGTTTTGTTCTGTTCTGCCATTTTAAGATGCACAGCAGAATATTTTAATGCTGTATTTTTATATGGTGATTTTGAAATTATTTTTTGTTTTACTTTACAGAACTCAGAATAAAAATCAGGAAGATATAAGCCTATAAGTTTTATAATACTATAGTTCTTTTTCATTTCTGACAGGGCTAGTAAATCCATTCCCTTAATTATGAGCAGATTAAGTGTGTCAGACAACTATCTTCAAGTGATAATACATATTCTTGCTGTGTAATTAATGTAGGTAAACCTTTGTCCACTTTGTGTATTATTTTATGGAAATTGTTCTGAATTTTTAGTGCTTCTAGCCATACAATTAATGAAAGCCATATGGACTCCCAGCCCTAGCCATAAGTAAAGTTCCTGTTAACTGAAGTGATAGAGAAGTAGATCCATAATTCATTGAAACCTCTCAGTAACCATAATCTTTAATGTTTGGAAATACACTTCTTTCATCTTGAGGTTAATGCCAAAAATCCTTGATGACTTCACCTGAAAGTTGCACAACGGCAACGAGAAGTTAAATGTGACATTTTAAGAAAACAAGAATGGAATTCATTTCATGGTCACTAGTCATGAAACACCAATGTGATCTAATGGATAATTAAAGATTTCAGTGGGAGTGCTGGAAGGCAGGTGCAGTGGAGAAGGGTGCATGTAGATAAATAGTTGGGGACTTCAAGGTATCTAATTACACCACAGAACACAATAATAAGTTTCAGAAACTGGAACACTGACAAGCGAAGATTTAAAATACCCAAACCACCTGAAACACTGTAAACTACATGTAAACAAAATGTCACATTGCATAGGGCTTGAGAATGTGGCTTTCAGCAGATGGAAGCAACCTATGAAAACTTGTGGTGATCCCTGGATAAAAGTATATAGAGCCCTTACACACGAATCCGTCTGAAGGTGGAGAGCTGCTAGATAAGTGTAGCATAGATCAAGAGATTTATGGGACAGCAGGAACTGCTGGAGAAGCACAATTTACAATTTGGCAGAAGGAAATACTTGTGATAGGACAAATTAGGTTTGTTGATTTAGGAAATTACTTATTTAGAAAGATTCTTTAACTGTAACATGTTTCTTTTAAGTGAAAACTGGAGAAGCTAAAAATGTGCAGTTGCAAAATTTCAGGGGTCTAAGATGGCATCAGAGGTATTGAATTTAGTTATCAAAATTGTGCCTAGATTTTTGATGGCACATAGAGCACCCTTCTGAAATAAACACCTAAATTACTGCTAAATTACAGCTACTACATTTAGATACAGTGGACTGAAAAGACACCAAACAGAATCAAGGAGTGTGCCTTTCAAAGTCACTAGAGAAATCTTCCAGGCCTGTCATATCAAGAGGGTTAGGAAAACTGGGCCCTTGGAGGATAGCTGAGCTGAAGAGCTTTGGGAACAAGAAGAGGTGGGAGGTGACAAACAGCAGATTTTGACTTGGCGTGAAGCCATTTAGAGCAGGACAGAAATTGCAGTGGGCTGGGAAAAGAGGTGTAGTGCAGCACAAGTGCATTGCAAAGATACCAGAGACTGTTTTCACCTACCCTTCTAACCAAGACCCCTAAACCTCATGGGCCCACTAAATCTCTGCTCACACAGTGCTGTCTCTCCTATCAGAAACATGGTAGCTGTGCTGTCATCCCTCTGCATGAAGCACTGCATTGCTCAGCCTGTGAGGGTGCTTGCCAACTAGAAGTGGGTGAAATTCGCTGACCCCAAGTTTTTCTACAAAGGGAGTATTTACATTCATTGTCTGTAACACACGAAAGTCCTTTAAGCTGTTTTTGCTAGGTGCACAGAATGCTGGCCATTTGTCTGTGTATCTCATCACATGTAGCACGTAAAAATGCTCTCAGTGGAAATACCTGGATCAAAACCAATGAAGAAGCTGCACACATACTCCAAACACCTGCATATCACAAAAATTTAACAGTGCCAGCACCAAATATTTCTGGTTTATCTCAGAAGAATGTTTGCAGCTAATCCTCTCTTGTGGACATAGATAAACATACTGCAGCTAATACATACTTATCATAATTCAACGGAGACATTTCAGAGTGCACCACTTAACTGCTTTTCAATTTCTTTTCCTGTTCTGTCATTACCATTGTCAGGAGTTTTTATGTTTGGGTGTTTGTTTTGGTTTTTTTTCCAAATAATTTACAGGTGATTATTTGGTCCTGTCTTGGAACTACACCCACAGTATACTTCAGCTTTCTCTTCCTCTCACTGCAGCTTCTCTTTGGATAGAAATCTACAGAGGTGTGGAACAGGTTCATATAGAGCACCTAGCTGCATTGCAGGTTTCTTAGATCCTGTGAGAGTTACTTTGGGTGTTGAAATTTAAATTGCAGGTATGTAATCTATATTTATTCTTCTGTGGGATAGTTGGCTTTTTAGTCAGATTTCAAGTCTTGTTTCCTAAGTATTATACTTTAATTCAAACAAATTAAATACTATTTATTCTTTGCCTTTCTTTTTGATGTAATATCAAGTTCAAATCCAGAGCCGGTATAGATCAAGGCATATTTAGCAACGGACCAGTACCTTCCTGTCCTTGTGTTCCTGCTATAACTTCAACCATGCTTTTCTTGAATTCTCCCTCTTAACAGGCTCTCTCCCCATAGACTTCAGCACATCCTAAATGATTCTGACTCTCTCCTTATGTATCTTCTGTCCCAGACTTTTCATTTGCTCAGTCATATGGTTGTGCTGTCTCTGATATGAGTATTCTGCTGTAAGGAACAGATATTCTGTCTCCTGCATTTTCCACATAGGCGTATCTTGAGAGGGTTAATGCCAAACTCCAGGTAGGTAAGTAGGACAGAAGGTTGAATTCGTATGCCCTTCTCCTAATGGGCGAAGAAGTGCAAATGCAGAAGTGGATAAAAGAGTGTGTTTTTCAATAGGTTTAGTCTACTTAAGTTTCCTCATTATCTGGAGGCTTCTCTGAGACTTCATTATCCTGTTATAATTCCAGTGTCTCTCTCCCTTGCACTGAATAAGCTGGTACATATACTGCAGAGACTTTTCCTTGTCTGTGTTTTCTTTGAGACTACGCTGAATTTGCAAACTTGGGAAAGACAAAAGCAATTAAAAAATGGATTTTTTTTTTTCAGTGTAGCAAACATGATCTAAGGAAACAGAGTTATTGATTCTACTTCCATAATGTGAAGCTGTCTTGTCTGCTCTATCTCCACTTCCGTGGTTTATCTCACATACTTCAGCATGGGTGCAGAATGGATGTTTTTAATCTTTGGTTCAATCTTTTGAACTACGAGTATCCTAGGGGTGTGAAGGCTAATAGACCAGATAGTCCTTGACACCATGCAAGTGTTACTGCCATGCAGCATGGGTTTGAAGTTGTAGTACAATAGAATTTCCTTTCACTTCCTTCAAAGGTTGTGAGGATGTAGCTTAGAGCAAAAGAGGGAGAGTATAAATTTGTCACAATACTTCAACCATCTTCAAAAGAACTGTATCTCAGTTTCCTCAGCCCAAACCTTTCCCTGTTTATACATACCAAAAATTGGTCATCTGCCTCTGTGCAAACTCCTACTGATTGACCTGACCTTTGGATATTAATCCTACTCTTGTGCCTCCATCTTCAAAGTTTTCTGCACAACATGACCAGTATGTGCTGCATGTGAGGATGGGAATTAAATGCAAAGTTTTGTGTATTCTGCTTTGAAAGACATATATTTGGAAGTACAGCAATCTGCCTTTTTTGTGGTTTAAGAATGGCATTCTCCAATGTAGTATTTCCAGTGAATCCACTGCAAACCATGTTCTGCTCACTCACTCTCTCCTTCCCCTCCCCCTTCCCTCTGATGGGCTGGAGAGGAGAATTGGATTCACAAAAGGTAAAAATCATGGGTTGAGATAAGAACAATTTACTGGAAACAACAATGAGATAAGAAAATGAACAGTAACAGCAACAATATTAATAAAGAAAATGTATAACAGAGGCAAGTGCAAATGCTTACCACAGGGAGCCAACCATACATGACTGCCACACGCTACGCTGACCTGGAATTAAGCCCTTCTCCCATTCCCCCAAAAAATGACATGAAGTACTATACAATAACTTCTAGGTCCTATCCGTGCCCCTCCTGGCTACTGGAAAAATTAACCCTGTCCTGGCCAGAACCAGGAGAACCTTGTATATAAATATGTTCAGTCTGTGCTTTTCAATGTTTGTCTATAATTGTTTGGCGGTACAACTGCACTTCAGAAATTTTGCTTTGTTTGTGAGATGCATTTGTTGCACAATTAAATGCTAATATTTTATTCTCAGGCTGGTTTGATAGTCATTATTTTTTTGGGGTGGAGACAGACAGCATGTCAGGCTGGAGCATAGTTATCAACAGAACAAACTGGTTTTGCCAGTGAGAAATGGACAGCACAGGATAATCGCACACTCTGATAAGATCAGTGTATGCCTGGTTGTCTAAAGAGGGTGGTTAAGCATCTCAGTGTTCTAGGACAATGCAGCCTCCCCTGGTTTTCTGGTACTCTTGTTCATTGACTCCATCTTCCTTTTGCCTTTTGATTTACAATTCTAGTATAAATCTTTTGTGAACAGAGATTATATGTTTCTACAGCAGTTGGCAAGTGATCCCATTCAGAGCTGGAATTCTACTCAATAAAAATAAAGACTATACTTTAGATGCTTGTGGATATTCCTTCTCACAGATACGCATAGCATGTAATATCTGAGAGAGAGCATGTATATACGATTTTGCATATTAAGTGGTTTGAATCATTCATAGGCTTTAGGGAAGTGCCTGTAAACCTATTTCACCACCATGGTAGCCCTGGAGCAAATGTAATGCTAATACTCCTGCTTAGTGATTTTAAATAGTTTGTAAGCTGCTGCAAAAAATGTGTTGTCAAACTCTGCAACTAATTTACTTCTTCCAGTCTATAAAACAAGGAAAGGAAACATCTGTTTAAACAGAAATATAATGGCAGTGGGGATTACACTTTTCTTGTCTCTGTTGTTCATTGTGTTCAATCAGTTTAAACATACAAAAATGAATGCCACTGATTAATAAGTAGCAATATTTATTAGAGCTTGAGACCCTGTAAAAGTCTGTGTAGATGAACATTTTTCTGACACTGCTGGCATTTCTGAAACAAATTAAGCAGATGTGGGAACATTCCAGACATTGCTGAAGACATAGTTCACTCCACATGGATGAAGTTATGGCAGAGTTAGCACAGATGACTGGAGCTATCAACACAACATCTTTGTCCATAAATTGTCTGCAGAAAGGGTTAACATATTGCAAAAGGCATATCCTGCATGGCAATCTTCATATTCCTCTGTGTGATTCATTTATTTATATGTGCTCTATGTCTGTCTGTCAGATTATTCAGCCTCTGGTATGCCAGCATAAATGCTTTAGAAAGGTCAGCCCTGCTTGCAGGGAGTCAGCCTTGCCATCCTCCCAACTTGCAAAACCCAGGGACTGTTTCTTGCGTGTGCTCTATAATGCCCCTGAAGAAAATGCACTAGAACAGTATTCAGTGGAGTGTGAAAAGCACTAAAGGGTTTTACCCTGACCATTGTTTACTGTGAAATGCAAGTCTGGTGTTCTAGCAAAGCATGGGTTGAGAGGCTGTGCCTTGTATACTCTATTCTACTTGGTTAATATGGGTATTTTTCATTTAGAAGCTAAGACAAACCAAGGGCAAGCTGTTGCTTACAGAAAGGAAATAAATGATTTGATATGAATGTTTTGACATAAACAAGCGACCTGAACAAAAATACTGGGGGCACATTCTATTGATCATTTCTTACTCTTGAGCATGTGACACACTGTTACTGAGCCTTGAGGACCCTGGAAGAAAACTGGCCAAGGCATGACTGGTGTTTTTATATGTTTCGATGTAGAATGTAGATCACATATAATATGTAGGAATAAAGTAGTGTACAAAAGCTTTTTATGGATTCAGGCACTTCAGTGGTGTTTGTAAGAGAATCCAGAAGAACATTCAGGAGAAAATACAGTGGAAAAAAGCCCAGGTAAACCTCTGCACTGAATGCAAGGAAAGAAATGTGACATGTAGGGCTGGAATCCTCCAGAGGCGTGGTCAGTCATAGCTCAGGGTAGAGACTCTTCACCAGTTGTACAATAGTGCATGTACATTTCATGTGGTAATTAATAGAAAGACAAATCCAGATGCATTCATTGGTTTGGTATCCACATAGAAAAGCATATGTGATCATGGTTCCTTTTAATTTGCCTTGAGTAGCTGGAAAGGGCAACTAGAACTGTGTAAAACTGCATAAATGGTCAAAGTTTTGGTATTTAATTTCTAATATCCTTAGCTAATTTTTGTCTTTAACCAACATTTTCTCTTCATTAAAACAAAACATAAGATTTCTCTTCATCAAACCATTCCTAAGAATTGGTTTATGAAGTGTTATTTCTCTTCCATGGTAACTGCTAGAACAAAACCAAGGGGAGAGTATGTCTAGTGAGCCGTGAGGTAAACAATGAGTATGCACTAATGGTAAACTCTCAGTGAAATATCAGGACACTAAATTTAAGACTTAAATCTGCGTCAGGCACAAATAGGGGCCTAATTAACATTTTCATGAAAAATAAAAATTAGCTAAGATATACAGCTGGATTTTTGCAAACTTGGGGTTTCTGAATGAGGACTCACGTGGCATTTCATGGGGTTAAAATGAATTTTCTAAGGCCAGCATCTCTTTAGGGCTAAGAAGAAAAAGGGAGTATAACAGCCCTTTGAAACATGGTTTATGTATTTTGTTTTTATTTTTTAGATCTTTGTGTGCATTTTAATCACTCTTGTGGAAAGCCTAAGGCAGGTGCTGTATTGTGAACCTCCTAATGTCCAGCAGCTACCCTTGTTCAGTGGATGAAATTCAAGGTTGAAGGTATTTATGTCAAAATAAAGCATTTTAATTCAGTGAAGACATTATGATGAAAAAGGAACTTTTATTGTTGTTGTTTTAAAGACTCCTTTGTATCCTTGAAGACTCACTCAACTCACCCACCAATGTAATTTTAAACTATGATCTTACCAACTGGGAAATGAGAAGCAAATACATCCTTTTAAATATGTCCTCTTCACACGAATAATGTAATGATATATGAAGTTCAGCATATACAGTGTCTCATCAGGACATGAATGAACCTTTTTTAATGTCTCTGAAAGATAACCATCACTTTTACAAGAACAAATAATGGAAGGGCTTAAAAATCCTGCATGCAGGCTATTTGTAACACTTGCACAATGTTGATCAGAAAGATTTGAACCAGTGGGAAAAGATTCCATTGGTTTTCTAGCTTTGATCACAAGAGGGAGTATTTGCAAGTAATCTTTCCCTGTAAAAACAAAAATGCTGCTTAGCAGTGAAGCAGTGGGTTTGGGCAATTAACTGTTTTCTGCAATGCACTAGCAACATCTGTATCAAACTTGCAACAGGTGCAATTGGTTTCTTGTCTGTCTGTGGAAGCGTACATGATGAGACCTTCAGGAATTTCATGAAGGTTGTATACCAATCATGGCGAACTTCTTTAGAGGAAGAAATTATAGTCTGACACTCAGAGACAGATTAGCATGGCGTAAATTGTTTGTCAAGGTATCAAAGGATAAATGAACCTTTCTTCTACTTGTATCTTTCTGCCCAAAATAAGCTCGTCTTTTCAAAAAGGAGATTTTAATTTCTATTAGTTATAATCTTTAATTATAATTTTTTCAGAAGATAGAATGTCACAGAAAGGAACATATGGAGTGTAAAAATAAAAAAAGGCAGCTTAGGACTAGTGTGATTTAAAGGTCACAGTTTAAAGATATCTGCAAGTTCACAACAGCAACAAAAAAGTCCTCATTCATTACCAGTGACATGGCTTGCAGCTGTGTTTGGTGCTGATCAGTTATCTTACACTAAATAAAGGGAAGACAACCTGGCTGGTAGAATTAAAAATAAAGTTATCCTGGCATAGTTTGTTCCATGTTCTATCTGAACATCTAGAAACCAAGCCATGAATTGGTGAAAGTTCATACCTTTCATCCAAATTAAGAATAATTTTTCCCCCTCTTTGACCTATAAGCAGAATTTTACCCAGAGAAGGCAATACTGCTGATGCAGTGGGAGTGCAATGACACTGAAGGGGAAGGAGCGGGAAGCCCATGTTGTTGTAGGAATAGAGAATTGCTTGAGGGTTTAAAGGAAAATGGTAGCAGGCTTCATAATTCCCAAACTGCTGGGTTAATCTTTTCCTCATTTAAAAATGTTACAGAGTTGTTTGAGGATCAGAGGAACATGGAGCAAAGGAAGAAGGATTTTCTTTAAAGTAACTCTGTCAGGTAGAGTTGTGCTCTATATAAAAGCGATTTTTTTGAAGACTGCTAGATAGATAGAAAATTGCCATGAAATCAAATGTGGAAAATTATTCCACCAAAAAAGCCCCTTTTATTTGTATTTAACCATTCCTCCACAGCATATGCCATCCAAAGGAAGGGGCTTTGTTCACACCCTTCGGTGCCGATTTTTCTGGCCTTCTGTGAGAGCAATTAACTTTTCAGTGAGGAGAGCTGCTCATTGTGGTCAACGTGTACTTTTCCTGACTGCACAGATGTGTTTTGATGATTGTTGGCAGAGCAGTGTGTCAAGAACTTGCTTACTGACATTAGTGATAGGTGGTAACGTGTCAGAGCCAGTGGCAACATCTGAGTGGCCAAATTATGAAGGAGTGGAAAATGCCAAGCCAATGCTCAGCGGTGTGAGCAAGGATGATGCCTCTCTGTCCTTCCCTTCCAAGCCACCAGACGCACCTGTTGACTGTGCAAAGCGCTTGGAAAGCCTGAGCTCTCGAGGATAGTGTGTGGCAGCAGGGAGAGGAGAGGAGAGGAGAGGAGAGGAGAGGAGAGGAGAGGAGAGGAGAG
>JAWWEE010000074.1:127001934-127034239 GCA_035221455.1 Xenops minutus | reverse complement strand
AGGAGAGGAGAGGAGAGGAGAGGAGAGGAGAGGAGAGGAGAGGAGAGGAGAGGAGAGGAGAGGAGAGGAGAGGAGACATCGGCTGGCCATGCCCAGACATATGCCCCTGTCCTTGCAGATGGAAGGAGGCATTGGTGCTCTCTAACAAAGAGAAACTTAAACTGGAGATCTTGAAATGAGTTTCAATAGCTCTGGCTTGCTCATCTTTATGCACAAATTTATCATTTCCTTCCCTACTCCATGTCATGCTTAATGACTGGAATAAGAACCAGTATAGCTGTGCTGGAGCCAGCCTCTACCTACTCTGTCCCTATGGTCTGTTCATCCCTCTGATGGTAGCACTTCATGGAGAAGGGATGATAGGACAGCATCCATTCCTGCAAGTTAAAGTGTCCATGCCTTGGAATGTCTTTGAAATGAACCTATTTCATAGCCCCAAGAGTCAAGATACAGTGATTTTTTTTTTTTTTTGGCTTTAACTACACTGAGGAAGCTTTCAGGCAAGGAGTTAAGAGGGTTTCTACAAAATCATCTTTTTTTTTTCCCCAACTATTACTTGATTCTACCCAGTTCCCATACCTGATTTCTAAACTGCTTTCTCTTTTAAAGCTACATGTTCCCTTTATCTCAGGGTTGCCCTTAAAAACAGGAGCACAGAGAATATCCTTTCAGCTTGATGTGAATTGCAAAGCAGGGCTCTCTCCTTCCATTCTTAAACACGAAGGGTGGTACGAGTAGCAATGCTGACAGTGTACATTTGCAGATGCCACCATATGGGTCTTGAAAAACTAGTTGCACCGATGATTCCCTGCACATGTAGGAGACAGTTTGCATTGTTGGCATCGTCCCTGCACAGAAACAAGCACAGCTTAGCAAAGCTAAGCAGATGGCACTAGATCTGGTGCCAGGGAAGCACTGAATTAAAGGTTATACCCACCAGGTTTGATGCGGTGCCAGTTTGAATTGGTACAGAAGCTTCGGCCCACCTGCTTATTGGCCCCGTGACATCTGGCATCTTTTTTCTTTTTTTTTTTTTTCTTTTTCCCCTTGGACTAAGCTAAATGCAGCAAGGAAAAATGTCATTTTAAAAGCTAGTTACCAATAAATGGGATTAAAATTCTCTGAGAAAAAAGAAAGCCTTACAAATACATTGTGTTTAACACTGCTATCCTAGAGATCGTGGGACAGCTTTGTGAAGATTATGTGATAGAAAATACCAGTCTGGGCAAAACTACATTTTAGAGAACTGCCTAACGGTCAGGGCAGCGCAGTAATGAACACGGGTAGCTGTTAGGAGTTTACGGCTGCACATAACAGCTCACTGTCTCAGACTGTCAGCACACATATGTTGTCACTCAGAGCAGGAGATATTTTATACTATGCCACCTGAATGCAGCCAGTGCATGTGAATAACAAACAGCAATGCACCCTGCTAAACTTATTGTCCACTCCACTTGCGTTTCACCCTCACTCATTTCCGTTGTCACCATTCACTTTTTTGTTTGTTTGTTTGTTTTGGGTTTTTTTGTTGTTGTTGTTTTTTTGTTTTGTTTTTTTTTTTTTTTAAACAGTGCCTCCTTCCTCTCCACAGGTTCACGTGCTGTATACACAAATATGCTGCCATGGGGATTGTGCTTGTTGTGGAGACTAAAACTGTTTATATGTCTTCTCCATTAGGGATTTAATCCCTGCTCCCTTGGTGTGAAATGAAAGCATGCAGCTATATGGCACTCTGGAGATGATTACCAATAGAGCTAAGCCTGAGTTTATACACACCATGAGCCAGATTAATCAACAATTTATTGACTCAAAATTGAATCCCTACCGCATTGGTTTTGTCTGGTTTTTTTTCTTTTTTTTTTTTTTTTTTTTTTTTTTTAGTGTCTCAGGCTGCCTGAATTATTTTGGTAGAGAATTGTCAGAAAATCATTGAGCCAGATTTATTAAAGATCTGAAAAATAGTGACAGGCATTGTGCAATTTCTAAGACTCCATCACAGAATGGCAGGGAGGTCGATGTGCTTATAAACCATAGACATACGTTTTGAAATCATCAGTGCTAGTTTAGAGTCTTCATTATAAAAAGAAAGAAAAAAATAATCAGCTTTGGAACTTGCCTTGAATTTTCTTGGCTTCTGTATAGTCAGTACCAATGTTTAGGAAAAAAAAACTAATGAAAAGCTGATAGGAATGGATAAATAAGGCAACATATAGCTGAAGAGACAAATGTACTGGGAAGCCAGTTATAATGCAAGTGTATTTTACAGAAAAAGGCCATTGGTCTCCTCCACACAGCAACAAGAAAAGCACTATATGGCTAAAAATCTTTAGCTTGAGAATCTTTTTTTTTATAAAAAAGAGACTAATATTAAACATCCAAATTTTCCAGTACTGACCTTTGAGTTAGAAAGTATTTTCAAGGGACCTGATCCAAACTCCACTGAAGTCAGTGGAAAGACTTTGTTGGCTTACGCCTCTTTTCTTGACCTTGTTGCTGGTATCTCTGTCTCTTGTTTTCTCTAGCACAGGAAACTGCACGGTGCCCTGCACTGCAGGAGGCTGCCTCACAGGTCCTTTTCTAGCACAGATATATGTTGACTTTCAAGTTGGCTACTGGCTTTTTAAACTGTCCAGCATCTTTGGGCTCTGTGTTGGCTATTGATTTCCAAGAGCAGAATTTCCCGGCTTTCAGCTCTAACCTTCTAGATTTGCTGCTTGTAGACAACAGCCTCATTGCAGTAAGTGAAGACATGACAGTGTGATCTCTTCTGGCAAGGTATTAATAAAGATCAAAATTTTGGGGGTAACTTCCTTCTCCAGCTGCCTCTGAAGCAGCCTGATCTGTGAACAACTCTATGACTCTCTAGACCCTCAGATTTTCAGAGATGAAGGTGTGTCATGACGGCTATTAGTTTTGAGGATGGGTGAAAAGAGACAGGCTGGCCTGGTTTTTGGATTTCACTTTATATGTTGCCAAAGCAATATTTTAGTTATTTTCTTGGGTTTTGAATAATTTCAACACTGAAATAAAAACAATGGGCAAGGCTTTGAACCCTTATTCACAACAGAGCTTTCTCCTTGTCTTCTCTGAGACTGGGGAATTTATCATTCAGACCAGTAGCAATACCAATTGAAAACTGGTTTGTTTGTTGTTGGCTTTTTCTTTTTAATAATTTGACAAATGTTCTATTTACATAACAGATTGGTAAATAGTTTGAAGACAAATTGCTTTCTCTAGGTCCTCAGATTTCCTCATCTAATACTTCTTTCTCAGAATATTTTCTATTAAAATTTTTCCCAAGCATTTTCAAGTTATAGACAATGTCTCATTTTACCCAGGGGCAGTGAGGCTGAATTAAAAATAACATCCCTAAAGAAAAGGGTTATAAACAAAGAAGGTTATTACATATCTGTAACCACATACAATAATGATAGAAATTTCACAAGTGATTTGCCTCAATTTAGTCTTTTTTTCTTTTATGTTTTATTACAATTGCAGTTTAGATTTTCTATCTGGCACAATCATTTCCATCATTTCCACCACCTTTGAGTTCTTCCCCACCTTTAGCCTCTTCACCACTGTCATCTTCTTTTTTGAACTTAAATCATCATGGGCTACTCTCATGGAATTTGAAATTCAGTATTTCTTAAATCATTCAGTGACAACCTCTGGATTTATCTAATCCCATGCTGTCTTATTCTGAAGAAAAAACAGTGCTACTACCCCAGACCTTCCTTATGCTCTCTGTAGGAGTCACAGCAGGGTGCCATGCCAATAGCCATAGACATTCTTTAGAGAGCTTGTTCTCTACTAAATCAGGCACCTGCACTTGTGACATTCCTCCTGGTGCAACTGCAAGAGCTGCATTATTTTATCCAATGATATTCTTTATTACTGGTGTTAGATACCCTTTAAATGTACCTAGGACATAGGACAAGCATTCTTCTTTTGCATAGCAGCACACCTGGTCTCCTGTTCCAAGCAATGTTCAGCCAATCCTTCATTAAGTCTGTAGACATCCATCCTTGTTTTTGACACCTAACAATTATTCCAGTAGGCAGCTGGTCCTTCAGCATTGTTTTCCGCTTCAAGATCACATACGGTGGCAATTTTATGCCATCTGCTAACACTGCCAGCATTACTGTAATGCACATTTTTTCATTCCCCAAAGTTTTGATGATGACGGATTTTGTGCCTATTTCTTCAATGACGTTATTGGATGGCTCATGAAAGAAAACTGGTGTCTCATCTGCATTTCCCATTTGGCTCAGCAGGTTATCGTGACCTTTGTGCAATCCAATCACGTATTGCTGGAATGCGATGACTTTTTTGGTGGAGTCAAAAGGTAGATGTTGGCAAAATGAAGTCCTTCTCTTTAGGCAAAAAACATTATGACACATCATCTTTATTCACCAGCCATTAGTGATTTTGAACTTTTGCCATGTAATTTGTCATGCTTGTGTTATTTCATGAGATTTTCAGGTTGCACTTCCTGTGCAACAAAGGTTCTATCCATTTTGATTTTTTTAGTGCACATGTTATGCAACTTGTCTTTCTACATAAGCAGGAGGGCTAGAGTAGATCTCCTGATGTTTTGCTATTTCCCAATTTACCTAAAACTATTAGAAAAAATCACACTGGAATTCTCTGATCCACCCCAAATCTATTTCCTAGTGACTGAGAAATGTAGCAGTAAATCACTATGTTGTCTTCTTCAAACTTAGGGCCGTTTTGGACATGTTTGTGCACATAATTAAGAAATCTTCCACAATGCACAGTCATAGTATCATAATAAAGCAAAAGGAAGACAATCTCCAACTTGCAAGTTAACTTTCTGGACAGAAGCCCTTAATCTTGCTTCCATGTAAAGGGAATGTTGTTGGGATTTTTTTACTGGAATTGTGGTCAGATTTAGCTAGAAATTTTTGTTAGGAAACCATTAACTCAGTCTATGTATCCATTCAAGAATAGCCAATTTTTTTATTAAACTAGTTAAATGACTTGTGAAATCAATCTAAGCATACTGACTTGAAACTTTCAACCATAATTTTATATTTTGAAATACATAGAAGAAATACAATGAAATTATCTGCATTAACAACAAAAAAAAAAAAAAATCCAAGAAATCAGCTCCTTGTCTTTGCATATAATTTCTTGAAATTAAATACTGACGTGTTTTAAAAATAACAACAAAATAAATTAGCGGCATCCTACTCTTCTACTAGCTTAATCTGTAACAGTAAGCATTAAACTTTTCCTTTTTGTCATCCAGTGACTAAATCCAGATAATAAATTGTGTGCTTCTGTGAAGTGCCTCATAGCAATGGAATGTATTTAAATTCTTTAATGAAGTTACAACCGGATCTATATTTAAAAGAATGTTGTTCCTTCATTATTTTGGTGAGTTGGATTTAACTTCACAAGTTACAGAGTAAAACTATTTTATAGACTTTCTTTATTATTTGAATGTAGACAAATAAAAGTGGACATAAAAAAGATCATTTGTATTTGAAAGTTTTATTGCTTCAGTTACAGATAGTACATATGAGTGTAAAAAGACTGTGGCCCATAATAGTTCTGCTATATATTTCTGGGTTTGCTCTTTAAATTAAAAAAGTGTGGAGCCATGAAAAACAGATACTTTCAACCCATTTTCCTCTAGAGTGAGAAAAATATATGTTTGCTTTCAAGTGCTAGGAAAATTGTATATAGGGATGGAGCATTCTGCAAAGATTCTCTACTTCCTAAGCAATTTCTTTGGAGCTGACATAGACCGCATTGCAGTTCATGGGCTCAGGTCTGAATTTTTGGAGGTGAGTGTTTGATGCCTAAGCAGAGATAGGGTTTTTGGTGCAAAATCTGCACCACGATGTAAAGCCTCAAAAGAAGACTGCATGTTCATCTGTTGCATGTTGCTTTCTGGGAGCAGTCTTGGAGTTTGAAGCCACTGAACGGGTGCAGATCTGCTCCATCCTGAGTACATCTGCGGTATAAGAATGCAATGTGCTGTGAAGAGGGAAATGACTGGAAGCTGTCACTTGGCAGGTCTGCATTATCTGACTGCTTATGATTTTATTCATATAGCAGTCCAAGTAGGGTTTACATTTTTGTGTTCATTTTTTCATCAGATATTATCTGTATATTCATAATAATAAAATAAACCTAGGACAGCTTGCAAACTCCTTTGGGAGTGTTCAGATTCCTCATCTTGATTAGCTTCTTTTTCATTTGTATTAAAATAATCTCTTTTCTGTGGGATAATTTGCTACTTTTCCCCTGGTTATTTCTTGAAATGTTAACACGTTTCTTCTTTTCTAATTTGACTTTGCAGTAGGATTATTTAATTTTCAATTTTATTTCAAGAGACTTTGCAATGAAATGTTGAAAATGAGTATATGTGTTAAGGGTATCAACTAGAGTAAACGTTAGATGATCATCAGACCATCAGGCTTCTTGTTTAATTTGGTTTTGCACTGGCACACTGTGTACATATGTCATTTTCAAGCACTGGCATAAGTAGACAGTCTATAAAGTATCCAGAAACAAAACCTGTTTGAATTGTGCTGCATTTTCTTGTAAAAATGGGATTTTACCTGTAAAAATGCCCTAGTTTTCATATAACTGACATTGTCATACTCAAATCTGACGCCTGACAAAAATCAAAAGGATCATAATTTTAAAATTCAGGCTTCAAGGTCCATGTTGCCTCCACTCACATCAATGATGGTGACTCCAAGGGCAGCCTTTGTATTTTATAAGGCTTTAATGCAATTGTAGCAAGTTCTTAATTTTGAAAATGAGAACATTTTAGTGTCAGAGACATAATGAGAAAAAAGCTTAAAGAGATGCATCTTAAATACACCGGATTAATAATAAGAAGATAATACCACCATGCAACACACAGGAAAGTGAATCAACATATCAGCCTGTATTAAAAGTCAGTCTCCCTTCCAGAATGGTCATACTATGGCATGACATCCTCTGCGATGAACTGCTTTTTTTGAATATACAGAAACAATCCCTGAGGAGGAGCAGCCCATCACTTTGAAACAATTTAACAAACAAATAGCTCTGGGAAATCAAGGGCGGGGGGGTGGGGGGAATGTTGAAATTAACAAAATTTAAATAAAAGGACAGATATGTTTTAGAAGAAAATAATTGAAAGAAATACCTAAACCAATTTTTTTTCACATCTTACAATTAAAAAATAAACATAATATTGTCTTCAGCAAAGATTGCCTACAGCTAAGATGAAATTATTCAGCTACATCCACCTCAGTACTTGAAGGGAAGCAGCAAGCCCTTGCAATGTGTAATAACAAAGTCCAACCACAGAGCTGGGAACATGGGACAAAGGCCAGTCTTCATATAATGAAGCCCAAGATTATTTGGACAGGAATATGTAACATTTACTCATAGAATCAATAGTTTATTACTGTATCAAAGACAGACAAAGAAAACAGTTTGGGGCAAGGTGTTTTTTTAATTATTATTATTTCTTTTGTACTGGGAAATTTTATACAACTAGAGGAGGGACTGGCATTTATTACATGGTCCTGGGGTGAAATTACTTCAAACTGATGTTTTGATGAAGAATTGAGTTAGGACAGAACGTCTTTGGTGGTATGTTGTTATGGACATTTAGAGAAAAGATTTTTCAATATCCAGATAAAAATACAATAATGGTAATACTGCAAAACTTCCATTGATAGAAGTATTAAGACTCTCTTACTCAGACCATATATAGCTTCTTTCTCTCTCAAATTATTCTTGTGACATAATAGCTGGAAAATATTACTTTTCAATGACATGTAGAAGAATGCATCTTAAAAGCTGTGTCACTTTCCATTGTAGCATTTTGTTCAAAAAAACTGAAGGAACATGAACTGCAGTGATGGTTTGTCCTTGGAATCCTGTCACTGAGTGAGGAGGGATATGCCGTTTACATGCTTCTTATTAAATACATGCAACAAAGGGTTACAAAGTTATAAAGAGAAATTATATGATGACGTTTTTGGAAAAAATATGGGTTTTTTTATTTTTGTGGGGTTTTTGTGAAAAAATGAAAACAGAATTATATGGTTAATTACTCACATAGTTTTAGTAAGGTTAACAATTCTAAATTCAGAGGAAATTACTACAGTATTTCAAAAGCAAGATTAAGAAGCATCTATCAAATACAAAATTGGCTGTAAATATAATTAACTCCTACTTTAATTTGACATTAGAGTGGCTCTAAGGACCCAGGTCTTCGTCTGTAGTGAGCAATGGCAACTTTTCCATGATTCTTTGTGTGACAGTCAAAGCACTGAGTAAAAGTGACCACCACAAAATGTTTTTGTCATAACTACAGGTAAGAAATAATTAAGCAGGGACTGCTGTTATCAGAATTTTCCATGTAAAAGATTCAGCATGCTCTTAAAAAGTATCTGTCATGTGACTACAATGTCACTAAGTTATGACAAGGAAAGATCTGTGATATGACAGTGGCATCGTACAACTGTCAATATAAAGTAAGTGCAAAGGGATTGCTCTGTGCTCTAAAGCAACTGTCATGTAATGGGGGCTGTGACTAGGCTGTAATAGCAGTGTAACTGCAACGTGCCAGCAGAATGACTGATAGGTAACTCCTGGAAGAGACGGCTCACGAGTAAAATTGGCTCTAATAGTTTTGAAGTGCCGGGGACCCCGTTTGCAGTGACAGCACTGCCCATCGACTTTGGCAAGCTTTTAGTCAGTACCTCACGAGAGGCCAAGCCAGTTTATTGATGTGTGTCTGGCAGCCTTAAAGTCACCCTAAATAAAATATTATGATAACTGGTCAGAGTTGCACTACTGTAAGGGAGGTGACTCTAGGTGTAGACTCATGAGCAAATGCTCCCCAAGCCAAAGATGGGCAACACTGGCAGGTGGCCAAAACACAGAATCACACTGGGCTCTCTGGTTATCACAGCAAAAAGTTTTACCCCCAGGAATCCCTGGGATGCTCTTACCCTCTGATAAGTAGAACAGAGATCTCCTTCTCAGTGAGGTCCCCACTGTTGGTGAATGCCTTGGACAGATCACTCTCTGTCCGTGAGTTCATGGCCTCTCTGCTGGTCAGCCCCTCTGGCTCCTTGGAATTAGACCTCAGCAACAAATGCTATGGGCACTTGGCAAGTAAGGACAGAGAATATTGCAAATTAATTAAGAAAAAGGGAAGAATTATTATATTCATATCACAGATGGAGATATTGATGTTCAGATTAATTGATTTGCCCTGAAGCTATGCAGCATGTCATTAGCAGCCTTATGATTACAGTAGTGTTGGTTGAAAAATTATTTCTGTGGATAGTCTTGAATTTTCCAATATATCAGTGGAGAAACCTAATTCTCTGAAGGAGAATTGTATTTTTTTGCAAAACGTAACCTGTTAGGGACATTCCATTATTTTTAGCTTTTGAAATTCTATGTCTCCTCCCCTCCTCCAGATTTCATTTTCTTTAAGTTTGCCTCAAATAAGATTTGGAACATTACAACTAAAATGAAACAAACAAAAAACCAAAACCAAAACCAAACAAACCAAACCCCCCCCAAAACAACCAAAAAAACCCCACCACAAAAAACTCAGAAGAAAAGTTAAGAGTGCTTTTCATTTACTCTTATCTATTGAAAGTGCAATGGCCATCTTTGCTTTGGAAGACATTCCAGATGGAAAATTAAAAGCTGCTTTAGAATGCCAAGTTTGCCTTATTTAAGATGAAGGCATGGACAATTTTACATCAGTGAGACTTAAGAAAAAGTCAGTGATGCTATGAGAGGCCAGATACCTAATTTGAATCCTCCTCTTGACAGTTATTGTTTAAGATAGAGACATCAAACTTATTCTTGTCTTATAATGCAGTCAGTAAGAAAAGTAATCTATGTTAAAAGTAATAGTCATTAGACCAGAATAATATTACAATGTAAATTATAAACTATATTCTGTGTATAATTTTCCTCAAATTTGGCCACTCTCTCAAGTAAATACTTCTGTTAAATCTGCATACTGCTGTGTTAAGGAGCCCAACGATGCATTTTCAGGTCTACTATTTGCTGACTTCTGTTCTATGTCCTATCTATATTCCAGTTTGCCTAATACTCACTCAGTGGACCCAAACAGCTCTGTTGGAGTGTGGTTTGTAGCTTAGCAGATATTTTAGAAAATGTGTTAATTTGAAGAACATTCTCTACTTGGGAGATTGTGCAAAGTGGACTTTGGACTCAGCAGACTGTAAAGGCTGGGGAGGAACTGTTACAGTCTGTTGTGCTAATCCCTTTTATAGCCTTTTGGGTCAATAATCTGAGCACTAATGTTTCCTTAGATCTATTGTGTCAGTCCAGCTGCCTTGCGTTCATATTAAATTTATGTGCTTAATATCTTCAGGAGATTTTACAGGTGGGGGGGAAATGATGTGCAATTTATGCTGAAATTCAAAGAAATAATGTAGTCAGATTGCTTTCCCCTTGCATTCCCACCTTCAAGAATCCCAAATATATTATTTCATGTAATGGATCATTGGTATGTATGTCATTGTATTCAGGTCACAAATCAAACCAACTGTGTTGGAAAGGAATGCAAACATCACTCAAGTGGAGAATAATATTTCATACTAAACAAAGGAGGACAGAAATAGAAGTTTATCCTATCTGAAAATGGTTCTGTTTCTGCATACCAATGCCTTCTATCAGCAGAAACACCTGCAGCCACCATAAGGTCCACCTTTCAAAGGGAACATTTTCATCTTTTCCCTTTTTCTTTAATATAAAGGAGCAAAAGAAGTATACTGATGTGCAATTAATTGTAAAGGCTTGCTGCTGAAAAGATTTGCTTGTGGTTCAGCAGTGTAATCATCTGTTGGGCATTTGCTATAAATCATGGGTGTCTGCTGTTGTCTCCACTAATTAGTACACTAACTTATTATTAAGTCCCTTAAACATTATACAAGATCTGGGCTGTGCACAGAATTACTGGAGGAATGAGAATACTTGAAGTTTTATTGCACAGCTACAAAGAATACAGTAAATATCTGGGTGGTGGACAGTTGTAATACATAAGACAAGATGGAATATGTACCCTTTAGTAATTGCTCTACCCATCCATAATTATAAAAGCCTTTTATTTTTCAGCCTTTAGTGTGTCTGTTCATTCAGTCAGACACCAAATAAAGGTCTCAAATACAATAATTCAAAGCAACCAGTACAGTAGTAAGTGAAGTTTTAAACAACAGTAGACAAGTTGATTAGAGCCTTTGGAGATGCATGCTCTGAATAAAGGTTAACCTTTGTGAACTTTGAATACAAAGCTTTCAGATGAATTTTATATGAAATCTGGTGACAAAGAGAAGCACTATTCACGAAAAGCTGATTAATTGAGTTACACTTCATTGTAAACCCCTGACAATGATGGAAAATAAATTTAGCAATATGCTTTGTAGCTATACATGTTGATGAGATCTCACTAAAAAACCAAGAATGAGACCACATAAAGGCCCTGTTGAATAACTCTGAAGATAGTCTGGTGAGTGAAATGTAAAGCCAGGATTTACAAATATTACATAAGTGAACACTGTTACTGCACTCAGGCTGAAAAATCCTGTTCAAATCCAATAAGTGGTTTAAGATGTGTAAATAGAGGTTTCTGCAGGGAGTCATGCATTAGAAGCCACCTGGAGCATGTGGTAAAGATTGTATCCATCAATACAGCAGCTGGGCTGAAATTATAAAGAGAGCTGCTTTCCATCATGCTTGTTTTAATGCATACATTTCTCCTGTCACTAGCACCCCAGGAAAACTACTAACTACAAAAATGAATGGTACCCATTACCCGATATTCATACTTGTGACAACAGAGACAACAATCACAACACAACAGTAAGCAAAAAAACTGATATCTGAATTATTTTTAAGTTGTTGCAGGGGAAAGATCTTGAGAACCAGTTGGTAATATTTTAATAACACTGTAGGTTAGTGGAATGAAGCAGGCATCTGGCATTCAATCCAAAGTTTCCTTCTGCTCCACACATTCCATCAAATCATGCAACAAAGCAGTTTAAACAAATCAAGATCAGTAAAAAATTGTTCCAAGAAGGGGAATCCTATGTAAAGTTCAGTTGCATGCCAGCGCCAAGGAAAACATGACAGTGGTTTTCATTGTGATTATTTAAAAATAGCACAGATTTGCTACATGTGTTCCTCATGCATAAAGAGTACTTTTTAACCCTACATTAGTGTTGGACTGACTGTAGCTGCTTGTCTGAGGTAGTAGCTTGGGGCATCAAAAAATCATCTGCAACTTCCTTCCCAAACTGGCAAGAGTCATGGGTGAGAGAAACGTGGTCTTCAAAGTACAAAAAGCTACCATAAAAGCAATCAGCAAGTGTCACTCAAAAACAGGCAAGGAAACTGTTAAATTGCTCATTGTGAAGTCAGTGTTAAAAAATAATAATAAAAAACAAGCAAGCCATATTGCATGTGTAGGGACAGACTGTGCCACTAAGCCAAGGCCCAAGCTGTGGGTGGTATGGAGTACCATTGTTCCCCAGCAATTAAAATGAACATGCTCGACACACAAAACTGCAATGTGTTCCTCCCTCTGCGAGTTGTGCCCTCCTTCTGGCCGTGCTTCTGCTCCCTGACACCACCAGCCACAGCAGCGAGCCGCAACTCACTTGTGTTCCAGGGAAATCTGGGGGACTGTAAGTGTCACTGACATCTCATCACAAATAAGGAGGTTAACAGTGTTCCCTGAATGATTTCTGTCCTCCTTCTTGCTCATCAATTCAAGCATCAGGAGCTGCCAGTCCTGTATTCAGGTTATTATCTTATTCCCTGTGGATTTTGAGGGAATGCATTAATACCGAGTCTGGGTGTTCAGCAAGAAGCAGGTTGTGCAGCTGGATGAATGAGATGTAGATTGCGTACTGGTTCCTATGCAGACCTGATGCACAGGGTCAGGCAGTGGGGCATCACTACTCCATTTCAGAGCTCTCAGATGAGCAGCAACCATCTAGGGAGAGAGGACCACGTCAGTTCCTTACCTTTTTTCTTGTCTGACTTCTGGATGTTCGTATTTCTCTTTAATTGTTTATTAAGGCAACAGCAAGTCTGCTTTCAAACTTTACCAGAGTGTAGCTTTTCTATCAATTAATACTTCATTGCATATGAGGAGAGCTGATAACAGCCGGATTCTGTTTACTTTGTTGTGCAGCTTATTTCCTCAGTAGCCAGCCTGATTGAAATGTTTTCATGAGAGTGCCACAATCTTGCTCTATGTGATTAGTGGACCAAACCAGCTGAGATATTTTAGGAGTTCTCCAACGTACCTGAGGCAACATCAGTGATAGGGATCTCAGGCGGTAAGTTGCTACATGAGTAATCCCCTCCCACATCCTGCATATGCACACAGATATATCATTTAACCTCCTCTGGGCTCCCTCCAAGCCCGATAGCTTTGTTCAATGGCTCTCACTCACCCCAACAGCAACGAAACAGCTTTCAGTCCCCCATTATTTTCTAGAACTTCTTTCTGAAGTACTGATGGAGGAAGGGAGGGAAGAAGGGGTTTTTCCCGCTAGGTCCTTGCCTCTGATTTGTAGATCCCTTCGCTCGGTAGAAATCTGTATCTCTTTCTGCTACCATGGTGATTCAATGAGTTTGAGATTATTTTGCTAAATCTGCCTCTCCCAGGAGACAGTGGTTTGATTCTCAGTGTTCTTAGACAGGTCAAGAATCACATTAGCTCAGAGCAAAATTACTCACAGTACAAGGAGGTGAGTTTCAAGATCTTGGCAGAGCAGCAAAAAGGACTAGCTCTTGATCCTTGTGATAGACATTGCGATGTTGCCAAATAAAATCGGTTTTGCTGAAAGAAAACTCACAGCAGTATTGCTGCAGCCAGGGACAAACAAGAAGTGGTACAAACAGTCCACCCATGGTATAGGATTAGGAAGAATACGGCACGATAGCATCAGGCATAATAAAGGAAGAGATGGCAGGTGAATGACATGCTTATTTCGCATCTTTGAAGCCATTTAATTTGAGACGAATTGTTGTGCGATAGCTACTCAGTAGCCCAAAGGCAGAAGCACATTTATGCTTTGCATATCCGTGACTTGTGTTGCACAAACAGCAGCATAAAAGGCCACTGTTCTTGGTTTGCATGTGCACACGATTAGGTCCATTCACAAATCCACTTTATTCTGCCCTGTTATTTATGTATACACCAGTCAGCTACACAATGCAGCACATGGCTCTTTCTGAGCAGGCAGTCTGAAAGTCTTAACCTTCCTATCTTGAAACAGAACTGTGTAAAAAGCAGAATTTTTAACCACATGGCAAAGATGATTTGAAAACAAGTGTTCTATTTTAAAATGCAAATTATTAGAAAACTACTATAAATTGAATCATCTTCCCAAAATTATTAAAGGGGGCTGCAGTAGATATGTCATAGTTACATCTAATACTGGAAATATTCTATAAATGTTTTAAAGATTATGACTTCTTCCTTTTTTGGGAAGATATACCAAGTGGAAGTTTCCGCAGGACTGACTCTTTGTTTTTCACCATCCAAAGTTCAGTAAAAATTGTTTTAGCCATACCTGATTTGAAATGTCCTCAATATGCAAACTTCATGTTTTGATATATTTGTGTTTTAATATCTTACACATCAAGTTTCATCTAAAAACTTCAAAGCACTTTGCAAGCAATAGTACAGTCCAGTGGTAATTATGACCAATTTTATGAAGAGTTCAAAGAACCCAGATCATATCAACGAATTTCTAAACCACTCCTCAATCTCTGAGCATATAACAAATCCTGCCTCATTTTGAATATCATTTGAGTGGTTTTATACATGACAGTGGTTTCTACATCTTTACAAGTATTTTTAAATTCTGCCACCAGTCCTGAATAGATGTAGAAAACCCCTCACAACAATCAGGGTATCTAAAAAATTGTTCACCTCATCAGCTGCTTATCTTTACTTATATTGTCATACTTGCATGCTACTATGAAAACAATATTTTTAAGTAGGCTACATTTCAATTTATAGCAATAGTTAGTCTACCACATCGGAATGCTCACAAGCTTTTCCTTCTGTGACCATGAACTTTAACTTCTTCTGTATGAGTACAGAATATTGCAAGGAATTTTATTTCTTAATGTTTGTGTTGTGCCCTGACTTGTTCCACATGACTTCTTTCTTCATGCATTATTTTTAGCTGGCAGCCTTGTAAATGCAGACTTGCCAGTAAAGTAGAGTTCAAGTTCAACCTCAAAAAAGCAAGGCTTTTAAAAAATAAATATGTTGTCTAAATATTAATTTCAGGCAAAAAAAACATTCTCAGATGAAGCAATGTCAGATTTTTTGATTTCTGTGATTTAGAAGAACATGAGAAGGAAATAAATCTGTTTAATTCTTTCCATGGAAGTTTGCAATTTTATTAAAACAGTTAAAGTCATTAATTTGTGAGTCATTCAGAGCTGCAAACCAGGTTTACCTATATATGACAATTCATACCTGAACTCTCAAAGGTAATGGTGCTGTGGGTTGTTTGTCTTGGAAAGACATTTTTTGGTTATAATTTTTACTGTGTACATATGTTTTTACAGGAAAATTTGTCTGTTTCTGCTATTCTCAAGGAAAGCTAACAGGGAAAAACTGACATTGCTGTCTAGCCCTGGGAAAGTTATTAAGGGATTAGATTCCCTTGTCTAGGAGCATGAACCAACTTTCACATTGCAGCCAGGACTGGGGTAGTGTGTCCTGCTGCAGAGAGGGACCATCATGGGTCTATTCTCCTGTAAATCCTCTGCTGCCCAGCACTAACCATGGTTGATATCCACTACAATACAGCTTGACAATGGGAAAACCACAAATGCATTTTACAGTGGAAAAGACAGTTCAGAGAACCATAAAAAGTACTTGATGGCTCAAGCTCACACACAGGGAGGACCCCAAACACTCAGGTCCAGATTAGATTCACAGTCCCAAAATCCAGAAAACTTGCCAAATCGGGGGGACAGGTTGGGGGAAAGGGGGGGTGGGGAGGGGGCCAGAGGTGGTAAAATATGACAAGGTAAAACTTTAGACTAAAACTAGAGATTTGAGGCTAGAATTTTTACTGTACCTTAATGGTAGCTTCTATCATGTAATTATAGTAATTTTAAATACCAGACTGTATATGTAGGGAAAAGGTTACCAGACAGCAACTTTGTTTTCCAGCATATAAATAGTCTTTTGGCTGAAAACTGAATGCAACCAGCCATTTCCTTTCTTCATCCACTTTGCACTGTTCCCTTTTCTCCCTCACTTGCTCAAGTGCCTAGATTAGGCTATATGTGAGCAGTTGATGGATGACTCAGAATCTTGGCCAGAAATAAATCTTTTTTTGTCGTCTTTTACTGGTGTCTCCACTTTAGGAAGCCATTTGGGGAGCAGGAAACAAGTGAGAAAAGAAAGACTTCCTCAGTCTGTAGAGTTCCCTCTTAGAAAAGCCCTCTTCTCCTGCCTTGCTGAAATGAGATTGACTTGAATTTTTATTATTCTCTGATAAAAAGTTGAAGATGAAACAGCATAGCCTTCTCTATCATAGGGGAGAATTGGTATATAATTTGCTGTGCCTTTGGAATTCAGTTACAAAATTTTTATCTCTGGATTAATTGTCCCACCTGGGCTTAACACAGGAGCTGTATCAGAGTAACATCAATAGTTCACCATCACCATATCTGCAAGTAGCACTAGACCTTAACACTTGTACCTTCACCTTTTTATAAAAATGATCTTCAAGGATGTGAATTATCAGCTTGATATACATTTCAAACTCGAGGCGCTTCATAACCAAAAGACTGATTCTACTTAGAAAGAAAAAAATTTTGAGCCTTCTTACTAACTTCAGTAACAGCTGGGTTTGGATTTTTATTTCAGTATTTTTTTTCAACTCATTTCAGTCTAGGGTGGACTTTGTATGAGAATCACTCTAACATTAAAAAGTTGGTTTGTTGGATCATGCTTTGTATATTGCAGAATTTTACACAAGTTTTTATATGGTATATTCACTAGAAATTTAATTCTGCATGCTTTTATGTGTATGTTTTAACTGAACAAACATCCTCTCTGCATCTCAAAGCCCAAGATATTTCTAAGTTACATGGTTTGCTTTATTAGTGCAAACTTTCCCTTCTCCCTGGACTCCCTAGTCACTCATAAATAATACAGACCATAGCACATTCCAATTTTCCCAACAATCTCTCCTTTTTGCTTTTATCTATTTTTATTTTTAGCATTCAAAGTGTATTGGCAAAATAAATACTTCCTTTAACGAGGAAGACAGGTTTTTTGGGAAAAAAAAAAAGTGGAATTAGGACTGACTAATTTCAATTAAGGTTGTGTATTTGATCCATATGCTTTGGTTCTATATTAAAGTGACAGCTTAATTGGTGGTTGTGGCTAGATCTAATTAAATCTAATAAGGACAATGAGCTTTTTTATGTTGGCATGTAGATACCGGAAAGTTTCTTGTGTGTGTTACTGTATTATGTATTAGATATCTTGAAGAAGGAGAAAAACAAACATTTCTTTTCTATGCATGTAGGAAAACAATGTCCTAAAATGTTAAAAGCATGATTTTTAAGAAATATTTATAAATTATATTTTATTAGCCTAAATATCAGCTTCCAATTTTTAAATAGGACTTGGCCAATTTTATGCATTTTGAATAAAAACTAATCCAAAGAGATGAGGAAGATGCATTTAAAATTCTTAAACTAGAACAATGTTTGCCTCCATCAATGAAGATTCTGTCAGGGTTACTCCTTGAAAAAGTTAATTTTCTCTCTGTAGTACTGCATTCATTGAGGTTATCCTTGTATTTACATTGGTTTCCTCTTTGCTTATTTATCTGGGAAAGATGTAGACCTTCTTCACCCAAGTATTGTAAAGTACTTCTTGCTATCTATTGCTGAATTTCCTTCTTCCTCCATCTAATCTGATCCTTTTGTTCACTTGTGTATTCACAGGGTAAAAATGCCTCAAGGAGGACAAAGTCAGCTGAAAAGAACATAAGGGATATGGTCCAAGAAAGTGCTACCAGTATGTTGAAAGAAACAAACTGAGAATCAGAGAAAAGCTTTATAATTTAAAATTAGCCCAAAGCAACAGTAAGTTATGTCAATTATTATGTGGCACTTAGGTGGTAAATCCTTCCCATCCAGGTTTTCTGTAGTTCAGTACTTATTATCTGTAATAACAGTACAATTTATCCCCTTCCTTGTAAAAGGAAAAACTAATAAATAACATGAATGTTTTTGCATATATCTGTGTATGTGTGTATATCAAAGCACTAATATCTACATACATATGTAAAGAAGCAGATTGTGTTCTCATCTCTTCAACACATCCCCAAGTGATCATGAAGAAGATATACTAAGCAGAGTTTCTGCACTAATTTGCCTTTTAAGGGATTTGATCTGAGACAGATTTTTCATGCATGCTCAAAACTTATCACTCCAACTGACGTCAACAATGGTTTTGTACTGAATGTACGAAGAGAAGATAGTGTTAACTAATCAAAAAAAGTGGTCTCACAGGTCTCAACTTGGGTACCTAGGATCAGTAGACACTTTAGGATTACTATCTATGCCTCATGTCTCCAGCTGACACATAAAGGGTAGCCTCTACATAATTTCACAAGGTTGTTATGAAGATAAGTGTGATTAAACAAGATTTGGATAACATTGTGATGAGCACTGGAGAAACATTAATCATTCTGATTTTAGAAGGTTGTTTGAATAGTATGCATCAGGGGGCTGCAAATGGGACAGGAGGAAGAAGAATGGCTAGTTGTTCATTCACTGAAGAAGCACGATCTACTTTCTGCCCTAAGTGATATTGGAATGCCATGCAAAAATGGTTTGTGATGAGGATATCAGAGACTATTACTAAAACTACTTAGAGAAAGTGCATTTTCTAACTTTTAAGTGTTTGACTTTCTAAGCAAAATTATGTTTTTCAACTGGGTTTTAAAATATTTTGCTTGTATTAGAGACAGGCAATTAAAGTGCAATTTCATTTTTACAATCTGGTGATCTGTACGTAAATGATCAAATATTGTTATAAGTATCTTGTCACCTACACCTGATAGTTTTGCTCAGCATTAGCTCTGCTCATTGTATTTGCTAAGATATCCCAGTCAAACATTTCTTGCCTCATACAGTAGCACTGTTATCACTGGGGCAATCTGTCCTTGAAGTTTATTCCTTCTTTTTGAAGATGAAAGGCTTTGAGAAATTAATAGCATGCCCTGGTAAAACCGCTTGGCTTACTGTCTTCCTGGGATCGAATAAAGGGCCACCCAGCTATACATTAAAGCACACAGAAAGTGGTTTCTCTTGGCAGAACATTTCATGCAAATCAGCTAGGGAAAACAAGATCCTTTACAGCTTTGTCATTAGCTGGAAACCCATCCACTGTAGCTACAGCCCTATTCCAGCCTAGGGAGCTTTCCCTGACTCTATTCTACGAGCTCTGTACTTGGGATTCTGATGGACAGCAACAGGTGCACGCTGCCGACTACTGTTCTGTGAGCATGTTTAGTAATGAGCACACCACCACAGGAGAAAATTGGGCCAGAAATCATAGTCTGGCGGCAAAGAGATTTCCCTTTCATTAAACGAACAGTAGAAGCTCTACTGAGCTTCTGTGCAAGCTGTCACTCTTGGATGTTTCTATAGACTTTCCAAACTGCTAAGTTGCAGTAAATAGCAAATAAAATAATTTGGCCCAGTTACCATTTGGATGTATGAAGTTTTATATCTCAGAAAGCTCCTAACAATCAGACAAGCTCAACAGATTTTTAAGGAAGTGTAATCAAAAGCCTGGAGGATGTGTTAGAAGTATGAGTGCTGCCTGACTCTGCTAGTGCAGATGAAGCCAACTGACAGTGCATTATAAAGAATATATGTCTCTGTAGCAATGCCTTTCATGGAAGAACACTTGATACTTTCTGATGATGAGCAAAAGGATTGAACAGTGTGGGTTTAGTATGGAAGTCATGCACTCCCAGCTCTGTGAACTGAACTCAGAGAGGTAATGGACAGCTGAAATTTTTGACTGATGTTGGATGGTTGCTGCTGCCTAAAGATCAGTAATTTTTGGACCTTTGTAGCTAATTTGTTGTGGATTTTTTTTTTCTGTAACAGGACAATCATTAGAACAGGTGAATAATTTGTTAATAAGTTGTGTTCTCCAGAGATACATGTTTGTCATTACATACTTGTTTTTTCTATATTTCATTTTTGTTAAGCATTGTATAAAGCAGTAATATGGACTTGTACTGTACAGGATGAGCTTATTCCAGGAATGATTCTGCATGAGTCAATGCTGATCCTGCAGAGTATGTTTTAAAACTGCTCAGTTGGACTTACCATCAGAGAAGACACAGTTGCTGTATGACAAGGGTGCCTTTGCTGTGTTGCATGTATAGTTCCAAATTCACAGCTTGCTCTTTGGATCATCCAGAAAGACAGAGGGAGAGAAACTGCTGGGTATATAGACTGTGATTGCTTATTTTAACTCAATATAAAACATAAGAATACAAGACTTCTGACAGCTTTAAAGCTCAGCAATCTCCAATATGTTGATTCTGCTATTCTATACATTTAATTTTCTTTTTAAAATGTATCATATTTCTCCAAGCAGTGATTTGCTTTTCAAATTATCGTTGCCTAGCTAAGACTTGTGTACCAGGTGCCATGTAAAAGCATGTTAAAAGTAGATAAAAGCAATTTATCCTGCCCTCTAATTAGAGATGTCTTGTCTTTACCACTGACAATAGCAGTGTGCAGCTGTGGCAGAGGAGAGATAATAGCACCAGAGCAGGGAGAAATTAAAGATAGGTTATCATATGTTGGCTGATGTAGAGTGTCATCTCTCCATTGCATAGCTAAGATGGTCCTTAGGAAGAATACTAACTTAGCTCTTGGCCTGACTCAAGCAGATTTATTTTAGTTATTAAATCCAAGGTAAGATTTTATTATAATGAGACAAAGGGGGCAGAATAATAATGTCTCCATTAAATACACAGAAAGAGAATGAGACTGGTTGTGATTACTATATCAATAAATACATGCACACCACGTTCCAGTATGTGCTGAATCTTTATGAGGGTGGGACTAAGATTCATTTTGCCCTACATAGAGTTCCTCTTCAGATGAAGTGAATGAGTGTCAGGGGGGTCATATAACAGGATAGATGACTCAGTGTCACGTCTCCTGGATGATATAAAGGGTACCATTCATTCAGCAAGAGGCTCAAAATGAATGTGAAAATGTTGGCATAAGCCTGTATAGATATTCTCGTTTTTATATCCTGGTACCTCAATATGCTATGTTCAGGGAGTCTGCACTGGAAAGATGATGTGGTAAAAAGAAATCTCCACCAGGACTAGCACTGAGCAATATTTCCAGAAGTACAAAGGGGCTTGATATGGGGGATCCAGCAGAGAGATAATGAGAGCAGAGCTGGATAGAGGATCCATTTTGGATTTAGAAAGCAAATTTCCTCGTATTATAGCAATATTACTGGGGCAAGATTCCAAAGTCTTTACCACAAAACCATGGTCTCCAAACTCTTCAGGAGTTAGAGAACTTCTTTGTCTTCAGCTAAATGATAACAGGGAAGTCATCATCTGTGAACTTTGTACAGGTGAGAAAAGATCTAAGACCATGGTTAAAACTCATTTCTGGAGGAAAGTGTGGTGGTGGGGAAAGGCTGCATCCAGGGCCCTGGTGGGATTTAGATCATGACCAGCAAAAGGGCTAGATCATTCTGTAATCATGTACTCAAGCAATCACTGACATACCTCTGCACTTCAGAGTTAACTCATGGTCAGATCTCATGGACTGAATGACATGGAACATTGTACTGAACAAACCTTTCCTAGGTCCAGATTGCAAGAGACAGATATTAAATGTCTTTCCACTGAAATAGATATATGAGCAGACATAATAAAACTGAAAGAATGCACTTCACCTCCAGTAAGTTTGCAGATGACACCAAGATGGGTGGGAGTGTTGACCTGCTGGAGGTTAGAAAGGCTCTACAGAGACGAACACCTGGACAGGGTGGATTGATGGACTAAGGCCAGTTGTGTGAGGTTCAGCAAGGCAAAGTATTGAGTCCTGCACTTGGGTCTCAACAACTCCTTACAGCGCTGCAGGTTTGCAAAGGAGAGGCTGGAAAGCTGCCCATCAGAAAAGGTTGTGGGTAGCGCTGATTGACAATTGGCTGAACACGAGCCAGCAGTGTGTCCACGTGGCCAAGAAGGTCAATGGCATCCTGGCCTGTACTGGAATAGTGTGGCCAGCAGCACTAGGGCAGTGATTGTTGCTCTGTATTTGACAGTGCTGAGGCTGCACCTCAAGTGCTGTGTCCCGTTCTGGGCTCCTCACTACTAAAAAGGACAACAAAGCTGGTAACCGGTCTGGAGCAAAAATCTGATGAGGAGCAGCTGAGAGAGCTGGGACTGTTTATCCTCGAGAAGAGGAGGCTCAGGGGAGACTTTATCTGTTTCTATAACTACCTGAAAGGAGCTTGTAGAAAGGCATGAGTCAGCCTCTTCTCTCAGGTAGAAAGCAGTAGAATGAGAGCAAATGGCCTCAAGTTGCACAAGGGGAGGTTAAAATTAGACATTAGGAAAAACTTCTTCAGTGAAAGGATGCTCAGATGTTGAAACAGGCTGCCCAGGAAAGTAGTGGATTCCCCATCCCTGGAAGTGTTCAAAAGGCATGTGGATATTGCACTTGAGGACATGGTTCAGTGGTGAACACAGTGGTGTTAGGTTAACAAATAGACTTGATGATCCTAAAGAACTTTTCTAGCCTTAATGATTCTGTGATTCTATATCAAGGCACAGAAAGAAAATCAATTTTAATGTATAGCATTCAGAATCAAGAATGACTTCTGCAAATTCAAACACTTTCAGCGTGAGTAATGTTTGCATTGACATTAAATAGGTTGGGGAAAAAAATGTTGGTTTAATAGATAATCTGCATAAAATCATGAGTCTCCCTCAATTGTTCTTGCACTGTGCTGCCTGAGAACAGTGCGTATCACTCATCTCATGCCACGGTATTGCAGGTACTTCACACAGAAATTTTTTCAACTCTGACCTGTTTAGCTTCTGATTTAAGGGAAAAGAGATTAAGATATACCTCTCTACTTTTGCTATATCAGATACAGACATAGATTAACGTTTCTTGACTTCTTTAGTTGTCATAACACATTAGTAATGCTACTTGAAGTACCCGAATTTTTTTCTAAATATGTAATGGGTAATATTTTAGTGCTATTGAGTAGAGTTGGAGGGGAAAGTGTGGTCAAAAATCATTTTAACTGATTTGATATATACTGGTACAGGTCTCCAGATCTTTCATCTGAGTAGATCTTATCAGGGATTAGCAGAGATCAGACTCATTCTATATTAAAATGCAGATACTACCTCTGAGTGTAAGCAATTCCTTTATGGGGATATTGCCCCTGAAGAGGACTGGAGATAAATCTAGCATACATGCTCTCAACTGTGGCACTTACAGCAGCAGAGAATGATCTCCTCAGATTAAATCTGAGCTTTTTTTTCTGTTTTTAGAGAACATGAATTTAAGCACTGAAATCAATGAGTTCATCCATTCTTACACTGGCAGCGTAATGCAGAGACAAGGTTCAAAGGTCTTAAAATTGTGTTTATGTAGTATCTAAAGTATTGCAAAATTTCACCCTGTAATTTTAGATTTATATCCTGTGGTTCTAAGCTTTTCAAATCCTTTTCTGACTTTATAAAAGTAATTTTACATGATGCCCGGTGAGATTACAGTGTGTACTGCAGAACCATAGCTAGGCTTTCAATTAATGGCCTCATGCTGCTGCTTGTTCTTACTGGGGAATTGTTTAGTTTCTCCAGGACCACAGCATCTTCATGGTTTAAATAGCAGTTAGGTCACTGATACTGGTATACCTGTTAGGCTACATTGCTTAATAGACATAATTTTTTTTAGGCTGCTGTTATTTCCTTTTGTTTGCTGAGTAAATTGTGTTTGTAAAAGTTTATGATGCTATCAACATTGAGAATAAAAGACTTACATGTATCTAAGTCACTGAAACTGTGAATTGCTGTGACCCTCTGAGATATCATGCTTTCCATAGGATCTCTGCCTCCTAAAATTTGTTGAGCGTATGAGATAATTGCAGGTCATTCTCTCACTCAACCAATTTCATGACTGCTGCTGTCACCATGTTTCCTCTTGCAGCCAATGCACACCTCTACAATGCAGGACAAATGCTGCAGTAGCAGGGGAAGAAGCAAGAAAGAGGTAGGGGTTGTGTCCTGTGAACTAAGTGAATGGCAACACTTACAGTTGCCTCTAGTATGGAGGGCTGGGAACCCTTCATGCCTCTAGTCTGGGAAATCTGAAATCCCATGAAGCAGATGGAGAGTGGATGAGTGAGGTCACAGGATACTGGGGGACAGTGCCCAGAGGTAGGAAGCTTACATGGAGGTCCATCTGTAGACCAAATAAGTGGGAGGTGGAGAAGACAAAAAATAAGCTATGAGGGAGTGGTGGCATGATGGTAAACCAAAAGCAAAAAATGAGATACAGGGAAGAAAGGGAGAAAAGTATTCAATCAACTTGGTGGCTATGAAAAACAAAGGTCTGCATTCTTAGGCTGGGACAAATGATCCTTGGTGCACTACAAGGACAATGATAGCTTTATGCTACCTAAACAATTCTTTAAAGCAGTGTATTGCTCAAATATGAACTGGCTTCTAGAGATGTCAGAAGATGTTTGTCTGAGTCTGTATCCACCTTCTATTCACATCAAACTTGCCAAAGAAACACAGTAGGCAACTGCCTACAGTAAATGACTGCTGAAGCAGTAAAATAGCCATGACCTTCCTGACTGCACTTCTAGACCTGCCATAGGTGCTGCTGCCCTGAAAGGACCTGGGGCTGTGGTCACTACAGAAAGAGAATGGATTCTTCTGCTATTATCAGACCCTATCCCTACCTTCCCCTTGTTCATATTAGTGGCAGGAATGGCAAATTTTCTTCCACATTGACCCCACTCTGCTGCTTCCAGTCCTAGGATCCTTGGTTCCTTCCAGTCCCAAGGATCATCTAAGGAGCGAAACCCAACTTTTCATCCACTCTGAAAAGACGTCATCCAGTTTCTGTCTTTTCCTGTGCTTCTTACATTGGCTATGAGAAGATGCCACTCAGTCTGGGAGAGGAACCTCCTGTGAGCAGAGAAGCTGCCTGAATTTTTTTTAAAAAACCCACTTACTGCAATTACTTATGTCCCCGAAGTGGCACAAACAAAAGGAGCTGAGCTAGTTCAAAGGGGCTATTGTCAACAGGGTCTGGAGTTTTGCAATTGCCAGGAGTTTCTTTTCTGCTGTCTAGAAGTCAAAAGCAGATCATTTTGGATGTGAGAGGAGATGCCACTGCCAGAATCATGTATATATTTACACTTTTGATGTATATATTGGGTCTGGCAATGAGGAGTCCAAACTGGTGACTCCAGCTCCAGCCTTGTTTTGTGTTGTGACTTTGCATTAATCTCTGAAGTCTGGGTTTTTAGAAGGAGTGTGTGCAAACTGCAGACACCTTTGTGGGGCTAATTTGGCATACAAAGGGAGTAACAGCTGACCAGAAATAGATCAGATCTGGTTGCCTTCATGCTAACTTGTACTTGCTATCCCATCAACTGCACACTTGTCAGGTCTAAGGCTTCATTTTCTCTGTGTGGGAGGCATGACTTTCAAAATGGAATGCTTAAAACCATGGATTAAAAGTAATGAGAAAATAAAGTAGCAAGTAATTTTCTGCAATGGTGGGTTTTGAGGTTAAAACAATTCCTATTCACAAAATACTTTAGGCTTTTGCACAGAAGTGTAAATTTTACAGAACAAAGATATATATATATATATGTAATTGTTGAAGTGCAGCATTTTTGTGCACAGAATATTTTATTGAGCTCTCTAATGGACTAGGTAAATGGATTACCCCATAAAAAGTTTACCAAGGCAATAAAAAGATCAAAGACATTTTTCACATTGCATCTCCAAACATCTAAACCACCAAAGTTTAAGAGTCATAATGTGACCTTCCAGCCTTGGAAAACTTGTTACAATGACTAATTGTTCTGCTTTGCACTTTCAAAAGGTGATGACTGTATAGAAGTTGAGATCTAAAGAAGAATAAGAGTGAAGCGTGTGTGTGTGAGAGACAGGCAGAAAACCAATTCTGTAAACAGCCAAAGGCAGAAAGTTATAGTCACAGGCTGTAATTAAGTCCTACTGAAAGAAGAATGGGCATGACATAAACAAAAGGCAGAAGAATTGATTACAGCAGGAGGACGGAGAACATGACAGGCAAAGTCCTGATACAAATAGAATAAAGAGCACATATAGAACAAGAAGTGGAATCTTGTGAAGAAAGTAAAATATGTGTGCTACTCATTTACATTGCAGGAGCTGTAATCAGTACTTGCTTGAGATCACATATATATTTTGCTCCTGATTGCATCATTTAGGATATAAACAGAAATGCCAATTGCTAACAAATACAGCTTTTATCATGTAGACCAAAGCATTATTTTGTCCTTCCCAGTATTTTTATGTGTTCCTATAAAGTGAGTATATGAACTGGCATTACATGCAGTGAAGGATAGGACTGAGCAGCAATATAGAAGAGCAGAGCATCAGCAGCTTTCCTCTGCCATGATTTTGGAGGGAAGCCACCTACATCAGGATGCTCCATCACCAGTCCACCTGCCTGGTATACAGAGGGCATGTTCATGCACAGGACACTGACACAGGCTGTGGGGTTCCTGATAAGTTGCTCACAAGAGACCAAGCTGATGGGCTGGCCCTCACCGGCAGAAGGGAGCAGATTACTGCACAACACTGACCTGAAGACACTGCAGCAGGAGCCCTGAGCACAGAGGGGCTTCTTGTCAGACTATGTTTTTCCATTTTTCCACTACAGCAAACATCCAAACTGCAGCATGGGCATAGAAGGATGTTAAAGCTGGTCCTGGACAGCATGGGAAAACTGGAATAATTTTTCTTAAGGCTCTCAAGAAGAGAATGGCATCATCCAAAGTTTGGTCCACAGTTCCCAGTTAAATGCTGGGCATCTTCTGCGAGCTCTGAACCTTCTGAGGTCGCCAGGGTTTCAGCATCAGCCAATGATACCTAGTACTTCTTACAAAGCACCCTGAAAAGTCAGGCTCCTGGATGAAATAAGTGCCTCTCAGGCAGTCGTAGGTGTTCCTTCTGTCTGCTCAAGCATGCTTGTGTGTTCAACAAATCATACATAATAATGTCAAATTATTAATAACTTGTGAATTTTCTGGAGTGCTTTGGGAATATTTTCCTAATGTTTTATGCAAACTACTTTGCTTGTTTCGTTGAGAGGCTTTATTTGCTTATTGAACCACTGATCATTTCCAGGACAAAATTAACCTATTTAATATAAAAAAAAATCTATTAGTTTGTGCAGTTGGAGTTGTAATTTTTTACAAAAAATTTAGTGTATTTCTTTGTACTGGAGGAAAGACCACACAGGCTTTAACCAAGTGAAAACAGCTGTGTACAATCTCTGGTACTCACTTTGCAGGATCACATCTGTGTGGTTAGCATGTGCTGCAATACTGTGAGCAGACTATTTATAGATCAGCTGTTTAGATGTGGTGATCTGTCTGAAAATGTCAGTAGCTGCTCTGTTCACTTGATCATTGCATTTATATTTGATCTGATTGTTCAAAAAAGTTTGAAATGCAGATATGGGTTTTGTTTATTCTTTGTCTCTGTCCATTTTCTGTTCACTAAATATTCAGGCAGAGTATTTTCCAGCTTTGCAGTTCTACTCTGGGAATGACACGAAGGATGCACACTCTGCTTTGCTTGTGAAATTCAGTATACCGGAAGGTCTGTATAATGCCTGCTTCCTACTTTATATCCATTTAGAGTATCAGAAGTTTTGTGTTGCACAGTCTGTGTTCCTGCAGAGGATAATGCTTAGCATGTGTATCCAAGGTGAGTTTCCATTGTAGTCTATCAGATTGCATCAGACTTTCAAACAAATTCAGTTCTGGGACTGAGTATTTCCAGAGCTTTGGCTGCCTCCTCCTATCTAATGAGAATACCTCATGCACTTTATTAGATAACTGCCTTGAGAAATATAAAATTTTGCAGGATCTCATTCTTTAATAGACATTATACTGTTGAGGTTGTGCGATAAAAAGTTTTAAATGGATAATGGATAGCACTGTCTTGCAAAATTGCCCCTAAAAAAGCATTATTTTCTCAGGTCCATTCAGTGGAGAAATATTGGTTGTAAAGACATCTGGTTTTCTGTCCTCATTTTAACAAAGACAAGAGGAGGCCAAGTGGAAGGGTTGCACCAATACTACAGTTTCTAAATGTTCACTCTGTTGTTTCCCGCACTGTGGTTCAAAGGCAAACACACAACATGGGTGAAGGCACAGGTCAAACACGCATAGAAGTACTGAGAAGTAGCTTGACTGTTTCTTCATTAATTGAAAGACTAGTATAACATGAGGACAAAATTATGAAGGTATCCTAGCAACTGTATTTTCATAACAGCCATGGCCTGTAATATTGCAGTGAATAGCAGCCACATTTTATTAATTCAAAAGACTGAGAGCAGATAATTTTAATTAATAAACTTAGTGGCAAGCTCCGAGTGCAGGAACTTGATAAGCCTCCTATTATGGGCACCATTGCTACAGTTCTACAGAGCTTTTGGAGTTTCCTAAATCTGAAATTAGGAACTAGTCCGAGACATATTAAGGTGATTCTTGAAAAAAACAAACAGGGGGAAATGTTTCCTGTTCAGGGGAGCTCTTCAGTGACACCTGACTGTTGCCTCTTGAGCATCTCAGAGCTCTGTGCCAGCAAGCAAGGTGCTGGGGCAGGGCGCAGGCTGACTGGGAAGGGGCGAGCAGTGCAGAGCTAGGGATGTGTGCTGCTCTGCCAGCAGCAAACACGGATGTTGCACAGTGGCAGCCAAATTTGTTCCTGGGCCAAGCAGCTGTCATTTAAAGAGCAACAAATGGTTTGCTGGAGAACAGATGGAATGGAGAGTTGACCCTTTAATTTATTTGCAAGTATGTGTATATAAAGACAGGATTCATACAAAAATCAAAGAAAAAAAAAAGAAACACTTAATATACCCAGGTTATTCCATGTGCATGATGGCAGAAAAAATAAACTGAGTGAGTCTTTCAGCTGGCGTAATTCAGGTTAGCTGTAAAAAACTTATGTTGCTACAGTGGATTTCTGCCAACTTCTACCAGCTGATGATCTGGCTGATTATGTCTGTTAATTTGTTTGTGACGTCCATAATGCCTTCTTAGACATTTTAACTCTGGAGATGATTTGTTGGATTCCACATGCTCTGGGATGATTATGAATTTTTATGTTCTGAATGAGGCAGGTCAAACCACTGCTGCTGACTTTCCCTGTCAATGTGTTCCATCAAGACGTTTCTATTTGCGGTTCAGTCAGCATGTCCAGGCATGCAAGTGCCAGCCAAATTTGGAGGAGGCATATCCCTCAGGTCTCTGGAAATCATCTTCCCAGCATGAAACCAAGCATTGTGTTCTTGTGTGAGTTCCTTAGATTCATTTATCATCACAGACAAGGGGACTATTTTTGTGAGAGAACAGAGATGGTGGGATCCCAGACCCGTGCCAAGACAAATGCCAAGAAAACATCTATTCCACAGATCATCAGGCACCCTTATCATCATTACTTATTTAAAAACAGGATGAAAGTGGCATCACTTTGTGGACCAGATCACCAGGCTGGCTGTGGACTACAGTTTGGGAGCCACTGTTGTAAACTTATTTATGAATCAGTGGACAGTTGGGGAATTGCCTGCTGGGCATGTTTTCTGTATTGGATTCTCTCTGAATTTACATGTTTTGTAAATACCTAGCAAAGATCATTTAATTGTGGGAGGTGCAAACGGGCCACTGTGTTTAACAGTGCTTTGTGAATGAGGCAGTTGTATGGAGATATTCCACATAATCATCCTGAGGTTCTACATGTATCATATACATATCTCTGAGAGCCTGCAGAAAGCATCACAACACACACAGGGAATCCTTGCAAGGGTCAGTAATGCTGTCTCAGTCTATTCACAGCTCACATGACAGTTGGCATGCCACTGTCACAGGCTACACAATTTAAGAGCTTTGTGTTGTTTGTGCTTTTGTTTTGTTTTGTTTTGTTTGCTTTTTTGTTTGTTTGTTTGTTTGTTTGTTTTTGGTTTTGTGTGTTGGGGGGTTTTTTCCCGAAAAACATCCATTATAGCTTTTTTGGTATGAACACTGGAGGCAGCTTTCCCACATTGCTGAGAGAATACTGCTGCAAATGTCCTCACAAGTCTATATTTAAATGAAGATTCACAACATGTCGCGCGATCCGACGGGATACAGGGGACAGTCCACACTCAAGGAAGGTGAAACAGGAGCGGAACATTTATTAAAAGAGCATGAGACTTATAAAGGGTTCAGGGCGGAAGCTGCGAGAATAAGGACAGGGCGCGACAAATAAGGGAAAAACAGGGTGGAATTAGAACAAATATGGGAAAATAGGGAGTGGCTAGCCCCTATATGGTACTAGCCAATAGGAAAATAGGAGCAGGGCTACCAATGGGGAAATGGCATCTAGGGATAAAGCAGCCAATGAGAACAGTTAAATAACGTAATAATTATCTATCTAATACATTAAATATCTAGCTATTAAAATATTTTAAAACATGGGAAACACTCCAGTATTCCAAGTAACAGTCCACAGATCTGTCAGGTGTCCTTCTCATTTTGCTGACAGCTCGATCCACTCGTGAAAATCCTGGTGTTTGCTGGACTCCCCTCCTACAATGGGGCTTTGTTGTTTTTGTATTATTATTATTATTGCAGGCAGCAGTCAGAGTGCAGCATTGTAAGAGCTCACTTAGGTATCTTTGATGGAGTTAACCTAGGTAGGGGAAACATTCTACTGCAGAAACTGCATTAAACTTCATTGACACTAATCTACATTACTTTTCAGTAAAGTTGTACAGTCTGCAACATAGGTTTTCTCCCCAGAATTTGGGGTGGAGGAGGGGAATTACAAAACAACTGAAGAGCTCACTCTGTAGACTAGTACTGGGTACTAAGGAACAAGAGGGAAATTCTAAATACTTTTTAAAAAAATATATAAAGAAAATAATTTATTTTCTTTTTAAAGTCTAACCTATATTTATATGAACCTGACTTTATCATACCGCAGTATGTCTTGCTTGTTTAGATTCAAAGATCAGACTTCCTAGTAGCACAACTGAATAGATCAGATATTTGCTTAGTCAATTAATGTGAACTAAATAATACATTTGTATCTCCTTACAGCCTTTTGCAGAAGGCCTTATTATCTTCTGTTATAGCTTACTATTTACTCTTTCCAGTCAGATACCTGATATTATGACTAGTTTATGGAGAATCAGCATTTTCAATAAAACTCATTTAAATTATGAACATGCAGAACATTACAATCTGGGGACAGTGATTTGATTTCATTTGAAATTATCCTCTAAAATATATTTTTGGGATTTCATCTCCTATTTTCATATTTAGAAATAAAAAGGATTAATGTTGAGACATACATATTTTCCTTCTACTGAAAACTCATGAAAACTAATCATAATATCTTTTCTTTGCTGACTAGCCTCTATGTTACTTGGCAATATATGGAATATGCTGGTCCCAGAAGTAAAAACCTGCAGTAGTTCAGAAAAACTTCTCTTTATGACTCTTTCTTTAACACTGCTTTTAGCTTTTCTAATATTCAACTTCTCTCTTGTATGTTCCAGCTTATGATCTTGTTCTAGTGATTCTGCTTAGCCCATACACTAATTCCAAAAAAGAAATAGGCTTAGACTCATACATTAGTTTGTAATTTTTCATGTTGCACTTAATATAATTTTTATGTTATCTTTTTACTCCTTATATTTAGAAAGCTACCTAAATAGGGAGGCCTCATGTACGACAGCTGAGGGGTGACGCTCCCCCCTTTCGCCCCCCCGCTCCCGTAATGCCCCAGAGAGACACACACGGAGACCACGGGAGGGGAAGCAGAGAGAGCGTTTATTAACATAGCTGGGGTGTATATATAGGTTTTAGGGGAATCCAAAATACTACCAATAGAAATCAAGGGATAAA
>JAWWEE010000074.1:126882654-127001834 GCA_035221455.1 Xenops minutus | reverse complement strand
AACATGGGAAACAGTCCAATATTCCAAGTAACAGTCCCCAGATCTGGCAGGTGTCCTTCTCATTTTGCTGACAGCTCGATCCACTCGTGAAAATCCTGGTGTTCGCTGGACTCCCCTCCTACAACAACACAGCTCCTTCTTTTGTTTTCCACGAATATTTCCTCAACAGAGTTTGCATAGAAATGCACAAAAGGGAGGATTTGAACCCAGCCTAAAGGTGGGGTTCTGGTACATGCAATAGGTGAGATGGGATTTCATAAAGGCATGAAGCTCCTACAATGCAAGGCTACAACAGAAGGCATAAAGGTCCTACTCTTATATTGTACAAGGCAAGGGTTGTTGATTGGATCAGGCTCAACATGGCATCCTGTGAAATTAGACGTGCTACAATTGGTGTTAGGATTTCTGGTTAATTAAAGAAGTCAAAGCAACTCTTCCTTAAGTTATATTTATCTGTACTGAGATCATTCATTCTTAACGTAGAATGGCTAACTATGATAATTTTCACAGACAAGATCTACAAACACATAGAAATTTGAAATTCTTGTAAAGTAAATCATAGAAAATATAGTACACTTAAGAATTTGTCTTTACATTGTTGCGGTTTGACATTACCTACTTTCTTAATTTTCTTTTTCTATTCTTTGCTATAATGAAAAATTAATCATATGCATTTTAGGAGCTGAATCATGTATTTTGAGAACTCCTTTATATTTATATTTCTGTACATTTTGGGACACAGCTCTTTTTTAGCTGAACCTTATTATGCTTTAGAATATTTACCTCATAAGCCATTTGTCCAACTCTTTTTTTTTTTTTAAAAGAAAACTTCTATCAAATCTGTATGAAAATTCTAGAGCACAGCTCTCTTTTCTACACGCTTTTGAGCTTGATGGAATCCAGTCTACAGTGCTTAGGTTGTCTGGCTGAGGCAATGGCTGTGCCATTGGAGATGATCAGTGAGGACCTGTGCAGGATGAGTGCGTTCCAGGGGATGGAATAGGGCAGTGCCCACCTTGCCAAGTTAGAGCCATCAGCATGATTTCATGTCTTAGGAAAAGTGTTCAAGACTACACAAAAGAAATTGCAAGAACAGATTTGCTACATTTTCCCTTTTTAAAGGCTGCAGTCATTTTATTTGATTGAATTATCTTGAAATATATTGGATTTTATTTTGGGAGTTTTTTTGCCTATTTTTGGAGTGGGGGAATGTTTTCTTTCAGGATTGTCTCAGAGGGAAAGAAGAAACACTAGGGAGAATAGCTAATTTGTCTTTCTCTTCCCAAAGCAGACTTTTGGAGCCCTTCACCCAACTCAAATGTAACTGTTAAAATTTTCTGTTGTCCAGTAATATTTACATTCTATAATGCAAAATTTATCAATATAAGAGATGCCTTCTCCAACTGATGTTCCAATTAAGTAACTTTGCAGTTAGTTTTACTGTCAGGTGGATAAAAGCTGAACTCTCCTTCTACCCTCAGCATTTGTGATACCTTAGTTTGTTAAAGAATACAATTTTTTTTTTTATTTTATTATGTATAAATAAAACAATATTTTATTTGGAAATTAATTATAGTAGAAATATGTAACACTTATGCTTAATGCTTACAAGGTTGTGTTTTGTGGTGGTTAAATTGTTTCCTAAACATAATTGTTAATGCCAGATCAAGCAACCAAATATTTTTTTGTGAGGCTGAACACCCTTATCTCTAAATCTGAAAGATTTTATAAGTCAGTTTTATTTTGTAGATTTGCAAAATGAAGAAAGGCTATTAGCACTTAAAAAGTGTGAATGGAATAATAATGTTGATCTGTTTACAATACATTTCATCACAAAGTGCTACACAGAGAAAGAAAATAAGAACTTAGGAAAAAAAATGATTGTGCACAGTTTAGCAAGTAGTGGTTATTTCTTCTAATTTTATCAAATCTGTTTTTTTTTTTTTAATTTCCACATATTTTGGTATTTATTGACATACCTTAAATATGCAACAGGTCCATTATCAAAGAAGTATATAGATTTTGGCATGAAATTCTGGCCAATGACAATTTTTGCTAGCACTGTAGTCAGTGACAATGCCATACTTGCTGAGAGAACTGTCTCCCTGAAAACCAGTCTGAACAGAAAAAGAAAACTGCTAGAAATAAAACCAAAAGCATAGAGACTGAAAGATTTGCTCACAGCTGTGAAGGTATCAGCTAAGCCGAAATGCAAGAGCTGATCTGCCCTCTGCATTTTAGCACAGTACCCTATGCAATTTTGCTCTTTACAGCTCATTTAGAGGGATCCTTGGCACTCAGTTAGAGATGGTTGAGAAGCAGATGGGTTAATTCCTGCCACAAAGCTGTGAATTAAGCAGTTTTCCTTCAGAAGTCTTCTGGGGGTTGCTGAAGGACTGATCTATGCAGTCACTTTCAAGCAAAGCCTGTGGTAAACATGAGCTTAGTTGAATACTTCCGTGGGTGACAGTGGTTTCTCACCTCTGTCTGTCCCCACTTGGAAGACAGTTTCAGACAACAATGTGGACAGAGAAAGATGGGAACCCTGTGAGGTGGCTGCACTCAGAAACAGGCATCTGCCATAATGACTATGTAACATGAAATGAAATTGTGCCACTAGCAAAGAGCGAAGCATTTTGCCCTTGGACGGCTGCAGTATAAGGCAGCTGGCCTTCTCCTGGAATGAATGGTGGGTGACCAACCCCAGGAACCACAGGGGAACCTGAGACCCCCATTGCTGCCTTGAGCTATCACCCAGAGAGGCCAGACCAGAGCTGCTGCTGACTGCTCTAATGCTGATAAAGGTCCCCATGAAACAAACGAATATTGGTGCTGAAGTTATCAGAACACAAGAGAAAATGCTCTTATGTTTTTTTGATGTTTCCCAAATCTCCCATGTCTGTCTGGCATAGGTTTAAATGCTTATTTCTTCTAAAGAGGCACTTGGCTTGTTTGGACACTGGAACTCCAATAATTATGACATGAAGCCTTGACATCCTTGTATAACTCAGCTGCTGGTGGATATCCTTTTGTAAATTGTCCAGATCATGAGACCTTGAAATTAATTTATATTTGAGCTGTAACTGCTGTGTAACATGATACAGTTCAGCTAGCAGATGAAGAAGATGCTGGTGTGCCTCTAAGTAGCATCTGAATATGCAGAGAAAGCCCAAATTGGATTGTCATAATTTCATTGTTCATGAGTTCTACAAGGACCTTAACTTTAATGTTGCTTTTAAAGACACAGGCTATATGTCTCAGAGAAATACTTCTCCCTCCCTCCTTCTATGATCTTCCTTTGTGATCTAGGGCACATTTCTGAGCGGCTGGGATTATATTCCCTTCACTTAGTTCTTTACAATTGTTAAGTCTTGTCATGTTTTATGTAGAAAGGAAAGGGTGAAAAAAAAAAAAAAGCAGAGTAAAACTGGAATTGACTGATCAACTTCCAAAATGATCTGGCAGCTGCTAAGTCTTTTTAGTCTTTTTTTTTTTTTTCTCCTTGCACTTTTCTAGTGGTCTTTGCCTTAGATACAATATTAATAATAAAAATAATAATAACAGGAAAACAACTCTGGACCTTTGATTATATTCAAATTTTTTCAATGCCCACTGGCACTATAAACACTTTTTGACTTCTGACATGGGAATAAACTTTCTGGGATATAACATTTTTGCATTCTGCATTTGAATCTAAACCATATTATAAAGCTTTTCAGAAGGCACTAAGACATAAGGTTTGGTGGATTGACTGGTGTCTTTTTTCAGCTCTTTATGATATTGCAGACTCTAGTGTGTTATCTGAATGCTCACACACGGAAAAAACATTCGAGCGTCACTTTTTTTCCAAAATACTAAGACCACATGCTGCAAAGAGTACTGACTAAGATTCACAAACAGTTTGGACACCCAAATCCCATTAAAACTAATTCATCTTATAAAACTTCTTTTATTCTGTCCCAGCATGTGGCTTGTGACAGAATTCTGATAGACTGAATTAAAAAAATTGCAAATTTCTGAAACAATCTTGCAAGAACTCTTGAAACTGCAAGTATGTTTAATGTTCAACAATGTCTTATATGATGTTAAATACAGCAGTGGAACAACTTGTTTTAGCCCAAAATACCATCAATGTATTCCTGCTGGTTGTGGATTTGGATGTAAACTTTATCTTAAACTTTAACTTTTGAGTCTGTTGTAGTGCCAAGAGTGTCTTGGGTGAGTTTCCTGCTGAGCCCCCGTGTGTCTTGGATCAGACTCCAGTGAAGTCCTTGAGAGACTTTTCTGTCTCAAAAGTCTGTGAACTTTTGCTTACGAATTCACAAAACGTACATCTTTTTATTGTCAGTTATATGATTTCTTTATTTGTGCTAGTACTTCTCCAAATTTTCCAGTCTGTGACAAAACACTTCTCCAGCATTAAAACAAGGCTGATTTTTTTAACTTGGAATACGTAGTTTTATGCTGTAACCCAGTGGGTTCTTTGTCTGTCACTGTGAGAGTGCCCTGTTGTCACTATGGTTTTTTCTCTAGTGACATGAAACCTGAACAGGAAAAATAGGAAGAGAGAAGTAAAGAACAGGGCACAATCTAGAGGAATGATAGATGCAATTGTAGGTACCCTTAGAAGGAAAAAGATCAGTACCAGCCTCATGGTTGGCAAAAAGGCACATTTCAATCATCAGACATGAAACCTAGCTCTAAAAACGTAGTAAAATCTCTGCCAGTTTAAAGATGGAAAGGTAATACATTGTAAAAAATCAAATATAGATACAGCAACAAAGCATAGTTTTCCAAGTGTTCTTCTGCTGTGCAGTGGAGTTTTGGGTTGTTTAACAGAAATTTTGATTGGTACAGTTGTTAGGAGAGCATCTAATCAAGTGAGCTGCCTCCTCATTTGCTTATGTATTCATTTATCAGGCACAAAATCAAGATCATAATCAAAAGTTCTTGCTTTGCCCAATGTATAAAGAGTGCTAAAAGAAGTATGTTGGGAGTCACAGTTCGGATTCTGGAATAATTGATTTTGGCTCAGTAGCTTAATGTAAATGAATGTTCATAATGATGTCATCCTGTTAATGAAATTAACTTTTTATCATTTTCTAACAGACTCGTATCCCCCGAATTAACAGAAACCCCAGCAAGTCCTAGCTATTTCCAGTGTCTTATTCAAGAGGACAGAAACTTTCTCTTTAAGACAACTCAAAGAACTCAGGCAACCGATTTTCTCTGTAAGACAACTATAACTGTCTGCTATTCATAAAAATATATTAAAAAATATATAGAAAAACTAAGTATTATTAACCAAATGCTAGGTATTATCAAAACAGCAAGCAGGTATGCAATGCAAGGATATAGAGATTATAAACAATAGCAGTGGCTGAACCCAGGTAAGAGATTGTTTCAGTTGTACTTTATTTTTATATGTTAATATATTACTTAGTAAGTCTCATTTTTATCCCTTGCTCAAAGTGTTTGCAGTGGGATTCATATAGTTTTGCCATTAAATTCAGCAGTTTGTTTGTGTTCAGAGAAGTGCAGAGGTGAGCTATGCAAAGCTGCCGTCACAGGAAAAAAAAAAAAGGATGAAGTGGCTTGTGTTTAATTTTCTGGCCTGGGTAAAGACTGAGAATGACAGTGCACTTATCTGGCTAAAGACTAACTTTAAATTCTCTACCTCATGTGGCAACCATGGCCAAAGAAAGTGTCTGAGTGAATAAGTGTACTTGTGTTTATGTGCTCAAACCAAATCCTAGGTACTAATGCCTCCCTTTGATCCTGCACCAAGACCACCTTTCTGTCCTGCACCAAAATGAAATTTTTGTCATATAACTTCAGTGAGAACACTCATACCTGCAACCTCTGGACTAAATCTATGGAGATCTGAGATGTGACTGAAAATAACAGAGCAAAAAAGAAATCAAACCCTAATATGAAGGTCAACCAAGTAAGTTTGTTGCTGAAGTGTATTGAAGACAATAGAAAAAGATTGTCTGCTTCAGACTGCTTTTTTCCCCCATAGTTTGCAGCTTTTTTTCCTCTTGATTGCATTTTAAAACAGTAAAAAACCTCAGTGACTAACACGAAGAAGTGATAGTAGATTTTCTTGCATTATAAGTGTGTAGCATAATGCCAGTACTGAACAACCAACTTTATATTTGTACAAACTTCACTTATACAATTTCTTGAGAGGAAATGAAACAACGTTAATTTCCATTTTACAAGTATTTAAAAGCATTATTTAAAAATATTTCCTTTTGAATACATTTTGTTTCTTTCATTTTCAATTATAGTGTTCAAAAGTTATCCTGTTTACCTGTTCTGTTCACTATGTATAAAATTTTCCTTATAATAATTCCTTGACAGAATATATTTACTGCTATTCAATCAGCCGGATTCTCACAACAGTGCTGGTATAAATCACTCTGTACTTATGATCATTTCCTATGAAATCATCAAACACTTACAGTTCAGAGTTATGACACTCTTGAGGGATTTACGACCATCTCAAGACTGCAGAGAACCAAAAGGAGTGAAAGATGACAGTCCTGCTTAGGTGACGAAGCATAAAGAAATTTCTTGATGCTTTAGACTTATTAATCACAAACAACACTTCCTAAATCAGGTGTATTTTAAAATGTGAAAAAAAATGCTCCAATTTCTTTCTTCTCTCATGGTGGCTAGCAGAGGCAAATAACACTTTTTAATAAAAATAAACTTATTTTCAGTGCCGTTTTGTGTATTACAGTTCAATTCTAAGTCCTGTCCAAAGTAACATGAGCAAACCATGTGTAAAGATTTTCATCTGGCAAATACTGTCAGTCTCTATCTTCCAATAGAATAAATATATTTAAAGAACATGGATGTTAAATGTGTGCTATATTCTAATTCTATTTAAATAATATATGTACTTTACTTAAATAATATATGTACACACACATTAAATTTTTCCCAGCAGCAACAAAAAACCTAAATGAAAATATAAATCTTATTTTTGCTTCTACATGTAATGCTATGGTACTAAAATTGTATAGTAAGGTCTATACCAGCTAATGAAATTGAGCATCTCATTATAATGATAATTTAAAAAATCTCCTCAGTGTAAATTCATACATATTTTAATCTAGTATCTTTCTCTCCCTGGTGCTTTTAGTTTCTTTTATTTGCATTTCATTTACTGTCAAAGAGGTAAATAGCATGACCTGGAAAATTTTGATCCAGACAATCCAGATGAAAATAAAATAAAATAAAGAAAAAAACAAAAAAGGAAAAAAAAAAGGAAATAAATTCTAATGCTGTTATTAATGACATTCAGCAAGGTTTACATGAAAATAGATCTATCAAAAATTGGAGTGATAAATCCACAAATTGGATTGATAAGAAAAGTGTGTCGAAATAACAAATACTTGCAAAAAGTCTCTTCTCCCATAATATTTTTGTATAATACAGTATATGCAATACATAGAGCACGAATTATGCAGGTAAAGCCTAGCTACCAACAGAATGTAAAAGGTAATTGTGAATTGAAATCCTTGTCCAATAGGAGGTTTCTAGTGGGTCCCTCTGGGATCCATTCTCTGTCTACATACACTGTCCTTGGTGATGGTAGGAAAAAGAATATAAAATCATTGTGGGTAACATTAGCAAATTATTAAAAAGGAGAAGGTAAATAGAAAATAATGACAGGAACTGATAAGATATGCTATGTTGACTTGCTCGTGAAAATGAGCTCATTGTAACACAACTGAATTTCAGGTCATGCTTCTAGGAACAAAGCAACTAGTCTTAAAATAAGATTTCCTCCTGGAAGCATGTGGCTGTCTTTGGACTACGAAAGACAGAGGGGACATTAGTATAAACAGCCAGCTGTACATGAACTACCACCATGATGTAAAGGCACTTTGGGATACATGAAATATAGAGATGTATTGATGGCTATACTGTGATTCGTGCTGAATATTGTTGACTGTACTTAAAAAAGCAAACTGGCAAATTTGAAGATGTGGGGAGTCAGTGCAAAATTAGTCAGGTAGCTGGAATAGTTCTATACTGCACTCATTCTTAGCAATTCAGAACTTCTCAGCATAATCAAGGTAATTTTAAGGAATAACTCGGTATCTTAATCTAATAATGAGAAACACAAGTGAATGTAAAAAATGGTGCAATTATGACAATTCACTGGACAGTGGCTAAGTTGGAAGTACAGCTTTTAAGCAAGAAAACACCTTATAGAATTCAAGGTGGTTTTTGTCTTCACATTTTCTTTTACATGCATGTTTTAAAACCAGCTTTACAAATGTACCTTAAAAAGGGGGAGACGTGTGACTCAAGACTTCAGAAGTATGCTTGTTTACCTCCTGCAAGGCTATCTCTGACTGCAGAATCAACAGCTATTTCCTCGAGGAAGGAGCTCGGAAACCGGGCTGTGCCGATGCAGTGCTCTGTGCCCACTCCCACTGCCTGGTCTTGCTGCATTGAAACTTGGCACCCTGGTTTTGCTCTCTTAGCTCCTTGGAGACTACACTGGACTGCGGACTGCTGAGTTCAATGCCTGCCTTCAGAGGGACAGCAATTCAAACACTTTCCTGTCTTAACACCCTAAAATGAATTAATTATAACAAATAAGGCATTTCGGACACAGTGTTTTAAAAAATTGTATTTTAAGTCCTTGTTCTTTGATCTGGTTTTGTTGGGATTTTTTTAATATTCAGTGAGACTGACAAAAGCCTAATTTATTTTCACCCCATATGGAACGCAGAGTTCCACTCTAGGTATAGTAAAGTCTTGGGACAGCAGTGATAGGAAAGAAAACTTTTTGACTGGTAAACTGTGTGACTGTACATGACGTCATGGAAATAAAAACAAGAAACATATGTATGCATGTGCTTAATTCCCGAAGGTGTTTTTGCAGCAAGACCATTCTATAAAAAACTTTTTTAATATGTTTCTTCATGATTCTGTCTTCAAATGCCATCTGACCTTAATAAAACCACCCTGGGTGCGTTACAGGGCAAAATGTACTCTTCCTAGTGGTCTCTTGCAAACAGCAGCCTTTTTATAGTGTTCTCTGATAATTTTTCAGAGCAGAGCCCAGTTCCTGATAAATTGCTGTTATTCTCCCAGGTTGATTGTGAGTAGTTATTAAACAGGTAACATGGTGTAAAAGAGGACCAGGAGTTTATGTGTGGAAAATTTTAGACAGTGTGAAATTTTTTCTGTGAGTAGAGAAAAATTATTCTTCCTTCATGTTTTTTTGTTTGTTTGTTGGCCTTTTTTAATAGGAGCCACTAATCCTAAGGAGGATAAAATTTTTTGCCTATCCTAAATATTCTGCTCAGCAAATGCACAGATTTTAGTAAATATTTGCAATAGTGATGTTTATAGGTTTGGTGTCACCAATTAAAAGATAGTTTTGCACTATTTTTTCTCCAATTCTTGAATATTTTTTTTGTCACTTACTGTCCTTTGCTGTGTGAGGTTTCTTTCAGAAAATGTTATGCTTTATGTAGTAAAGTGCTGTATAAAGTTGCATTGTATTGCTCCATATTTTCCCAAGAAGTTACATTCAAAATAATATTCAAACTTCACTTCCAAACACTGCAGTTTAATAGTGTTCACCTCTAAAGATATTGGTTTAGCCCAATATAGATGCTCAAATTAAAATTAGTAATTAACACAGCCAATGCAGTGCTTAAGTCCACAGAACAGAGACTGTATCTGTGACTTTTATTGGTAGGCAGTTCAGTATTTTTCTCTCCTGTGCTTACTGAGGGTTAAACTCTGTAGTGGAGAGGCCATTGTGCAAAAAATTTAATCCCAGATTCTTGGTTTCTTCTGCACAGACTTCACATTTGTGCTTGTAAAGGCATCGGAGGCAAGGCTTGCATAGGTAGCTGGAAATCTCTCTGCCAAGATGCTGCAGAACCTGAAAGTCAGCAAGAATCAGCAACCTCTGGCTTGGTTATACTTAGGCAAAACTCTGTTCACACACTTCACAGATCATCTCCTTTCTCTAAATGTCTTTTTGCTGCCAATTCATATGGAAAAGGTTTACTAATTCCAAAGTTGTGAGGTAAGGCCTGTGGAAGCAAAACAGCTCATTTGGCTTTTGTTGTTGTTGTCTTTCCCTGTTGCAGGCATATATCTAATATTCTGCTCAACCTCAGCCCTCTTGCATCATTGCCTTTTTTTTTTTTTCCCTCCCACTGTGTTTTTTTCACAGGTATAGTATCTTGCATTTTTGCAGCCTTTATCTTATGTTCTTGCTCCTCTTCCTAACCACTTCATGTCATATTAAATATTTTTTTTCCTCTCTAGCATTAGCAGTTCTTTGTACCTTAGTATAATCTTTGATTTTCATTTATATGCTACATCATGAATGATAATATCAAATATGCCTAGACTGAGTATTTACCCCTGCAGTACCCCAGATGAAACCTCTCCCTCCCCTGAACTGATACATGGTCATTTATCATTCCCCTTTGTAATTCTCCTGCAAAGGTTAGATCTAATGGGTTTCTAAGCAAACACATAAAATCTTAACTTCCCTATCAGAAGTGAAGTGGTGGAAGACAGAGTTAGGACTGCCTTTCATCAATGTAATATTTATAGCCAAGCAAATGAACACTTCAGCTCTGCAAATCCTAAATTTGTTGCCAGACAGTATCTGGAGATTGTTTTGCATGTTTTGATTAAATGCAGATTCTTTAAACCTTTTTTTTTTTTTTTTTTAAACTAGAGTCCTGTTTTTGTTCTTGTTCTTTGTTTTCTCTGGTAAGGGTCTATGATGAATGAGATGTCCAATTAATGACCCATGTCACTTAGTGTAAAAACTCTCTTTGTTCATAAATATAGCAGTTCACTTAAATTAACTTTTTACAACAGTTCCGAGACAAAATCTAAACCTCAGCTCAACCCAGGCACCTGGGGAGACATGCAAAAATAATAATTCTCAAGCTTTAAAACAACTTAGCCTCTTTATACATGTGAAAATTTTTGAATCTTTCAGTCTCACAAAAGCTAGACTTCGAGAAAAGAGGTAATATGTGAATAAATAAGACCTGTCATTTAATATGTCCAGATTGATTTACTGCTGAAGTCTGTTTTCATGCTACTTGACAAGAACATGCTTTATTCATAACCACATGAAAAAAGAGTTGGCCATTTGCAATAGCTCTGCAATCATAATATCAAAATTTAAATGGAAAACTAATTACTGGTGTGACTACTGGTTTTAAAAAAGTTTCTATCTTGACTTTACTGGTCTCAGAAATGTTTTATTTTTTTGGCGGATTTGTGATAGACATACAGAAGATAAGAAACCTGCATCATGAGAAGGGACAGAACTGAAACAACTACTTTGTTTTGTTTTGTTTTGTTTTGTTTTTCTAAGCTGAAAACTCTTGCTGAGTTGCAGTCACCCTTTGGTGCTCCTCAGAGGCCCCTGGGAAACACCTGGCCCATGAGAGGGTGCCTTGCATTTCCCTGAAACAGCACTTGGCACATCCAAGGGAGCAAGAAATGAAACCTTGAATGAAGCCACAGGTTCTATCAGGCTTGAAAAGACAAAAGAATCACAGAATTCAATAGCACTCGTCAATATAGCTGCTGAATTTGCAATACCTCTCTCATATGACACTTGCCATCAAAAGCTGAGAATGATTAAGGTATTTGTCCTGTAATACTGAGACTTCATCAATGTTTTTTGATGTTGTAGTGTTTAAACAAAAGCAAATCACCAACAATTTTTTTATCGTGAATTGCTACAAAAGCAGGTCTTATACTAAAGAAAATATAAACATTTTAACTTTTGTTGCAGTGTCCCACAGATCAGGTTAGGGCTGGGGAATAAACTGGCTCAGCTGCCTCTAGGAGTGGTTTTGTCCATGCTAGCCCTGGTCAGATATGAAGAGCTTTTTTTTTGTGCCTAAATTGGATGTCCCCACATCTGAACACAAGTCCCCATCCTGTGCTCCAGCCAAGAGGCGCTTGAGCCCCAGCCATCTCCCACCAGCCTGGCAGGCAGGGACACAGGACGGGTGCCTCTGCCACCCCCAGATGGGTCAGATGAGGCCATGTTGAAGTGCTGATTATGCTCAGTAAAGCTTCTTTTTTGTATGGCATCAGAATATAGAACAAAATGCATAACTACGCCCTAGAAACTGACTGAAGTCAGATGTGACACCTGAATTTGAAAAGGTTTAATGATTAATTTAGATACTTAGATGACAAAATCTGAATTTTTTATCTGATTGATGATTTCATCTTCCCAAATGCATCCACATGCTTGATACCTATTACAAATAATAGGTATTAATTATAGTCCCCTATAATAATTCCTTAATAATTACTTAAGATCCATTAGAATTTTAACACTAATCAGAGCAGGGACTGTATTGCAGTTGTCCCTTTTTCGACAGAGTGGTGTAATCAGTCTGATGAAGTGGCATTTTCATTCTCTCTTCTTCTGTTTCAGAAAAAAGTATTCCCTGAACTGGTTACTCCTGAAAAAATCCTGGAGTGACCAATCCTTGGTTGAGCACAGTCCTGTAAGGACATCATGGGCTAAACCTTGGTTTCCCACATTCTCTTCTGTGTTTTATTCTTTCCAGACCAGATTGAATTCTTTCTACTAGCAAACAAGACAATCAAAAGTCATGTATTGTCATGCTAAGTGACAGTGCCCAAATAATTTGATCAGTCATGCTTATTTCCTGCTGTAAATCTTAAGAACATTCTGAAAAGCTTTAAAAGTTTTTATAACCTTGCCTTTCTCCTTCGTTCTATATTTTGGTGTTGCAGTTGCAATAGTCCCTGGGAAATGTTTGCTACACAATACCTTTTATGTCTAAGCAAAAACTGAGAGGCAATATGCAAAACAACAACAAATATGTAAGTGTGGTTGCATTTTTTTTCAAACAGCAGTGCAGAGAGAAGGTCAAGTCTAATAAAAGTACAAAAGCTTAGAGTGGGGGATGGTTGGATTGAAGAATAAATATTTATATTATGAATATTGGTCTTGCCTTCCATTCTGGTAGTATTCTACACACCAGGTTTCAGAAAAACGGGTGAGCATGAAGGGAAAGTAGGTAGAGAATGAAGATATTCCAGAGGCAACTGATGCAAGCACATCTACATAATGCTATCACTGGAAGCAACAGTACAAACCATCTCGTGATCTCACCCAAGCCATGCTCAGATTCCGAATGGTTAATAGTATCTGCCTTTGCAAGACTTTGTTTAAACCATTTTCCCAGGTTACGAGCATCAGAAAAGCATTTAAATATGTATCTTGCTAGCAAACTGCTGTCTGAAGTTTTGTAGATCATGTAGGTAAGCATGGACAGTGTTATAAAGCATTTTTGACAAATAATATAATACTTCACTAATAGGCTCTATATTAGCCAGAGGAAAAGTTTTAGTAACTTGAGAATCCTGTTAGCTAGTAGTGTTTGAAATATGATGATGACTTCTCTAAAAGTTGCTCTATTCTGCTTCCCATAAGACATTTCCTGTCCATAGGAGTAACGGGTAGGGTGAAATAACAAAATATTCATGAGAACTTTCATCAAATATCAAAAGCTCTGTGTTTTCCTAGAGAGGCTCTTTTCCTTATCAAAGGATATGAAAAATTGTCCAGAATCAGTGTTGCCAGAGTAGGCTCTCCTGCTTTCTCCTCTCTCCCTCCCCTCCTTTTTCAGTTCCCTCTGAGGCTGCGGCTCTCAGCAGCTCTTCTGCATCCCAGTGCAAGAATCAGGGTGAAAAACAACAGGTCATCAGAACCCAGCCAGGTCTGTCTTCCCCTGTCAGCATGTTCTTACCACCACCACCTTTAAAACCTTGCTGCTGGTTTGTTTACTTTTCTCTTTTTTTTTTTACATTCCTTTCCCTGAGAGTAAAACTGGGGTAGTTTAACAACTCACTGCTACCAAGAGGGAGGTCCTGTTTTATGCCCGCTCCTCTCTCAGTCAGGCTCAGAATCACAGAATATTATGATTTGGAAGGAACCCACAAGGGTCATCAAGTCCAGCCCATACAGGGATCAAACCCACAACCTTGATGTTTTTAGCACTATGATCTAACCAACTGAGCTTTTCTTTCTCTGAGCCATGGCTGATGCTCATCAGGCCTTTCACCTGTTCAACTTGTGAAGCCAGCAGGAGAATTGTCACTTTTTTTGGTCACCTTAGCTGTCTTGCTGGTGAACTGAACTAGCCCAGCACAGGGCTGACTTGAGAGTTTGTGCAAGAAAAAGGAGAGGAGAGAAGGTGAGGGAAAGAAGGAGACTACCATTCAACACAGGTCTGTAACTAACTTGTTTTAGGTGGTGAGGTGTAACTTTATCCTAAAATTCATTATGAACTTAAGTGAAATTAAAAACAAAAATAATGTAAAACCCAGCATGAAAGAGTCACATGCCACTTTGCTGTTCATGCATTGAGCTAGTCTTCATAAGAAAGAAGCAGATTTTTGTGTATTAAGTCTCATGGTCCTGAAGAAACTGTTTTTTTAAATGGATACCCTTGTGTTATGGCTCTCTTAGGCTTCTGAAAAATCCATTTTTCTCCATTCTATTCAATATGAGTATCAATTTTGCCACTGACTTTACCTTATACGCCTCCAGATTTGGACACAAGAAAGAAGATTTGGATTTTCAGTGCTTATCTGTTAATGGTATTAAACAATTGCAGTAGAATAAGAACACAGGCTTTTAGGCCTGTAATATCTTAGTTATTTGTTCATTGTTGAAAAAAATTCCTGTTTCCCACCTCCCATCCAGTGCCTTCTGGAGAAGTCTGGGTTGGTGTGACTCTACTTACCACCACATTTGAAATAATGCAACTGAGAGATGAATTTTCCCCTATAGAGATGTGTAGCAAGATTAATTTCTCCTGTCTTGAGAAATCAGAGGGCTAAGATGTGCTGCAGGAATGTTGAGTTGTGTTACAAGTCGTATGGTCAATAATTCCTCAGGAAAAAAGGTAGCCCATGCGAATCAATCTGCTATATACAATACATGGGAGACATACCACTTCTGAGAAATACTCCTGAGAGTACTTTTTAATTGGTACACGTCTTGCATCACCATTTCTACAGAGCACATTGTTACCTTTAAATTTAAAAATATATACCTTCTTTTTTCCTTCCTTTTAATGACAATAATTCTCTTTTCAAGACCGAAAAGCTTTTCAAGGCATACCATAGCAGGTTCCTTTTTTCCAGTTGGTTTACTTGAACACACAACTCAACACCTTTCTTTACAAAACCATCCATAGATTTCTGTGCTGATCCACCAAGTTTTTACATTTGCTAATTCCTGGTTTACTATATGTTTAAATCCTCCAGCTTATATATTGTTCAGAGAGACTCTATATTTCCAGCTATAATATCGCTCAGTGTTGATGCCTGCTGTTATGAGAGGTGCTACTGTGACAGAGGGGAGCACTGCATTCTGATTCAAAGTATTTAACTTAGCTAATGGGGACTACCGTACACCCCCATAGAGCAGACTTCAATTTAATTCAACAATTAAAAGTATATTTCCATTGTATGGCTAGGAGAAATTTTTTTTTTTTTTTAAAAAAAAGGAAGTTATAATACAGGAGGTGTCACTATTTTGATTTTAAGCCCTAAACCTATAAAGAACACCTTTATGTTTATGTAGTGGTGAGCAACTGGAAATCCATTGGCTATGACAGCAGATTCCCTTTCTCAATAGCATACAGCCATCCAGCTCCCAGGAGGCCCAAACTCAAATGTATCTTAATAGATGCAAAACCCACTGCGTTTAATTTGTGTCTAAGAGAACTGCTCACTGGGACTGTCATATATAGAGGTCTGTACATTTCAAACAGTGGATAGACTCTGTAGTTCCTTTCAGCTTACCCTGCAGTTTGTGGGAGTGGGGAAACCAGCTGTGAAATGAAGGTGCAAGTACTTGCTTGATGGTTTTGTACAAGTGAGGATCTTTCTGGTCCTCAGCTGGGACTGAACACTGCATGGCATAAAGCAAGACACCAAGCTTCTTGCTCCTGAGGGGTCCCACAGCCACAGGTGCTCCACACCACAAATCACAGCAGGCTTAAGGTGGCTTCTGTTTGCACTATCTTCTCTGGATAAATCTTCAGCCTCCTGGACACAATTCCTGAAATCAAAGCTCCTTCTGAGTGGTAGGTAAAGGAGAAAGGAAATCAAGTGTCCCACTAAGCTCAGTTGAGAAGAACAGAGAGCAATAAGCAGCTTTGTCCCACAGAGGTCCTAGAACAGACAAATTATACACACCTAAGTAGAAGAACTATTTATACATTCATCTGTATAGAAAAACCAAAGGCATCCACAGTCCAAAGCCATTCTGGTTTTGGTGTTGCTGGGGTCAGATCCAGGCTCAAGAAGGCAGTGAGGGGAACATTTTCAAAATATTGAATAGCATTGCCTGTATTCTGCCATTTTCCCCATGAACAAATGACTTCTCGGTCTCACAGAACAAAGTCCTCAGCTGAAAGTTCTCAGGCAAAACCTCTACAATGCTGGATAAAACCTCAAACAGGTCTGTCACTTGATGCTGACACATCACTCACCATGGGAGATACTTTATCTTCTCCCCTTTCTTTTCCTTTCCTGAATATTTTCCATTTTATTACAAGAAAAGTTACTTTAGAAAACATTTTTTGGCTGCTAGACAGCATTAGTCCTACCTGAAATGATGTTAAAAACCACTTGGGAAAACAGAGGAGTTACTTGCTCTCTCTGAGTGCCCTCCCCTGGGGCTGTGTGCAGCTCCACCCTCTGTGTCACAAGCCTGGTTTGCTAAACTCCCTTGAAGCACTCCCGCACAGAAGGCATTTAAGCCTTCCTCACTAAGAGGATGGTCCCTGAAGGGGGGTGTAGGGCCAGAACAGCTGGAATGGGAGGCTGTGTTTCACACTGCAGGAGGGACACAGCTTTGGGGAAGGAGGCACCACAGCTGTCCCTGAAGAGGTTTTTAGTGAAAGCTAATAACATTTCAGGTGGCCAGTGAGATGAAGGGAAATGCTCAAATTAGGTTGCAGAGCTAGGTAGAATAGAGATTGAATAACATTAGCTTTCTGCAGTCTCCCCAAACCATGGAACAACAATAAATCCACAGTCAGACACCGCATAGAAGATCTTTAATTGTGTTCTCTTTAGCTCTGTTTTAGTGTATCCTTCTCAGATCAGGCTTAGCAGGACTTTGGAATTATGTGGTATTTTTGCTGCCTTACTGTTGTGTTGCTTTGATGCAGATATTTTCTTAATCTGTAAAAATAGCCTGAATTTCACAGTAGTGCTAAAGCAGCAGATAAAGGCAGATACCCATATCTAGATGAGACTGACTACTATTTTTCTGTACCTTGTTTCAACCCTAGAGACCAAATATGTCTATAAAACATTAGAAAGCTGTGAAAATAATGTGAGCTCCTAGGGGTGATAATGCCATATAAACTAAACAGGATGAAGGAGATTCGGGTAAGTATACAGGCTTGGCTGTATCAGTTACAATGGTACAGATATAATTGCTTACAGTTTTAACCTCAAACATGAAAAAGCCTGCCATTTGGCCATTTCACATTAAATAAACTAGAGATAATGCTTTGATATACTGATCTTCTTTTCCTTTGAGGGTACCTATTTAAATCTGGTAACACCTTGCCTGTAATGATGAACAGTGAGGGTCTGAGTCTGCTTTCAGACTGGCGAGCAAGGTCAGATAGTAATCCCAGCACTAATGAAGTTGCACAAAACCTTAGTTCTCCTCATTTCAGAGAAAAAAAATCATGCAGCTCTGCCTAGCACAAGCTTACAGCTTTTGAAGTCTGCTTAGTTTCACCTTAAGTTATCTCAAATAGCCTCCCCTGCCCCTCCTCCAATGATCCTCTGCTCTGCACAAGCCAGATCTGCTCTTAACAACTTTTGTTTAATACAGCTGTGTGAGCTGGTAGCATAATTTATTTTTTCTGACACTTTTACACAGACAGATTCCCTAACGTGTTCTTAGTTGAAACAGCAGTTTGTTCCACGCAAGGGAGAGGTGAGGGATACTTGTCAATAACCATAACATCTGTGCTGGAGGGATCTCTAAGGAGGAGAAGGAGCTTCACCAGCAAATCCTTTTACTTCCTAAGAGTGAGTCCTAAGCCAGGTTTGCATTTGGCTCTTGAATTCTAGCAAGCCCTGTTGACAGTCCAATAGATGCAATATATATCTGCAAAAATGAGCTTTCAACTTGGTAAAAATTCTCTACCTGAAAATGATGGTCCATAAACTGAATGAAGGCACAGAACCTGCTGTTCAGCAGTTTGGTCATCACTCCATCAGGGTACTTTTTAAAAATTTAGTTGTAAGGGTTTGCTTCAGGTATTGTCAAGACAGCATTTCTACAGGATGCCTTAAGAATGAAGCCTTCAAATTTGTGAGTAATGATTTTCAGAGTGTACAAATGTTTTTGAAAAATTAGTTTATTGGCTCTGTTTTATAAATTACTGGCTAGGAATAAGACATAATGTTTTGGAGCTCCATGTCTTTTTTTTTTTAGTTTTATAATAGATTTGAAAATTTATGGACAGAACTTCAGTTCAGATCAAAGAAAACCTTAGGCATTTCAACAAATGAAAATAATTATATCAGTAAAACCTCTTACTAAAAAAATAATGTTGCCGTGTATCAAGGGAGGTGAACTGAAAAACCTAGTTATATCGAAATGGTAGCCAAACCTACACCATTGTGGGGGGGTTTAAGTTTCAATTGATTTTATGTTTTTCCTCATATTCTTCTTTCAGAATGATGTTTAAAGTTTGAAATAATTCCAGTCTCATTTCCAGTCTCATTTAAGTGTATTACTTACCAATAAAGTAGTTCAGTACAGTTATCTTGTTCTTGTTCTTTTTCATCTGATTTTCAAAATGGAAATAGAATTAAAGTAACAAACACAGAAATATTGCTAGAGGTTTTTTGATTGGTTTCTGGTTGTTTTGTTTTTCTAATAAAGGTGTTTGAGGGGGTTTTTTATGGTGATAGGCATCTAATAGACAAAAGGGAATAACAGCAATGACATTTTCACTCTCTTGACCTTATAAGGCCTTATGTTTTGATTTTTCTTACAGCAAAGTGCCACAAAGCTTGAGTTGCTGTTTTACTCCTCCAGATAAGAGAACTGTGTTGTTATTTTGTCTATTTGTTTTAACATTAATAACAAATAATTTCACTATTTGACAAGGCAGCAGTAGTATTTGCTTTAGCCATGTGCCTAGCACTAAGCTTTCTGATACTTTATTCTCAGTTTCTGCCAGCAGAATAGTCCAAATACATCTGAAAGGTAGATGGCAGTAAACTTTTTTAAATACTCTGTATTATTTTGTTTAACAGTCACTGGCATAAGAGAATTGGTGCAGGGTTCAACTATATCGCATTTAGCCATTGGAAAGGTTGCCTGTTACTGCCAAGTAACATCTGAGTATGGATTGGATATTGATTTCAGTGGGACTGACTTCAACCCCATTGATTTAAGTGAGGTTTGGGCATTTCTGGAAAATCCCACTTGACAATCATCTACAATGTTAAATGCTAAATTGCCTTAGAAAACCCTGTCTCTTGTACACTAATATCCATTTTCAAAATGCAGCATAAGTTCCTGTGTGATTTAAGCAGTTTTGAAAGTTCAGTCCATCTGACAGCTCATGTAGGGGAACGGCATATATTGCATCCTTTCTTGCACCTTGAACCGGGTAGGGTGGGACGCTACTTGGTCCATCTTCCAGCACTAGAAATTATCTGATATAGATCTTGTTCTTTGGTTTATTTTCTTATTTATATACATAATTTAAAAATCACCTTTGGAAAACAGCATAAGTACCTACAAGTCAATAGAAATAAATAAACTCTATGTATATGTATATAGGCCACAAGGAGTACAAAGTTATAGGGATTATTTTAAGCCTTTTCAAACTATTTCATGTTTGGTGAAGAAGGAAAGCACATGCATAACTTGGCTTAGTTAATATGTAGTGATTTGGCAACTTCCAATTACTTGATGATTCCTCAGCTCTTAAGCTGTACTCTCAAACTTATACCTGGTTTCAAAATACTTTCAAGAGGTGTGCATTTATATAGAATTTGACCCAGTAATGATTTAAGGATTTTTGGGAAAGTCCAGAGCAATTTGTGCTTTGCAAATTCTAACATATCCTTGAATCTGAGAATGTCTCACTCTTTTGTCTGTATCCATCTTTAGTTGTTTGCAGGTTTCCTTTTCAAGGTTCAATATTTATTTATTTAAGTTGCCTAAAGCCCCAGGTCTGAAGAAAAAGTGGGAAAGAGTGTGATAGCTGGTTACTTTCCATGTTCTTTTATTGGTATGATTGTGTCAGAATCAAAATATTTGCATGTGGTTGATATTGGATGTTAGGCATTTCTGTGTACTATCATGCAATGAAGACAGTTTTACTGCCTTTCACAACTCTTGTTGTGTACAATATGCATCACAACATTGACAGATCACCTAGTAGTAGACCTAGACCTAGACATCAGTTCAATAGGAAGGATGAGAAAATGCCAATACTCCAGCTGGATTGCATATTACTCTTTTACAATATCCACATTTGATCAAACACTGTTGGAAGAACGTACATCATCTAGACATGTCTTATTCCTGAAGTATCTCAAAAAGAAATTTGTTAATCTTATCACTCTTAAGAAGTGAACTACAAGGGTCCAATGTATACAATTTTTCCCAGCAGGAAAGGAAAAGAGAGAGGGAACAAGGCTGGTAAAAATGTTAAAAAGAAAACAAGGTGGGGTCAAGGAAGGTGTTTACATTTATGTGTTCCCTTTGGTAACACCTGATAATATCCATTCCACCTGTGCCCTGGCTTCTCACACAGCAGCAGCCAACTGCTTGCAAAATAAACCAAATAATAAACTTCTTATAAAGAAATTAGCATATGTATTTATTTTTTTCCTCTTCTTTTGCTGCCACTCAATCCAACTTGCCTTTCCACTTGCCTGGAAGCAGCTGTGCTTCCACTTTTTAATTGGAGAAGCAGTGCTGCTTCATATGAGTAGCATTGGCTTTTGGCAGCTTGAGATGTGTTAAATTCAATCAAAATACCCATGAGCAGCAGAGAAATCAGACATTTTTTTCTTCCCACTCATTACTTGTGAAACCTGAATCTTTTCCCAGGTAGCAAGCCTTTCAATTTTTAATTCACTTTTTTTTTTTTTTTAATTTAACCAGGTTAAGTTGAAGAAAGATAATGTTTTTATATATATATGTATATATATGAATTTGTGTGGATGAATGAGATTATTTTAAGCAAACCACTTATTTCCCACCACTCATTTCCCATGCTGGTATGTCATTGTTATGAAATGTCATGTCTCTTTGCAGACTGCCTGAAACTGATTGACATAACTGGAGAGGATGTCTTGGAACTATTTCATGGGAGTTGAGGGCATTTGGAGAAAAACCTCACTTGTCTTAAAAATCACAGTTTGAAAGGGGGGAGGGAATTAAATGTCTCGGCATAAAAAAATCATGTTTTTGAGGCATGTAAGTTTTTTTTTCTTAAACTGTTTCATTTCCAATTCGGGATGATATTTCAAATTAGGGGAGGAAGCAGAATGCCCTTATTTCTCATTTTGACACTGTTTTCATGAATAAAATAGTAGATAAGTCTAGTCATTGGCTAAATTGGAAAATATTTTAACTGTCTGGAGAAAACAGGTTGCATGATTTTGTCAAGGCCTTGTGCATACTTTTATGAGCAACATCTCTATACATCAATCTAAATATTCTACTCTGCGCACACTTAAGTTAACAAGTCTTATCTCTCTAATGTTGAATAATGGAGAAGGGACTGGCAGAAAGAAGCAAAATCTGTGTCATAGATTTGTATGTTAAAAAAAAAAGTTGAAAAGGCAATGTTAAATCATAAAACCTGTCTTGTTCATCTGATGTCAGAGGAACATGAGACTGAGATGGATCATGGAGGGAATGTAGTTGAAAGACACATGGCTTATTAATGATTATTTAAGTGTTGTCAGCTGCAACATCCTGCACTCAGTTTGGATAGCTCTTCTGTAATCTATATCATATCTGTACCATCCTCCCTATGGAATATCTTGACATCCAGAATGGCTTCACTCTCAGAAAAAAATAGTAAGGAGAGTGGGGAGAGCTGGGGGCACACAAGTGGAAAGGAACATTGTGTACCATCAAGTGTGATAAGAACACATGGTAACGCAGGCAGTTGGGCGAGGAAGATGCAGACAGATACCCTGTCACAAAGAGAAAGGGAAGACTGCTCTGCAAGGAGTGTCCTGGCACCACACAGGACATTGTCAAACCTTCAGCAGCTTTGAAGCTAACTATCCTTATGAGATGTGGAGTGATAAAGCTTGCAACCCCAGTCTACTAGGATATTACTTAGCACAATCAGAATTGTTGTCTTCTCCAGAATAGAACACCCATCCATGAATCAGAAAGGTACTCTTAGTGCTGTTCAGATCCTCTACATAAATACACACTTAAATAATTTATTGAAATATATTTTATGTAGCTGTTATGCAGGAACACTTTGGTTTGTCATTGAATATGTATAAGACAAACATTTTTTCCTTAAATGTTTGCCTGTGGGTCTGCTTGGGTTTGTTGTACCAATTTGTATTTAGGACACGCTCTCCTGGAGGAAAAAAAATATCCAAGCTACAAAAAACTAACAGGCAAACAAAAAACTTAGGTAAATGCGTAGGAAAAGAAAAGTGATTTCCTGGTACAATACAAATTTGTATATTTTAATTATTTTCTTTTATTTGCAATGGTAACATTAATTAGATGAACAGAACAACCCCCATGCAATTTTCATGTGTATATATTCAAGGTATCTCAAAGCAGAATGCCAGGAAAAGGTGTAAGCAGGCAAAGGCAGAAAGGGAGAGATGCAGATGTGATCTATATGACTCAATGTTTTAAATTCCTTTCTACTACAGTTGTAAAATCTCATGAGACCCAGCATGTCTGCCAAGGGTGTAAAGGAGGTGAGAACTTGATCCACACACTTTTCAAACTGATGAAGGAATCTTTTGGGATTCTATAAATCAGTGTCTCTATTCTAGAAGACAATGATTGATTTAGATTTCTTTCCTAGACTAACAGATCCTGGTTCCCTCTAGAATCAATGGAAGTAGTAAGACTGCCATTATAATTATTTAACTCAAATGTTGTGTCTAGCTCTCTGAGTGTTTAAGAGGTCATAGGCTAACTGGTCTGGCAGACCTTGAATTAATTGCTCTGACTCATTCAATGCTTTCTTGAATTTCAATTTAAGTACCCACTATTCATTCATCTTAGATGTCACAGGAGATAATCCCTCTACATATATGTTTAGTCCCCTTAAGCATATTCTTTAAAGGGAAGAACATTCACCTACAAGACAAGACAGCTGGAGTGAGGTGCTTGGACATATTTGTTCATGGTGTAGCTGTGTCGTCTGTGAAATTTGTAAAACTCACTTTTGCTTCAGTGGGAATAGAGGCTGCCAAGCCAGAATGCTTGTCTGAAAACTGTTCTTTATGTCCGCTTTCAAGTGTCTCAGCTGAATTGTAAAACAAAAACACTTGATGCCCAACAGAAACCAGCATGAAATGAGCAGACTAACTCTGCAAGCCAGGATCTAGTATATGTGAAGATGTCTTTGGTCAGGACAGTGTGTGCTAAACGGAATGAGGCTGCTGGTGAACTGATAAGGCTGATGAGCAATTTTGCACCAATTTTCATGCCCCAAGTAGAAATTGCCATAGGCATGGGGAACAGGCCAGCTTTCTAAGCAAAGGCAAACACACTCAAGCTCTGCAGATCTGACAGAAGTAAAGTGACTTCACTAGCATCTATAATCACAGTAGTTTCTCAGGCACAGTATTTTTAAATTCTGGCAATTAAATCTCTGCTGAGAAATTCCTAGGCAGCCAGTGTATGTTACTGAGCTCTCCAGTATCTGAAGTCCTACTGAAACACAGAATATGGGTTAGAACATGCCTGATGTGCTCAGGTACCTGGATGGTCTATAACTTACCTCACATAGAGAACTTAGCTACTGTCAGTGCTTCAGAGATTAAATAAGTCCTGATGAAAATGAGTGGCCACAAAGCAGAGAACAGCAAATATGAGAGGCCTCTACAAATATCAGTCCTCTACCTGCCTACAGAACAAGAAAATAAGTAGGTGTGATAGATTTGATGGCTGTTCTGCAACTGGCACTTCCAACATTTTCCACCAGGTGAAAAACCTGACTGTGAGACATTTCTCAGGTGCCCAATAAAACCTTTAAGAATCTTGTTTTGGAATAATCTAAGCAGGAGTGAAGTTGATTTTTTCCAGATGCTTGTCCAGCTCTTTTCCCTGTTCTTTTGATATATTCATATGCAGTTCACTTTCTCACTTTAATCTCAGAGGTTTATTTCTTACTCAGAAACAGTACAAGGGAGCAAAAGTTCTCTTAGGGTGGTGATGATCAAGTAGTAGACTTAATTCAAGAGCATTGTTTCTTCTGACTGATAATACTAATTTATACTCTTATGGTGTGTATGGGGTGTTAATGAAATGCCTTAACTTCTGTACTCTAGACCAGAGGCATGAGTTCACACCTTGTTACAGATCTGTTCTGAGGGTTACTCCCAGTCAGTGGAGCTGTAAGCAACATTTGACTGCACTGCTTAGGCTGGGGAACCATAGGCCATCAGATGTTAGAACCCACCTGTCTCTCTCTTCTGTGCTTTTAGTTAGAAAAGTTAGCATTCCCCAGGTACAGTGGTAGGCAAACTGTGCTCATACCAGCCATATACTCTATTAAAGTTTTTAAATTGTTACTTCTGCAGATGTTTGGCTTTCAAATAAATAAATTTTGTAATTTAGTTACATGTGGAGAACAAAACCCAAAGAAACCAACAAAATATGTGAAAGGAGAGCATGGACATGCCAGAGAGAGAGCATTCAGTAAAATGGTAAGATCTGAGAAAGAAGTGACAGACAACTAAGTCTTTTGAGTACTTTCTGTGCTTCATGTTCATGCTACAAGTCAGAGATACTTGAACAACAAGTGAACAGTGTGAGAACTGGAAGTGAGCTGCTTTCTCTGGAGTGTTCTTCATTATGCCCAATTACTGAAAATAGATAATTCAGTGCGATGGGTCATTGTCTTGTACAGCATGAAAGAGATTTTTATATGATTTCTTTGGTGGGAAAAATTGTATGGCGAAGGCATTTGAAGTAGCCAGGTAAGGATCTGACCATACCCTTCCTAACTAGGATTGTATATGCATATATTACTTTGTGTGACTGTAATGACAGAAAATTACACTTCAGCACTGCATACAGCCTAGATATTCTAGGAATGATCATAGGTAAAACAAGGGTAGCCCAGGGGGGGAAGAAAGAAATTATTTCTAAAATTCCATAATCATTTTTATCTCATATCCTAAAGTGAAGCATTACCTCCCTACGAGAGATAATACTCCTTTTTTCTCTTTCTTTATGTGAATTCATCCATCCAGAAGAGAACAGAATTAATTCCTTCAGAGTTTATTCCAAAAAGGTAGTGAACAGAGGAAAAAACCCCTCATTTTTCTTCACTAAAATTCTGTAAGCTAAGGAGACAAATGCATCTCTGCATTGACATGTGGTAAATATAATAACCATAATAATAAAAAATGGTATCAATATCTGGTGGTGGAATATCTTCATGAAGAAATAAGAAGCTAAGATCAGCAAATACATGTTTTACACAAAAGAACTAGTCAAGGTAAGATTTCTGAACTAGGAGGGCTCCAGAAACAGTCCTTCATTTACTGTTACTGTTCTAGAACAAACAGACATGACTGTTCTGTATAGGCGGCTGTTAAAATGTGCCTCAGGAGCACAGCTATGGACTGATGGGTTAGTTGAAGATTTGAGATAGCCTTTAGCAATAGCAGATAAAATGTCATTTAAATATACCATTAAAATGCATTTTTAAAAGTGTAATGTGAATATGCCAAAGTGCTGTGGTGTTTTGAAAGCACTGCTGACCAGATTCCTGACTGGAAGCTGGTGGTAGGACTGCCTAGTTACTAGACGTGTCCCCCTAGGAAACCACACAGTTCAGTTGGCCTTCTCTGCTGGCAAGAAACCCTGGAAGTGTGGGTTAAGGCATAGTTACAATGCAGTCTTTGGAACAGGTGACACCACAGGTAGCAGAGCCAGTTCATTATAAAGTCAAGGGCTTTCTCAGAAAGGATACAGGGTGGAAAGCTGGTGGATGGTAAGTGAGAAACAGAGCAGGACAGGTTTGAAGGCAGATTTCTATTCAAGTAGATGTACCTGGATGCTGTTGAAATGTCTTAACACTTTAGCTCCTATGTAGGAGCTAGCAGTAACCCATATTATGGTTTTGGGTTGAAAGTTTCCCTGTCTTCCTGAGTGTCCTAATCAAGTTGTAATATAAGCTCAACAAAAGGTCTTTGAAAAGCCCCCACAATAGCCTGTTGCAAGCACTTTAAAGGAAGCACAAGCTTATGTTCCGTCCAGTCCCAAACTACTAGGAAATAAGTTCACAGCTTCCTCTTGAAGTGTTTTTCCATGTCAGGATTTTCCACACTGCTCACTGCCTCTATGTGTGAACTTAATCTACAGCTGCTCACTGAAACAAGGAGGCACATGGCTTGCCCAAGGTTGCACAAGAAGTTCAAAGCAGCACTTTGAACCAAGCTCAAGTCTTGAGACTCTTACGTGTTACCCATTAGGTTTTCCTTCCTCCCCTTACCTTTGGGAATGGAAACAGACCACAAGCGCCACACTTCTTACAGCAAATTACCTGCTTTGTTATTCTGTCTTTCAACCTTTGCCATAAATTCCACTTCATTAACATTGGCTGAAACACCTCAGTGAGTTGCACTGCTTGGCCTATAAAATGTGTCTGGTGAGACAGGAGAATCTCTTTAGCCACAACTATGCAAAAGAGCAGGATCAGGAGACTCTGTTCTGTCATAAATTGTCAGTGAATAGTGATGAACACAGATTATTTAGTTTTTAGCTGCTTACCACTGTATAACAATATCAATTTCTCTCATCACACACTGTGGAGAAAATGTTTTATCACTCTCTGCTGGTGGACAATGGTTTAAATGGACAGCCTGTGCAACACTGCAGGTTAAATCCCATCTGGATTAAGTCTTTCCTCTCTGAGTCACGCCATGGAGTGACAAACTAGCCAGCAGCTCAGCCCATCTGCAGATCATTACTGGTATGTGTGACAAAGGAAGTACCTGAGCAGGGAAGCAGAGTTCACAGGCAGGTGTTGCTGTCTAGGGAGCAGGCTGAGTTCTGGAAGGCACCTGGAAAACCTCAGACCACCAACAATTTTAGTAAGGCATGGCTGTGCACCTCCTGTGCAGTGCTCTGATAACCTAAGGGTCAGGTGCAGCAGCAGGAAAGGGATGCTGAACTTTCATGAAGAATGTAAGAAAATGGATTAATCTTTCTCCTGTTTTGAAAGGTATGTGATAGCTGGATCCTGAAGTATCTGGACTGGAGCTGAAGATACTCGTCTGGATAATGACATTTGTTGCGCGTTGATATCCCAAAAGCAGCAAGGTATTACAACAATGTTCAAGTGATGCTTGCTCTATTCTGTTGGTGAGCCAGTTCCACAGAACTGGGGACAGAAAGGAGCTACTGGATTTCCATTAACTTCAAAAAGAGTCTGCAGTAGATCAGGGTAATAAAGGTGATGTTGTTTGGGGTTTTTTTAATGAATAATTGCAGCTTTCCATAGGAATATGTTGAAATGCTGAGAAATGAACATTCACCAACTCCACACATCTGTTATTTACAAAAATAAATAAACACCTTTCTTCAGTGGGAGGTTGTATTTGCTGCTTTATTTATCAAGGCACTTATGAAAAAAAAAATGGTAGTTTGTGTCTGACAGCATCAGAGAGAGCTGGAATGACAGACAGGAGAGCAGAGATTTGGAAAGTGGTAGATAAATGGCGTAGGTGGGAGCTCATGGTTCTTCTTGTGCTGTGAGGTGAGTTTTGCAACTGGTTTCAGATATCTTCCACTGCTATTGTTTCAGGAAAGTCTCAGCTTCTCAGAAAACCCTGTATAAAATGGATATACAAAGTATAAAATGGGATACAGAGTCACAGGCTCAGAAGAATGGTATTACTTCAAAGCACCTTCAAGCAAATGGGAAAGTTTAAGTTGTAGTTTGCTGTCTCATTTCAAAATTTTATTTCCTTGATTTTTTCAGGGTGGGAATCATCTAAAATGCAATGCCACAAAACTGCTGTCCTTCCAAAACACTGTGGCTTTGCAGAGGTCAAAACAGGTCTCTTTTTTGTTTCATCCATCTCTGTACACTGTAATAACAATACATCTGCAGTTTTATTCCACTGCAAGTGAGACATAGGAAATGAGGCGAGTAAAGGCATTATCAAGGGCAATAGACAATAGAAGGTTGACCTAGGTGTATGTTTAGCTAAATTAAGCAAAAGGAATGTGAGAGAGATAAACAAGCATCCAGGAAGACAGCTACTGAACTAAAGTAACATCTCTTGAAAGCTACTATCAACACCACTCAAATCTCTTTGATCTGAGAAAAGCTGAGGCAGAATGCACAGCTTCTTTATGCTCCTCTCAGAGTCAACTGTGTGATCTACTGTTCATAAGGGTATTTGAATGTGAAAATCAAGAATTAAATGAATTAACCTTTACACTAAAGCTCCTCAAATACCTTGGGTTCAAAACCTTGAATTGCACTCGAATATTGCTGAACTCCTTTTCCATTTATCAGTCAAAAAAGAGACAACAAGAGAGAACTGAAGGAGAAAATAGGCTGAGGTGGAACAAGTACTGTGTAAAGAGATAAACAAATAAACTGTGACAAGAGACCCAAGTAGGAATAGAAAGATATAACACAGTGGGAACATGATCTTCAAGACTATATGGAGTAGACTGTTAGTTCAAAATATTCTGCTACTCCTAGAAACATAAACTTCATCAGTATCTAAAAATAAAATAATAGAAAAAAGTGTATGAACAATCATTGTCACTTCAAAATAAAAGTGGACTCATAGAATTAAATATCAGTGACATTCACTTCCTCTGAAGAAAAAAATACAAGCGTCTAACAGAATCCTGTGAGCATCTACAAGATAGCAAAGCAATAAATAACCAAATAGAAGGAAACAAAACATGCCAGATAATGCACTACAGAAGTAAAATAAGGTTAATGGGCCTTCTGGATAAAGCAAAGAAGTACGTGTCATACATCTTGACTTTACTAAGGATTTTGACACTGTATCAAGTGATGTTCAATAGAAATAGGTGATGGATACATTGTCAGAACATAACTGCATGTGAAATCATACACAAAAAATTATCACCACTTAACTGTCTGACCAGAAGGTTTGATCCTTCAAGGTCTTTCTTGGGCCCAGTTCTATTATTTAGTTGAATTGAGATCCTAGAGAGTAGAATATTAAACTTGCACATGATACCAAGTCAGGAGCAAAGACTTTGAAGAATGAAAATAATCTTGACAAACTGGCGAAATGGCCTAAAGCAAAGAGGGTGTAACCCAGTGTAAAGGATCAGGCAGTATGCTCCGGCTGAGATGTGGCCTGCAAGACATTGGAGTATATGGTAGTTTTATTCAGTGAAGGAGCTGGGGGTGAGCAAACACAAAAGGAACATGAGTCAGGAAGGTCAGGCTGTTGCCAAAAACCCAAACATCATACTGGTTTGTATAAACAATGTTGGCATGTGTAAGAAACATGAAATCGTCCTTCTGCTTTCTCACCTCAGCTGGAGCACTGGGTCTAGTTTAGGGCACTGCATTTCAAGAAAGATGCAGATCAGTTGGAAAGAGTCCAAGGAGAGGAGCAAGAGTGATTGAAGGTCTGGAAAACATGACCTGTGAGGAAAGACTGAAAGCAGTAAGGTTGTTTAGTCTAGAAAGAGGCAAACTGAAGAGATATATGATAAGTCTTCAAATGTTTAAAAGGTAGCTGAAAAGAGGAAAGTAATAAACTATTGTGAATATCCGAAAGAAGTAGTGGGCTTAACTTTCAGGAAAAGAGATTAAGGGTAGACACATGCTTTCTGTGATCGTATCAGAATTGATTGGGTAGGAAGCCTATACAAACTCCACTGTTATGAGAGTTGATAAACAGCTTGGACAAACAGCTGTCAAGAATAATTTAGGAACAGCTGATCCTGACTTGGTGGAGGGGTGACCTAAATGATCCCTGGAGATGCCTTCCAGGCCTATTTTTACAACATTAGAGTAAATGGGTGGAAGAAAGGTACAGGTTTAAATGAATTAGGACAGGTGATACAGAAAAGAGTCTGGGAACAGAAATATTCCTTCATAGAGCTTACAAAATTTCAAGTTACATGTCCATGACCTTCCCTTCTTTAAAACAAGACGTTCTTATCTTGAAGGGACAGATCTAAGACCCAGCTTATATTTAAAGCACAGTCCAGTTTAGGGATGTAGTCTCTATGTTGGATTATACCAGCTAACCTTTCTGCAATATTAGGAGGTCTCAGGCCTTCCAAATGGGATACTGATTAACTACTTGGTTTGGCTTTTGGGTTTTTGTTTGTTTCTTTGTTTTCTTTTTGTTGTTACTGCTATTGTTTTGGTTTGGTTTTTGGAAGTTTTTTTTTCTAATGACAGTGAGATAGCTGTGTTTTATCAAATATTCTTCTGGATAGGTCACAACTGATATGAGATTATTTGCCCATGTATATGTCTTCAAAATCTGATTTCAAAGCAGGATTTATTTTAAATTATGAATCTAAACATATTTGGAAAATGTCCCCCTTCATTTTTACCTGATAGTTTATTTCATAAAGTTTATTTCATAAAAGGATAATAATATATACATGACTGTTTCATCTTAGCTAAGATAATTTGTAGTAGTCACTTTATTAAAAAAAAAAAAATCCTCATAATATGTGACCATCATTCTGTATCTTTCCCTGTCCTTCTGATTTGTGTTTTCCTTGGTGTGTACTGAAAGCTATAAATAAGCTCCACAGTGTGTAGAGTGTCTATCATGTAACCAATTAAAATGGGGTTTTGTGAAAATTATGTAAGTTTTTTTCAGAATTTTTATAGACCTACTCACTGGTATTAAAACTCAAAGTTGTTTGGTCTTTAGAAAAAGTCCCATTTCCACAAATTCCCTGAAATTTGTAGAAGTGCAATGTATGTAAGACCTGCAAAATCAAACCCCTGCAAATAACTGCATGCTATAGTTCTCCATGAATGGCTCATGATGGATGCTTGCAAAATACATTTATCAGCTACAGACAGTTACCTTAAAAGAGATCTGCATCCAGGTAGATGGTTTATAGACTGTCAGGCCACACTGCTGGTTTAGATTTGAGGAATTACTTTGGAAGAACAAGGCGGGTTCTATTTTTGACATTTCAGCAATGAGACCACTTGTACATTATGACCCAATTTGATTTACTGTAAGAAAATAAGAGTGCTGTAATTTGTAAAAGACATTTATTACATGAGTCAAAAAAAGAAAAAAAGGGGAGGGAAGGGGGAGAGAAAGCAGCTTAACATCTCTGTCCATCCCCATCTGGTTTTATTTTAATCTCACTCTAGTCACATATGAAATTTTGCTTAGCTGTCTTCATTTTCTTAGTCAATCTTGATTAATGGCCTTCAAAGTAAAAATAATTGGCCTACATCAGGCTTGTTTTATAACTCTTGTTCACAAAGAATGTGAAAGGCTGGAAAATGAGCCTAAACAGAAGGAATGCATTACGTTAGCCTTTGAGAAAGAGCAGTCCTCCAGTTGTGTTTCACTGTGTATTTTTATAACAGGCGCCTCCTTGACTGTCCATGATATTGCAGATATGCAGTGCCAAAAGCTTTTGTATACTTCATCAGGCTGACCATGTCACCTCGCAATCTCACTGCAGCCGCGTTGGAGGCAGAGCCAGCCCTGCCGAGCAGAGCATCTCGACACCCACCCCGCCGAACCACCGTGGGCTGTGCAACGAGGAGAGGGCGCTCTCAGAAGCTGAAGGGATGCTTTTGTGCAAGGGGTCCCTAACTGCTCTGCTTGCACTCTTAAACTTTCAGAGGGTTGCCATGCAACTTGGGGAATGTAGATCTCACCTGATCAGAGAAGAGCAATCACATGTTGATTTTAGCTGAGGTGAACCTGGCCCTGTGGCTTTATAACTGTCTTTATTCTCCTCCAATGAATTGCTTGGTATAACAATCCACCAAGCTGATTAGAGGTGTGATGTTTTTAAAAATATGTTATGAAAGACTGCATCAATTTACTGAGCTCAATTAATTTTAAAATAAACAGGGTATACATTTATATTTAAGGAAATAAAAAAAAAAAAACAAACCCCAACCAACCAATAAACCAACCAACCAACAACAACAAAACCAAAAAGCCTTTTTCTTTGGTGTATCAGGAAAGGACCTGATACAGAAAGTTTTTTCCTGTTGGACAAGCATTGTTTCAAACTTGCATTCTTGCTGTCAGCAAGTTAGGGAAATTCAGTCTAGTCCTTCCTTTGTGTAATGCACAAAACAGATTATTGTGCTTGTATGCTTATGGCAAGATTCAGTATTATGTCCTGCTCACCAAAAAAGGAAGTCAGCTTTCTGTTACACGTCTTAAGGGGTGAAAACTATTAGTTTGATACTAACCAAACAGAAAGAAAAGTTCTGTATTTGAATTGTGTATGTTAAGTTAGGAGTATTTGAGTAACTCATGACAGTCTTTGAAGTTATTACACCACGTACTTACTTCCCTGTACAATTTTGAAATAGGAACAGTTTATGCTTTTCCTGATGCTTTTCATGTAACAGCCGCAACATATGAACTGAACTTCCATTAAGCTTCGTAAGATTTCTCTGGAGTATGCATGTGATATAGTTATGATACTTTTGCCAGATATGGCTGAATCCAAACTTGGTCTGGAGACGAACACTTTTCCCAGAGTAGCTGAGACCAGCTGCTGAGTCCTGTGTCTTCTCTTCTCCCAGCAAGGCAAGCTGGGGTTACACAGATGGTATTTTCATGTCAGTGCAGATCAAGCTGTGCATTAACCTCATGGCATGGACCAAAATCAATCTGCAGGGCTGCCTGTATTCGGTGGGAGAGGAATGCTTATTTTCTTTTTTTCCAAAAGTGCTGTGCAAAACACAGATATCAAGAGATCCCATTCCCCAGACTTCAACATTTTCTGTGCTGTTCTTTTCAAAAGTTAATGATGTATTGTAACCTGGACATCTGACCTTCAACAAAGCACAGCCCCACCATGACACATCTCGGTGTCTTACCAGCTTGGAAAATTGGACTTACAGCAACTCCTTCTAGACCCAGGGCAAGTTAACGAATGTCCATGAAGAGCAGAAAAAACCCTGCCATGTTCCTCCCTCCTGCTGGAATGTGTCTGATCCTTCAGCTAAAAAGTCTTCTCAGACCCTAAAAATTTTTCTTCAACAGACTTCTTGACCTATCTGAGAACTGAACAGAGGTGAGGGAGTTTTGCCAGAGATGAACTTGAGAAAGTGTCACCAGCTGGAGAAACAGTTACTAACTCCAGGAAGCTTGAAACTTTGAAATTATGTCAGCTCCCTCTTGTTCCATGGACATGTTTATTAATAATTAATTATTCCCACCATTAAAAGCTTTGGTTCAGCTTTGGCCCTTATGGCAGTTGTACTTTTCACGTGGGAGAGACGAGAATCTGCAAACCAAAGACAGGTGCTGTCCATCTTAGAGCAACAGTCCACATAACTGGTTTCTTCCTTGCACTCCATTTGCTTTTCTTAGAGTCCACCATGGCACTTCCTCTGGTCTTTCTTTGTCTTGGAAAGACTTGACCACGACATACCATTGTGTTTGTGGATGATGCTGTGTTTGATTATTTTCCTGATGCCCAAATGCTACCTTTAAATCTTACGGACAAAAGGAGTTAGTCTGATCTCCAACAGCACAGTATTGTGTGAGTGGCACAGCATTGGCTTTACTGACTCAGATCCTTAATGCTGTCAGTGGAAATCTGTCAGGTGCATGTCCTAGGGGGCACAGGATATAAGAATAACAAATATATTGATAGTGTTGCATAGATTAGAGAGAAAAACCGAGAGAGTGCTGGTCTAGTCTACAAGCTCCTGCTTATATTCATTTGCTCATATTACTCCTTCTTGTCATGATTCATTCGGGCCACCTGTTTTGCATTGAATTTCAAAAGAAGTAAGCTCTTTAGGATAACCTTTACATGAGTTTTCTTTAAAAACTGCTGAAGTCCTTAGAATAAAAGAAAGTTTTTTCATCTTATCTATAAAGGAATGATACTTCTTTTTTAGAACTAACTTGCTTGCTTTGTGGAAATTAGATATTTTTGGCTTTGTTTGCTTCTGATTGACTTGAAATGAAATTTTTCCTTTGGATTACCTGTTTGCATTTGACCAGCAATTCTCCCAGTCAATTATTTGCATAATTCAATCATTCACTGCCTATGTGAAGCCATGTGAGTTTTCTGTTCCACTTGTAGTGGAAAATGACTGAAAATATAATTGCATTATCTTATAAATCAGTGGTATATTATGTCTTATACTGTGTGCAGAAGGTATGGTAGAAGTAGCAAAGATACCCTAGATAGGATATCAGATATTCCTAAGTATGGTATGACTTTCATATGCAAAGAGACTGAACAGAGTAAGACTTTTCAGCTTTAGAAAAAAGAAGTTCTGGGGATATGGAAGAGGTACATGAAGTTATGGGTATTTCAGAGAAAGTAAATGGGGAGTTCACTGTTTCTCACAACAGAAGGGTGAGGGGATATCCAATGGTGCTTTTAAGCAACAGGAATAAAAGGAAGAGAAATATTTCTTCTATACCAGCCACAGTCTCATTTTGTAATATACTATGCCGAGGATACTGAAGTTTGGAGAGAATCAGTAAGAAATTAGACTTTCCTATGGTTTGATCAGGAGATGGGAAATTCTTTCCTGCTGTTGCTGCTGCTGCTGCTCCCCCGCAACTGGTTTAGTTTAACAGGCAGGACCTGGCTGGGAGCTGTTGGTCCTGCCTGGCTGGACACACAGCTGCCTTCAGACACTGGGCAGCCCAACATCAGCAGCCTGCTTTTCAGATGCCAGAGAGGCACGTGTGGTTGCAGGCTGTGCAGAAACGCTTTAGCATGTGTGTAGCAATCACAAGTGTGTCACGAGCTTTGAAGTAACAAGGGAATAGAAGTGCCAGAGAAAAGTAGTGTGTAGTTTCTATGTTTGAACAATATTTGCCTGTGAAAGCAAACCAATTATCTAATTATTGGCACTGGGAAAGGAGGAATCACCAAACACAATCTCTGTGAGAGTGTTCAAGGGTTGCGCCACTTATTTAATTTTTCTCAGAATAGGCTATCTGAAGAGAGCTGGTGCACAGTGAGAGATGCTGAGACTCATATCCATATTTGCCTCTAATATTTTCACAATTCCAATGTGGTACATGAACCTGTGATAGAAGTGGGCAGCAAAACAGTGCAAATGTGACCATTGTGTATTTTATAGTTTAAAAATTAATTTTGTTTCCTTTTTTCTTTCTTTTTTTTTTTTTTTTTAATTCTAATTGGCATATCTTCCTTTCTGAAAATTGATTTTTCAGTTCAAAGCAACATTCAAAGGAAAAATGAAGAAACTGAAGACATTTTGAATGCATTTACATACTTCTAAAGAACTAATCCACTTTTTCAGAGAAAATGAGAGAGAAGTATTTACATTTATTTACCTCAAAAGAAGCTGTGAAAATATTAACACTTTCATCCTATTATGCCAGCAATTCTGGTTTTTTCAGTAAGAAATTAGCAATTTTTTACCTCTGTCTAGGACACACATACCTCAAATTTGCAGGTAATAATATGGGGTATATAGGTATGTACAAGCAGCTTACAGTTTACAGCTGCTTGACTTAGGGAGCTGGCCTTGCATTGCTCTTTGATGATGAGAACTTTTTGCATTATTAAAACCTAAGAATTTCAGTTTTGCAGTGCTGATACACTTAACTACGCTTGAGCAACGGACTTCATGTAAACACTGTTAACAGGACCAACAGCTTGTGACATGCAGTCATTTCTAGTTCTTTTATCATTCAGAAATGAAGTCGCCTTCATGTTAACAGTAGATCATTCACCTTATACAATTTAAAATGTTATTGCAGCTCATGTGGTTGTTGGTCATAATCTGATGCTCACCTTAGATATAAGAATGGATATTATTCTGAAATTGCTTCTGTTGGTTACTCAGGCTGAACATTACCATGTAAAATTATGTTTGTTTGTTTGTCTAAAAAGATTTAGGATTACACGTCAGCTTTATCCATGGTAAACATTTTGTTATATACAGTATACTAATTATTGTTGAACAGAAGTGTTTTTCTAGCCCCAGTAGAATAATGGAAATTATACTTCAAACTACATAATATTCTTGGAAGGGGAATATAGACTTAGCAAAGAACATCATCATTTCTCTATAATGATAACATACCTATTTACATAATGATAATGTACATATTTACTGCCAAGAATGTTTGTTCTGCATTAGTGTTCATAGTGTGGCAGGGAGAATTGCAAAATGGAACTTCAATTTGTGTCTGGTGGCTGTTGCCTTGCAGAGGAGCAGAGAAGGGAGAGCAGGCAACTGTGTGTTTCTGGAAAAGAGAAAGCAGTGAGGCTGTGTGCTAGGCTTGCATTGTATATGAGATCAGATCTGCACATGCCCATTTTCTTTTCTTTTTTTTTTTTTTTAAAAAATTTTTTTTTTTTTTGTCTGAGGGACCTTGTCTGTTAAGTAAGTGAAAATCCTTTCTGAGATTCCTGGCAGCAGGCTTCAAAAAGATGCTAAAAGTCTATGTTAGCTGTGTGCTCTTTCTTTGAACACATTCTCAAGTAATGCCACTGTTGGAGTCATTTAATCTGATAGATGAAAAAAAAATCTACATTTCTGGTTTCATTTCAAATCCTGTAAATCTCTGTATACATCTAAAGAAGCGGGAAATCTTAGTCTTGGAGGAGACAGAAAAAAAAGTTAGGAGACACTGTTTGGTGAGCTGTCATATGTTTTCTGAACTTTTTGTAATAGGAAGAAGTCTCTAAAGAGCCCTTTTTTTCACTCCTCTAACAAAGGCATGTCCCAGTTTATTAAAAAATCATACACAACAATGCTGCCTGCCAGGTTTTATAGCCCTAATGAAAATTTGGTCGAGAGCACAAAAAATATCTGGAAAAATGCCTGAAATTTCCCTGTCGCAGATGTTTCAACAGAAGGTGCTTGCATGCCATTCGTTAATGTAACGCCATACGGGACTCGGTATGACCACTGCAATAACCAGTAAGTAACACATGCAGTGTGCGCATCGCTGCGCCAAATTTTCCGTCTGTTGTGTGGGGCTCGTGTCCTGTGGATTGAGACGTACCTTGATAAAACTGTATTGTCATTGAATGATAATATTTGTGGATCACTCTGCTAGAAAACATCCTATCAAGAATGTGGGAGGTCTGTGTAGAGTCAGTGCAGCTCATTGGTATTGCAGTCAGTTAGGAAAGATGGGAATTTTAGTATTTATGCCCCTTTTTTAGCCTATCTTTCAGATGCCAATTTACAGGAGCAGCACTTCAGTTATTAAAGCACTTTCTCTTTGAGAGAGGCTGTTGAATTTTAATTTCAGACATTATGTAATTAAAAGGGGCATGTGAAATACAGTAATTATCGATACAGTGGAAAAAAATTACGCAGCCATAACAGTCTCCTGGGATAATTATTTTTTATTTTGTAAGTTTAAAAGAGGAATGAACTGAAAAGAAAAAGAAAAAAAAATTCTGAAGTACAGTGCACTCAATCAGTTCCAGTTTTGTATCCAGACAGGCAGAGATGCACCTAAATAACCAGAGACAAATATTGTCTTCTGCTCTTGGGAGGGAATATGTGGAGTATACTGCTTTGATTTGTGTGTGTCCAAGGGAGGTAATGTGAAATTCTTCTACTAGCAGAGGTGGGATTTGTGTGTACAAATCATCCATGCTGTGGTGAGGATGGACACAAGTGTTTCTCATGGATCAAACCCACACCCTTAGAAACAATTCTGCAAGAGTTAAATTTTCTAATGAAAAGGGATGCATTTATGAGTTTCATAGTCTTTCCCTCTGTTCAGCAGTAGGATTTCCTGGACAGTTTGCTGTCTTCTTTGTGCCATGATGATCAAAACAAGAAAAAATGCTGTGCTTGACTTACCTAGAAATTGGCTTTGGGTTCAAGATTGAGTAAGAGCTGGGATTCAACAGTAATCAGGCTTTTCCCATCAGCTAAAAGAATCATAAAGGTACCATCAGGTTTTATTAACCATATTTCTAGGACATTTCATTCACATTTGAAATGAATCTGGAAAATCGTTGTGGGTTTGACACAGAAGTAAAATCACTGAAACAGATTCAGACCTTGGGCTTATAAAGCTACATTCAGAGAACTTGAGTTTACACTTCATATGAAAGGCAAGGCTTTACTCTGTAGTAGTTCTACTAGAGTAATATCCCACTCCAGTAAATCCAACTAGGCTATTTTATACCTTTCCTTTATTTGAAATGTCACTTTTTTCCTCAGATAGAACTAAATATAGATGTTTCTAGAAACATATAAACTATAATAAGTAGGAGTAGAAGTGATATCTCCAGACAAATGGAGACCACTATATCATAATAGATTGTACTTTTTTTTTTTTTTTTTTTTTGCCCTATTTATAGGACAGTGCTACTGGGTTTTTTTTTCCTTTTCATTTCATATGTGCTTTCATATACTACTTTTCATTCATAATTTGAACCTTTGACCTTCAGATTACGTCTCTGTCAATGGGCTTTCATGACATTATGGATTCAGAAGAATGCCCAGGACATTTCTATTCAGGAGAGCAATCTATCTTTAACTGTCCCACAGCCAATTTCACAGTCAGATTTGCTGCTGCTGCCGGAGAAAGAAGAGTTGGGGGGCATCTAGTTTTGGCTCCTTGTGGAGTCATCAGCTACCCCTGCTGTGATCTCGGCAGTAGAAGGGCCCAGGCAGCCCAGCTCTCTGGTGCTGATCTCCATCCCAGTTTGTCTTCTTTGAATCATTCTTCCTGTGGCAGGAGTACCCTGATCATTCTCAAGTTTGTGCCATGCCAATGTTGAAAGACCTTGAGTCTGCTCCACCATCAAAGATGAGGTTTATAGAGTTCAGACAGAGGCATACCAAATGCAGAGAGTGTTCCTGGGACTTCTGCATGAAAATTACGTAAAAGCCATCATAATCTCATCACGTGGACAGTTCAACTTAATGTTGTCTCAGAAACAGTGGGCAAGGAAGGCACACAGAACTGCCTCTAAAGCCCTTACAAACTGAGCCTCAAGAAGTTTGCAACCCAAATATAATTGTATGAATGGAAAAAAATGTAATTATGCAACCTTTCCTTTGATCTGGCAAGAGATCAGCATTATCAGAATGGATTAACTGCAGTATGTCAATGATATCTGTTGTCTGTACAATCATTATTATCTATTTTTCCTGGATATAGAATTGATTGAATTTGCAAATCAAATTTCCCTGCGTTGTATAAATCTTTCTTCTGGAAGTTAAAGAAAGTGGCTATTATAGAATTGTTCTAAGGGAACTAAAAGTATGGGGAGGTAGAGAAGGAGGAGGAAAAGAGAAGAACAGGAAACACCTTTATTAATGCCCAGCAGACTAAATCATGCTTCAAGGGTTGCGTTCTAGTCTGGTGACTCAGAAAAGAAGTGCTGTTTTATTGCTCTAAGCATGTATTTATTTGTTTTGCCTTTTGTAAAATTTCTTTTTCCTTTTGTAAGGACTCACCTGCTGTATTTTCTCAATGGCTCCAGCAGGTAGACTCTTTTTTATATTGCCTCTGGAAGCATATAATTTTCTTCAGATGTTTCAATGAACTTGGACAGCATAAAGGGATCAGAGACATCAGAATTGGAAATGACACACACCTTCCATGCCCCGCCCTCTGGAAATTTCTTGCCAAGCAGGATGATATTTTCTATCTCTACCTAAAACTGCAGAGCCACTAAATGTGTCTTCATCTTCCAAAGTTGTTTGCAATGAAAGTGTTTGAAGACCTTGGAATGATCCCCCATGGGATTAAGTCCCCTTTATGGCAGAATATGTTCACTTCAAGGTGGTGAATCTGGCAGCTACAGTAGTGGGAAAGAGCAGTTTCAGGAGCCCTGCCCAACCTGGCCATTTGCACAGGAGCATAAACTCAAGGGCAGTGAAGGAAAGGCAATGAAAATAATCCCATAAAGTATGACATTATCAGCCTGGCTGACAAAAAGAGGACTCAGACACCTCCAAAAGAACCTTGGCCTTTGCAAGATTTCAAGTAAAATTTTTCTGCAAGCAGAGATATTAAGGCCACACACCAAACCAAGGTCCTTGCTCTCCTCTCAGGTACAGGGTTATAGAACTCAAGAACATTTCTGATTTGTTGATTTTTTTTGTCTTTGGAATAAATTTTCCCCCAGTGCCTCTTTCACTCATTTGCATTTTTTATTGTCATACACAACTTTTAGTAGTGATAAGGCTGATTTTTAATTGTAATAATGCAAAACAGTTCATTAGGACATGTTTTTTTCAGGAGGAATGAGTCTCTTAAATCCTTTGTGCTTTTCTTTGGTACCTGTGTGCTGAAGGAATATTGATCTGTTTGGAAGTTTCTCATTGACATCACTGTAAGTGGAATTTTTTTGCACAAACTTGGTGTGCATTTGTGCATGTGTGAGAAAGGAAGACAAGGAGAGGGCAAGGGATGATTAGTTTCCTTCATTAACCCTGAAATTACCATTGGATTTGCAAAATCAGAGGCCAGCTGTGTTACTGTTAATCAACACAAAAAATATTTATTCTGTGGCAGCAATTTTCTCAAATACACTGCACTATGGCAAAGTCCCTATGAGTCATTTTGACACATCATAATTCATTTGCTGAAAGACCATTTTGTATATAAGAACTATCATATACACACTGCAAATTTCCAGTTTTATAGGACGCTCATCTTCAATAGCTTATAAAGAATCTCATCCATCTCTTTGCTAGCACAAGGCTGTTCCTTTTAGGGTAATCAATAGTGTCCTTTACATTTCTGCACAATTCTAGATATGATGCTTTTGTATTTATTATCAAACTGGAGATGAGAAAATTTATAGATTTTTATTCTATTTCATCTACCCTGTACTCAAAAATGTCCACAGAGAATTTTTTTGTGTCTGTATTTTGCCTACTTCATTCTCTGCACCCAACAAGATTTCTTTTAGAACTCATTATCAGAGCTCAGAACTTCCATCTGCAAGAATGTCTTGTTTTTCTACACACAGGTGGCAAACTTCTCTAATTGAGCCAAACTAAACATCTAAAGCTGTTATTCTTGGAAAATAATATGGGATGCAAAGGGTTTACTTTTTGCCCAAGAAATGACTGTCAAGGAAACTGGATAGCAAAAATAAAATTGGTTTTACTGTGTCAAACCACCAAAATCATTATATATTGATACTGCTCATCCTTCTTTAAGTTATGTGCAAGATAGTGGTAAAATCCAACTGGTACTGGCTATTATAAAATGACCTTGCAGAACAAGCAGATCTTTAGAACTAGCTCATAATTAGCTCTTAACAAATCGTGTGATTGTCATTAGCATCTATGTGTATTTTCTTTCCACTATCTCATTTTACATAATTTTTATTTCATCCCTTCAGAGCATCTCACTGGTGGTAGAAACTAACCAGAAACCATTACTTCTGTGCTGCAGATCCAAAACCTTGGAAAACATAATTTTTATGATATTTTCCTAAAATCCTTTGAAATATCTCCCTTACTGTTCAAAACCTGATATTAAAAGATTGATAACTGAAAGGTAAATATGAGAAAGTATGAAGGAAGAACCAATGGAAAAATGAACTCTTCAAATAGTGTGTATATGTATGAATATGGTAGACATATGAAGAAGTTCTGGTCTTTAGGATAGGAAACAAGAATAGTTTAAAATATTGTTTAAGAACAAGGAAAGTTTCAGAAGTTATGTGCACTGCCCTAACAGTTGAGAGTTTTTATTTGCAGTTTTCCAGATGATAAACGTATCCAATCTAGCAGTATTGACATTATTCCCTGAGTGTTTTGGTGCTGGAAGGGAGCAATTCAGAGCTACTCTTTTCATTTGGCTTTTCAAACATATGGTAATACAACATGTACAACTGCACAGCATATTTACCCCATCTGCATATTGTATTCCAACTTGTTAGCTAACAAATGGGATATACTATACCATTTCATAGCATAATGGAAAAATTACAATTGTTCAAGAATTTTGTGCACAATATTAAGGTTCAACCTGTTAGTATTTCAGTATCTACTGTAAGGTTCTATAGCTCTGTAAGCAACTCAAACATTTAAAAAAGTTTAAGCTGTAACTTCATTTATTTGGGAAAGCAACTGTTCACTATCAACATTTTGCATGTATTTCCTAGAGATGCGAGTTACATTGCAGTGGAAAGAAACCATAAGGCTATCAAATCCACAGTCCTTATGCTGCAGTACACCAATTGACCTGAGATTAGCTCAGTTGGTTAGAGTATGGTGTTGATAATGCCAAGGTCATGGGTTTGATCCCTGTACAGGCCATTCACTTAGTGATCCTTCTGGGTTCCTTCCCACTCAGAATATTCTGTGACTCTGGATATATTCCATATTAAGAAGTCTTCTTTGTACTCTTCTCATTTATCTTCCTAAGGTAGCTGTGCACCAACATACCAGAGAGATCTTTCTCAAATATATACATTAATATTTCCCTTGCTGAAAACATAATGTCCACATACCATATTTACTTCCACTTTTTTGCTGTTTTTCTTCAGTGTCATATTGATATCTCATAGTCATCCTGTGGCTGACTGACACTGCCAAGTCCATCTCTTCTGTCATCTCCTGCTGGTGACTTTACATGTCCTAGCAAGCTGTTGTCAGAAGCATATGAGCTGCTGTGGATTCAAACCTGTGCAAACATGTTGGTTATTGCTGTGTGTATGCCTCCCTACATCCAGCATCAGAGCTGACTGGTCTTACCCCAACACTTCACTAAAGGAGCACTAAATTGTACACTATGAAATGTCATCTCTGTCCTTGCATAAAAAGTGGAGATGATCCTTTCTTGAAGAGGTGGACAAGGTGTGCTTCACTTACTCCTGAGAAGTGCTGTACCACAAGTGATAATGTTTACCAGTGGAAACCAGCTACCCAGCACTGGCACTGTCCCAAATTGTTTGTACTCCAACCAGCCACACGCCTTACTTGTCACTGGCGGATTCTCGGTGTGTATGCAGTAGATGACTAGTGGTGGCTTTGTGTTGCCAGGGCACGATGCCACAGAGCTGCATTTCCCCTCCGCATGGCCTCCATTTGCCTTTTTCCGCATGATTATCGCCCATCTGTTGCCCTCTGCCACGTGTGGGAGGGCAGCAGATGGGCCAGAAAACTGGAACACAGGAAAGTAAGTTCTTCTGAGAGACAAGGAGAGAAAGAGTAAGGTCAGAAGAGAAATCCCCAGCCTAGCTCCATGCAAAGAACTGCTCCATGAGCAGCTGGCTTACCATAGATGGAAACCCTAGAAAGAGCAATTAGGCAAAAAAGACACTAGTCAGAAGGCAACAAAAAGGATTTACTGCCTTTTGCTTCTCACCTGCAGAACCATTGGTTTCATTCAGTTTGTTGACTTACCTGTAAGGACCTGTTGACTTACCTGTATTTACCTACAAAATACATCATTGCAAACCCACAGTGTAAGACACATTAAAAACATAGCTATTTCCAGTCTCCAGCTGTGACACTTTAGCTTAGAGGCGACATGATGTGTGTAAGACACCAAGATGGTCTCTGCTAAGCCACCAGAGTTCCTTCAGCATTTGCAGCCTCTCTAATAGATTGGTAAGGAAAATAACAGTCAAAGTAAGCGTCTCCTAACTAATGTTGTCTTTCCTGCAGGAAAAATAACATTTCACAGATGCATGTCACCAATTTAATGGTGATCCTATACATAGTAAACCAAGTCATGCTTCTTCAGCACTAATTCTACTAAGTTCTGATCCTCATTCCCATTGCTCATAAACATCCTCATTAAAAACAGTGTAGGCTTTCTCTTTTAATTTATTTATTTTTAACTGATAATACCAAGATTTACTTTGAAGCAATTGATGGTTCTAGCAAGGGCATCTTGTGAATCTGTCTCTCTTTCATTTGTAGTAGTCAGCATCATTCCATTTGATTCCAGTGAGAAATTGAAGTTTGTGCTCTGAAATCCACTGATGTTAGATGTTGATTAAATGAATATTTCAATGTCCCTCCAGCATCAGGTAGAAATAATATATGCAACTCCCATATCCCCTCAGAGAGGAGTCTCAGGAAGTTTTTTTCAGAATATGCGAACACTCTGCCCATCTTTACCTCCACCTCTTCCACATATCAGCCACAATGCAAAAAAGATGTAAAAAATTGTGCCTTAAACTATTTTTCTAGTTTTCTCCCTAATTACCATGATTTCCCAAATACCATAATTTTCTATACTCTGTGGAGCTGAGCATCGTTGAGTTGTGAAGGGCTGAGTATTCAGTAAGTGCTTAGCACATACGCAGCATTTCAGAGATTCAAGTCCTCACTGAAAAGAGAGTAAATGCAAAGGGAATTCTGAATTACATTGAAGGGCAACTTAAGATACAGGTGGCAGGAATCTAATGAGGAGAAATAAAGTAGTGTTCAATGAAAGAAAAGCCACAATTTTAATATGTTTGGAAGCATTCAATTAAAATTAGTGATATTTTCTTGAATGGCTGCATGTGTATGTGTGTGATATTTGTAATTAGCATTGATTAATGCCTAACACTTACTTGTGATTAAGGGCTGAGGATCTGAGACCTTCAGCATCACACGGGACCATGCATCTTCAGGTGCAAATGAACAGCATGCTTCATTCAAATATCAGGTGCTAAACTAAAAGTTTGCCCTGATTTATTCCTACAAGAAGCTTGGCAACAAGCTTTGTTCTTTCATCATTAGCAGTAATCAGTGGAGCAACACTGAGTTAAAACAGAACTCTGTGTATGCGTCACTGCTCTGGGTGACTGAGGAGAGGGAAACAAAGAGAAGTCCTACATGCAAGAGTAATGTCCCATCTTTCCTGCTCTGAATCTGGCAGAACAGGACCCTGAATTTAGGTCTTCCTTGTTCATGGCTAGTGGAAAACTAGTCCTCTACTTCCTCCCAGGTAGGAGCCGAAAAGAACATTTTCAGTGAGGTGTTGCTATGAAATCTGTTGGCATTGAACCCAGAGGCTCCAGGAGTAAGAGGTGGAGAAAGACATGAAACAGTCTGCTGGTTGTGGGCCCCATTTCTGATTTGGGGTCACTCCAACTTGTTGACACAGGCCATTTTTGCGTTCTTGAAAAGTTTGTTTTTCCTCACCATGTTCAACTGAGGGAAAAAAAATAAAATCTGAAGGCTGTGAGAAAGTGGAACTTATGTTCTCTACTCAGCTCCTTGAGTGGTTTCTAAATCTCAGAGAAAGCTGACCATGCTTTGGGCCATCTTGCCATGCAAGCTTCTGCAGTAAAAACAAAGCTCCCTGTCTCTAATCAGTGCTATGATGCAAAAGAGAAATCTCTGAATCCTTCCCATGCTCTGTAGTTAACAAAAATCTGTTCAGAGGTTTGAATTTCCATTCAAATAATCCCCTCAGCTGCAATAGTCAAAGGAGTGGAAAATACAGGAGAGTCTTTGGAGAGTTAACACCCAGACCTTGTGAACATGAAGATGATTATTTTCCTCTACAAGGCTTTTTCACATGTGATAAGCTTGGCATGTTGCCTTGGTTAAGTGTCAAGCCCCTGAATGTTTTTGGTTTTGCCCTGGTGGTCCCGAGGAGTTACTGGAATACTTGTTGGACCTGTTTTATATCACTGTGTGCACTGATAGTGACATTGAGAAGAAACAGGTAGTGGAGTGTAAGGGGGATCTGGATTTTCTCTTGTTCAATTCTGATAGTAGTCGCCCTGTCTGCCCAGGCAGACCTACAGCTTCCTTCAGTCTTTCTTTGACTCCTTGACTGTGCTTTTTACATTATTACATTGTAATCTCCAGGGTTTTTTTCCTCTCTTGCTCCCTAGGGATAGTTGTCAAAACTCCTTATCTGTTGATGAATGAAAGGAATTTTTGTCTCCACTGCCTGGAACTGGTTAATGCAATTCTGGACAATACTGCTGGGTCACTGAGTCAAGCGAACAGCAAAAGTTCAAATGTGTAGAAAGATTTTGTTTGGTGCCAGTTTGTATTGTCATCTGAAGATATTTTCTGCCATGCAAGGAAGTAAAAAAGACAAGACTGGAGACAGTTGTAAAGGGTTTCTAGAATTGAAGAATTAACATTACTAAACTCTGCAGCTTAAATGTTGGCAGTGAGAATTCAAAAAGAGATGCTTTAACATTCATACCAAAAGGTATTTTAATTCCATTGTTGAAACACTTTTTGTCATTACTGTTCATTAGAGATTCATGCCAATCAAGTTGTTGTGTGTCTGGTGTAAGAAATGGTACTTCTGGACAAATCCTGCTTATCTGAGTAAAAACAATAGACATTGTCCATGAATACAGGACTGAATAAAAACAGCTATGCCCTTTGGCGGTAGCCCAGTCCCAATTCTATAAGGTTCTGTGAACTTAACATCCGTTGTAATGACAATTTGCAGAACTGAAAGTTAAAGGAATAAGGAAATACTTAAAAACTCTGAAATCTAAAGGCCAAGTTCATTTCTGTTTTCAGCATTTTTTGTGACATTACAGTGCTGAGAGCAATCTTGATCCTGCCTTTATTGAAGCCAGTGAGAAATGTGCTATTGACTTCAGGCAGCATGAGGCCAAATTATACCTGTTTGCTACAGAGACAGTACTGATGTGTCCTGATCTAGAACTGACAGTTCTGTTTGGGACAGAAGGATCCTTGGTTGAAAAACTAGGTAAAATGGATGCATCTTTGACTCCTGAACTCTCCACAGACCATTGAAATCGTTACTAAAAACAATTACTCATAGATTCTTGGGTTGATAACACTTCTATATGACTATATGTAGTCATAGAAAAAAATCAGAAATATGTATTACCCCAAGTAGAAGCTTCACCCCAGTATTTACACAAACAAAGCGCTGCCTGGATAAACATGAACAACAGACAACCAGCAAGCAAGTATTCATTTGAAAGGAAAGTCTTGGCTTGGAGCTTGAACCAGATTCCTGGAATCCAACAGGAGTCATGCCATGGATTGCAATGAGCTTTGTATCATGCCCTTTATTCATAGCAGTGTTTGCAAATCATCTTTTGCAGTATTCACCCAGCTGAAATCATACTGAAAGCATATTCATATGGTATATTCACATAAATATGTGCTGTGATTCATAAACAAATTACATTTGCATCTGTCGACTATGGCTGGGGAGCGACAATAAAGAAAATAACAAAACAGTGAGGAAAGGGAGAAAAAGTGACTATGGTGTGACAGTGAACAGAACAAACTCAACTACATTTCTTTATTGTTCTAGGTAGCAGGTAGCAGGGGCTTAAAAGGTTCCCTTAGAATTTTCAAGAGAGTTCTATGCAGAAAAAAATTTATTTAATTCCGGTAGACTAAAAATGCCATTGCTTATTTCAGACCATCTCAGGAACATGTTTAAGCAGTAACTCTTGGACTTCCAATTGCATCTTGCCTTTTCCAGAATGTCTTTTTTACATATCTGAATTTCAGCTTGAAAAGCCAGTATGAATGATAGAAGCATCCAGACCCAAAGTTAAGGTTCCCTGGAGACAGCTGTTACATTGCAGTAAAAAAATAGTTTATGAAGAAAAACAAAGGACTTTCTTTGGGGTGTATATGCACATATATGTTCACACTTTAGAAAAGCCTGTTTCAACTTGAAACCAATAGTTTTTACTTCTGTTTCCTTAGGAGAGTGTCAGTATTTTTTTATTAGTTGTCTTTGTAACACTTTCTTCTTAGCTGAGAAAATGACCTCTCAGTTGATTCTGCCACCACTGGTTTATGAAAAAGCATCAGTACATATGATTAAAGAAACACCTACTAAATCATCCTTCTAGGTATGCCAGCACTTGTAGGGATTCAAGCAAGATCTTTGTAATCCACCCCCCCAGGCGCAGTATGTCAGTGCAATCCACTGAGCTGGCTTATAGGCAGCATTGTCCAAGCCATGAGCCAGGCTTTCAAATGCATTACATATTTTCCCTTGTTCTTAATCTGAATCCTGTCCCCTCTGTACAGACTGTTTATAAAAGACGGAATCAGCATTCTCAAAGCAGACTAATTTTTTTGAGTGCGGAATTAAAGACAAATTAAATGGACCTAATTTTCAGAAGGTGTTGAAACATGGAAAGTTGGGATATATAAAGACATCTTGGTTTAGATTTTTGAAACCAATCTTCACTTCTGAAAGTTGTATTACAGATTTTTATAAGGCCTTGCCCACAAGGACAGAAGAAACCTTCCCCATAATACGGATTCTCACAACACAGTCAGAATCTGTATTAAACCTCATGTTGCCTGTCTTTGGTGTAAGAAATAAATGAGTTAATCATAAAAACACATATCTGGGGAGTTTCAAACTATAGAATCATGCAGGCTTTGTACAGCTGGGCACTCATAATCAGTTATAGCACAAAAAGCAGGAAGGTCCTTATTACTTTCCATATAATTTTTTATTTCTCTCCAAATATCAGTGCTATATTGACTGTTAATCTGAAAAACCTCATTTAATGTCAGCTTGCTCACAGTTATGAAAATTCAGGTAATGTATTCCTGCTACTAATTGTATTTGAGAAAGTGTTATTAATTTCATATATCAAGTTCGTAGTGGCCATCTGTTCCTTCCGAACTGCTGCGTCTCCCTCCATCTGCCCTGTTTTTCTTCTGCTAATCGGGTGGCAAGGGCTCAGATGATTGGGAAGTTTCACTCTGACTTTTGATTTGTCACTCATCATCAAGCCAGCTGTGCATTTTTAAACAGACTCTTGCAACGGGTGGTGCTGAATTTAAATCTTACTGTCTGATTTTTTTTAAATAAAACTTTTTTTTATTAAAAAAAAAATTCAAAAGAAGACAGATTGTATTTTCTACAGTGTAAAATGTGCTTTGCTGCCACTAATTTGGCTGCATCTGCACTCTCATGAATAAAGATGAAGGTACATGTCCAGGATATTATTAGGGACTGTGGAGAGTGGGGAAGAATTTCAAGTGTGGTAAGACACCACAAGTTTCTAGTGCTCAGAGTAGTGAGCAAGCACATGTGATGCTTCTGGCATCACCTGACACTAGATTGAAATTAAGATGTTAGTGCAGACCTTTAAAAACAGAGAGTAATAGTAGAAAATGTTCATGTTTTTAAGTGGAGAAAATTTTTATAGAAAGGTAGAAGCGTCTTTAAAAGATTTTCCCTTCTTTATTTGCCATGCATCCAGGAACAACTAAGAGTTACTGGTGACCACCGAAAAACTTAGAGGATCTACATTTCCTACTGCTGTGAAATTCACATGAGGGTCCTGGTCAAAAGCAAGCTGAATATGAGTCAGCAGTGCCCTGGCAGCCAGGAGGGCCAAACCATGTCCTGGGGGGCATCAGCAAAGCATCATCAGCCGGTCGAGGGAGGGGATTGTCCCGCTCTGCTCTGCACTGTGGTGGCCTCATCTTGGGCATTGTGTGCAGTTTTGGGCACAGCAATATAAGAAAGATATTAAGCTATTAGAAAGTGCCCAAAGGAGAGCAATGAAGATGATGAAGGGGAAGCTGTATGAGGAGTGGCTGAGGGCACTTGGTTTGTTAATCCTGGGGAAGAGCAGACTGGGGGGAGTCTACATGGCAGTCCACAACTTCCTCGTGAGAGAAAGCAGAGGAACAGGCACTGATCTGTGGTGAGCAGTGACAGGACCCAAGGGAATGGCCTTAAGTTGTGTCAGAGGAGGTTTAGATTGGATATTAGGAAAAGGTTTTTCACCCAAAGGGTGGTTGGACACTGGAACAGGCTCCCCAGGGAAGTGGTCACAGCACCAAGACTGTCAGAGTTGAAGAACCATTTGGATGATGCTCTTGGGCACATGGTGTGACTCTTGGAGATGGTCGTGTGCAGGGCCAGAAGTTGGACTCGATAATGTTTTGTGGTTCCCTTTCAACTCAGCATATTCTGTGATTCTGCGAGGGAATTATGAGGCAGTAGCAGGCTTTGAAGTACTTATGAACCCCAAATTCACAGAATACTCTGAGCACTGCATCTCTGGGGGTGGCCTGTAGCAAGTGCTGGAAACAAAAACACCTCAAGGGCATCAGCAGTCAGACAAGACACAGTCTGCACTCAAGAAGGTAATTTTATAATTTATGGTAGTAGAAAGATGGTCAAAATTCTCAAACATAGTTTTTATCTCCTGTCCAAAATCCACATTGTCCTTAGCTATAATGATACTAGATATTTCTGTTATTCATGTAAATCCTCAATTCCTTTTGACTGTTGTTGAAATGATTCAAACCTCAAGTGAAAGATTAAATATTTATGCCTAGTACAGAGGGGATATTGCACGAAATGATTGGCTGAAATTAAAGCAGACAAACTTCAAGCTGTACAAGAGAAGGAAATTCCCAGACAATGAGATGTATTAAACAATGGAATAAAATTGTAAGGGATATTATGGAAGCCTCACTGCTTGACCCATTTGAAATAAGGGCTGACAAAACAGTTGAAAACATGCGGCAGTGGAAATGAGGTGGACTGGACAGTTTATCAAACTTCTTCTACATCATATTTCTATTGTTCTGCAATCTGATTTATGAAATTCAGACAGTACAAGGACGTTTTCAAGTGGGATTGTAAATTGCATATGAAACTGTTTTACAGCTCTGAGGTGAAGTCTGATGGCTTCTCTTTGCAGGGGTTCATGAGAACATTTCCTCTGCTTTGTATTTATGAGAGGTCTGAAAAAAAGATCACATGTGGGATCCTGTTTGTGTTAGGCAGAGACAAAAAAGGGAGACTTGCCAAATCTGCCACCTCTTCTTTGCAGTGTATTTTCCATACAGAGATATGCTTACCTTGGATGCTTGTGGTAGTTTTATGCAGGAATAGGAATATTTTCTGTACTTAAAAGTATTTCTGTTAAAGCCACTTTGGAATAAAAGTGCATACAAATTTTATACGTATCTATTGCAGTATTAAAAACATCTCTCTTTTGTTTGATTTTACGATTTGAACAGCCCCAGTGCTCTGATAAAATTTAATCAAAATTGCCATGTTTCACCTGGGTCTTAGCTGCTGCCAAGAAATACCACAAATATTGTGTGATCCAATTATGAAAACGTAAGTTCAGGCTGACCTGCTCTGAAGTTTTGAGAATCTAATCAAACATCTCACTTACTTCGAACACAATCCAATAGCTAACAAGTTCTACCCAGTTTCAATGGGTGAGAGCAGAAAGGAGAAGGACAAGAGGAGGACTCTCAAAATGCCCCCTGTCTGATGGTATGACCAGGATTTTTGTAACCCTGCATGCATTCTTCCATCTAATTTTATTCACAGCAAATATAGTTTTTGTGCATCATTATGCTGCATTGTGTTCACATGTCACAGCATTTGTATACACAGGTGATCAGTTAAGCTTGTGGTTGGCCTTTTCCAGGTTGACTTGATACTCTTGTAAGTATAACCCTTGCAAGTGTGTGTCACTTTTTGGAACTTTTCCAAAGGCATGTACCTAAATACTAGATTGGCTGTGTGGAGTGAATCATTAATTAAGCTAAAAATTAACAGACTTACAGTCCAAGGTTTGCGAGTTAACAAAAACTCCTGTTGGATTCCAGCTCTTGCAAAAAAGGCCCTGTAAACTAAAACTGAAACTTGACTCTCTTTTTCCACTGAGCATTGTTATGTTAGCAGGGGCTATAAAAAGACATTATTTGGAAAGAAAAGTCAAAGCACAGTAAGAAGCTATCCAGTTTTAGCAAGGATCATAATGTAGCTCCTTTAATTACCTTGTATTTCTCTGTTTGTCCCACCACACAGCATTTCAATGCATCCCATGAACAGAAACTTTTCAATGTTGATGCAAAATCATGCAGAAAAGTCACATCACCTTGTGGTTTGCTGACTCATCTGCAATATGAGGTCTAACTTGCTCTTGGTCTTGAATTTTTCAAGTTGCAAATGTGTCTTCCATAAGGACTTACAGTTGTTTGCTCCTGCTGAATGAAGGGAACTCCATAATTACTATTATTAATAGTAGTGACAAAATATTTACCTGGCATCATTACTTTGATTGCAGTCCACATGTGTAATCTCATTCTTCTGTTTATCAGGTAACAACCCTGAGACAATTAGTGCCATAACAAGTAAAAAGATGGAGTAAGATCAATATCTCCTGTAAAAGCTCCCAGCTCATTTCACTTCAGCACAGCTATATCGTGTTGTGCAAAAGGAGTCCATCTGTCTTTCCAAAAATCCAGTTAGAAGTCACAAGTACATTGATTACACAATACATTTACACAGCAACTGAGTTGTGAAAGTAGGTAGAAGTAGCAGATCAAAAACCCTGAGTAAGAAATCTTGTAATAAGATTAGCCATTGTACAGCATGTTAACTCAAATACAACTTGTGGAAATATTCAAAATAGGTAAGATGCACAGCAGAGAGACTCACATATAAGCCTATCGCAGAAAAGATGGTTTTGCTTTTCATGCTTGACATAGAATCTACAAAGGAAGGGGTTGCAGTATTCATCAAGGCATATCTGAAGGTAGGTTTGAATGTAGACAGTGCCAAAGAAAAGAATTTTAAATAACACCCATAGATTTATTTTACTGCCAGATTACATACCACCTACAGAACTGGTGTAATTGCCCTAAGTATTCCAAGTGGCACAACAGACAAGAGGAGTGCTCTTTATCACTGGCCTGCCCTGAGGAAGTCCTGCAACAGAAATGGTATCCCAATGTGCAGTGATGTTCTGCTGTCTTGAGGTCACTGAAAAATACCCAGTGCAGCAGGAGTCAGAGCTTTTCACCAGGAGAAAAATTAAACTTCCCTGAATTAACTAACCTTTTCTAGTTCGTTTGTGACTTCTCATTGTTCTTATCTATGATTAGTCATTATTGAATCCCCAAGAAAGTGATCAAATGGGGGTGGAGACCAGATGAGCAAGGCATGCCCTAACCCTTGCATAGTCACTGCTGTAGGACTCTGAGCCTAAGAGGCAACACAATGAAGGCAAGAGGCCTATATAATTAATGACTGATCAGAGCTGTCAGTGGGCAGAACATTCAGGCCTCTCTTATTGAAGTCCACCTGTGGGAAAGAGAATGTGCAATGGCTACAGAGCCAACACATAAGTTGTACAAAGCCTTTATATAACCTTCTTTATCTCTATTTTACAAGAAAATCATTCCCTGAGGAAGGCTATTCCATTTTCCAGACAGGAACAGTGAAGTGCAACATATGCTAGGTTAAATTACAGACCAAAGTAAGTGTATAGTTTTTGTAATGCCAAAAATAAGAATACAAGTTGGGCTCTGGCCATGTACATACCAACTCAGTAATAATTTGTCTTTTCCAAATCCAGTACTATGCATTTTCAAATCAATTGTTAAGCTACTAGGTCAGATCATTGATGACGAAGAGCAAAACATATTTCCCTCCTCTGATTTCTTTTGTATCCTTGTGACCAATGGAAAAAAAGTTATGTTTTGGGAATTTATACGTACATTTGACAATAAGAACAAGCTTAAGTAAGAAGTCATGTCCCCGAGCTAAAATACCAGTATCCCCTCTCTGCGTGGGTAATGGAATAGATTCACCTTCACCGTAACATTGGACTGAATTACATGTTATAGTCCTTGACATGCTTTGACATGACTAATGTGACCCAGCTGGTCTCTGCGGTAGAAAAATGTGAACATAGAATGTGTGGTTTATGAGATACGCATATGAGTTGACAACAAAAAATACCCATGGATTTGTTTGTGTGATTCGATCAAAAATAAAAATAAGAAGAAATCCATGAGTTTATAAGGCTGTACAAATATGCAAGCTGTCATATTTCAGTATTTACAAGTATTGAAAGGTAGTGGGTGACTGCATGTTTATAGACAGTGGGTTTCCAAGTGTACGTATGTAAACTCTTCCCTCTGTCGTTTAGAGGATGACCGTATAGCCAGCTTTTTTTACTGCAGTGTTTAAGCAGAAACCATATGATACTATGTTTTATTTAAAATTGGGCTTGTACCACTGAGGCTGGAAACTTGTATCTTTAGAACAATTTCATATTGCGCAGTGCCACCATATGTTGCCTACTTTAGTGTTTTTAAAGAGATTGCTTACTGCCTAAAGGTAGCATGTCTCAAATTTACAAATCACATATTGCTTGAGGGTACAAGTGAAACCATTGATTTAAGAGAATGCAATATGCTTGGTTTAAGGGTGTTAATTCAACTCTATCATCCTCCAGCTTTCCTTACATTGAAATATATATTAGCGCAGGGTGGGTGAAACGAAAAGATTGCAACTACAGGTTATGTAATTGTGTTTCAGTGTATAAAGGAAAGTAGAAACTGGCTGATAAGCTAGACAGACACATTTAGCATAAGTGCTCTTGGAACCTCTCAAAATGAACACCCTGAATTACGAAGCTGGCCTTTTACATTTTTCATCATTAGCGTAAATGGAAAAGTAGCCACCAGTACCTTGCAACTAATTTAGCAGACAGACTTGTTCTAACATTTGCTCTGAATTACCTCGTGCATATTTTAAAGGGAAAACTTGTAATTTATTTATATATTTTAATATTTAACTTTCTTTAAAAAATTGGATTGCTTACAGTAATTTAATACATTTATATTCAATGTTTGGCTTCAGATAACTGCTGCAAATTTAGAGATAGAGAAGTCCTAATCCCTCTGGGTGTAAAATCATTACCCCATTCTCCACTGCTTTATCAATTCTAAATTAAAACATTTCAAGTGATGAAACTTCCAGTATTTTCCTTAAATATATACCGTACCAAAATAATTCTCTCTGGTTTTATAGCCTAAGGGTGATGAACAGGTCTTACAATATTGTCACTATTATTTTATTTTGCTATGTTTCTATTAATATACCTGATGAGGAAGAAAAAAAAAAGAAATGTAATTGGAGTCCCATTGTAGTGCAGTGACCCATAACAAAGATAAGTCTCTGTCTCTGAGAGCTCACTGTGTAGCCCTCGGGCATAAATACACAGGTGGACAAAAAAAGCAAACAAACAGTACAGAGTGGTGATGGAACTAAGTAGCTGTTCACAAGGTCTCAGATAAAGGGGGATCGTGCTTACTTACTGCCTGTAAGGAGGGAGATTGGTTGAAAACCAGCCTTGCCCTCAGTTTCCAGCATCATCTGTGCGGATCTGGACGAGTGATCCTGTCTAGCACAGTGTGAGCCAGTGCGTTAGAAGCAGGGAAGATCAGCAAGTTTGGGCTTTTACAGAATTAAGTCCTAGAATACTGTGGAACTATGGGGTAGCCTAAGAGAGAGTAAGGTGCTGATTTTCTACATTTATTGGGAGAAACACTCAGAAAAAGCTCAAACATGCCCAATAAGGAAGCCAAGATATTAGGTGTCGATGCTGCTGCCCAGTGGAAATGAAGATGCTCTGAAAGAAGGGCACAAGAATTCAGTGTTGGCAGGTTGCCTTTTCATCCCTTTTATTGCCTCACTGTTAAATGGAAAATACACCAAAAATTAACACTGAAACAGAGCCTGAATAGGTCATGCAATTTTATGTTCTAATTTCTGCCGTATTTCATTGTGGCTGGCTTACAGATTGGAATGGGGAGTTTCTGAAATAACCTATATATTTTTTTACTAAATCCTGTCTGTGTTTCATCATGATCCATGTATTTCTTGGTTTCTTATAAATTTGATAAAAAGGCATACTTAAGTACTCTGGTGACAGGTTCCAGACAGAGTGTGTTTTTTGGGGAGTGCTGACACCGGCTGCTGGGACTCACATCAGAATGTTGGGTAATTCTTTATAGGAAACGGCTGTGGCATGTGCTGAATGGAATCTCCAGTTTCCAAAGCAAGCATTCAGTCTACACAGCTCACAGCTCATCCCCTTTAGTGAGAATCAGTACTGGACGTGTCTTTACAATGCCTACACATCACTAAATAGTCTGCAAAAATACCACTGTGGCTTAATTTGCTTAATATTAGTATCCATGTTAACTTAATACCTTTCTTTCTAGTTTATAGGATGCTTTCTTGTCAGGCAATAGCATTCTGGATCTATTTAGACAGCACCAGGCAGTAGCCCCTCACCATGACCAGAGATTAGGTGCCCCCCAAGGCTGAGTTGAGCCTGTTGGCGCCTTTATGTGGGTACGTCTTTGTGTGGCCCAGGCTGTGGCTGCCGGTTTGAAGCCTGTGAGGAGGAGATTAGGCTGTCCCCAGCCAGCCAGCCAGCCGGTGCTGGGTGTGGCTCGTTACCATTTTGGTGAGCAGATGGTGGCAGGCCAACAGGTGCACCCCGATGGCGGCAGCGCACCCGGCGCATCTGCTCACTGGGTGAGGGGGAGGCAGGCTGAGCCCAGCCCCACACCAGCTGCACCGTACTGGGCAGGGCAGAGGCAAGGTGGTGAGAGACGGAGACTGGTGACCTTCAACTATCAAGCCTTTTACGTAACACTCTGGAAAGGGAGGGTATGGCAAGAATGCTTTGATCTGAATATTATGGGATGAAAAATGACCGGAGACGAGGAGGTGATTGATTAGCGAGTATAGGAAGTGGTGGGCAGTTTTGTTTTAGGCTTTGAAACAAGTGGCAGGATGTCTTAGCCACTAAAACCCACCTTGGTTTTAACCAGCTCCTGCTTTACAGCAGTTGTTTTGCAGGGGATTGGTGTATGGAGACTGCACTGGCTCTGGATTATTTTGATTTTCTGCTCAGAAATAAAAGTAGAGCACTCAGACTGTGATTTTTTAGATCCTTCATGTTCAATTCCCCCTCTTTTCCCTTTAAAAGAACACAGTCCCTGCACCTGAGACAACATCATATATTAGTCTGTTAGTTTACTTATAAGCAACCCAGAAAGGAGAAACTCACAATTACAATATTCTGTTTCTAAGAATTTTTGGTTTAGTTTCTAAAGTTTAAGTTCTGTACTACCTTCTTACTTTATACATTCCTATATTCAACCCTTTCCTTCCCAACCTGACCAGATCCATACTCTTCTGCTTTACATTTGCTTTAGTCCAGCCCTAGCCCAGCTCAGCTGTCACCCTATACAAACAAGCAGTACTCCAGCTGATCTTCTTGGCTCAGAGTCAGACTTTTTAGCTGTTCTCACTCCAAGTCTTCTTCCTGCCTGTTTTCCCTTTTGCTCTCCTTTTGGTCTAACTTGAGGTAAGGTCTGCTCTTCCCCCAGGGCCCTTTACTTCTGCTGGTGTTCGGGGTTCCTCGCAAGGTCTTCGCAAACCTGGCTGTTTCTGCTAGACTAACAGCTGTCTCCATCTCTTGTAGCTCTGGGAATTCCCAGGATCAGAAGCACATCATGAAGCAATGAATTTAATGAATCTCATGTGGGAAAAATATTGGCTCATATAAGCATAGAAGAAACATTCTGGTCCAGAGGATACAAGCCAACCTGATGGGGTCCCACAAAGAGGAGCTGTTAAATTGCAGCCAAAGATAAGAAAGCCCACTGGATGTGTTTGAGGTGGAATACAATGGTGGGTCACTGCTGTACACCTTCAGAAAGTCTTAATGGCCAGGATAAACCGTGAGCATTTGCTTCTTTCTTCTGGACAGCCTCAGTTCCTCACATGGCTGGAGAAAGGAGATGCAAATGCAGAGTGAAGTGTTTCCATCAAAGCAAAAGTCAAACTACATAATGTCTGTATAATGTCATAATGGGATGGTGTCCAGACGTGTCTGGGTGCCTATTTGGGGAACTAGTTGAAGTTACATGTGTCCTGAGCATCCTTTAGATGGCTCATTTGGAAGATAATATAACTAATATTAAGCAGATTGCTGTCTCACACCAGAATTGCCAGGAAAGGGTACAGTAGTCTTCCAAGGAGGAAATTCTTTGGTGGGAACAGGAGCTGAAAGATACAGTGGTGGAGAAATAGCTTCTTTAATTGAAATGAACCTGAAGGAATGAGAGATAACAGGTTACTGGATCTGTAATTGTAGTAAATTCTGAAGTTCTTAGTTCTTTAAACTCTATTATCTCTTTTTCATCTTCCCAAGCTATCAATAGTTGATCTGCACTTAGAGATATCAAAAAGCACTTTATTTTGAAAGGGGAAAGCCCTCTCCTCAAATAAATTTTATTCAAACACCTTTGCTCCTAGTTTCAAATGTTTATTCAGAAGTTAAATATTGGTAGGGAAAAATAGATATATTTTTATATATATAAAAAATATATTTTTACTGCAAACATAGCTAAATTCATACATAGACATTTTCAGCATAACTATTTTTGTTTAATTTTTGTGATTTTCTCCAGCAGCTAATAAACACTGCAGTCATCACAAATATCTGTATAATATTGACCTCATATTTCTGAGGATTTTGCAAGCCCTAAGAATAAACCGTTGTGAATACAGACTCTGGGCCCCTCTGGAAAGCTGTGATGAACTTCATACAGGTGCACAATCTGTCTAGATACTTTTTAACCACTACACAACATGCTTAAAGAGTGACATTAACAAAATTATTAAGGTAGTTATATGGCAGAGATCATTCCACGTCAAACTGAACAAGTTATAAATAACGCTCATAAATCCTTAATACAATTGTGTATGATATTGTTTTCAGGTCTACTTAATTCTCTCACACCCTTGTCTCTAAGCTTTATAAAGACTTAGGCTTACTACACAAAATAAAAGTTTTTTCAGACTACGGCAAGCTTTTCTCCCCAGATTAAAACCTGTACTGTCTTTGTTGGTAGAGATGCTCCTATTGTAAACCCTGGGAGACTCCTGGAAAGCTGACAATCTTGTTTTCTTTTGCTATGTTGGGGAGCCAGCTTAGAAGGGGTTAAGTGGCTGGAGACCAGCTGGGCTCTGTTAATCTGCAGGGACCAGCTGCTTTGTATAAAAAGGAAGACAAGAAACAGAGTGGCTAGTGCTGAGGGAAAGCTGAGGGTATTGAATTGCTAAGTTCAGGAAAGGGGGAGTGAGCACTTGTGTATCAGTCTTTTGGTGTGCTGGAAAAGGAAGAAGAGCTCTGTAGGTATTTTGGTTTGGTTGAGGAGCTGCTATTGCTGGTGGTGATTGACAGCCCACCCAGGATACTGGCTTTTAATTCTCAGGCACTCCTAAAAAGCTGGCCCTGTGGGGCAAAAGCTGGTAACCAAGCAAACTGGGTGTAACGAGCCCCAGATTGGCTCAGATTTCGTTTGAATGCCTTTGAAAGATGGAAAAAGAGCAGTGGAAGCTCTGGTACCTTCCAGTACCAAAGTAAGAGCCAGTGACCTCTCTTTGGGCTGTTCCAGCAAGTTGTCTAAGAAATGTAACTTGTATTTCTCAAATGTGACAAAGGCATTTATCTGCCCCAATGTGCATTGGCACAATGATTGTACTTGTATATATCACATGACCTCAACCCTTATAACGCTTGCCTGTGACAAATAGGCTGCAGAAAGAAAGTCACTCAAAAGTTTTTCCTACTTCTTTTCTTTAAATATTAACTCTGAGAGACTTTACTGTTTATCTTACTGTACCTACTTTGAATGAAAAAAACCTCTGTAAGCAGAAGTTGAATTGCATAATACAAAGCTATTAAAATATATTTAATGATTCCATTAGAAATATGCTATTGAGCAAGGCAGAGCATACTGAGAGAAGTTGGTGAAAACCTGATTAAACATTTATATGGAGCATATTTTGATTTAACTTGCATAAATAATTCAATTTTTGTTGTTTTTTTTTTTATTTTATTTTATTTCTTTCAAAACCACCCTTTTCTACACCTGCCCTGCTAAAAATAATGCTACTGTATTTGCACTGAGGATTGAGTGGATGTATCATACCTATCCAACTGCACTGGAGGCTACTCTCTCTCTCAGGTTTCATAGACCTGTATCCTTTTGAGAAACAAAACACTTTATTCCTATAAAATCTGCAGTAGTTTTCTTTTGTCCTTACAAATAATAAAGTAGCAATGTTCCAAGGGCAGTAATTATTATGCAGGAGTTAAGTTGTGCTAGGAGTCCAGATCAATAGGAGAATTTCCCCAAAGCTAATGGGAATTGCAGCTCACATATCAGATGACTGATCTATTTTCTAAACTCAGTAACAGTTTTAAAGGGAGATTCATTTCTGAAGTTTGCCAAAGTCTGGGTTTGATATTTTAGTGAGGTCTCAGTTTTTGTACTCTGTTGGAATTCATAGTCAGATTTGCAATAACAGTAAAGGTCTTTTATGACTTCTTGATATTAATAATGTGGTATAAAGTGGGTCTAAATCCTGCTTTAAGGCCCCCTCTTGCCACTAAATATATGAGGGAATTCAAGCTTCTTCTTTAAGAGTTGATGTGAGTGAGCATTCAGGTGCCCCAAAGCACAGATTTTTCTCTGAATCACCAGAGAACAAGGTATTTCACAAAAACTGTATCTCTTTTCCCTCCCACTGAGTTTCAGAGTTCAAACACTGACAATTTCCAGTACCATCTTTTCTTGTCTCCTTGTTACAAGTAGGGTTTCATTACCTATAGAACAACCAGTGCCCACTTTCCAGCATCAGCATTGTGCTGAGATCCTTTCTCTGACTGCCATCACTCATTACAGCGATGTGCTGCTCTTTCATGGTGGCCCAGCAGATCGCAGAAACATGGGGCTCTGGATCATTACCAGGGAACAGAGTCGCTTTGGGGTCATTATCAGAGAAAAGTATCGCCTTTTTTTTTTTTTTTTTACAAATGGCATATTCTCTCCAGCTCTGTGTTGCAGCTGTTTTCTTCTGAATTCTAGCTTCTGCAATCCAGCAGTCTCAGCTGACATGGTTCGGCAGGGAATTAAATTATGAAATTTTGTTGCAAAGAAGCTGCTGAAGTCTTTTGAAACAGAAATGTTATCTCCTTGGTGGAACGCACTATGTCAAGTCCTGAAGGGCCTTATGAACCTCCTCAGATAAAAGCTTCTGATAGTGTGTTTGGTAAGGTATTATTTATAACGTGAAGCAAAAATCCACTCCAAACTCTGAGAGGCTGTGCAGAGCAATTCCTCTAATATTTAGGCCAGTCTACAGACCAATGCTTTTGGCTTTCCTGAAAGCAGACTGCCTGTTAGACTGCAAAAAGTGATCTCAAATGAAAAATAATACTCTCAACCTGTGGCTTTGACAGTTGTATTTCATTCCTGTGCACTTTCCAGCCCTGTGAGAAGTTTAGTACTGCAAACCTGTACTTGAGCAGTCCTTGCAGTACACTGAGTGCAGGGAGAGGGCACAGGTAGCGCTCAGCCAGGTTTATGCACACTGAGAGCTGCTCATGCTGTAATAGCAGCGAGCATGTGGGGGAAGCTATGTTGGTTTCTGAATTTCATTAAAAATCTGAGATGTCTATGCACACAGCCTTATTCACAGTTTTTTCTGTATTGTGATTTTAGGATATAACAAGGTGTTAACAAGAAAAACATGTTTTCATTAAAGCTGTATACAAAATGTATCTTTGCCCTGAGCCCTTCTGTGTGTTTATTTTTCTGAAACAGTCTGTTACTTAAAGAAACAAACAAAAACTGAAGCAGGGAAAGAAACTTTTTCCTTTCTGAGTGAAGGTCTATTTCCAACCACCCCTTTGCTTTCCAGCCATCGTGGGTTGTAAGCTGCAGGGTGGGCTGGACTGGCCCAGGTGAGGGCCACACCTCACCTGTTGAACTTATTTAGTTAAGCTGTTGTAAACATTTACTCTGTTTTCTTTCTCAGAGTGAAAACACTGTAAAAATAATGGCTGCCATAAAGACTGCATTAAACACTTTCTAAAAGGTTACAGTTTGCAGCTGTGAGGTCGCTGCCCTCTGGTTACACTGCAGCACTGCCTTTCCCCTTGCCCTCTGCAGAGTCTGGGAAAGCGTTGCCCTGCCTTCCATGCTGGAGGCGTTTGGGCTTCAGGGTGTTAAGCATTTTCTGATGTTAAGCATGCTTCTGTTGAGTGTGATGTCAGGACGGGGATGAGAACCAGGCCTGTTGGCAACTTGTTCTCACCTGCTTGCGCAGTGGATTTGTCCATACATCGCATCAGTGCCTGTCTGTGAGCTGAGGGTTACAGCAGGGAAAGGAATCTCACCAATGAGGGTGGGTGGAAATGCAAGAGAAGGCAGCAGAAGATGAGATGAAAAGATGACATACAAAACTACAGAAACTGAAATTCCTGTAGGAGACCAAGACAAGGAGTGTTCTGGTGATTTGCAGTGGAGAGAAAAGGAAATTAAAACTTGAAACCTAAGTAATTTTAACAATTATTTGACTAAAAGAGGAGTGGGCTACAGGCACAGACCTAAGTAAGGAAAACTTTCACTGGTCCAAGCTGGAGTTCATAAAGAATCATCTAAACACCTGTGAATGGGAAACAACTGAGTCCACAACTGGTGACAAGCAAGCCCTTAACCCTGCTGCCCCGAGTCTCCCTTGTCTGTCTCCCTCCTCATCTGTAAAGGTAACGCTGCAACAAAACCAGGCTCCTGATTCAAGTGCTTTGGGACTTGAAATGGGAGCTGTGAGCTTGTGCAAAAAGAAGAATAAGTTTGGACCTAAGAGTGTGCTGCTTGTTGCTGTTCATATTTGCATGTCTGTACTTAAAACTGTGTACAAATTCAATTCTATGATGTGACAGCAGAGAAGACAGCCTGTTTTGTCCCATATTCCCAAAGCATTAAGGATCCTTCTGGCATATATGCTGTGTACAGTCTGCTACAGGAAGGATTTTTCATTTTTTAGTTATTTTTCAGAAAAAAGTACATCAGATTTAGCAGACCTACCCATTCTGCCCTTAACCTTAGAGTACTTTTGCTGTTCTGGTTGTTTTGCACCATGGTATTTCTCACATTTTAAAAGCAGGCCACTAAAGTCATGTTAGTTTTTAAAACATAAACAAATTTATAATCTCTCTTGATTAAAACTTGTGGATTGCCTAGAGAAACCAAGCAGGTACTTGGGGACAGATCCTCAACTGGGTGTGTTACCATGTTAGATCCAATGGAGCTACAACCTCCTTGGGGGGCCTGCCTATTAGTGGGATAAAACAGGTGGAACTGTGTGCTTTTCAAACTTAGTGGACCTGTAAGTACCCATTCCAACAAGATAAAGTCCAGTCTACCAGGAAGAAGGAACAGAACACACTGTCACATGTTGGGATTAGTTTGTTGAGGACTAAAGGTCTTGAATTGGTTCTCTGAGTTAACAAGACCTCATGTTTGTTCCTGATCACTTATTCCTCTGCCTTCTAGTTGTCATGCTTTTTTTCCTCCTATACTGTAGACTTAGAGCTTGGGAGAAGCAATGACCAACCTTTGGTGCCAGCATAGTCTTTGTGGAGTTGATTAGAGTTGGGGAAGCTGCATCTCCATCCCATCCAAGAAATCCACCCTAGAAGGGATTTTATACTTAAATTGGAAATTAATTTAGTATACATATTTTTGATACACTACCAGTTTGGGGAGAGAAAGAAAAGGAATACTTGTTGCCAAGTAACTGTTGTAGCTGGGCACATGAAAAGCAGTTTTAATCCACACTTAGTTTAGTTGGCAACTGTTCTTGTCATCTGCTTGGAAGGTGCTTAATGAACACAAGGAAAAGAGCAGCCCCTTGTACCTGTTGCATGCAAGGAAATGGAGAACTGAAGGGTGCATTACTGCTTTCATCTGAAATATGTGGGGGGAAGATGCATAAATTTAAACCAGTCGGTTTGCATGATGTTCTGTGTGCTTGCAAAGACATGGTGCTACATTGCTACTTTGTGCTTATTTTTTCAGATCCATTAGCACTGCACTTTCTTGGAATGTTTTATTCAAGAACTGAGTGAATACTTTCCCTCTGCTTTGTATTTATTACTTAACCTTTATATTCAGAACCTGTATTGCTTAACCTGAGGCAACCAGATTGTTTATACCCTCTACAAGTAGGTAGCCGCAGTGTGGGAGGTGCACAGCTGTCGTCAGTCTGTCTGTCTGCATTGGGCTCTAGCATTATTAAAGCTCTCAGATCTTTCACCCAGCACCACCTTGGCACAGGGGCATGAAGGAGGTGTGCAGTGATGCTACTTTCTCCTTCTCCCAGCTTTTTCCCAAGAAAAAGCAGAAGGGCTGGGCTTTACTCAGGACAATAGACCAAGAGGTTTGGCCTTTGGCTCTTTTTCTCCCAAATTGGTGTTTATAAATAAGTCCTTTACAGAGAAATTCTTGGTGCTGCTTGAGCCCAGATATTGCTTTACTATTATTTATGACTGCAGATGTCTTTTTGCACCTGACAGTCATCATTCGAATAGCAAGAGAAGGGTCCACTCTTGGCAGTATCTGTAAGAGCTGTACCATGATGTCAGAAGAAGCTGATTGAGACTGGTGGAAGCAGATTTTATACCTTTAAGACTTTGCTTATTTTGCGCCCAATGGATCTGTACCCTTTCCCTCTTCATGCTCAATTTTGTACTGTGCAAATTATGTCAAGCAGACCGTGGGAGAGCCAGCTCATGGTACAATGAACCCTGAGCACTGTCATCTCCTGCTGGCTGTGGAAACTGCTGGCAGCCAGTACATTTGGAGCAACACAAAGCCTGTCATCAGCTGTGTCTGAAGAACATTCCATGAAGAAGAACCTATTTCAGTGGGATGGAAAGGCAGTATGTCCTATGCTCCTTAAAACACTAGATAAGAGTTCTTGTGTAAAGCTTTACAGCTTCATTTTCTTCTGCTGTATGTTTGTTCTCTGGAGGAAACTTCAGCCTAAGAATGTAGTTACTCTTGCCTAATATCAGCGAAGTAAAAGGAGTGTTAGCCATGTGGCTACCTAATCTGTCTCCTATTTACACCCTTTCTACAGACATTGGAGAGACACAGACACCTCCAGCAATAATTGATCCCTTGGATTAGAATTCTGAAAGAGAGACCATTCAATCAACTGGAGTGGATGGGCCATACATTTAGACAGCTAGACTGAGGTGAGCTCTTAGTGCTTTTCTCATCCCAAGATATTTCCAGTACAGTTATAATATCTTCTCCTGTTTTGATTCTTTCCACTGTCCTTTTTTTTTATTATTATTTTTTAATATTTTGAGAAAAAAAAATTAGGAAAAAAGCATGGAAAATATTGAGAGTTAGACCATAGGGTCTAGACAGGAGATTCTGTGGATATACATCTAGTAATTCCCACACTTGTACAGGTATCTCTTCTGATCTTGGCCTGTCAGCATCTATTAGTGATATTCCAAACTGTGCTGGCTGCTTTGAGCTGGCTAGAAAGGAAAAGTTCACTCATTCTCCATCAGATTTTTTTAGTCTTAATGCTTGAAAGAGAACATCTCCTCATATCCCCTCTTACAATACACCTTGTTTACTTGGAGTGCCTGCAGTTTATATTGCAAAGGCTAGATATTTTAAATTGATCTGCTTTTTTAATGGACATAATTTGTTCTATAGATTTTTTGTGAGGCTACTCTACTTTCTAGAATTCAAAATAAAACACAAGTGCTTCCTGTGGGCTGTTTTTACCATTGTCTTTGGCAATCCTTTGCCCATATATCCTTTCATTAGCTACAGAAGTAATGACAAATAGCATTCAATAAATGTCTAAACCCAAAATATTTTATTGTCCTTTTCTGCAAGTATGACCAACATCTCTTTGTAAACAACTAAAAAAATTACGTTTGTTGCATGAGTTATTACTAGGGCAATTTCCGCACAATGCTTGTTACAAATAGACTAACCCAATGCTTACAATTAGAATAAATCAAGCCAGCTGAGAAGGTTCAAATACATGACACAAACTTGACTAAAGAGCAACATGGCATAAAGGGATGCTGTAATGCCTCCATGATAATAGTATGCAAAATGTAAAAGACCGCTTTTCTGTATACTGCCATATGTCCACTGCAATTTGTGGACATATGGACGTGGGACTCTCTCATGTGTAATGTATGTCACACAGACAAAAATAAAACAGGAGCAAAGGGCTAATATCATGGACACTGTTTAGAGGACAAATTGAAATGTTTGTTGTGGCAAAAAACGTGGGTGTACTAATTAATAGTTCTAGATTGTTTGCTGGCACTGGCTGCGACAGCCTCAGGTTTTTGATAGGTTTCAATAAAAGACAAAGCTAAATAAAACTAAATCTGTGACTATAAATGTAGTTGCTTAGATAAGGTCTTCTTTTTGGGGAGATACTCTGCTTGATCTTTCAAATTGCAGTTTACAACGTGAATTGATATGTCTGCAAATTTACTTATAATACTACTGTCTTCATTGCTTTCTGCTCTTTCTCACTGGATGTAAAAGTGGGGTTTGAAAGAATAAGAGGAATAAGAAAGCTCACAAGAACTTTTCATATTGATGAAAACATTTGGAACATAAATTTTAGTTCCTAGCCAACAAGAAAGTGATAATGTACATTGAGTGGTACGTGCATGTTGTGCTTTCATTTCTCTCAAAGACAGAAGCTGCCTGTTAAATATTGTCTTGCCAGCAATCAAAATGGTATAGGCTTAAACCTTGTCTCCTTGACAATCTGGAAGTGTGATCTAAATCAAAACAGATGCCCTCTTCACTTAATGAATCCAGCTATTTGTAATCTCTTGCTAAGAGCTGCAATCTGAAGAGAAGTGTAGGACTACCTGGCACCTAGAAAGAATGGCAAATGGGATTACAAGTTAAAAATTAATAGTGTGTTATTTCACGGTGCTGTTTTAATGATTAATTGTAAATTTTCCCTTTTCCTTTGCAAGCAGGGCTGGAGTAGGACACCAAGTTGTGGGAAGACAAAAGGATTTTTATGGCAGATAGAAGCTCTACACTGAATATTAAGAACACAAGTGAGATCGGCAGCTAATGTGCACATAGCAACTTGCTTCCATAGGAGAGACACCAATTTCTCCCCCAGAGAGATTAATCTCCTCATACATGAGTTGCTCAAGCATGAAGAAATATTCTTTGGACATGGTACACCAAATGGAAGCCCATACATCAGACAATGATGGTGTATTATATTGAGACATTTATAGGACTAGAATATGCCAGCTGGGGTGTGCAGCTTTAAGGGAATAAAAAAAGAAAAGCATTTTAAGGTGGATCTGCAGAGAAAATCAGGCTGCTGACACTGTAAATGAGTGTACATTCACTTCTCCCTTCAAATGTATTTCCATGGTGAGGGGAGTCCCTTCTCATGGAAAATGCTTAGTCTCATATCTTTTTTTCAGCTGTGAGTCCCAGTCTTCAGGACAAAATGATAGGATTATTGCCCCTTGTGACAGCTATACACTCTTGCCCAGCCTCACATCTGTACTATAACTCAGATTGTTTCTGATATTGTTATGTTAATAACAGCCATACTGACGGGTTTGATAATTTCTGCAAAGGCCCTGAAGAACAGCAATCTGAAGTTTCCTGAATACATTTTGGAGAGTAGGTTAAGAAGTGTTCAGAAAGACTAATTGTTAACTTTTGAACTGGAGATGGCAAGGCAACAACTGGGTGTTTTCCTACTTTCACCTAGAAAGACACTCTCTCAGATTTTGGCCAAGCAAACACTGCTGGGCTCCCTGCAGTGCAGAGTCTGCCTGACTTCTGTCAAGTAACATAAACCTATGTGTTTATTATTAAAACACAATTGACTCATAAATCTTCACCTAGAAGTCAATGGAGGCAAATACTGCTCAGTGACCATATTTTTTCAATCTGAGAAGATTCCTGTCTGCAAAATCTTCCCTGGATTGACAACCCAGGAAGGGAAGAGCACTGGTTAAAGGGGGCACTCTCAAACCAATGGGAACACTTCAAGTGCAGTTCCTATTTCTGCAAAAAAGTATATAGATGCACTAAGAAAATTGCTATTAATTATTTTGTGCATAATTAACTGACTCTGCACTTAGGCAGCACCCTTTCTTAAGCAGACAGACACAAGTCCTGATGCATTTCACAAAATATGATACTCAAATGTTTACCCAAACTGATACAGGGCAAGTGTGCTTGAGTTATGGCTCCATCATCAAGGAGTTCACCCAAAGATGGGGCAAGCAAGTGGCTGTGTGCTTAGCCACCTAAGACAGCATTGAAGGGGACCCAGACTCACAGGTAACCCCAGGAATACACCTGCACTGTGGACTGGGAGAACACAGTTGCAGGATTCCTGAAGTAAATGTTTCATGTCTGAAAGAACTTGGTGAAAATATCTGATATAAGGCATGGTTCAACTTTTTTTTCTCAGAGTTCAAGGAGCATCCGGATGATGGTCTTAGCCATATGGTTTAGTTTTAGGTAATCTTGTGTGGAGCAGAGAGTTTGATTTGATGATCCTTATCAGTGGGTCCCTTCTAAGTTGAGATACTCTGTGATTCTGTGACTGGAAGGGGCAGATATGAGAAAATGCACTTTTCTATTCCTGGTTTCTGCTGTTCACTTGTGATCACTTCAGTTATTCCTGTGTCTGGCAAGTTCCTGATTTTTTTTTTTTTCTTTAATGCATGCTTCTCCTGCACTATGGAGGGTAGAGCCCTCTCATAGGAAATATCTTTCAGACCATATTTGCCTTTGGGGTAAGGATTTTCCTAGGGCAGCTTCTCTGTAAGAGGGTTTGGCTTAGATTTTGTATTCCAGCTTTACAAGAGGCACACATCTCCCTCTGCAGTACTTGAATCTGTTTATATTGAGTGCCAGCATAGCCCTCAGGATAAAATACGGCAGCTGAGGCATTACCCTGTGCTTACTCATGGCTCTGTCAGCTCCCTGCAGCCCAGCTTCCAATATGATTTCTGCCCTGAAGGTATAGCATAAGATGGCCATCCACTGAACCTGCACATGGCTTGAATAACTGCTCTCCCCACTCCCAGACCCTGCTGGAGTAGTAAGCAGAACAAAAACAGATCAACCCTCAAAAAGGTTTCATTTTTAAAACCAAAAGGAAACCCTCACTATCACAAAAGTTTGATCAAACTTTTCCCATTCCGTGTCCTTTTCACTTTCCATTATCCTCTCTCTTACAGACTTATATTTCTATGCCAAAAAAAAAAAAAAGGTATATTCACAGCTTTTTGTATGCTATCTACACTATTTCAGATGTGAGGTTTTGAGTGTTTACCTTGTAAATTCTCATCTTTTTATGTCATAAAAAATATTAATAGTAGATGGTGTCTATGAAGCAAGATTCCTGCTCGGGATATTTAACTCTACTTCATTTCCCTGGCAGGAAATCTGGATTCTAAGAATATTTCAAAGCATGCTTTAATGGATGGTTATGAAACATATGCAGTTTTAAATTCCACTTACCTAGATCAGGAAAATTGTGGGTTTTTTCAATAAAATATTTAATTTTAAATTCATCCGTGCCTCAGAAGCGCATTATATTTTGGTACATGATACACAGTAAGGAGAAATCATACATATTTTATGTGCAACACATTGAATTTGTAATATATGTCTGATAATGACTTTACACTAAGCTCCTATTCGTCTACAGTTGCAGAGGAATAGAAATATAATTGCTGTCCTGAGCTAGACAGAGTCTGTTTTAGTGTTGTTCACTTGCTTTTACAGTTGTGGGAAACCCATAAATCTGATTGGAGTCTCTGATGAGACTTTCATACACCAAGGATAAAAATTATGCATCTTGATAAAATAGAATCCAAAACTTGGTTTTTTCTGGATTATTCTTCTCTTTCAGCACTTGGAGACTTCATTCAAGCTTAAGTACTTTTTGTGTATGTTTTGTTTTAGATATATTAGGAAAAGTTTTTGACTAAACATGGCTTCACTTGGCAGAGAGACTTTTTTAATTATTTCAGCAGACTGAGTTGGAACAAGTCCTCAAGCTGCCATAAGGATAACTAATTATTAGATTTGAGGGTTTATGTATGTATATTTATACATGTATCTGTAAAAACATAAGAGAATAAATGCAATGGATGCCTGATATCCTCTGCAAGGCCTGTGTGAAATAAAACCATAGCAAGAGCACAAAGGTAGGACAAGGTTATGTACAACACCAGGAAAAATGAGAGTGAGAGCTAGGAGTTATTCATTTTCCCACAAGATGATTCTGCCTTCCCTCCAGAAGGTCAGTAACTGATAAAGTATTTTACACTAGTGCCTTCAGTTTTTTCCATGATCCTTAGGAAAATGAAACATGTGGGCTTAAGCTGGTAGAGGACAGCCATAGATTTCAGTTTCAGCATAATACCACTGAGAGAGTGGTAGATGATAGATAATACTTTCACTTGTTAAACAACAGAGATAAAATCTTTGTTAACACCATGCAATAAATAGAGGTGTCATTTTTATGGAACATTTTTAGAGTGAAAAAAGGAATCCTCTTATTTCAAAATGCAGCATCAAAACACGATCTTATTAACATCTTCAAAAGGAGAGCCAGTACCTTCTCTTCCCTTTTTCCCTCTCCTCTTCCCCTCAATTCTCAGCTTTTAATGAACAAAAAGAAGTTCCCTTTAGGCAATGCATCCCTTACCACAGAGAAATCCACCACAGCTGGACTACGCTCCTGCCATGCAGGACAGAATATCACTGTACATTATCTTTCTCTGTATTACTGAAAACACACATTTAAGCTTTTCCCTCATTCAGAGCCTGTGGTCTGGAAAACAGGAATGATTTTTACTTGGCTTTTCCTCCTCCTGATACTCAGTAAGCTGTTTAGGCACAAGCATGAGACCTCCTCCAAGCCACTTTCTTAGAAAATGGCAGAAAATGTATGCTGAGTGGTCTGAGAAGAGTCCCCTCCTGAATCCTCAGTTGGCCGTTTCTGTGTCTAGCTTTGAAGATGCTCCAGTCAAATGCAAAACATTCCTGGGCCACCCAATTAAGACGATCAATAAATTGGTGCAGAACAGGTAGTTGTCATGACTATTGCCTAAGTAATAACTTTTGCATTTAAATGAAGATGAATAAGGGTAGAGATTTTTCCTCCCATAAATTTGTACCATTCACAGAACATCAGGGCTCTGATTCCTGTAGTTATTGATGTCGCTCTAATATTCCTGATTATCATCACCCCTTTGTTTCTGTTCCTTTGCTCAAACTCATCACCTGCACCATTCCTGGGCAGTCACTTCTCCTTCTGGGTGGCTTTTCTGCAGCTACCCGCACACAGGCATCCTTCATCCCTCCAAATACATAGGCAATTACTTGGGGGGGTGTGGCGGAGGGAGCGGGAAGGAAAGTTTGGAAAGTGAGGGCCTGTGCTTTTACTGCTTTACAGTGATTGAATGAGGCAGACATGCTTCTCTCTATAAACATGGGTAGCAGGAACAAATTCTTATATGGATGTATAAAACCCAGACCTTTCTTGGAGAGTAAATGAATTATTTCTGTCTGTTTTGTACTTAATGTTAGAACAATCAGCAGGTGAGATTGAAAGGGGGACTGACAGGTCACCATAATGATACGTTAACCTGAAGACTGTCATCAGGCTACAGTGAGAGCCCATGTGAAACCCTGACCACAAACTAAACTTCCAGCTGTGGCAGGGGTGATGGTGTTTGCCATTATTCCAGATCTAAGTGGAAACTTCACCTGTAGACATGGGTTATAATATGGAAGCACACTGTGCAACTATCAACTGCTGCTCTTTTATCCTGGCCAGAGTTGTTAAATGGGAAGTCTAAAGTGGGAGCTACATGACTCTGAGAAGCAGCTTTTAAATAAGCCTGAGCTCTGTCAGTGATGAGCATAAAACCTTCTGTGTCATTGGCCATGTAATGTGAGATATTTTTCCCAAAACAAGCAGGTTGATGTGCATCAGAACTAGCAGAGCTTGGTGTATGTCTCTCAGACTGGTCTCTGTTGTCTAATCAGGAATTGCTTTTGGCAGCTCCTTGTCTATGTTTTCTGCGTGAACTTGGTGTGAATTCTCTGTGTGAAAAAGAAAGAGCTCATCCGCAGCCCCTTCTGCAGTGGGCTATAAATAGAGTGTCTCTTTCCTACCTGGACACCTAATTTTCTGGAATCTGTTGGAAAACAACTTGCTTGAAACACAGCTCTGCCTAATTTGTTTGAAAATGGCCAAGCAGTTCAAAAACTACAAGTAATAAGAAATTCATTCCAACTGTGTGAACATTCAAACCTCATTTGTTTAGAAAACCAGGACAAAAAAGGACTTTGGTATCTCAAGGCATCAGGTACCAGTCAATCAGACAAAGTAACAATAGAAAAATGACATCAAGAAAAATGCAAATTATTAATAAAATATTTAAAACTTGATTCTTCCTCAGTTTGAAAAGGTGAATTAATGAACGCATCAATCAAACCCCTGAAATTCTGAAAACCTCCAATTTACTCTTATTGTAAATGCATGGCAGGAAAATGGCCTTCACCCGGAGATACCCACTAAAATGTAATTAACCTTTTGTTTGTGGAAGAACTTTCTTGGGGAATTTCAGATGCTTATTTGGAGCTCTCAAGGGGTATTGAATCTTTAACAAAGACATCATTTCTCTTCAGTGTTCATTTGTTACTGGAGTAAAATAAGTGTTAAGAAAAGTAAAGAATCTAGAGAATACAGCTAAAAACATCTGGTTTCTGAGTTACTCCGATTTCTTTATTCTCTTGGGATGTTACTATCTGACTAGTTCTGCAGTTAACATGCAGTCCTTCAGGGTAGACAAGACATGGATTTTTAACATTAAATCCCTTCAAAAGTGGTGAAAACCACCATTCCCTTGATTTGTTAAGGATGTGTTTTGGTTTAGGAAAATTTTCAAGGCTTTCATATGTATCTGTCATAATTATGCACAAAAGTACATAGAAAAAATTGAAGACAAACCCCTTATTTTCTTCTCTCTAAATGATCTTCCAAGTTCTTTAGCTCCAAAAATCCATATAGCCTCAACTGACCCATTCTGTGTATCCAAAACCAAAGGGAACCTCTGAGATAATTGCATAGAAACATAAGATGAATTCATGGAGCAACAAGCATTTGTGAAGTACCTACACCAGCCCTCACAGATTTGTTACCTAACATGAATTACATGAAAATCAATTATCTTGGGTTAAGAACTCTAATATTGATGAATCTGTAAGAAATTTGGGGGAGGTAAATCAGAGCAGAACTCTAATCTCCAATGTATTAGAACCATATTGCATGCACTAGGCGAGAAACGTTCGCATGCATACTAATGTAATTTGATTTTAGCTATGGGATTTATAAAAAGGTGATAATGACATGTACATATCTTTATAAAGAGATCTACAGGTGAAAGCAAGAAACATGTTAATAGCTTTACTTTACAATGAGTAGAACCAATTCTTAGCTGAATGTCTTCAAGGATTCAGCAGAGATGCTTTTAATAATGTCCATGAGGCCTAGCCCAGAGATCTGAAAGCAATCCTTATTTGAATGTTATTGTAATAATAACAATACGTATCAGGATGGATTTTATTATAGAATTTTGGGGATATATTTGGTTTCTACCTGTATTACAGTGTCAGATCATGCATTGTTAGTTTCTAGTTTCTTATGATACAACATTAAGTACTATAATTTTTCCTATTTTAATGCAGAAACATAAAGGTTCATGTTTCTGGAACCAAGCTGTGACACTGGTATCTTGCAGGAGAAAATAAACACTTTCCTAGAATCACCCACTTCAGCTGGCCAGCCCAGGGCATTATCTGGATGTGAAGAACAAAGTGCCGTAAATGCTGAGAACTGACACTCATGCTTCATCCCTAGTGCAAGACAAGGGCATGTGGAGAGCTGTGGTTCTCAGCACACAGTCTATGTCTTCATGGACAGTCAGATGGGCCACTGATGATCTCCCCCAAACTCTCCACTGAGTGTTAGTAACCAGCCCCAAACTTGACACTGCCCAAATGATTCCTGAAAAAGCTTGGCTTTGCATAAGATGGCTGGATGTACGCAGGATTTCCACTGTCTTCTCATTTTGGGACACTAAACAACACTCCATCATTCAGTCAGTGCTGTGACTGCTAGTTTTACCTATACCCATACCTTGGTTTTGCATTGCCTGGATTACAGTGATCTTTGACCTTGGCTGTCAGAAACAAAAAACCCGTGCTAGCAATAATTTAGGACCCAATTTTGTCAAATTACCACTCAACCAAATGAAGGCTGATTGTATGAGTGAAGATTTAATGGTTTGGTCCTGTATGATACAGTAATGTAAAGAATACCCTTGTCTCTAGAGTTTGTTTCCCAGAGGCCTGCTAAACTGCACCTCACAATTCATCTTGTTAATTCATTGTCATGCTGCATTATCTAAGTAATAGCATCAAACATGTGTCCAGAAAGAGGTAGCTAAAGTACAGTGGTAGAACAGAGTATTCTGTGTAGCAGGACAGCTTTGGGCAGCCAAAGTAAGAGACCTACAATGGCTGGTTGCATTTTCTTAAATTTCTGAAAAAACATATTTCTTTATAATGCAGTCCTTGTGTAGTGTTTTATGCATTCCTAAATACATCAAGCCCCTTCTCTGCTTACATAGATCTCCCATTTTTGAAACAAGGCCTGCAATGTATGGGTAAGATGGAGTTGGGTTGATTTTATTTGCAGTTTCAGGTTTCATACCAGCATTTCAGGTGCCAGCATATATAGAGAGTAAATTCTCTAGCAGTATATTGCATGACTGGTTTCATTTCCCAGTTCTAAGACAGGGATTTTTTTTCTTTTTCTAGGTGCTATTAGAGGTCTTCAAATAATGCTTTGTTCTAATTTTAACTAATGTAATCCCCTCTGTTGAAAGAAAAACTCATTTTCATTAGTAGGTGAGCAGTGTGGTTGCATTAGTAGTCAAGTCCGGTTTTCCTTTACACTGATGGAAATCCAGTTAGTGATGCTGAAAGTGAAGTTCAGCCTAATACAAACAAGGCAAAGTATGATTTTGAAAAATCATTTTTCATTAAAACACAGCACAATTCATATGGTCTTCCTTCTTATCTAAACCCAGCCTTTATGTGTCATTCAAATTCCATCTTTTCCTTCAACATTTTGTTGTACTCAGTGTAACAACAAGCAGCTGAATATATCTAACTTTACATGGATTTGTACCTTTAGTCTGTTTACAGTTGAGATCCTTATTTCCCACCTGCAGCTGTGGAAAGCTTGACTTATCACCTATGCTCATGTTTTAGGATCACTCTGTAGCCACCAGAGAGAGGCTCTGGAAGTTGCTCTGGGCTGGTCTACCTCCCTCTGTTTTAGCCAACACAGGGAGTCCAGGCATTTTAGACTGACTACCAGCTCTTACATGGATAAAATTAGGAACAACAACGGTCCCCTCATGCTTATGAGGCTTAGAACCACTCTTAAACCACTGCTTTATCCCAGTGTGGCATCTCCATTTTCCTTTTTCCAGTAAACAAGCAGAATTCAGCTGGCATAACAATCAGCTGCTTTTTTTATTCACCTTCCCATCAAGCATTCAAAGCTGGTTTCTTGCTATGGAGAGAGAGGTTTAGTAAATCACACAAAACAATGTTTTCCCCTTCATATTTTTCAAATAAACTCCACAGAAAACTTGGGTAAACAAGGCTTTACTTTTTTTTTCTTTTCTTTTCCCTGAATCAGGTGTTTGTTTACAGGAAAATGGAACGTTCCCTCCGAATTACTAATGATTAATAAATTCTGTTCCTTGCTCTAGGAGTATGACCTTGCAAAATTCATTTCCCTTAGCTGCTTAAGTCTCATTTTACTTTACTTTTTGACTTGGTTATGGAGAGACTTTTCTTGCATTTTATAAACATTTGAAAGAAATTGTGTTTGTGTACATACCTAAGAAAAATTTGCTGTCATTCTACCCAATATACACTCAGATTTTACTAAGACAAAATAGTTCAGAAACATTTTTCTTTATATTGCAATCAATTTTTAGATTAGTATGTTGTATTTTTAACCTTCATAATTTTCTTGATACAAAAGTAAATCTTAAGTTTTGTCATACCTTATAATTGCTCTGACAAAAACATTCACAGTGACATGAGTGGTGGCTTTGGCTACCAAGACAGATTTTCATAATAATGAGTTTTTTCCTGTAGGGGGCTGTGAACTGCTAATTAGCATCTATGACCCAATATTCTTAGCAAATAAGAGTAATAGCAGTAATTTCTAGCTTTATGCAGGGTGCAAGTCTAATATTACCAGCACTTCTGTTTCATTTGTAATTAACTGCAAGCAATTATTATAGAGTCAAGGAAGTATATCCTAATGCTCATAGGTAATAAAAAAAATTGAAATTATGTTTGTAAAACTCATATGTTTCATGCTGGGTGCATGATTTCTTTCAGTGCATTGAGACTATGTGCCTATCAATTAAAAATTCTTCTTTAATGTTGCCTTACTTTGATATGCTTTTTAATATTGCTGTATAAGTGCCTTGTACTCTATTTAATTCTCTTCCTTTTTTAAAAACAATATCCTTGAAATTTCAATTAATATTTTGACCATAAGACCTGAATGAATATTTAATCTGGCTACTTAATCTCAACATAAGATCTAGATGGTACTGAAAGAACTTATTTACCCTTGATTTGATGAGGTCTGTATCTTAGTCCTCTTAGAACTGTGACCCACAAGGCTGATGACAGAGAGGCACATGCTCATGCAGCGTAGCTGACTTCCCTAAATAAGAAACAAAACTGGTGTTTCTTTAACTCAGCAAAATTATACACAAGGCTTTCTGCAAATTGATTTATTTCCCCTGTTTATATTGGTTTCTATGACAGTGGAAACAGCTATGAAATAGTAGATATCAGTGGCAATTTCATAGTTACTGGGATGGCACCATGCCTTGTCACTGTTCTGTACATCTTTGCATAACAGGCCTGAGTTATTGACTCAGGCATATGATTTTATTAGAATCTGAACTCTGCATAAAGGTGAATATATAATTACTTTTTTCTAAAGTTTTGACAAAGATTCAGACATTGGGGCAACTTTTCCTTTGCAGAATGCACTTCTTTTTTAGGATCAATGATGTTTAAACAACTTACATATACAAATACAGCACATTCTTGAACTGTAGAAGCTGTGGTTCAGGTTCAGAGGGGCTTGTCATGGTGCCTGCGGTGCTTTGGTCCAGTGGAGCTTCCTCAGCATCTCTCAAGATTGTCATTCAAGAGATTTGGAGGGCAAGAAACTGATAAATTCATGTAATCCATGGATTCTAAACAAAGCTTTTCAAACAATGATAGGTTTAAAAAAAATCCTTTGATCATACGTGGAGTGCAATAATGACTCTACACTGCAGCTGGTTGAAAAAGAGGATGAAGTGCATGAATGAAAACAAGAGATTTTTTTTTTTAATGTTATTTGTTTCTTTCTTCTAGGCTCTGTCTATCTCACTGCCCGTTGTCAGTATTGTGTTAATCCATCTTCAGGCATTTACCTGGACATGAATGTGAATTGGTCCAAAATCTATCCTGCCAACTAACCCCCAGGATCCCTAACTAACTCTGTGTCTTTTCATCACTGAATCAATTTAGACCAGATTCATCAGACAGATTAATTATTTGGTCAGCATGGCAGATAGAAAATACAACAAAATATGCTGATTCCACAACAGCCCATGCTGACATCCATCTATCCAGCAGCCTAGCTCCAAAGATCAGCTTTCTGCCTTTCCTTAATATCCATTTGGACAGTTCTTTGTGCATTGTAGCACACAGTTTCTTCCTACTGGTTATTGCTTTCTAGGTTATGTGAATATTGTTTTATTGTTGTTTTTTTTTTTTAATTGAGCAATTAATTTTCCTATTGTCATGATGTTAGCAAACATTTGTCTGACACGGATATTTAGGTCTGGTGCTATATTTTGAATTTTCTAGACACACATTTTCAGCATACAGTAAGAGAGATGCTTGATTGAAGTCTTTTATATTTTGTTGTGTAACTGGGATTTTATTTTATTGTCCAGATCTGTATCAATCACTTTCTCAAGAGCTTCTCTTGCAATGCTGGTGCAAGAATGATAAGAAATTAGTGGATCTGCAAAAGATTTGTTATACTTGTTCAAATTAGAGTTAATGTAAGGAATTCCTATGGTCTGTATGTATCTACATATTCTTTGCAGGGAAAAGGGTTTCTAATATACAAACTGAGTGACTGGGAAGGTTTTCTTCTGATTGTTAAGGGGCCACAACAAAAAAATTACATAAAGCATGCAAGAATAACAAGATCTGTTAAAATTTGCTGTAAATAATAAAGGATCTGAGAAGAGATGTGTTCATGAAAAAGATCAGGGAAACAACCCACCATACTTTTATGAAGCACAACAAAAATCACACTAGAAGAAAATCTATGTTCTAACACACCAAAAAAATAAAAGAAAATTTTAGTATGCTGTTTTCTCTTAGAGTAAGAATACAGACCTTCCCACAAATATTTCAGATTAAGTGTGTTTAGTGGTGGGCTATTGAAATGTCTGATTCTCAATGAGTTCTGTGTACATTATAGGCCATATTCATTGTTGGTCCTTAATCTTGTGTTGAGTAAACTGAACTATAGTATCACACCTACATATAGGGATGATCACACTTATTTCAAAGTGGGTTTTTTTCTCTAGACTACGGAATGTAAGTCTATTCTGTTCATCTAACAAGAATTGCACCTAACTTCAGGCATTGGAAATTTAGATGTTTTTTGTCCAGGACATTTGCTGTGGCTCATGGAAAGAATAAACACCTCTAATTCATGATTAATTTCATTCATTTGAGATTGGGTTTAGGCATAAGGTGATCCAGTTTCTGGTGGATCCTTTCTGTCTATAAAGTACCAAGACATCCCAGATAATTGACCTAAATTTGTGTCTTAATATTAAGGTGAGTGAGATGAAGAAAGATAAATCCCATTCTAAGTATCTATTTACATCCATTTCAGGTTTTGCTTACAAGAGAAAAATATTAAATATTTCTATTTTCAGCATTTTAATATTTCCTTCATTTTGTAATGTGGACAAAACTCCATTAATAGATAGTACAGCCTCACCTCTAATCCAAAGTTTTTTTGCAATATACTGTTATTAATTTCATATTTACTTTTTAAATATATTTAATATTGGGGTTTGATGTTCTAAGTTACAGGAGAAAGTATTACTTAGCTTCAGTGTACAATTCAATTTTCCATCTTTCAAAAGCTTCCATTGTTAGAAGGGAAACATATGTTTCCATGCTTTTAAGCTTCCCAAAAAGTTGATGTCTAAATTTGCAGCAAGAGCTGTGCATAGGAAGAAGCAGAATACAAATACAGATATTTATAAATAGCACTTAGAAAAGTCCACAAAAGTGACGTAGTAGAGGTGTATCCAGTCGAAGGCATTCACTACTAGCTATACTTTGCCTAAGTTGTTGTACTGGTGTTAATAGTAACTGTTTTGTCCATTTATGCATATAGATCAATGGACAACCATCGAGAGGTAGCACACCAAATTCACATCCATGACCAAAAGAAGCAATATCAATTATGGCACTGAAAGATGCAAAATGCTGGCTTTTTCTTCCTTAGGAAGAAGGGGAGGGGGGGTTCAGTCTTCTTGTATAAGGAAACATAATCAAACCCTAAGAAGAAACCCTCCCTCACTTTTCATGTTCACCAGTGTAAATAATAAATGTGTCTAGTGCCATGAGACGAAAGCAGAATCTGTCCTACAACCTAGATAGAATTGACATTTCCCTGTTGTACAATCCTGCAGGTGCCTTGGATGAGGCAGTTGTTAGCCTTCATGTCATCAACATAGTGGTTTGCAGGATTTTGCAAAGTAGGTTTTTGAACAGTAATTCAGAATAGAGTCTGATAGTTATCATTCTTTTGGCTTCAGCAATCTTGCTTGCATTTATCCAAGTTTGGTGATGTTTCTTAAGAACTGCTATTCTTCCTGGACATACCTTCTCTTACTTAGCAATGCATGCATTTTCTTTTCATCTTCCTTCTGCTATGGTCTCTTTCATCACCTTTATATGCTATCTTTGTGACTTTATAACTTCCTCTATCTTTCATTTGCACTTCCTTCCCCTTAACTTTCTTTCGGCCTTTCTTCCTTGGAAAACTCGTTTCTGATTCCAAGTTGCCCATGTCTGAAATCTTAACTCTAGCATTTAGACTTTAGTATGGAAATCATCAGGAGTCTGTTTAATGAAGGATAGATACAGGGAGGGAAACTTTAAAACGAGACTCCTCTCCCTCCTGAATATCACATTAGATGTTAGTAATGGATGTTCTAAATGGATGTTCTAAAAACCATTCTTCTATAAATAAAAAACAAACTATTTTTACTGAAGTTCTATGAACTTCACAAAAGAGACATTCTGTGAAGTGGCCGTGAGAGCATTTTTCTCTCTTTGAGAAGTCATGCTGAAACTGGCAACTAAGGAAGCTGCATAGTCTACACTTCTGCTTTGCAAGAATGATTTCTGGAAAATCTTTTATGCATTTATTTCTCTGCAATCTCTATGAGTGCCTCCACATTATTTTCATGGCAGTGCTTTATTTGATTGATCCATTTTGCACATGCCAGCCTCTTTCTACAGCGCATGAAGGAGCAGCTGGTCTAGTTATTGAAGAGCATATTTCTGTTACTAGAGTCAGGTTGTTCTCAGTGTAAGAACACCTTGTACTGTTTGGATGTTTGTGAATAAGAAAAGTGAACTCCATTAGTGTGATCTAACTCCCATAAGAGATAATGGGTAGTTCTCCATTGACTTTAATAGAAAGTAGGATCAGGATGTCAGTGCTCTAAAAAAAGAAAGGGTTTTGTTAAAAAAGTATTCATTTTGAGAAGAATGGCACAATAGGGAAGAGATACTCTCTGTATCCTGTAAACGTCTTCTCAGACATAGTCTTCTTGCTGCTTAGATTCATGATAACCATGCTGATCAGGGGTTCTATTTAATTTGAAATATATATTCACTTTCCAGAAGATGGAGGAAAGAAGAATGCATTTATTATGCTTTTGTCAGGCTTGTAGGGATTCCTCTGAGTGGATAAGAACCTGCTTTTCTTCCAGGTCATTTGCACTGTCTCTACTTCTTTGATTTTCACTATCACCAAAAAATGATCCACATAGGAGTTCCATAAAGCTACCAATTACAGTTAAGTTCAAATCCTTAAAGACATTTCAAATGCACACTGTAACAGAGACTCATAGTAATCAAGTTGCAGAAAGACTCTTATAACAGCTATCTCTTTCTTTCTTGAATTGCTGGGGAACAGGAAGATGTGGAAATTATGAGTAATGTTACTGATGATCTTAAGGCTTTTAAATACCCAAGCTCTCAACAATCAGGATCTATTTGAGTTCAGAATCTAATAAGTAGTAAATACAATAGCTTTCAGTAGGATGTTTTATCAGGTTCTCCGCAGTGCTTCCTCCCCACCTCCTTGCTTTTATGGGCAGAATTACCATCTAATCAGCAGATAAGTTGGAAAATGTTATTGTGACAGATAATCACTTCTAGTTCATCATATTTCTTTTTGTTTGATGTGCAGTTACTATGAGTTTTGCTTATAATGCTCATTTTCAGAGGGTTTGTTCACAATTTTTTAAACGTGTGGAAAAGACTGTAGTGTGATCCCAATCTGTTTATTGTCAACTTATTTACTGTGTACCAAGAAAGAAAAATGCTTGCACAAAACTTCCACAAATAATGGATTAATGGCCTTTAGATTTCCAAGATGCCTTAATTTATAAAGCCCTTTTTAGTAATGATGACTGCTCCAGGATTTATTCTAATTATGTATTGAGTAAATTCTAGATGTACTTTTTCAACCCAGTGGAATAACTGTATAATGAAGAGTTAATTTCAATTATTCATCTGCTTTCTTTCAATCTGCAGACCAGAGTGAATGAATCCTAAATCCTACATTATATTTCAGCTAAAAAAATAAGAAAACATTTGTCAGTGAAGAACCCAGCTCATGCTATTACCATAGGTACAGAGCCTAACACCCTTGCTTACGTGTTAATTTATCCACACAAAAAACCATCATGTTAGTGTGAGGTGAGTAAAAAATATTTGCACCACTGGAAAAACTGCTAACTCACATTTCTCCAGATTCTCTGAAAAGCAAAATATGTTGCAGCTTTGCCTTTGATATTTCTTAGTTCAGTAGAATGAAAACAGAAGGCTTTTTTTTTTTTTTTCCCCAAGAAAGAATATATTTTCACTGCAAAAAGGGACTTTTCTTTCAAAACAAGGGAATGAAAACTGAGAAAATTTGCATAGGCATAAAAATCTGCAGTTTTTTAAAAAGCAATATGCATTGGTTTTGCTACAGTAATTAAAAAATACTTCTTTTCTCTTAGATATAAAATCAGAATATTTGCCATTAACCGAGCTTTTTCCAGGTTTTCCTTCCTTCTTGACAAATGGAGAAATGTAATACTATTGAACTGCTCTTTTGGGGTATGTCTTTCCTACAATGTGTTTCTTGCCAAGTGTTGAACTGAATTCAAGTTATACGGTCAAACCTGTGAACATATGAAATTGTCCTTGGACCAGTTCAGACAAGAGTTAAAATCTGACATTCTGCTTTTGCTCAGATTGGTAATGAAACACAAAGTAATGAGCACTCTTAGATACTGATAGTCTTCAAATGCCAATAGCTGGCTCAGCTTACTTCAAGCAAAGGACAGGCACGTGTGTCCTGGAAGTCCTAACAACATGAATGGTACCTTCCCGAGCATGGTAACTTGAGCGTGCTTTTGCAGTATGCTCCTAGCTGTCCTAAGGTACAGGGAAAGTATCACCCTTGAAAGAAACATCCTTGGTCCTGCAGTTGATGATCCTTGTCCAAAGCACTGCCTGGATTAGCCCCAGAGCCATAGTGCAATGCAGTCAGTAAAAGGCAGCACCTATCTGACTCCAGCAATTTGCAGGTGGACTGCAGATCTACAGAAACTGCTCATTAGCACCATTGCAGCCTGCTCCTGTACAGCCATTTAGGCAAACCCTAAAACTCCTCCAAATTTTGAAACATTCTGGAAAAACAAAGCAAAACAGACTCCTTTATATTCAAAACCTAAAAGCTGTTAATATTTCTCAGAAGAGCATCAGAGGTCCCGAGGCAAGAAAATTCAGAATGGTGGTCCTTGCTCAGCACTTGGGTTCAGATTTCTCTTCTGGTAAGTGCTGTAAGACCAGCATGTGCTCCAGCTGCTGCCTTGATGGGCAGCTATGGTGCTGGGAGTACATTATTTCCACCTGCACATTTGCAGCAGGGAGAGAAAGGGAAGCTCTCTGTCAACTGCCCTCTTGCATTGGACTAAAAAAACTGTTTAGTCTCTTTCCATGACCTTTGTCTCTGATGAATCAGCATCTTTTGTAAAAAAAAAAAAAAAATCTGTTGTAACATTTCCAACCCATTCGACTATCAATTGCAAAAGTATGGCTATTGCTATAAATGGTTTGCATTGGAAATAATTGGGGAAGTCAGGCCAAATTGAGTATGCCTTGTAATAGGGAAACTGCCCTGTATAATTTTAAGCCTCACAGAGTACATACAGTTTCTCTGGGTTCTCTTGTTCTGAGTATTAGCCCTGCAGTTTAGGCCTGTGTTTAAAGCCTGGCAGATTGGGAGGTATGATACTAACGTATGCATTGATTATGAATGTCCAGGTTAAACGAACAATTATTAACTAGTGAATAAGAGAGTTAAAGAATGTCTTAGTTTGCTGTCACTGTATTTCCCAGTGACAACAATGAAAGCAAGCTAAAGAATCTTTTGGATGCAGGATTGTTTTTCCATGGATGAGGGATTACAGATTGGCTTTTTAACTTCAGCTTTTCCAAATAGTTTTTCAGTTATTTAATTTACTCTACATGGAGTCTATTGATTATTCAAGTTGGCAGTCAATTTTATAGGGCACCCCGCTGTTTCTTTGCTTAATGTAGTCAATGATTGTAATTGCTTGATCAGTGCAGCCCATGAAATAGGTTTTGTGTCTTTTTTACAATGCATTGATGGCTTTATCTGATGCAGTCTTGGCAGGGTCTAGGTTTTACAGCACGATCCTGAACTCCCAGAGGTCTCTAGATTAATGGCTATGGCTTTCTGTTGGAGCTGCTGATACTGCTCTCCAGAATGTATTCACACATCTGGCATGCCACACTTGGCAGTTGTGCCAGCTTTTTGTTGCGCAGTTACAGAATATCTCACCAGTGCCTAGTTAACTGTTTTCACTAAGGGAATGAGATAAAAAGCCATCCACAGAGTTGCTGGCACACGCTCTGTGTCATTGTAATCACAAATTTTTAATTTTTCTATTACACTTTTTATATGGTAAATTGATGTTTAGAAACAACAAAATACACGTGATATTTGTTGTATGAACTCTGATTCGACTCCACAAAAGATTCCAAGCTCGTTGTGATTTCCTGTAAGTGTACTATTAATGCTTTATTTCCAAAAATAGGAATGAGCTTTCTGTTGTATTGTCAGCAAATAAATAAATTAAAATTACATCTCTCTGGCTCAAATATTTTTATGAATAGAAAGAAAGGAAATGTGGGTGGAAGAGCAGAAAGAGGAAGCTTGTGACCTTGCCTATGAGTGAAGTAATTAATTTGTCTTCCATTGGTTCATGTTAAATTACTTAAGCTTCATTTAGCTCTGCTTGAAAGTCAGTGTTTCATATTTGGTAGAATTTGAATTGTATTATTAGAAATGTAATATGTAGTCCTAATAAGCAGGCCAAGAAAATGTAATGAAATATGCAACACAGGTGCATAACTCCATGGACAATATAATTATATAGCACACATACACCATTTACAGTGCCTAAGGTGACATCCTGCCAAAAATGTAAAAGTGTGATAGATTTTGGACCAGCTGTGGAATGAACTGATTTCCTCAGCTGAGCTTGACATAGAGGCTGGACATGTGCAACCCCTATATTAATTCTTTTCTCTCCAGGTAGTAAACTGTAAATGCATAATGCATCTTTGTGTAGTAAAGGTCTACTGAGAAGACATCTGGAATTCGATATTTAAAATTCCAAGTCTGTCTTTCCACTGAAATCTCAGATATGTTGGACAATAACACAAGAATCATATATATGTATGCAATATTAATAGCTCACGGACCCATGTGTTAACAATAAATAGCCTTAATAAAATCTGTCGCAAGGAAGAATAATGAGAATAACATGGCAAACACTTTCAGTGTTATGGTTGTTGTCTTGACATCACTACTGGAATATTTTATTATTTCTGATTATTTTAGAGCAGTGAAATCCAGTCATGTTCCAGAGGCCCATCCTAAAAAACTTTTAAGCACATAAGTAACTGCTCATGTGAACTGTTCCACGGAATTTGTATGTCCCTCTGTTACCACTATCAAGGCATTAAACAGGTGGCTCCTCTCCTTCAAATGCTGCAAATGAGATGCTTCCTTGGATGTTCTTTTCCACTATAATAAACTGCATTACTTTTCATTTAATATTGTGTTGAACCATTGGCTTGAAGGATTAAGGATCTTTAACATGGAAAATGTAAACAATTCACAGGAATGAAGAGCCAAATGTCAGTGTCAAAAATATTACCAGAGAACTATCAAAACTAGCTTTACAATTTCCCTTCAGACGTGGAAAAAAATATACCATCACCTTTCCATGTTTTCAGATTTTATGAGCATTTGTGGTTCTTTTAAATATAAAAAATAAAAACCCTGTATAGAAGTTCACATTGAACTCCATTTTTTTTTCTGTACACTATTAATTTATGGCCTCTGGAGTTGGAATTTTTACCCTTGATGGAACAATAAATAACAGTAACATAATTTCTTTAATAAATGTCAAGCTAATCAAGGGGACTCTGTGAAATATAGATGGTGGAAAAAGGAAAAATAAAACACTGTAAACTCATTTTTATACAACACCTTTCAGAGCAGTACATTCTGCCTTTTCTTTTACACACTCTATTTTACTACTGAAAACTAAAGGTGAAGAAGAAGTAGGATGACAAACACTGACAGATGAAAACACCAAACAGATATGTGAACATTTTCTGTAACATTTTTGCCCTTAAAATTCACTTGCAAAAATACTCTGTGTTTCAATTGCTTACTTTTCCTAGTGTGACTAAATAGATACTGCTATTAATACTGCTAGACACTGCTCTGACTAACTCAAAATAACCTGATATACCTCAGTGGAAAGCACTGTACCTGTAGTGGGCTGGAATTTGTATGTTCACTCAGACAATGATCAGCCTTTTTCTGAAATGGGCAGCATCTACAGTACAGCAGAAATCGACACAGTACGTGTATGCAGAGTCTTACATGAGGTTTCTGTGGATATGATGGACACCAGGTTCAGTCAATCTTGCCCATTTTGCTATGGCTTTTAAAGGAGGCAGAACTTAATTTATACTTCTTTATGGCATGCTGTATTTGTTGAATAAGCTTGGAGCATTGAACTGCCCTTGAGTTGTGTAAATCTGATGCAAAATACTATACCCCACTCACCATGTCTTTCACATTCAATATTAATTCTTCACATGACATCTGGCTCTTTCAATATTGTCTCTCTTCGTGTGAAACTCATCCCTAGAAAGCAAAAGGTAACTGTCCCTCATACTCTTCATTAAATGATTTCTGAAATTCCAGTCTTCTCAAGCCACCCTGTGTAGGAGCTGCATGGACCAACAAGGTCCAAAATGGAGCCTTAGCTTTTCTTGTCAGCCTTGCATGGTAGTTACTAGTTGTCATCTGTGACCTGCAAATGTTGTAGAATATCAGATGGCTCAGGACATAATTGTCACAGTTGCCTGAATTTGCTTAAGCAAGCTTAGAATTGCTTTGCTAATTTGTAGTTTTTTCATAACTAAGAGCAAAGCTATGAAATATATGTATTACTCTCCCTACAAAATAATCTTCTCAAGCGGAACATTCACAACAGTGTATGCCGTATGCTGTAAATAATAACAGTAATAATTACTGGTTCTTAATTTGTTTATTCAATCTCTGTGTTATTTTTTTTAATATGGGTCCAAGACACAAAATCAGCTTCTTGAATGTGGTCAGCTTTCACTTTCCATCACAGTTTGTTTAAAAGACATGTAGGCAGCCCACAAAGTACAAGTGTATTGATGTCTACCTTGAGACAGATCCCACTTCCAGTAAAAGCAGCGGGAGGTGATTTTGTCAACAACTTAAATGAAAGCATTGTGTTTGAAAAGATCAAGAGGTAATCAAATTAAAAACAAGTAAAATGGTTTAGATGAAGGCAAGGCCTTCTATTTCTTTTTAAGTTCTGCATGTAAAAGACACACAATAGGAAAAGACCTGGTTTTGCTTTGAAGCTTGGACTTAATCCAAATTTATAAGTTTCTGGAACAGAGTTACCTCTGCCAAAGGACCATACAAGAGGCATCTTCCTTCTTTGACTCTGGTCTAGACAATCTCAGTAGTACTGGGAACCTCTAGATGCACCTCACTGAACCCATTTCCAGACTTGGGGTGTAGTTCTGATCTACCTTTGGGTCTGATCAAGAAGTATTCTGGTAGTCAAGGGACAGAGGCATGACTGAAAAGAAAAACCCTGATTTTTCAAAAGTTCAGTGTAAGTCCTGTATAGGTCTTCACAATTTGTACCCCTGTTTTATATACTTTACTGGAAACTGCACTCACCTGAGCTGGTTGTTGGTGAGGGCAGCATAGTTTTTGTGCTTTGGAACCGAGCACCACCAAGACAAAGATCTGCCTGTTGTTCATATTTCTGTACCCTTAGACCCCTCCCCTCCTGCTTCTGTGTTCTTCTCATGCAGGCAAAGGACCTCCATTTGTTGGGAAGCTGAGGAGGATGTTTCACTGAATTCTTGTCCCAAGTATTACTTTTGTCAGTGTAAATATTACATTCCAGCACTCGAGAGCTCAAAAAATCATCTTTATTCTTGAAATATTTATACATAAAGAGCATTACTGAAATAGGAGTGCTTGATTACTTGGATTTGGTTACGTGATTGTGACATACTTATTTTTAGTCTTTGTGCTGAATGGTTAAAGGAGACAGAGATTTTTTTAAAAAGAATAATAAATAAGGAGGATAAGATTCATTGCTGGTGAATGTTAACTGTTAAACAACTCATGTTTCTGCATATAAGAGATGACATCCCTTTGCTTTCAAATTTCTGATGCATCTTGAATTTGCTTGTATTTGGAACAGTTCATACTCCGATACATAAAGCATAAAGACGAGCACAGCACTCCCTTGCCACATAAAGGTAGTGCTGATTTACTGAAATGAGATAGAGACAGTGACCTTGAAGACTCAGTAGAACAGGTAAAGAAGAGGGGCAAGCAAAGAACCACCTCTGCCTCAGTTGCTGGTACATGGAGCTGCCTCTCAGTAGAGGGAACCAGGGCAGTGTTCATAGCACTGCATTATCTGCCCTGTTCCTATCTGACCACAGATCATAGTCACCATCACAGGTAATTACTTTACTGGCACATACTGGAGTTTTTCCATCTGAGCTGTTTCCTGCAGGTACATTGCCATCAATCAGGCTCGTCCTTGAAGGCTTAATGATGTAGGATTGGTGGGCATTTATGGGATATGCACATGCCATTATCAGACAAGTTATCTAAACTGTTGCTTTTAGTCAGATCATTCTAGATTGATCCATCTTTCTAACAATACTTCAGCTGTTAATTGAATACGGGCAGTAATGTTTTCTATGTTTCTTAATTATTTTACTCTCCTGAACCAGGTTCCTTTAGTGGATATTTATTTATTCAACCACAGGGATGCGTACACTTACTGGCTGAAGCTGTACAAACACTAAATATCTGTCTGTCTGCTAAAAGCACAGCCCTGCACTGAAAGGGGCCTGCAAGAGCTATATAGCCAGCTCCCTTGCACCAACCAGTGATTTTCAAATCATATGTGTTTGGTTTGCAAATGTAGAGTGATTTCTTTAATTGCAAGTCCTTGTTCTCTCTTACCTGTCATCATCACCTGCAAAAAAGTCTTAAGCTCAGTTGATTCATTGCCCATTATTTCCAGAGAAGGTCCACAGTGACAGCTGTGCAAAACCATGGACTCCCCTGTGCTTAGGCAGTTGGAAGCAATGAGGACTGCTAGTGATCCTTTAGAAAATGCATGAACAATTGAGCCTTCAGCCTGAATAGAAAGAGAAAACAGTAGAAATGGCTTTTTCTGTCACTTGTCTGAACAGACTGTTCCAAGTTCACAGAAGGAATAAATCTCTTTTCCTTCTCTGGAGAAGAACATCATGTATTTTCAGGAAACCAGGATACCTCCCATATACCATCGTCACATATCTTTGGGGAAGGGTGTCATTGAAGGGGTATGAGCACTCTGATGACACCAGGGCCTTCTCTCCAGATTTTGTTTAAAAAAACAGGTACAGGCTTTGCAACGGAGAAAAAAAAAAAAAAAAAAAAAAGAGCAGCCAAGCAAATCTCTTCTTTTGTGTTTGTTTAGTTTTGAAACACTTGCCTGAAGGTTCATTGGCGTTCCTACTGCAGACAGTTTGTGCCTGGGCTTCCTTGCAGCAAAAGAGGGGGATTTTCCCGGCATGTCAATATGTCCTTGGCTGCAGAAATACCTTTCATACAAAAGGCGTTTGCAGTTTCTCCCACTTCACAAACAGTTGCTCCTTACGTATGCGCACTGTCGCAGCTTCACCCTGCGGTGTTTAACTGGTGCTGTTTATGATGGTTATATTCTTACCAGTTTTTCTGATGTACTCTCACCTTGTCAACACTGTCACGGAGTTCTCCAGCAAGAGGGTTTTTTATCTGAATTTCTCTATCTGTAAGTGCTTTTCCCCCATCATTTCACAACTGAACTGACTTTGCCTGCTTGACCTTCATCAATAATTGTTGAATCACTGACCAAGTGTAACTCAAGATAGCAATGTCTGTCTCAAAGGCGAGAAACACCCACATATTCTCTAAAACTTGGTGGCAGCGAAAGAAGTGAGACTTGAACAGGACCCTGCAGAGAGAAAAGGCTGCAGAATCAGCACAGGCCATACCTCTTCCTCCTGGCTGTAGGTCTGTGCACTCAGTGCCAGGGATGGGTGACAGCATGTGGCAGAGAGTCAGCCCTGGGGAACAAGGTGATATTAGGAGAAGTTGGCAACTTATGGCTTGGACAGGTGTATTCTTTGCTGACTTAAAAACTGGCTGGACAGCCAGGACCAAAGAGTGGTGGTGAATGGTGCTACATCTAGTTGACAACCAGTCATAGTGTGATTCTTGATGGCACAGTATTGGGGCCAGTTCTGTTTAATGTCTTTATTGATGATCTGGATAAGGGAATCAAGTGCAACATCAGTAAGTTTGCAGGCAACACTAAGTTAGGTGGGAGTGTTGATCTGCTGGAGAGTAGGAAGGCTCTGCAGAGGGATCTGGACAGGCTGGATGAATGGGCTGAGGCCAATTGTATGAGATTCAACAAAACTAAGCCACAACTACCCTATGCAGCACTACAGGCTGGGGGAAGTGTGGTTAGAAAGTGACCCAGCAGAAAAGGATCAGGGGGTGCTGGTCAACAGCTGGCTGAACATGAGCCAACAGTATGTCCAGGTAGCCAAGAAGGCTAGTGGCATCCTGGCCTGTATCAAAAATAGTGTGTCCAGCAGTACCAGGGCAGTGATCGTCCCCCTGTACTCAGCACTGGGGAGTCCACCCCTCAAGTGTTGTGTCCAGTTCTGGGTCCCTCCCTACAAGAAAGACATGGAAGTGCTGGAGAGTGTTCAGAGAAGGGCAGTGGAGCTGGTGAAGGGTCTAGAGAGAAAGTCACGTGAGAAATAGCTGAGGGAGCTGGGGTAGTTTAGCCTGGAGAGAAGGAGGCTCAGTGGAAATCTTATTGCTGTTTACAACTACATGGGAAGAGGTTGTAGCAAGGCGTGAGTTGATCTCTTCTCCTAGCCAAATAATGACAGGACAAGAGGAAATGTCCTCAAGCTGCACCAGGGGAGGTTCAAGTTGGACATTAGGAATAATTTCTTCACTGAAAGAGTTGTTAAGAATTGGAAAAGACTGGTAGAGTCTCCATCCCTGGAAGTGTTCAAGAAATAACCGGATGTGGCACTTAGCATTATGGTTTGGTTGACGGTGTGGTATTCAGTCAAAAGTTGGACTCAATCATATTGAAGGTCTTTTAATGATTCTCTGAGTCTGTGATTCTAGGGTTGTGCAGAGATTTCTGGAGAGTACCAAAGGGAATAAGCTTACTGTAATGCAGGGCAATAGTGGCTGAATTCTGATCATGATACTTTCAGGTACCCACTTAGGGTTTTTTACTACTACTATGGAGTCCTATTCACATAATAATAAGACGTGGCAGACAATGACTGCTCCTCAGCACAGTAGTCACCCTTTCACCAGAACTCATGCACAGGGTCCCATGGTGGGCATGAAGTGAAGACTACTCTGCTCTGCAGCCTGGGGTTGGCCCCACAGAGACATGCAGGAAAGACATGACACATCATCAGGCAGCCTTGACTGGCTGTGAACCCCTTGCAAAGTGTGTCCATGGAGGCTGCAGTCCTTTCTCTAACTCGAGAGCAGCATCAGGTCCCTGAGCTGTCCCCAGCACCACCAGCCTGCTCCTCAGCAGCTCCTAGTCTCCTTTTCAAAGCCTGTGTGCAAGGCTCACAGAAGCAGGGGTGAGCATTTCACAATCATATAAGTGTAATTGAAATTCTGTTCATAGATACTGGGGGGGAGGAAAAGGGGGAGAATTGCCAGTGTAATTAAAATGTAAAGGGGAAAAAGAAGTAGTCTGTACAGAGACATTATGTTACACAGCACCCACCCAGACAAAGGTCTTTGTCTATAAAAAGCTCAAATATATCTGAGATAATTGCTGTTCATTGATTGTGCCTCTGAAGTGGAGTCATTCTGGCATATTCCACCTTGAGGCTGTCTTACACTTTTCTTTGAAAGAGAAAAATTCAAAAGTTCAAGTAAAGACACAAGTTCGGTCAAATATGTGGCAGTAAAATCTTGATTTACAGCATTAAGGGTACTTTCAGATGACCTAGCCCTGAGTGGTGCTGGGCAGTTTTGTCTGATCTTGTGTTAATGCTGTTAGCCTGTGTTTACTAAATGATTTAGCACTGAAATGTTGGGAGTTGCCAAATATTTGTCTTCTGTCCTTTATGAATATTTGAACAGCTCTTTCCCCAGCCCACTCTGAATGCAGAAAAGGGTGTTAAAAGTATCGCACTTCAGTAGCGTTACTTTGCGGAGGCTGCAGACCAACAACATTCTTGCATCAGTGACGCCTTTGGTGCTGTACTAAATAAACCAAAGGTAGGAGCACAAAATAATATGATTGCATCCTGCCTCTTATGTCCTACAGAAATTCAGATCTGAAAATAGAGTTCTTTAATTGAACCGTAATGTTTTGCTCTCTCTCTCTTTTTAAATATAAAAGCATTATATAACCCTTAGGTGAACAGTTTCATGGTGAAGGCAACACTCAAAAAGGATGGGAACCTGAGTTCAAACCCAAACTCCATCACAGATGTGTGAGATGAACTTGAGTATGTCTCCACCATGTGTGTTTTGTCTAGAAAAAAAAGAAGTGTGAACTTTTTAGTCAATAGTGTGTGTACAAATGTACTAAGATGTCATGAAAAAACAAGTATCCTAGATGTGGTTCACAATTTTTTCATGTAGCTTGCATTGCTGCACAACCAGATTTCCTTTTGTTGCACCATTTTTTGCACTTGCATTTTTGGGGGTTTGTAGACTCCAGAGTAAACAAGCACACCATTCTTCATGCACCCAGAAACGCAACTTAATTTTATTCTTATTTGTGATTGCATAGGGACACAGAGATACTACACCAGATTTGATTGCACCCAGCAACAGCAATCTGCAATATTTTACACACAGGTTCACAGCTGAGATTAATTTCCAAGAAAAAAAGTTGATCCATAAAGAGATAATTTTAAATGTCAGTCTTGCAGGAAGAGCTGCACCTTTTCATCTTCTGTAACTTAATCTCATACCATGGATAGGAAACAATATACTTTTACTGTGAAAGGGCCATCCCTATTTTGATAGAGCTGCTGGATTTAGTAGATCAGGACTTGATTAGAATACATCTAGAATACATCTTTGGTAGTTCAGGGCATATAATACTTTATGTTTATTTTTCTTACATTCTAATGCAAGGATAAATTCATTTCATCTGAACTTATTGGTAATCATTTACGTGTAGTATGTCTGGAAGAAGCCAGGAGTAATGAAAGGAGACACCTTCTCATTCATTATTTGTTTTCAAATATTCCTCATTTCTTCCTTTTTTATTCTTTTTTTTTTTTTTTTTTTTTTTTTTTGTACCTCCACATGCTGATATTGCATGCATGGCTTACTCTCAGCTTGCTATGAAACAAGCTGGGGCAAGCCTTGTAATATGATTTCAAATTGTAAATCTCATGTCTTGCATCCCCCAAACACCTCATCTCATATGCAGTCTGGAACCTTCATTCCAGTACCAATTAGACTAATATATCCACCCAGCTCCGATTGGGGTGATGGATCGGCTGGTGGGGGAAATGGAGGCGATTTTCTCAGCTCCTCTGCATTCCCATAGGCATGCAGCATTTGACAGATTGGGCAGAACTGCCACGAAAGAGTCTGACACAGATGGTGTAATTAGAAAATGCGAAGTGCGAGTGTGAAATTTATCTTTGATCAGCACCTCCTTGCCAGATTGTCATCTATGTTAATATGATGATGGCTTCTTGGAGATGGATAGAAGAAAACAGCAGCCTTGAGGAAGAAATGGAGACAGTTCACAACGTAGAGAAGATATTTTGTTTAACTCTGAAACTCAATCAATTTCAGCATGAGTAAAAAGTGATTTAAGATATTTAATTCATAGGAAAACAAATTAAATCCGAATCTGATACCTTACTTTGTTAGGCCCATAATCAATATGGTAAAATTTTAGATTTTGTTGGAAGAAGATAGAGATTAATTTTTTATGAAGAGTTAAATAAAAAAAAATCAATTTGTAGCTATAGGCACATTTGAAGCTACTATATCGCTGTTTGTAGAGACCTAATGTAATCTAAATATATATAAAAATCATTACAGAGTTTCCTGGATGGTTTTAAGGAGTTAGAAGAGATTTTTCCTTCTTAAGCTTTGTATTTTCAACATCATCCTCTCTAGCAAATCTGGAATTTATTTACATTCTCTATAGAGGAGAGAAATCTTTACCTGTTTCATTTTCCCTCTCTATTCCTAAGGAAGATTTTAAGTGGTTAGAGGTTTTTTCAATAAAAATGGATAAATGTTCTTTGTCCAAGCAAAATATTTTGATCATTTATCTGGACATCTCCAGCTTTCCCAAGAATCTGATGCTGAACGTTCTGCAGCAGAAATTATCTTCATCTTTTGGATGCTCATCAATCAAATGCTTCTCTCCAAATGCAAGAGTGTTTATCCTGTATGAGGCAGGTGTAATTTTCCAGAGACAGAAACTGAGGCACAGAGCAGGTAGGCACAACCTGTCCAAGGTCATAGAGGAGAGTGAGACAGGGCCACCATCGCTGCCAATCCCTTGCCTGCCAGCCTGGTCCCCCTTCCATACCACAGTGATCCCGTATTTGGGTGGTTCAAAAGGTTTAAGTTTACAAACCACTATGCCAGAGTTCATTTTGCTAAAAACTGCTCAAATGTTCACATGAATGGTGCTAATTTTCAGGAAGGTAAATTAGCATAATTAATGACCAGCCAAATTTGGGGGTAATACAGTATGTAATTAACATTAGAGAGTTCTGTTGTACCACCTGCCCCCACATTTCATTGTTGCAGTGTATGAACTGTACAGGAGGCTATTTTCCCCTTTGCTGCACTGAGCAGAAAGCAGCTTTCTTCATCAGAATAAGCCATTAGCTGTAATGGCATGTAGGTGTAATGGAATGTGCTCGAAACATCTGTGCTGAGAGCAGGGGAGAAATTGCTGCATGCAGTCGTAGGCCTTTGGGGAGCTTGATTAAGGATTGCTTCAGAGAACTTGAGATCTGGCTTGGGATGCAAAAAAGAGAAGAAAGGAAAATAACACTAATAGATTTACGGATGTACTGCAGGGAGAACAAAGGATTTTTAATTTTTTTTACTTCCCTTTATTGCTCTTATATTGCATCTGTTCTCTGTTGGGCTTTCACTTATTGAATTGATCTGGAAAAAAAAAAAATGTAGCTCAAAAGGCAGTTTAGCAAAAGACATCCTTGCTGTATAAACATGAAAATGGCTTGACTTTTTTTCCTTTGTTTGCTAATGAAGACCTCATTGAAACCACAAATAATTCTGACAATAAATATATATTGCACATGACATTTGCCGAAATGTTTTCAAGTGGCATATCCTCTATCTAGAAATCATGTAAACACACACATTAAAAAAACCTGCACACAAAGACAATTCTTGTCTTGCATTATTTGCATTTCTTGAGTATTCATCTGCTTCTTATTGTGCCAATTTTTTTTCAAGATTTCTTTAAAGTGAATTTGTGATTTGTTTTTCTTCAACTCCATTTGTTTGCACATATTTTTAATAACCAGTAGAATATAAACTCTCAGTACACAACAAGAGTAATTGCAGAACCACTGTGCTATGTCAGTTCCTGCTATTGACCCACCAAACTGAGAAAAATCTGAAATGCAGTTTACAGAATCTTAGGCAAGGTGACAGGGAGGAGAAAAGCAATGTTGTAAAAGATTATTTTGATGCCATACAAAGAGAAGGGTTAAATGTTTGAAAAATCCATCTTACAGAAGAGGGAATTAATGTGCTGCATGGGACAGCTGTGGATGTATCACACAGAAAATGAGAAACAAACCCACAAATATTGAGTGGTTTAATGATTAAGTAAATCTTACACTTTCTAATTATAAATGACAACAAAGCACTATGTTCACTGGTATCCATCTTCCTTATGAAATAAGAAGCTCTCTGAGTTGGTGCCAAAAATGCCTTGCAATGAAGTTTAAAATATGTAGGGAGGCAAAAATGTAATAAAAATGCAAAAGCTAATAATATTATAGCAACTGGCATTGTTTACAATGTACAGCACCTGCTGTTTTCAAAAAAAAAAAAAGAGAGAGAGAGAAAGGAAAAGTGAAATCATCAAACTGTTCTTAAATGGAAAATCTGGGCTCTCTGCCAATTACACAATGTGTTTCAGGTGCACTGTAAATAGGAACAATAAAAGGTGCAGGGGACAGAATCTGAAATGTTAAATCTCAGATACACAAGAAAATTATTTGATGATGTTACTTTGAATGGAAATCTTGGGTACCTTCCAAATTCTTCAATGTGGAAAGAGGTTTAAAATTTTGCCTCTGTAAAAAAAGTTGTAAAAATCTAATTATCTCTTAAAAAAAAATAAATTATTAAATTAACCCCCAAAAGAAGAGCCAAAAAAAATCTGGGAAACCCACCAGGGACTTCCCTTTTACCCATCTATTCTACATGGGAAATATTTGAAGACTATGGTGAAATATAATGAAACCTAATTCAATGATATCGTAACAAAAGCTAAATCCATCCCCATAGTTATAATTTGAATTCCAGGGGGCCAAAGGTCAGGTCTGGCTCATTGAAATCAGAGCAGGAATTTGATACACATATCAGAGGAAAATTCATATTGTCCCAGCACTGTGTTCTGTGTTTCAGGGAACAAATGGTGGGCAAGTCCAAGTTGGGCACTGGAGGTGAAGCAGGGAAATTTGGCATCGGCTGGTTAAAGACCAGACTTGCATGAATTTTCCTTATGACTGTAGGACTTTTCCTGTAGACAAGAGTTTCCTTCTATGTATAGAGACCAGAGCTGGGATGAAAATTTGTCCTCATTCATATAATTAGAAGGACAGTAGAAAGTTGTTTATGTTTCTTTCTTTGGGAAAAATACTTTGGTTATGTGTTTTATTTCAAGCGAAAGTGAAGAGATGCCTTAAGCATAGTTAGAAAACAGTCATCAGGGGACTCTTTCTGCCTATGTCTACTGAAATAAATGAAATGAATGATGGCCCATCAACTGACCTTGAGCCCTGTATTGATCAGCTCAGCTCACACCATTCCTGGCTCCCTCTTTTCTCCCCTAGGACATGGGGGATTCATCCCCACTGTCTTTGGGGGGCAGTTGCTGACCTGTGCACCTGCATAGAGCTGTTTGGCAAGGGCCAAACTCCAGAGACAGTGGTGAGTGTTAAACAGTATAGATCTCATGAAGCAGTACTTAAACACGTCCTAAGCCTGTTTAGTTTACTAGTATAGATGTAGCCTTGGAGACCAGAGACCAGATGCTGTGCATCTGCTGCACTCCCTGTAAGATCAGCCCTGATTATTTCCATGCCCCATATCTACAGGGAAGGCCTGTAATAAAGCAGTAATCATTTTCCTCCCATCCTCACCTGAACCATGAGCCAGATCTTCATTTCAGTAACCCTTGGATAAATCAATAATCCTGTGTGACTGAAATCAGACATATGATCTTTGTATTACTGTTTCTTTTGGGTCTGATCCTGCCATTTTCCTGCCATCAACAGGAACAGGATCATATCTGTTATCAATGGCAGTCTGTTTTTCATTTCATGCTGCAATTATCAAGCTATCTGAACAATGTTTACAAGAGGCCATTTCTTTTAATAGAAGGAGAAACTGGGGACACCCTTGGTGCTCTCATTTTACCAGGATATAGAATATCAACCTATTTCCTCGTGACATCCCTTCCCCATAATTGTCTCTATTTTTGCTTCTGTGCCCAAAACCAACAGTAATCCATAGTGGAGAAAGCAAGAAAATGCTTTTCTTCCATTTTCTTCCACTTTTATGTAAGTTTTCTGAAGCTCTCATATACTACATCATCTTAAAATGGACGTATTTAAAAGCAATACCAAAGAAGAGTAGCAGGGCTAAGTAGAACTTTAACTACTATTTCTACCGTACTGATACTCTGGTTTTCTGGTACAGATCTAAGCACCAGAAACAAAAGCTGCAGGTCTGTCACAATGGTGGAAGAAGAAGGAAGACCATCTGAAATGAGTCCAAGGAAATAACAAAGTTAGAATGTACTGTGGATAGGAGAACAGTCACTAGATCAGCTCTGCATACTAGAACTGTTCAGGATTATTTTTTCCACTGAGTCAAGGGTGGTTGTTATCTAGGTTGAACACTAGTGAATCCCATAAGGGCTGAATGTACGGTTTTGAGCAACAGCTTCTAGGTGATTCTGCTTGAGGACTGGAGCAGGTGACCTCCAGAGGTTCTTTACAAACTCAACAATCCTGTGATTCTGTTACTCTGTGAATCTGTAACTGCACCTGTTCAAGGGGATTTAAACATCTTTACCTATTTTAAACCACTATGAAATAGAAACCAAAGAAGAAGTTTAAAGTATGTATCTCTCCTCTGATGGATGGCGGTGAACTTTCTTCTCTGACCCCTCTGTTAGGTGAAAGAGGTTGTATTTCTTCTTTTTGTGAAATTTCAGCATCTCCAGTGACATTCAAATAGTATGAAAATGCAACTGAAACTCCTGGGTAATGCTGACTGCACACCCAGGAGTTTCAGTGGCTAAACTCTCTGTCACTTCACTAGGACTCAAATTTTTATACTTTGTTCAATGAATGAATGAATTGTCATCTAATGTTGCTTCTTGCTTTTAAGACTGACATGAGCAGATATGCAGGAAGCACGTATATGTAGGATCGCTCCTAAACTGATGCATTTAGAACTGCTTTGAAAATAAAATTCTTGCATCAAATTCTGTAGTTTATTAAAGATAAATCCAGTAGCACAGTAAAAGAGTACATAGATTGATAGAGATGCATATCTCTTTCTTAAAAATCATAAGGTAGTTTTCTACAATCCAAATCTAATTTCCAGTGACATTTTCCAGAACAGTTTGAGCAAAACTAACAGTAAGAAACAAGACAAATTTAGTTATGTTTCAGTTATATGGTTATATGTTTGAAGACACATATGACCAAGATCGGACCTTTTTATATGTACCATAAGCATCCAAAGCTATGGTATAGTTAAAACAAAAAAAGAAAAGAAAACAAAACAGAACAAAACAAGTAATTAGAACAACCTTCCAGTTACTCAGGCTTAGATAGAAGCCAAATTTGTGAGCAGACTAGTTCAAACATCCTGGAGTCTTTCTAATGGTATTAGCTATTATAGTTAGTATAGCTACTGTGTCCAAACTTTTCTTCCCATGATAAAGAATACAAAAATGGGACAGTCAGTTTGAGATCCAACTGGTGAATTTTTTGTCCTAGTGATTTCAGGTTTCAGATCTGGCTAGCTTAGAAGTACTGATTTAGGTCTTTAACAAGACAGTCTGACTTACTGCTGCTCCAAGTTGCTACACAAGGCATGTGAGAGCAGCATATTCCACCACTTCTGCTATTTATTCTCCTCTCATAGACAGTCTTCCACAAGAAAAAATAAGCAACAGAAAACCAACAGCTTAAGTTCATAGGACAAAATGCAACTCAATCAGGGAACTTTGTAAAATAAAGCACAGTAACACTGTTTTGTCTTCCCAGATGCTGCAGGAAGCCGTAACAGCCTAACTTTAGATTCAAAAGAGGTAAGACTAAGGATATTGGCAAGAAAACTACTGGAAGATTCTGATGGTGGTGCCTCTTTGCAACCACTGAATGACTTACTCTCATGCTTCATCAACCTTCATCAGAAATCTTCAGGAAAGCCTGAATTTTTTAAAACTCGTATCTTCTTCTAAGAAAGATATATGCCTAATTATGTGTCCTTGAGAGTAGATCGAAGGGGCATTTGTGTTCTTGAAACAACAAAACAAAAATGTTAGGCTGATGTGAATGGTGTTACTGTTATTTAATCCACTGATTTATACCACAACTCATAGATTTTAGAGTCAGCAGACTAACTCAGATCCAAACAGGAAACTGTTCAACTATTGGGCCACCATGGTATCTCTTAAAACAGAGCAGGCACCAAGACGCCCAGTATTAATGGTGAAAGGCAGAAGCAATCCTGTAAGAATCCGTGAATAGTTTTGACTGGTTGAATTAACATAGATGATAAAATTTCACCAAACATTTCTTACATCATGCCAACATCATTCAAAGGAGCTATGACACCTTCTCTAGAAAGCTATCCAGTCTTCAAAATTTGAAGCAGTAGAAATTCAGCTCTTATTTTGATGATTCATAAGTTAAATATCCTTGTTCTTCAAGTAATCTCCTGCCCAAAAACAGGTTTACACACTCTGATCAAATCACCCCTTACCCTTTGCTTTGGGAAGTTAACCAGGTTGAGCTTTTCTGCAACCATCACCTCCCTCCAACAGATACAAATTATGTTGTGGCTATTTCTTTATTTCTTGTTTTGTTTTTTTTTTTTTTTAAACAGGATTTGACAAAAGAAATAGTACTGAAAAGATAAACTTTATGATGCTGCACCTGCTAGATATCCCATAGTATTTATATCGAGGGATTTTGTTTGTTTTTTGCACTCTGAGCACACGCTCAGCCAGTTAGCCACTGTAACTCTACCTTTTGTAAATCTGCTCTTATTGGGGTTTTTTTGTGCTACTGATTTTTCAGGTGTAGGAAAGACAACATCTCTTCCCCTAGATCACTGATATGTGATAGGTCTGCTATCAGTTTGAGTGTCCAGAGTCAGGTAGTAAGGTTTTGCAACTGGAAGGCCTTTAGCTCTGCAGTCTCCTTCTTACCCCAGACTGACAGATCTTGAGCTTAACCTTCAAGGCCCTTATGCTCTTCTTGAGCTTTTGCCTGAGGGCTGCTGCAGGCAGCAGTTGTACTTTCGTATATATGTGAATCTATTAATGTGGTTATATCCATGTTGTACAGATTTTGTCATCATCTCCATACAGCTCAACCCCAATCTCTCCATGGTGCTGGCTGGGTCACCCCACTGGAGGTCCCTTCCTGGACAGAATTCCAGAGTAAGCACCCACCCATGGGCAAAGGTGGCAAATGCCACTTGCAAGTGAGAGATAGACCAAGCAGGGAAGGAAAAAAAAAATCTCATCACACATGTTGGTGCATAGCATTTTATGGCATAACTTGTCATATTTTTCTGCTTATATATGAGAATCATCACCACATCACATAAACAAAACAAGATATATTTACTTCCCTGCATCCAACAGAAATAACCCTCTGGCTAAAATATGCATGCACCCTTTAAAATACATTGCAAAATGCCTCTGACTTCCTTCAGAAGGGCTTCTTTGAAAGACTGGTTTTGTGACACAGCTTGTTTCACAGATATAAACATGCTAATAGTGAAAATGTCAAAAAGTTTATTGATCTTAATTCTTGAAATGGGAAAAAATATGTAACAGTTCTGTTTTGTGGTCTAGGTAAATAAATGAGCATTGTGTTTCTACACTGCAGCCAGTGAACCATGCTTTATGTTAAACTCTTCCTACAAATACAGGAAGGTGAAAAAAGCTTAGTAGTGAAAACACAAATTACCTCCAGCCTTTTCAAGGTATAGTAGAGGCTTCAGACACTGGAAGATACATGACTAATGCATCCAGAAAACCTTTTTTCAAAAAAAATTATCTCAAGCTTTATGTTAACTAGTGTAATACTAAATAATGGTTTTTGAAGAATAACAAGATAAGGTGATGATTGTTCATGTTACTCCTGGAGGAAAATGAAGCTATTTTATGCTTATTTTATAAACTGGGAGCACACACATATGAGCATATATGTGTGTGCATGCACACATGTATGTTCACATATATGCTTATATGAATGTGCATATTTAGACACATGATTTTGCAAACAAAACAAAAATAAATTACTGTATATACGGCCCTTACCTTCCTCCCACTATGAATGGTCTTTTTGTTAGTCTAGTGAATAACCATTTGTCATGGGCTTTACTGTACCATGAAGTTATGATTAATATTATGGCTCATGTACAGCGGGTTGAAAGACCATATTCATTTTCAAAGTCACGTTGCATTGATTAGAATTCACTGCAGGTTATTCAAATAACGATCCTCTCTTTTCCCAGGAGAATCTCCGTCTGATTTTTCTTTATCCTCATTAAAGATCCCAGGTGCAGACAAAGCTTTACATACTTCTAATTTGCATTATCCTTGGGAAGGAGGTAATTCACATGCCTTCAGTATATAGCACTTGTTTTTGTAGTTTGCTCTTTCCTATCTGTCTATTTAAATAAATCAAGAAATTTAGCCTTTATAAACTCTCTGTCAACAGAAAATACCAAATTTTATTATGCTTAGTAATGAACATATGTATTCTGAAACATCAATTATAATTCAGATTAAGTGAAACAATTTTTTTCTTTGCTCCTCACCAGGTTTTTCCTAAAATGCAATCTCTGCTCACTCTTTCAGTGATGGGGAAAAGCTGAATTTTTAAAAAAAATATATAGATTTCCTATCAGCCTTTGACTGATGTAAGAATATCCCTCAACAAACAGTCAGTGAGAAATCACTGACAGGATTTAATAGTCTTTTTCTTTTTCCTTTTTTGCTAGTCGAATATAGAATAGTGAAAGCACAAAGCATCTGTAATTGCCTGGTAGAACTTAACAGTCCCATTAACCCTCAAAAAGCAGCACTTGCGTGGATTCCACATCTGGTTTCTGAGGCATAAATTGTGTGGGCCTATGTTTTGCAACAAAATAATCTGTCTTGGACTATTTTTATCGTGAGCCTTTGTGTAATGAGTTTAGCCTGAAGCAGACTGACAGCATTGTTGACATTTCATTGAGTTTCCATCCTCAAGAGAGAGGAAATTTTAGCTAATTAAATAATGTTATAGTGTCTTAGAAACTACAAAGGTAATGTAAAACCACACAGCAGTCATACTGTATTTCCTAAGATCACTTGTGTATTCCTGAGGTTTTATTATGCAGAAGTCATTCTTCTAACAGTCTTTAAAACAAGTCATACATTAGATAAACTTTTCATAACTCAACCTTGACAGTAATATTTGTAAACTGGTTTGTGTATATATGAAATGAAGCCAAATGGGGGAAAGAGCTATTAGAGAAATACTGAAGCAATTATTACTTTTCATCATCTCAACACAAATGGACAGAATACATCACCCATGTGTGCTGGGGACAGAGAGACAGCAAAGACCTTTTCAGTGTCACTTTATGGCAACCCAGTTCCTCCTCTACACCAAGGGGATAAGGGAAAGGGCCGGGGAAAGGTGGGACTAGGTTGGCTTATTAAGAGTTTGGTAATGTGACACAGGTCCCTTTTGGGGCAGAGGGGAGTCATTCTGGGGAAGGGTGGAGAGTGCTCGAGCCAGGGGTTTTCTTTCGTCCCTGCACCCTGTACTCTGGTGCTCATCCCAACAGGAGGCAGAAGGTGCTGCCCACCCCCTTTCAACACCACAAGCGGTTTTAGTGGGTGATCAGCTGCTGACCAGAGAGCAGCTGCCCCATAATAGACCAAAATGAAGGGTAAATAGTATTAATTGTGAAAGTTTTGAGGGCCAAGCTGCTTTCCCCAGCTTTCCAACAACTCCTGCGCTCCTTGACTCCAGCTGTGTCCAAAAGGTGGTGCCAGCCCTGGTGTCCTCAGGTCTTGTGGCAGCGGCACATTTTGGGCATCACCAGCACTGGTTCACTGAAACAGTAGGGAGTGCAGGGCTTCACTGTGGGCTTAGGCAATGGTTAACTCACTGCTGGAAAACACCTCCACCCCACCTGGAGCTCCTGATGGTCAGAGGAAGAAGAGAGACAGAGTAAAACCACTGCTGAACTCATCATTTGAAACTGATTTATCCAAGCATGCTGGGACACTGCAGGAAATTCAACCGGTTCAGCCTAATCAGGACAGTAGGACACATCACTCCCCTCAGCTCTGTCCTGAGTGCACGTCAGAGCAGGCAGGTGACTGGACAGTAGCTCAGCTCGCCATTTCTACACAAAACAAAATAAATTGATGGCACTCTTCAATATGTGCAGGAAAGTGAGTCCTTTGTTTCCAACAGCTTTACTTCTGGGGTGTAGAGGCCCCCCCACCTTCAGCCTCTTGTCTTGCTGCACACCCAGCATCTGTGATTACCTTGGAGGTATTACACTGAGGGGTGCTCAAGCAGTGTTTCTATAATAATACTCTCAGACTGCTTGCCACATCAGGAAGAAAATAATGCAATTTTTTTGTGAAAGATTTAATTTCTTTTTTTAAGATGTTAGCGTTTCCCTGATGAGTGATGATTTATGTTTTTTGTGCTTTCTTTTTTTTTTTTTTTTAATGACTAAAATGATTCATAGTATTGAGGACTGAAGTACAATATAAAGGAAATACAGTTGCTAAAGAAATTAGTGGTTTTCTTTGCATTTCCCCTTCAGACACAGGGTGTTATTTGCTGGTAATTTAAACTGATGGCCACTACAATGTGCCCTTCTAAGCTCTCAGTTCATGATAAGGACATTTTACATTTGCATAACACCTTCCATCCTACAAGAGCAAAGCACTTAAAAAAATTAATTTAATGTTATGATCTCCCAGCAGTGGTGATTCACCCACCATGCTGGCAGCAAAGAAAACTTGGAAATTATCCCTGTGCAACAGAGACACCAGCCAGCACTGAAACACTCTGGAACCCACAAGGGCTACTAAATCCTCTGACGGGGCGTGTGTGTGCGTGTGTGTCTGTGCACGTGTGCATGCTGAGTAGGGATCTCCACGTGGTCAGCTGCCTCCGGATGGACCTTGGGTCTTTTCCTGCATATGGCAGCAAGCTGAGGTTTTCAGCTGCACGGAGTCAGAGAGGAGAGCTCAGGAGCCCCCCAAAATCTTTATTCTCCCATTAAGCCTCAGGGAGTCTGAAAGATTTTATTAGCCTTAATTGCGTTTTGCCTGGGATCATGAGGTCGGTGGGCTTGACGAGCTTTTGTTTTTGAAAACCTAACTTGCTTGCCAGGCGAGTTTTCCCAAGCTCTCATTTTATTGTGATTTCCAGCAGGAGATCTTGTTTCAAGGGATATGATCAAAGTAAAGGACATTTCTTCTGGGACTTATTTTACATAGATTAGATCTCATTATGCAACTTGCTCTTTAGTCTATATTCTTTTTATAAGCTTCTGGCTATATGAATGAATTTTATATACCAAAGTGTGAATTTATTATAATGAATACACTTTCTGAGTGAAAGAGAGGCAAAATACAGCATAGTGTAATACATTTAAGCTTCCTTATCAACAAGAAATTTCAGCATTGCAACAGTTTAATCTTATCTCAAACAAGGTTGCTGCACAGTAATTTTAATGCAAATTTTCAGCTGACTTTTATTTCATTTTTAACTTGAAAAAATATTTTCTGGAATTGTGTCAAATTTTGCATCTCCTTCCTACATTCACTTTTTAATCCTTCTTTCAAAGGCTTGTATGATCTTTTAAGATTTCAAGATCTGTACTTGATTAAGTCATTACAACTTGACACCTTGAAAGTTCCACTGAGGTGAGAATTTGTGATAAAGTCCAGCAGCTCCTTCTGGGTACAAAGTATTCTGGCTTAGTTCTGTTGGACAATCTCTAATAAGACTGAAAATTGAAGAAATTAAAAGTTAACATGAAACAGATCTCAGCATATGCAGGAATTCTCTTCCAGTGTTGTTAAGGTTTAGGGACTGGCAAAATTGGGAATCTTTTTTAAATTCTTCATTCTCATAGCATGCAAATGAGAGACTTTTCGATTTTATACTTCTGTATTGTGCATCTACAGTTCTATTTAACATGAAGTTTGGGTCAAAGCACGTGTATGTTTATGTAAATTACTTGCTTTTATTTGCTGAATTTCCTCATGTGAGTAAGCAGCTATGTTTTTATTATCTCATAATTCTATCTGATTTAAAGCTAAAATTATCAAATGGACTACCATTTAATTGTCAAACAGAACAGTTGTGTGGATGTGTTTGTTGGTCGAATTTCATATCAACATACCCTCATCTTTCAAGTAATTTGATAAGGGTTTTTAATGAAAGTGATGATCTTAGAAATAGATTCAATCATTTTGACTCCTCATATTATATAGGTGGGAGAAAGCTTTTTTTTTTCTGTCAAGGACAAAACTTGTTTCTGTCAAGTCACTATAACTGGTCATTGAGCTAGAAAAGGTGTAAGCAATCTCAGGATCTGTTCTCATAACTGCGAAATTTGCCTCAACTGAAAGACTTGTTTTATTTTAGGCTGAAATAATGAGGGTATAAATTAAAATACCTAGAGGGTTTGCATTCCCACTGATGCTGTAGTCAAGAAGTCTCATGCATGGGAAAAGGGATTTTCACAAGTATTCAGCATGTACCTCCTTCTAGATCCATGGAATTCAATGCACCACGAGCGCTTCTGAAAAACCCACACTTATTTTTGTAGGGACTATGGCCCTAGAGTAAATATCCACATCTGAGATCTACTAAGTGTACACAGCATGCATTCATGCTTCTTCCCCAAATCTGGTTCAGCCTCAAATGAAACCCATGCAAAACTTGTGTACCAAGGAGTTATATTCTTATCAACATATTTAATTGCAATCCTATTTACAGCCTCTAAGCAGATATTATATGTATTTCCCAGGTTACGATTCAGAGTTTACACAGCTTTAGTTTATCATAGTGTAAGGCAGTGTCTCAGGAAAGGAATGGCTTTCAGTTAAATGGTTAATTAAGACTTGGAGATTTTAGGGTTTTTTTTCTGATCAATGCAAGTCAAATTTTCAGTGCAAGTGGTTGAATCATCCTCAGAACTCTGATCATAATTAAACCACAAGGAGCCTGTTATGATTAAATGTGGGAAGCTGAAAATACGTGAACCATAACAAAGGATTTGAATTCTCTTCAAGCTTTGTACAAAATGCTGTTTCAGATTTTTTTTATCTTAGTATAAAAAAGCTTTCATCCTGTACCTTTTTTTTTTCGAGAATTTCTTCCAAATTCAGTTACATTTCTCCAAATTAATAATAAATCTTGAACACGTAACTGCTATGTGAATTTCCTAATTTGTAGAAATTCCCTATATCCTCTGTCTAAACAATAGACTTCTCTTTGTTTTTTATTAAAAAACTCCAGAATTCTAAAGGATACTCTTCTCTTTAAACAGTTACCCTTAATGTATTGGTAAGTAAATATTTCTCCAAATTACTTCCTCACAGCAGTACAATCTATATATGATGTTGGTAGTCTACAATAAATTTCTAAAATCTATATTCTTTATTGTGTTCTAATTCTTTATTGCCATAATGATTTCTGTTTCTGTTTTTCTAATTAGACTATATGGCTTTTACAGAATAGCTTTTACACAAGATATTTGTTTTTTCCTGTTCATGCAATTTAATCTTGAAGACTTGTAATCACAGCATATACATATCTAAAAGGGATCAAATTCTGTTGTCTAGCGCTGGCGAAATGTTTGGTTTTTTTTTGAAACAATGAGCATTTTGTGAAGGAATATCAGAAGCAGTGTCTATTGTTAAACAAACAACGATCAAAAAACCCCTACACTCAACCCAACCCAACCAAACCAAAACAAAAAACAAACCAAACAAAAAACAGAACAAACCTATCAAAGAGGGTCAATATTGCATTTTCATTTTTGTATCAGTCTTTCCAACTTTGTGAAATTCAGAGTTGGAGACTTGAGTGAGATGAAGTTGTACCAACTCTGAAGAGGGACTACAGGATCTCCAAAGAAGGTGCAAATGAACCTGCACAGGATTTTGGTGTTCACATCTCCCTCTGCTAAGGCATGCCAAAGAAAGCAGGTTGGAAGACATCTCCTCTGTGTGCACAGCCAGAAGAGAAAAAAGTCCTCTTCATTCCCTGTTTCCCATCCCAGCTGGAGGAGAATGGATGTGCATAATCTCTACTGATTTGTCATAACCAGTAAAGCCCAGAACCAGGAACTTGGGTGCTGGTCTGAGGTCCCCACACAGCGGCTTCCACTTGGAGCATTGGATGCAGTAAAGAGGGAGGGGAATATTTTAGGCACAAGAAAATGCTGCAGGGAGATGCTGCAGCATTTAGATGCTACACATCTAAAACCCCACACACTTTTTGGAGTTAGGTGCTTCATTTCAGTCCTTTTTTCACATATGTAAGTAAGATTTGCATTAATGATCTAGAATCCCTTACAGGAAAATAGTGTCAGTCACTCTTTAGAGGCAGACTGTGGCACAGGCTTTGCAGATATATAAATGTTGGCTAAAGTAGGACTGCAGAAGGAGAGCCAGTGCTCAATCACCATCTTGAGGAGCAGATAACCTAGGTTTGAGTTGCTTTTTGGTGAAGCTGAATCACTGAATAGAAAGACCTGAAAATTTACCTTACTCAGAACAAGGACCAGATAAGACAGGCCACGACTATGTAAGAGCATTTACTTGCATAAAGGTGGGTTCTTCAGCAGCCTGGAAGACTGTGATGACTTGCTCATGTACTTCCTAAGCTTCATGCTGACACTATTTAGGTGTCCTAAATCCTCCCTCAGATATGGTTTTTCATACTTTCATCAGTTGTGGTCAGATCACTCAATGCCAATTTGCTGAATTCAAGTCCTGTACTTCTTTCTCACTTAAGGAAAACCGATCAGTGAGATTTTTGCCTGTATGATCCTATCTGATGGGATGGCAGTCTCTGTGCTATGGAAGTCCCTGAAACAGCATCTCCCATTCACCACCACCTTCTTACAGCTGAGGGATGTGCTACTACAGCACAGCTGGCTTTCCTCAGTTTAAGTTCAGGAAGCAACTTTCTACAAGCCAAACTAGTAGGGCTTGTTCACTGTATTTTATAGCATAATGGACAACATATCAAGGGGGAAATAATCGTATTTACATTTTTTCTGCTAAGTGGAAGGAAAAGGAAATGGCATTCCAGAGAGTGATAAAATAAGAATTAATTCATTACGGGAATATAGTGGCTAGGAGATTTTTTTCATATTTTAATTAATAAATTATATTTTCATCCACTAAAAATACAAAGTAAATAAGTAGCATTTACCTACAGATCATAACATAGCATTAAATTCTTCCTTTGTAAGAATCCCGACACAGTGATCCCATTTTGCAGGAAATGTTTCATTATGTTTAGGGCTGCTTACCTTTAGTAATGAAAGCCAGATCTTTTTCCAGTTAAGCCAGTTGCAAAACTTCTGGGGTTTTGAGCCATCATAAAGAGTCTCTAATCCGTATCACAAACACGCATCCTTATTTACCTGGCTCTAGATGCAAAACTGGTTACTGTCACACTGAGTGCTCATGGTCAAGGTTCAAGTAATGGTTAATGCTCTGAGTGAGGCTACACATAAGTACATTTTATTTCTGAATGCATTGTCCTAGTTGGTGAACACAAAACAGCTCCCTAGCCATTTAATTATCTGAGATTATAATGATCCTAACTTTGAAGAGGATTTTTTGCCACACCTTCTGGTTTCTGAAAAGCAGTACCCTGAAGCAAAACCAAGTTGGTCCCCTTTGGTTGTTGTGCATTTTTTTTTTATATTTCTATTTTAATTCAAGTTTTACAGGTTTATTAAAGTGGTTTATATCTTATGTTTCTTCACAATGCAGGTTTATAGTTATTTTCTCTTTTGGAAGCATTAAACATATGAAAACAGGGTGCACACACATGAGGGAATACTTACTCATGCAAATAATCCAATTGAACTCGGTGAACTTCCTGAAGACAGCATTACTCATGCAAGTAAGTGATTACAGGACTGTGTCACACAATGAACAGTGTGGGCCTTATTATCTTCTCACCTACACTGGTTTTACATCATTACAGTTCTACTGGCTCTAACAAAATTACTCATTTTTTCTAATGTAAGAAAATTGAGATTTGCACACCCACTTAAAAAACTTGATAATAATAATAATAATAATAATAATGACCTTGAATGAATGATGAATCATTTAGGCACAATGCAACAGAAGTAGATCCCTAACTGCATTTCTGCTAAGATCATGCTATTATTCAAACCCTTCGTGGAGCCTGGTCCCTGTCTGACTGGGGTTGCAGAGGGCTTAGAGCCTGACATGAAGTGCTCATTTTTAATTCTTCCTGATCATGGAGATCAAATTTACTTAAAGTCCCAAGAGAAAGGTGTCGAAAACGTTACTGCATTCACCTTGTGCATAGCATAAGACAAGCATAAATGGAATTAATTTAAAATATTTTCAGATGCTATAAAATATATGTGTTCTGCAAACACTCAGAGGTGGCCAAGTCCAAATATTATTGAGAGAGTTACCAACTGAATCATAGAAAACATGCAGAAGTAGCATACAAGCCCCTCTTTAGACAATAAAAGTATCCATAAGAACAGCAGTAAAGTGTTACAAGTCACCAGAGAGCTTACAAGCATCAGTTTTCCTCAGTGGGCATCTTCATGGAAAAACTTTGTCCCCCTTCTTCCAGGCAGTTTCATACACCAAAGAGAACAAGCATTTCCCAAAACACATTCAGGGTGATCCTGATTCTGCATTCACGTCTCACAATTCTCCATTTTAATAAATTAAAAATTCGACTTCATGTATTTACCAATTTAAAAAACTCTCTGAATCTCCAGCATGATTGCTTTGATGAATTGACTCCTTCTAGTCCATTTAACACAAAATAACAGACTTGTGTTGATGGTGCTTTTGTTCTTGATAGTAGAAGAACTTGTTACTGAAAAATTAGCTACTCACCCTTAAGTAATCACTAATATTCCACCTCCTGAATATAAAAACGAAGAGCAGACGGAAACAAACAAAAATTGTATTAATAATACATAACAAAGCGATGCCTACAAATGATATTTCAATGGGGAAAAAAACAGGAAAACTACAGTTTTCATTGGGTCTTAATGTATGTATCCCTCTCTAATGCTTCCATCTTCAAGCAGTTCTGTTTTATTGACACAACAACACAAATTGCAGAAGTAAATTGAATCACAGGCTCAGAATGTAAAAATCAATGAGAAATAATTTTGTAGCACTAAAGTGAACAGTGTAATGCTAGGTATTCATTTAATTAACCATGAGCCTTTCCACATAATGCACAATCATTGCCAGCTTTTCAGCTCACGGTTATTCCAGGAATAATGGGTTTGGGATTCATCTTTAGAAAACCTGCATTAATATTTGAAAGCATTTAAATCCATTAGTGGGTCATCTGAACACTGCAGGTCACTTTTACATTGCTAATTGAAACAATAGTAATGGGTTATAATCTACTATCTAATAATGCCTGGAGTGTTTTACCGCTTTTATATCTGCAGATTCCAGGAAATATGTAAATTTGTTGCTGAACTGTTATAAAATATGGAAATTTAAACTGCAAATATGAAACTATTTCTTTTTATAAATTAAAAAAAAAAAAAAAACACTCACAGCAGCATTAATAAACTGAAGAGTTACACTATATTTTAATGTCAGGATGAATTCCTTTCTATAGACTTTACAGCATTCATCGCTTCTGCGCTGTAGGCTCAACATCTGGCATTCACATTTTCAACATTGCCATTAGGAGAAAGTGAATATCATTAAACCAGTGAGTAAACAATCATGTCATTGTTTCCATATGCACGCTATACATTGACTCAGTCTGCTGTGTTCTGACAGCAATGTGTTTTGTTTTGGTTAGGTTTCTTTCCCCTCTATGAATTGATGCAATCATTTTGTTTTTCATGGGATTTTGTGTTTCTCCTGTATGTAGAAGTAGCCATGCCATATGGAAATATGAATTTAAGAAGGGTTACTTATTTTCTGTTTTGTGTCGCTTTTCTCTTTCTCTTTTTTTTTTTTTTAATTAAAAGGTACTGAAAGATAAAGTTGCCTTACGAATCTTGTAGGTAATTGAATAGAACACAAATTGATACTTAGACCCTCATTTTCGTTTTTAATTAAGCAGGCATCTTGCACATTTACCTGCATCTTCATAGTCTTAATTACAGTCTGATTGGGCAAAAAGATCCAGAGAAGAGCATCTCATTACATCTAGGTAGGCTGCACTGGCAGGAATGTGTGGCATGTGTATAAGAGGAGGCATGTGTGTTAGTGAATGTGTTTAAATAATTTACTTGGTTAATAAAATATGGATAGCATGTTTGAGGGAAAATTGTGGATCATTGCATCACCTTTGCCCTCTCCAGTGGAAAAAAAATCAGTCTGTAATGTGGTTGATGGGAGAAAATAAAAAAATATATATTGTGGGTAACATTTTAACACAAAGACATTAAACTGGAAACAATTCTATATTCAGCAAGGTAAACAAACTTCTTTCTTCCTAGTCACGTGTATATTGCCCTAACATGTGCCATTCTGTTTGGAAAATACTGGCTTTTGTGGGTAAATAAACCCCACAGCTTTTACTGCTTATCCCAGAGTGGTGTGGTATTTGGTCCTCTAAGAATACAAAGCATTCAAACCTCCCTTCTTGCTTTGTTTTACAAGACAGGATCTTATTCTGTAGGTTTGCTTTAAAAAGAGAGCATTGTTACAAGAATGTTATAATTTCATTAGTATGTTTTTTAAACAACAGCTATTGCTCAGGGCTGTCAGATGCTGTCAGAGGCAGAATCCTTCCTAGTCACTATATCTTAGCATACAAGCAGGATGAGAGCCTAATAGTGTTTCTCCCCAGCTGAATGGTATGCCTCTCCCCAGTAACTGTTCTGTGATGGAGCCCGGCTAGGGCTGGCAGAGGCAGGAGGGTCTCAGGAGACACAAAACGTCCTTCTACCCCAGCAAGAAAATAATGCATGAGCAGGCACGCCAGCACTGAGGAGTGAGGGCCCTTCTGTGCTTTGGGAGGGCTGCTCTGTCATGGCGATAAGTCTACAGTGAGAGCAGGGCCTAGTTCATCAGGATAAAAAGAGTATCACCTCTGGTTTTCATTGCTATGCAGGGGATGAATTAAAATAATCTCCACTGGTAAATGATAAAGATATCTAAAAGGCAGTTGTCACTTGAATTTCAAAAATATGCAAAACCAGGAGTAGCAGGAGATGCTCAGTGGTAGTCAGTCTCAGCTCTAGCTGGCCATATTTTAGAGTGGCATGAGAAGCACCTGATCTGAGCCAAGAAAGTTTCCCTCAGAGATAGATGGCTATTCCCATTTGTGATTCTACAGGTGTACAGGCAATTAGGGAGTCTCTGCTGTCTCATTGCCTAGCACATATCTTCCCTAGAACCACCCTATAGTAGCTAGCCAACCCCCCAAAACCTGGAATGGAGTGATTATGAATAACATAGGTATATTCTTCGGGTAGGAACAGTACATTTTATCTTCGGTTTTGATATATCATGTAAAAAAACCCATGGATCACTCGTATAGGCATGAACTGAATGCTAGTGATAGTTGATAGAGGCTTTCCAGGTCTTACAGAAAACTATCCTTGAGCACCAGCCCTGTGTGCTGGGGAATAAGCTGCCAGTGAGTGGAGTGTTTTCAGCTTATTCTCACATTTTTGCTTGGTTGAGGTTTTATTTAACATTGGAAACCCTAAACAGATGACTGTTCTGGATAATATGGTTTGTGCTGTTGGCAAGCATGCAAAAGAGCACTTATTAAACAAACAGTTTTTATTGTTTTTATAAGCTTTAAGAAAGCCTTTCCCCCTTCTTTTCTTGGAAAGGAGCAAGATCCATAATCTCATGGCATGGAAACTGGTGTATTTTAATGAGGGCTTTTTCTTTTAAAAATAAGTATTCTCCACTGACTGTATAGCCAGAGCCTTTCACCCCATCTTAAATATCACAGGTTCAAATGCAGATACAGCCATGTACCATGTCTGGGCACCTGTTCTTGAAGAAAAGAAGAGATTTTTCTTTCACATAGGTGTCTGCCATATGTCTGTCATAAGGACAGTCACCATCGGCAATCTCAACAGAGGTGCAACAGGCAAAATATGGAAACAAATCTCATCTTTCCACCTCAGAATACTTTTCTATATGCTGCCATGGAGGTTATTCAGATAAATAGTGACTTCAAACACTGATGTCCTTTCTCCAGCAAAATTCCCCTCTGAACTAAGTTTTGCTTGAGTGATGACAATGTTTGTCACATAATAAGATCTTTAATTTGCTGCAATGTCAATAAGGCACCTTGTCAAGGATATTACACTTAATTAAACAATAAATAAACCAGACCCACCCTGCTCCAATCAGATAAAACTTGCCCAGCTCCCCAGGTCTGGAGGCTGACAGGGTTCAGGGACTGTTAGGTGACTCTGAAGTGATGAAGGGAGCTGAGGCTTGCCAGGCTGTAACCCCACGAGGCTGCTGGTGAAGTCTGGGTGAGACAGGTGCCCTGCTTTTGGAGACAGGGAGAAACAGATAGCTGAGGCTAAACAGAAATGCACAAACAGCACACAGAGTCTCAAGGGAAGTGTGTCCCTGTTGAGATATTTTCCCTTGGTTAAATTAGCAAGTTCAGCTTCAGCTGTGTAATATGTTGGCCAAAATCTCACGAAACCCTGGAACCAATTTATTCCATCTGGAAATTAGTTTCAGGTTATATTGCTTTCAATTTTTGTTCCAGAGCAGATTCAGTTTCCAAAGGGAGGTTTCTGGTCTTTTATCCTTCAGGGTTTTTTTTCTTTTTTTTTTTTTTTTTTTTTTTTAAATTTACAAAGCCTATTAATTAAAAAGTTTTGAAAAATCAAAAGAAGGAGGAGGCAGAAAAAGGAACAGTTTGATTTTCTTCTTGCCACTAATTTCCTCTACAGTAACATGTTTCCATTCAAGTTCCTTTGCAGGTACATTTCAAATATCAGCATCTGACATCAGATCCTGTTGGAAATCCAAACAATTTCTTCTACCAAACAAGTGTTTTTACCTGTTCTTTATAGCGGTCATTTAGTGGGGCTACAGCTGAGCCTTCTATTTAACCATTTGTCATTAGCAGGCAAAAAGAAAAGGGGACAGGAGTGAAGAGCCACCCAATGTCTGTTAAAAACAATCTGTATTAATTGCCAAAATAGTCAAATATTCCTAAATCATATCTGAACTTCTGGTTTAGTGCTTTGATTGAAAATATTTTAAATGTGCTTCTACCTGAAAATGATTTCTTTAAAAAATGAAGTCTGGTGGTGATTTTCTCACTAGGAATGACAGCACTTCATCAGTAGAGCATCTCTGACTCTCAGGAAATCCACCATCTGCTTACTGTTCCACCTTTTAAGGAACAGAAAATCTGCAAACCAAACAGTAACAAGAATTAAAACACACACACACACACACACGAAAAGAAAAAAGAAAAAAAGAAAAAAACCAGCAAGTGAACAATCTTAATGGATTTCACATGCAATGTGTTTCTCTACACAGTTTACCAATTTTCACAGCAAATTTTAAACTGGTAATCCTGGTTTTTCTGTTAAAAAGTTTTTCACCCAGAGATGGAACCTGGTTCTGATAAATGTTAACAAATGAAGTAAAAAAATTCTGAATGAAATCTGTCACCCAGGGATAACTTGCTTGCAACTCAGAAGTAGTTATTAATACAGATTTTGAGTAAAGAGAAGCAAGATGAAGGGAACATGGACACAGCTCCAAAACTTGTTCATGAACATAAGACTGAAAGCTTTCTCTAGGACTATAAAATCCAGTCCCTTTTACTACATGCAATGATAGAATTACTTGCCTAAGTGGTATAAAGGTATCAATGTCCATCTGAAAGCAAGTTATAATTTTGCTCTTACTACTCCTTATTCCAGATCCTCACTCCTCTATCTATGTCTAACCTCTAATCTACTTTAAATTTCCAAATCTATTTATTCATGGACACTCTATTCAGCTTTCGAGAGCATCCTTCAGCTGAAACCACTTTTTCTCTATCCTGTCCTTCTTCTCCTATCTCCAAAAGTGCAGAAAGCAATCTTGTTCCTCTGAGCTTTTTGTTTTCTCCAAGAAAGTGGAAGAAACTTGCTCCCACTCAGACAACAGACTTTCCGTTTCCACTTAATTTCCTAATTCCCTGACTCTGCACCTTTCCAGTTTGAATTCAAGTTCACTCCATAAAGGTGACCACAAGGAGACCTGGATCTTGCTGATGACTAATTATGGAAGTACTTGCTGTTTCCATATCTCTCCTAACGGACCAGTTCTGAGAAGTTCTTCACATATCTGCCTTGGTCAAGGCTAGTTATGTCACTGGGATCACATTATAAGTCTGTACATTTAAATGAGTATGGGCACTCCTGGGGGCTGGAGTAGGCCTTTTAATGAATTAAATGAATCTGCGTGTGAAAACTTGCATGCTCACTCCAAACCCCAGTGATTCCTGAAGAGCTTAGTTGCAGTTCCTGTTTTGTATTCTGCAGGAACATAATCTGTCTGTTATGTTCCTTTTCACACTGGATGGGGCTATCCTGCTGAGAAGCAGGTTGAACATCTTTCACCTGCCAAAGTCTGTGACTTCACACTTGCTCTGATACAAAGAAAATTAGTCCTAAATGCTTGCAAAAATCCTCCACCACTTAAAGTATCTGAAACCTCTGAATAAGAGGTAGGTGTCAATATACAACTCCTCTATAAACAATTCCTTCTAGTTCCCAGTCAAACCAAATTGGATAAAGGATGTTAAAAATAAGGACCTGAAACAGAGGGAAGAAAGAAAAGCAAGCTGCTATCTAGCTGAAATCCTCTAATCTCTAATAAACTGGATATTATAGCAAAATTAAAAAGGAAACATATGATGGCAATATTAAGACCAAAGGCCGTTAGTATAGAGTCACTGCCAAAGCTCACATTCAGTGATATCTCTGTGCTAATGGACATAACATTCATTAGCACACCCAGGCTCATTCTGGCTCCTGTTAGCGCCACACTGTTTGCTTTATGCCTCTGCACATTGTCTTTCCTTTCCCGTTTTCTCCATCACTAAACTGAAAGCTATTTGATGGTTTCTGGCATCTCTATTAAATTGTGGGAAATATGGAAATGATTAACTTTTGAACCACGAAACAAAAAACACCCTTGCACGTTCTGAAGCTGAAACAGGTTGTGAATGAGGTAGTTTCTTCTGATAGGGCTCAGAGAGGCAGCAGGAGGGCATGGTGAGAGACAGAGGCCAACCCCATTGGCTGGGGTTTGGGTTTTGCTGTTGTCATTACAGATCAAAAGACTACGATCACCTTTCTGATTGCTCCTTCTCTAGTAAACAACCTCAAAGAGACTTCATTAAATATTAAAAGGCCCTGATATCTATTAATGTTATTGGACACATGAAATATGCCTGATGGATTTATTCTGCTGTAAAGGAACCATATCTCAGTGTCCCTCCTGGGACCATGCTCCAGCTGTTTAAACTATAATTCCATCACTAGGAGGAATGGTTGAGGCTGACCTCCATGAAATGTACTCATTGTTGCTCAGCCTGTGAATTGTAAATGAAACCTTTTGTAATAATGTTAAAATATGCATGCAGAGGAATTAAAGCATCGGAGGTCAGCAGCGGAGCCTCGCAGGGGGGTCGCTGTCGGCTCAGAGCAGCTGGTGGCTGCACACCAACAAAAATTATACCTAGAGGTTGTTTAGGGGGTTGGCTGCGTTCATGACTGGGCTTGACAGATCTGTTGCTGCATCTTGGTGAATCTCAGTCTGGTTTTGATTGTCTTCTGCTTCAACGTCAGCTGTTTTGAGTGCCTGGTGTTCTTGGAAGAGCCACGTTTCTGGTTACTTTGTCCCCGAGTCAGTGCCAGAGCTCTTTATTGCCCTACATGGGATCATTAAAACATTATACCACATTTTAAGCCTCAGCTTTCCACATAGTGATTTTGTGCCTGCTTTCTAGTTATTTATGATACGAACACTATATACATGTCCATGGAAGAAGAAGCATATGCATAAATTCCAGCTAATAAAAACAATAGAATCTGAGGCAGTCCTTCAGTCTAGAGTCTGAGGGAGGAAAAACTAGCTAATGCCAGGATGAACTTTGCAAGTTTGTGAAGGGGTTAAAAAGTACCTTTTGCTGTACAGGTTCCTGTGCTCTGGTTTCATGCATTTTGGAAGACACATGTAAATCTACACATTGAGACCCTTGCACTATCCCTGGTATTCTGCTTTCATGATGCTGGGTTTTCTTCACACTTAATATGCTGTAAGAGTCCTCAAATGCCTGAAGTGTTTTAAAAGCTTTACAAAAATTAAATGCTCAGAAAAAAATCTCTGATAAGGTTTAATACAGAAAGATAAGTGGCAGCTTCTCTGTTGGGCTTACCAGCAGTCAGTTGATGCCACATCTTCAGTGTCAGCAGGTAATTGAATTATATGTCCCAAAAGTGGGGCAAAGGCTTCACAATGGTATTGCCTAGCAGGGGTTTCACCAGTTTAGCATCTTTTTTCTCATGTTCTTCAAAACCATGATGTCACCTGAGATATTCCAGTGAAATAACTGGGTCTTCAGGGTTTCAGTAATGGTTTTCTACTCTCAGGGTGAGGGAGTAAATATGGGAGAGAGGTTTTGAAAGATTAGTCCCTGATCTTTTCCTTTTGGAGATCTAAATTTAAATTATTAAAATGAATTTTCCAGTTTCATCTGAGTCATAATTTTCCAGAGAAAAAAAATCATTATAGCATCTGGCTCCACTAAGATATTTCCACTAAGATAAACTGGAGTCATCACTCTCCCAGACCAGTTACTGCTGAAGAATTATGAGAAGCAGTTTGGGATAACACCAGCTCACATGCCACCTGGTTTGTTTTTTAACCTGTCCATATACCATAGAGAAGGGGAAGGGGAACAGGAAGGGGAAGGGAAAGGGGAAGGGGAAGGGAAAGGGGAAGGGAAAGGGAAAGGGAAAGGGAAAGGGAAAGGGAAAGGGAAAGGGAA
>JAWWEE010000074.1:126818116-126882600 GCA_035221455.1 Xenops minutus | reverse complement strand
GGGAAAGGGAAAGGGAAAGGGAAAGGGAAAGGGAAAGGGAAAGGGAAAGGGAAAGGGAAAGGGAAAGGGAAAGGGACTCCACTGTCTGAGTAGACTTTACAGCTTTCTTTAAATTACTCAAAACTTTTATTGACTCCAGCTAACCCACTCCTTTGACAGAAACAGAGGAGAGTTTCATTATATTAGCCATATAAGAAAAATCTGATCGTTTTATCAGGTCCTAATCAGGTATTGACCAAAACAGACAGAAGGAAAAATTTACCAAGCAGCTCATCCTTAAAGCATCAGCTTTGTTCTCCATAGAGATGATACCAACATACAATCTTCTTGTTGCAGTTTTAAGATTGGTTTCCAAAGGTCATGCATTAAAGGTGTTGAGAAGACACATGCAGATTATTCATAGTGATGTAGAGATGCCCATTCAGTTCATGTTAGGATTTCTTTTGCTTTTTTACACTGGCTCAGCTATGAGGCTCTTTGCATTCAGGAGAGTGTGTCTGTGCCCATCATTCAGTTTCCAACACCCACCCACTGCCTGTGAGCAGAACTGCCTATAAATGTGTGGGCAACACTGAGACAACACCAGGTGACAGCACACTAATATCTCCCAAGTCTGTCACTGACTTCAGCCAGAAAGAAAGAGATCTGAAACCCAGCAGGACTTTGCATCCTTGCAGGCTTTACATTAAAAGAAACAATATGGGGTAAAAATGGATTTTCTCTTTGATTTTTTGTTTAAGCAAAACATTTGAAGAGGGAGGCTTTAAAAAAGAGAAAGAGATTCTTGATAGTTTTTAGACCTCTGTTTAGCTTTACCCTTTCCCAGATGTATTTTCCCTGGGGAATTTTAGCAGACAGACCACGGATCATCACAGCTGGCATCTGAACAGCGCTGTGCAGTTAATAATGATTCACAACCACTGCTCCCAATCTCACCGGCATTTGCCTCTGTTAGGACAGAGCACAAATGTGCTTGCAATTATAAAGGAAGGAATAATGTAACAGAAATGCTGTTTCTTTTTAAACAAGTAAGTGTAATTTTTCATGTATACTTGGGACTGTGCCCACAAGTAATTTGCTTTTGTCAAATGGAACATGAAAACCATGCACCCAATCCTGCAAATGATTACTCACAAGCGTAGTCTCTGCTAGTACAAACGCTGGCACTGAAGTCAACAGCAGTCTGGTGTGGGTAAGGATTACTCGCATGAGGAAGGGCTTTCAGGATTGGCCCCAGGGGAGGTATGTGAATACTCCTTCATGGGACATAAGCTTCAGGGAACTCAAAATAGGTTAATTCCATTCCAGATTCATTCCATGGACCATTTAACGAGAGCCTCTGGAATTGTGCAGTCAGTAATGAACTGCCAAGAACCAAAAGTAATCACTGCTGCAATTATTAAAATTTACACTTGGATTCTGTTACCTTTGCAGCAAATATGCATCTTGAATTAAGTGGTCCAGAAATCCAAGGACTTGCCACAAACAGCAGTCCTTTCAAAACCACAATTTTTTTACTTTCTTATTGCCCACACTGATGCTGCACAAAAGTGCTGTTATGCTAGTTTGTTTTCTTTTATTGTTTTTAACAGCATCTTTTCATGCTGGAGATGCATGAAAAGGCTGCTGTATCATTAGTAATTATGGGCTAATAGATCATGTAGAGACTTTTCTTTTTTTTTTTTTTTTTCTGTTCTAAACATAGTGGGTAAGAGCTTTCCTCCTGACCTGAAAACAGCTTCATGTTTTCCCTTAGGAAAGTGCAATGCACTGCTTTATAAACTGCATGTTCTTGGACTGTGCCTGAGCCATACAAGGTGTGGGCACATCCTCTTTGAGTAGTCCTGTATTTCAACTGTCAATCATGAAAACTTAGAGCAGCTTCGTCCTGTAAAGTGCTGAGATTTCTGGCCCTGGTCCAGGAAAGCACTTGAGTACAGGCTTAACTTTGAGCACATGCATCTCATTGGAGCTGATGAGACTACTCATTAGGTGCTTTCAGATCAGCCGAGTCTGATGGGCTTCACCCTAGGATACTTAAAAATCTAGAGGAAAAAACATAAGCTCTGCTTATAGCTTTAGAAATGGGTATATCATCAAAATGGGTGTAGCTGGTGCCTGCTGTTACATGTATACCATCACCTCGACTTCAGTCTTTAGAAAACACTGGAGCAAATAATTAAATTACTTGTTTCTACAGACCAAGGAAAAAAACAGAAGTACAAGAAAAAGTTGGTGTGGCTTTTTCAGGAATGTCTGATCTGCAGTAGCTCTTCAAGAAATGCTCTGGGGATGGCACTGACTTATAAACAGAATGTGAATCAACGATGTTCAACTACTGCAGAAAAAGCAAACATGTCTTACTGAGTTTTGCAAATAGAAGTATATATAAGGGAAGACAGCTGAAATGATCAATCCATTACCCTTGCTAGAGCAGTGTGGCTGATTTTAGGTATCTTGGTGTAGAAGTTTAACCCAACTGGGGAACACATGAAAACTACAAAATATTTGAGAAAAATTACTTGGGAGGAAAGGCTGAAAGGATTTGTGTTATTTTTGCTGGGGGCAATGTGAGGGAAATTCTGGTTCTCAGGTGTGGGACAGGTGTAGGGGTAGGTTATTAAGAGTTCAAATGTACCTAAAGATGGTACTACTGCACGTGCAGTTTGAATGGCCCATATTTCAGCTGTCTGTTTAAAACAGGGACAGTGCACCTATATCTGCTCTAAATATGCTCTGTTAAGCCTGTTTGGCTGTTGGGAGGCTCATTCATACATACACTTTTGAAAGGGGTGAGCTGCTGTAGACAGGGAACATACCAGTGGAATCATGAAGCAGCAAAAAACAGAAGAAAGTACCAAGGCTGGTTCAGGACTTCAGGGTCTGGGGTTAGTCCTGCCATCCCCTGAGTTTCTATGGCAAAGACAGAGGAAAGTGTGATTAAAACATAAGAGAATTCCTTGCCTACCTAATGTGCTTTAAGAGATGATAAACCCTCTATGAGGAACTCAAAATTACGGGTTTTCCCACTGCTACTTGTTCAGGTGTCAGTAAGCAACTTTGTTATCTATCAGATTCTTACGAGATGAATAATTTTTAGGTGCTTTAGATAGTGCCATATACCTAGGCAGAGGATTTGTTGTCTTTTTTTTTAATTTTACTCTTTTTATGCTTTTTATTTGTATCCATACCTACCCTATTTTGTACATTCAATGTGTCTATTGACTGCAGATACAGAACAAGTCCCTTATTGCTGCCACAAATCCTTATTTACTGGCTAGGCTTTGTGATGAGAGTGCCCTGCAGTACCTTGTCTATGAAAACAAATTGTTCAGGGAGCTCTGAAAGACTGTTTTATTCCTTTTTTTCTGTTGTTATAAGACAGGATCTAAACACATTGTGACTTTCTCCTGACTGACATAGGAAATGCAATATCTTTATTACAAAAGTTTAATGGAAAAAGATTATTCTTTTCCCTGTAAGAACCTGGGCTCTTTCTTGCTTATTTGGAGCAACATATTCTTTTTTTTTTTTTTTTTTTACAATTTATTGTGGAGGCTGAATTCTGTGTATGCAGTATATTGCAACAGATGTGCATCTTCATAGTATATTTCAGGAAGTGTTCTATTGTTAGTATTAAAAGTAACCTATATGTTAACAAAAGGAAAACAGACAGAAATAAATTCTATTGTGTATTACTAGCATGCAGCAGACAACATAGACACGCATTATGTTTCCATTTATTGCTTACTTGCTGAAGCTACCTCCTAACATCCCTATATACTATTACAAACAAGTTTTGTATATGACATTGTGCTTCCAAGACTAGGAGTATTGTTATCAATGGGATTTGTTGTATGCAAGTATGATGACCTAGAGGGCCAAATCCAGCTGGGCTACTGGCATCCAGTATACACACTGGTCTTTATATTGTTAACCTGCTAACTCAGGGCCCAGGATTGTTTGATTTTGAATTTCTGGTGTAGTAGTACCTGGTACAAATGGCACTAAAGCTACACTAAGCTACACGTCATAAAATTTCCTATTACGAATATGAAGAACTTGAAGTTGACTGGGCAACAAGTGTTTTTTTCATATTGATTCCAAGAAAGATTCCACATATAAAATTCAATTCATTTGCTTTATCTGGAGAAGAGATGTTGACAGTGTAAGATATTTTAGTGCTTTACATTATGTGTCATATGGAATTATCTTAATTATTCCTTCCTCAGAAAATTGTTCCTTCCACAGAAATAGCCATCTTTCTACAGAATAAATTTGATGTTTTTGTGACCCTACAGCTTCTACTTTTTATAAATATTCAGGAGCTTTACTAGCTATGACGTGAATTTGAAAAAATTAAATTACACACCACAGCTTCTAATCGTTTCACCCAAACTAATTTCAAGTTATGTTCTGGGTCGTAATATTGAAAAATTTGAAATTCAGGCTGCCAGTTTCAAGATGACTCAATCAATAAAGAAACAAAAATGCATGACTTGTGAAAGTGAAAAATTAAATCTAAATCTCAAATTAAAATTATTGGATGTTCTCAAAGTTTCTAACAGTTTATAAAGAAGAATAATTTATAAAGCAATCTATAAACAGTGTAATGAATCCATTTGAGATTTTGTCAGTTGACAAACATTTAACGATCACAAGTGGTAGTTCTGTGGAAAATGTGTTGTGCTTATAACTCTACATAATCTGGTTGCCCTAGAAGCTGTCCCTTGCCCCACCCTCCCCTCCCCACCCCCACTGGTGTCCATGAGTCTGCACTGTGGCTGAAGTTGTGCCCTTGACAGCAAGGTTTACCCTGACCAGCAGGTGACAATCTGATCATTAACAAACAAACACTCAAGATTTCACACTCATAACAAAGATACTGTCTTAAATACGTATAAAATAACTTGGGAAACGTTACCTTTTTAAAAATTGTTCAAGCAAAGCTGGTAATTCTGTGCCTGTAATATTGGGACCTCTACATAAAACTCCTGAGAGTTAGTATTTCCAGTCATTCTCAAAGCTTCACTCGTACTTGCTGTCTGTGCATTCTTAAATTAATTAATCTCAAAATTACAACAAACATCTGATTTTACATAATCATATTGAATTACTGCCTAGGTCAACACCAAATCAGCTTCAGATAGGTCATTCTCAGACCTTTAATGACTTTGCTCCATGTCCAGTTTTGAGCCAAAATAAAAAAGGAGCACAGGACATGGATCTTTTGGGTGCTGCCAGTTCTGATGGAAGAAACAGGTAACAAGTCAAATACTTAAAAGGACACCAAAGGAGAAGCTGAAGACCTGGGACTCCCAAGAAGGAAAGGGCTTCAGGCATCAGCAGTATGTTTTACCATCAGGGAGATGTTGCTGCAAGCCGAACGATGCCAGGCAAGTGACAAAGGGAGTTGTTGTTTATGAGGGTGCATAAGCAGACAAAGGATGGCAATGGGTAAGGGATTTTGTTCTGGAGACTTTTTTAGGGGGAATTAGTCATAACCTACATATCTAATTTAGTTGGGAATACGTTCAGCTAACATTCCCCCCAGCAGAAATAATGCTGCCAAGGAGTGACACTACTGCCTGGATGCTGGCCAGGCAGGACCAGCCTCTCCTCCTGCAAAACAATGCCATGCAGGGACCTTACAGCAGCATCTGAGCTTCTTGACACACTGCCACAGGTGGAGGTACCTTAGGCTTACCCACCACCATTCATGTGAGCACTTTGGCTCCATGCTCCACCCCAGCTCGAAACCCCTTGCTGAGAAACGGGCTGTCAGTGAAAGTTGTCTTTTTTTTTTTTCTCCCGAATGACAAATGTGATTGTCTTCTTGGGCACCACGTGAGGAGACAGTAGTAACTGTGCTTCAGACCAGACGAATGCACAACCATTCATGATTTTCCATTTTTTGTCGCATTAATTTGGGGGGGATGGGAAGTAGGGCAGAGAAAAGGCTTTGAATCCAGACAGACATGTGTGCTTTAAATTATGTTTTGTGAATTGAAGCAAGGCAGATGCTTCCAACAAGCACACATTTTGCTACTGTTTGCAAAGCAGACACACACTGGCACATGGTTGTAGGACATGAATTATACTTCTGTGCTTCTGATTTGTAACCACACCTGTATACCCTTAGAAATGCTAATAGAAAAAAATACGAATTTAGGCACAAAGGAGAATCTAATAAGAGGAACATTTGAATGGATAAGGAAATGTCTATTCCCCCCCCACAGCCCCCCCAGTCATTAGGACTGGAGGAACATGCTTATAGTAATTAGGTAAGATTGATTTAGAGGCTGAACACCACCCACAATTTGTGTAGTCTGGGGTCAGGCAGGCAGCTGCAGAAACCGCTCAGCTAATTATGAGAATTCACTGTTCGTTAATAGAATCTCTCTCCACAAACAGCAGCTGTGTGTTTGCTCACGCAGATTATTAATTCTGGCCTTGCCTCAGCTGCAAGTTTCTGCTGCGTCGAAAGGAATCCTCTGATAGAAGTGTCAGTTATCACCCAAGCGATGCCAGGGGAGAAAGGAAAAGCAAAAAGAAAAGAGAATATCTTCTAATCACAGGTGGATACAGATTTTTTACAGATACCTTCCTTTTCTGCCTCTTACTCCCAAACAATTAAATGCCAGTTTTGGAACTCATTAATCTGTAGGCAACCTGGCGAGATCTAATTTATACCTGTCAGGAGCAATGGGCAGCAGCTAATAGGAAAATAATTGCAATGTAAGTCTGCTCTCCCACTTGATAGTGTGCTTGCTTTTAATGACAAACCTTTGATATGGCAGCATCAGAACATTATAAAAGATATTGCCTGTATCAGATCTACAGCTAGGTGTATCCTCCTTGTCATGCCATGTTTAAAAAAAAAAAAGTAATCTTGTATTTTTTGCAAAAAATTGAACAGAGAGAACTTGACAAATGTGGTGTATGATAATTTATAGATATAAACTTCATCTTCTTACTAAATGAGAGAATAAGGTCAGCTTTGTATGTAAGATACTGTCTCACTACATAGATATAAAATATGCATATAAATTATTTGCTGAAAAATCAAGATTTGAATAAACCTTGGCTCAGACAAAGTAAGTGCTGAAACTCATGCTCATGTTAATAAGGATGGCAATTATTCCCAAGTTCTTAGATTTGATAGCCATATAGAATATTAGGGATTTTTTTTTTTGAGAGATGAATTTCCACTCTTTTGTATCAGTGTCATAGGACAAACTATCCGGTATTCAGGTAGGATCCCAGCCTGCAAAATTCAGAAACATTCTCAGGAATGTTGACATATCTGTGAACAGAAGGTTCCTCTTGTGAAAGATAAAACATCCATATTGTGCATTTGGATGGAGATGTGTGGGAGGCATGCAAAATATACCCATCTGCACAAGTAAAGGGGAGCAAAAGCCCCATCTTTATATCCTATTGCCTTGTCAAATAAGTGCTTATTATGTTTGCTTAGATCATTGAACTAGGCCAAGATATGAAGGTTTTCTTTGCAATGTTGCAGAGCTCAGTTTAATGGTAAAGGAGCATCAGTGCAGGGAAACACAACTGATGTAATGATATAATAAGTGCTGTATTCTTACAATAAATGTTGTATACTGTTGACCATTAGAAAATGAAGCTGTTGGCCTTGTGGTAGGCAAACCAGACCCAGTAAATCCCCAGTGTATCTGTTAATTTCAACACTGCAGCAAAGTTACCCCAAATACAAACTTGGCCCAGTGTGCTGCTCTAAAGGTTAGTAGTTAGAAAGACAAGGGAATGGGTCAGTGGACTGAGATAACGTAATACAAAGCCCTCTAACAAATGCTTTTGAAAAAATTGCCTTTTTCTGACAAAAGCGGAATGGAAAAATCCTCTGTGTAAACAGATTGGGGTTTGGTTTAATTTTTTGGTATGGTTTGGTTTGGGTTTTTTGGGTTGTTTTTTTTCACTAAAATAAATATTTCAATATTTGATTTAAAGCTTTTTGAGAATCCCTCAAAGTTTTTGTGAAAGCAAGCAAAAATGTTCATGTTCACTCATCTTTTTTCATGAGGGAAAACATCTTTTTCTAGCCAATTCTTTCTACCAGAGTCCTAAATCTGTAATTTTTCAAATACAAACCACACAGCCTAAATTGGGTAATTGAATTATTTCAACTTCCACTCAAATCCCTAATGTAACTATTTCATGACAAGTCTTGCAGCAACGTGCAGGGGATTGCACAGGAAAATGCCCAATCTTTCTAGTCATCTTTAGCATCTCTATAAGTCTGGTCCTTATTAGCAAAAAGCTATTAACAGAGAAGGTTACGATAACTTTTTCACTAGAAATGACCTTGTCTTATTATTCAACTTGCACTGGCTTGCACATTTAAACCATTCTTTCTCACCTTCTAAAGTAAAAAGTACTAATACCTTATTAATAGCAACAAGGCATCAATCCTATGAAAGACAAACTGTAATTAATTTTCTGCAGTGCTTGTGCACATAACTATGATTACTGTTCGTAAGTAGTGAGGGATCAGTAATGACCACTCTGGACTTGTGAAAGTAATTTGTGTGAGTAAAGAAACAGATTTGACAAAGCTGCAATAGATTTGAATGCTTTTTCTATTACTGAATGTTTGCCATTCTTGTTATATTATGAACATTTTCTTAGGTGATTTGCAGGTTTATAGAATCTCTAAGTTAGGTCTGACTGTGTATTTAAAGTGTACCAGAACACCTACACTCTGGGATAAACCATGAGTTTGCACTAACAAACTCATTTAATTACATTAAGACAGGAAAAGAGAATGTGGCATTTGAACAAGTACAAACCAACTGAAAAAAACCAGCAAACTTTCTGATTTTTTTTCCCCTGCATTTAGATAAACTGCAAATTTAAACTGGATTTTTGTAATGATTTGCAATTTGGTTCTTTTAAAGCAGGATTTAGGGTGACTAGTTTTACAGATTTAAAGAACTGGGAACACTGCGTCGTTTAATCACTTAATCTTTACCATGAACTTCAGGCAGAAGTACAAAATCTACCCCAGCATAAGACAGGCTGGGAGGCAGGGTCTTATTGCAGGGCCAAGCACTGTGCTAGTTTGAAAGAAAACCAGTGGGAGAAATGAACCCAACTCAATTGCCTCCTTTGGATAGTGGAGGAATAACTATCAAGTGAGATTACAAGCTGAAGTTACAATTTACTAAAGAAATTGCAATAAAATACAGTGATGTAGAGGAACTGGTTTAACTAACAAAGGCAGAGTATAACCTGGCCCTCTAGGAAAAAATAAAAAAAAAAAAAAAAAAAGGAAAGAAAAAAAAATTGCATCAGTTCCGGCTCTGCACACCAGGTGGTCTCCCCAGGGGCAAAGCAAAAAGAAAAACCTGGGAAGTGATATCATCCAAATCAGAAATTACCTGCCTTTATGCCGACCCCCAGCAATGGCGATACAGCTGCAGGGTCCCTTACTGGGAGCAGCAAGAGGCAGTGTGGTCCGGAGGGCTCCTTCCCTCACTCATGGATCTCACAAGGAGACTTGGTCACTGGTCAAAGTGATAGTCACAGATCTGTCAAAGTGGTGGTCATGGTCCTATTGAGGTGGTGGTCATGGTTCAGATCTGTTGAGTGGTGGGGAAAAGTCCCTGCAACAGAGTCTGTCCTAATTTATATTATGCTTAGGCTAGGTGGAAATGCCCTGGTACCTCCTCTGCGGTGGGGAGTGTTACACTGGATGATGTAATACTGGATCATGGGACATTTCACAAGTCTTTGACACCTTCTAAGATATTACAGCTGCCTATTATGTCATTTCAGTTGAGTCAATTTTGGCCCATTATGGCCCATCAGCAGAGATGAATACCTTCAGGACTCACTTAAATGTCCCAGTGCTTCCTCGGAGGGGAAGTATCACAGCTGGGTCATTTCTGTGACTATGTAGTAGAAAGTTTAATGGCTCCTTTTTTCTACAGCCTTGAAGCATTCCATGGTGTCACTGAGTTTTATCATCATTACTTCCATGTAGATGGTCAGGGACTTCAAATGTCTGTTATTATGTATTGCAGCTTTTGTGCCAACTTTTAAACACTGAAATTTGTGCAGTAGTTACCCTATATCACTAATACACAGCTTAAAATGTATATGAGCTATTTTCCTCAATAGGAATTTATGTAAATAAGTTTGACATATCATACTTTTGGTTGTAAAAGAAGGAAATAAATACTGCTGAATTATGATTTTCTGGTTTTCCTATTAATATTTTTATCAAGTGCTCAAAACTGAAAAATTCTCAGAAAACCTAAGCCTTTCTGTCATTAACATGTTATGCAATTTCAACATAATTCATCCCTATTGGAATAACACTGAGAAACACAAACTATGTCTGTCACTTCACCAAGCAGCCTTTCTCTAATTCCATTGCAGTTCCGTTGCAACTTAGTCAAAGTTACTCCTTCCCCTAGTTTCATTTCCACGTACAAGAACTTTTACTTAGTGTGGATTTCCTACTACCAACATTTGTTGTTTGTGCATCAGGTTGCCAAGCCCTTTATACAATGGGAATAATTTCAAGATTATAATGATATACCCTGAAATAAATTATTTAATATATTTATTGAAAAAGGAAGTAAAGGAACTCTTCTGGGTAATTGGTGTGCAGTAAGCCACAGTACCACTTGTATATTCATTTTTCTCCAATGTATGCAATTATCCACTCAGCCTGTATCCATTAATATTATTTTTCTTCCTAAGCTGAAAGTATATAAAGTCATTAGAAAATAATCCAAAGAATTCTATTTGCTGAATAAATTTTAATTTGCATGGCACCATGGAAATTTTTTTATTAATGGGAAATAAATTATTGCAATCTTATGGAAGGCGACAAGTTAATAGCTTTGTGAAAAGTAATGGAGAGAAAATGATCTTGAAAAGGTCAGGTCTCCTGTCACAATGTCTTTATGCACAATTAAAACAAGTCAAGAAAGTGGCTATATAATCAGGACCATGAATATGCATTATGTCCTAATGAGAGTATGAAGATAGAGATGGGTTAGTGCGGAAAGTCATGGTGAGGTGGTGACATAAAAATGGTAATTTGTGATGTAGGATTTAACTACGTTCTACTGTTTCCTTTGGGAGAATTAACTCGTTGCTACCTGGCTATTCATTATTTTACCAGTATACTAAGTGAAAAGAGACTTCTCTGCAGGAGCACATATACACATAGAATGTGTTTTATTCTTCTGTAAAGATGCTCCCCGTAGTTACGATTGTAAATCATGACATATCTCTCCTCTATTATTGTAGAAAGACCTTCAGAATGTTTGTAACCATTGCATTTTTAATTATAGAAGTTGAAAGGCATTTTCAGATCACATAGTAGGTTAATATGTCATGGCTCAACCTTGCTAGAAGCATTTTATTTCCTAAGGTGCTCCTGTGCCAGGGAAACATCCACTTAGAGGTAGAAGGTGTTGTAATCCCTTGTGCTTCTGGCATCATTTGTGCATGGAGGAGAAAGTTCTGCCCTTCCCATGTGTATGTTTTGTGCTGCTCCCCTCTACTCCCTCTCAAGTAGAAGAGATAGGACTTTGCAAAAGTAAAAGAAGGTCATACCCTTGTTTGTGACTATGCCCCAGTAGGAAACCTCTTTTGAAATATGCCTGGCTAGAAATAAGTATCTACAAGAAGAAATTAACTTGCCCTTATAAACATTGAATTTCATCCTGTTAATGGCTGTTTCAGTGGTCCGAGTTCTACTAATGGGTGCTACTGAGTCTTGGGATTATTCTGCATTGTAATTGAAAATCAGTATGAACAGTCTGATTCAGTGGTCATTTAAAATATGTTATAGTCACTGAACAGTGCTTTTGACTAGCTAATGACAATTTAAAGGTTTACAACACCCCTCACAGCATTGCTTATTTGGGTATGCTATTAGAAGTCACTCCCTAAGAACTTGGTTTGTGCTCAAAAATAGGAATAGCTAGGAGAGGAAGCAGATGCAGCTGGCATCCTATAATGCTCTGTTTGGGTGGCAGAGCTGTATTCAGTCCATGCTGATTAGATTTCCATAGATGGGCATTCATCCCATAGCTCTTCCCATATATTGGCTCACTTAGTCTATATTTTCCTTGTTTGCTGCTTGTTTCTGTGCCCATTATACTGTAGGTTTCTTAACTATATGATCATTGGATATTGTATGCAAGAATAGAATTGGGTACCTTTGTGATGAAATGCCTGCCACGATTTTTTTATAATCTTTGGTATTGTGAGATTAAGCTGCAAAACTTAACCAACGAGCAGAAAATAGGCTACATATTTACAATTTATACTTTCATGTCCTGTCTGGTCAAGAGGGATCAATGAATTAAGGAGCTGGACCTGTCACTGGCTCCCTCTTTAGCCTTAAGTAGGCTTCACCATCTCCCTATTTCCAGCTCTCTTGTCTGTGAGAAACCAGTTAGGATGTTCCTTATCCGTAATTAGCTACTTTCAGCCTAATTGTGCCCAGAGAAGCCTAGTACAGTAGCTATAGTTACCTCCTAACACAGTTATGAGAGACTTATTTTCCTGTGATCAAATCTGGCTGCATTTGTGGGTGTGTAAAAAAAGCTGAGGCAAAAGAGGCAGCATTGTAAACAAAGTCCCTGTAACTCTGGTGAGATTTGTTACTACAGGCCCTCAGCAGGCATTTAGCTGATGATATAGCTGTGTACCTCTGCTTTGATGTTGTCTCATAACTGTGTGGTTGGTCATGGTGACAGTGGCCTCAGTTCACGACATCAGACCTGGTTGCAGCATCCAGGCTTTGAGGTTTCCAAACAGGTGCATGAATCTTGAGCTGCCATTTTAATGTGTGCTTTGAAGACAGAGGGCAGTGCTCCTAGTGAAGCAAAATACTGAATCAAAGGAACTGGTAAAGGTGAAATACACACCCCTGGAGGGTGAATGGTATTTACTTGACTCAGCACTCTACTAGAGTTCTGTGTAATTATCTGAGACTGGTCTCCAGACTCAGAAGGGCCTTCCATAGAGTAAATCATGGTACAAATTAGCTGCAGAGGTCCCTGAACAAGTAATCTTCAAGTTATTGATTCTGATAATTTTACCCAGGTCTGGAAACTAGGTAGTCAGAGTTAGGGAAGCAGATTTCTTTAACTTGAGGTGGGAGTCAGACAAAAGATGTCTTGCAAATTCTTGATCCGGGCTGGTGTGCATGCAGGCATGCAGGCACACATGCACTGTGTGTGGCTCAGCACCCTGTGTGTGCTAGGATTCTACTCCCAGACTGTCATGGGCAACATGGCAGAAGTGTCTACTTTCTCTCTGTCTCAACAGACCCCTTGCTATAACAGTCCTTGTCTTTTGCTTGGATTATTGATCTGCTTCAGAAAGTGGACAGCAAGGAATATGCTAACTTACGTTGCCAGCCCCTTTCTCTCTTGAGCAGGGTAGGGCCCACTTTGGGTCCCTGTCACATTATCCCAGCTTGAAAACCAAGTCATTGTCCTAAGATATGAGGGACAGATTTTCTGAACATCAACCAGTCACTTCAGCAATGAATCCAAACTTCCTTGGACATGTCTCTGCTAAATGAGATAGCATATAAATATGCTGATGAAGGTCAGCTGCATTTCTTATATTCTAATGACCCTGTACATTTAGTTTATGTGCTGTTGAAATACTTGGATGTTAGTTCCAGGTGCCTCAGTTTTACTGTAAGGAAAGAGAAGTCTCATCAAGTAATGCCAATGGGAAGAAATCATCTACATTGCCCACACACTTGGTTTTGAAATTAACGGTATGACTTGGGGGAAAAAAAACAACCAAACGAACAAACAAAAAAACCCCAAATATTTAAATAGAATGAGGAGAATATGCATACAGAATTACACAAAATAGGTCTTTTTAATTTGCAGTTAATGACTTCCCTCAGATTAAAGCTCATTTTGCACTTTTGCCATTCTAAGTGAAAGAAGTGATAGAATACAGAAGTGGCCAGTAAATATCTCTGGGAGAGTGGAGAGTCTTCTGTAAATACTAAGCTGGTTTGTTGTTACTGCTGTAAGTGGTAGAAACAGCAGTGACATGCACAGTCCTGGTGCTTAGGAACTGCAGTCATGCACCAGGACCCTGAGCTTGAACAGCATTGTACAAATACTCAGGTCTGAGGAGACATATACATAAAAGGTTAAGAGACAGGCACAGAAACCAAGTGGAATAAAAAAGACAAATAAATTGCTTTGAGGAGTGAAGCAAAAAGTGACTAGTAAAAGGTAAATTAAAACACCATCATAACAAAAATTAAGAAAGAGATAAAGTTGTAGAGAAAAAGCATTTCATCTAAAACAAAAATACATGATTTATGCAGTATGTACTGACCCTGTGAAACTTACTGTCTTAGGATACTGTTTGTCTGAAGAGTTTAATAGGGTTTTTTTAAATGAAGATTAAACCTCTCTATAGGTAAAAGAGAATATGTGTGTCCCTTACTTGGGTAAAAGAGAATTACAAAAGATCTTTCCATTCGAGTATCTTCCACAAAACCATGCCAGCAACCAATGCCTGGAGAAACACGACTGTGAGCTATTTCATGTCAGCATCTATATTTCTGTACAAAGTAACTGTTCCTCACTCCCTGCTTGCCCTTTTAAGTTGCCAACAGTCCCTCCTCAGCTTTTCTAGCACCTAATTCTGTACATTTTTAAATGTACATGAAGGGTATATAAGGTGATCTGATAATACAGAGAGGCTAGAAACCAGAACAAGGCTTATAGCTGGCTATGTTGATAAAACAGCTTACCCTATCTCTTTTGCAGTTACCATTGAAATTCTGACATACTGCCCTGCAACTTCCACTTACCCTTTTCTTTCCCACATGCAAAAATAAAACAACTGTCCTTAAGTCATATCTCTTCCTCTAGATGAATGATTTTCACGTTGTTTTGAAAACTCCTTTCTCTCAAGTGAATTTGTGCCAGTTAGGCACAGTGAGAAGTAACAGTGCTATAGAGAGATTATTTCCATGGGTTTTAGCTGTCAAGAATGATAACAACCCTCTGTGACAGAAACAGACTTTTTGCTTTGGTATAAAACAAAGTCTAGATTTATTTCAGACTAATAAATACCTTAGTGCTTGCTAAAAATTTGTTAATATGCTCAAATATTTTCTATCGTTGAAGTCATGAGAAATTCCAGCAAAATGAACTTATGAACAGTACACATAAGCTAAAAAGGGGAGTATATACGTGTGTGTATGTGTATGTATTTATATATACATCTTTGTGCATATATATGTATTTGAGTGTGAGAGACTGCATATGTATACAAATACTAATTTCCAGTTTCTGGTTCTTTGTGAGAAGCTAATTCACTCTAATAGATGAAGTGTTTGAAATCTGAAAACAATGTTTTGATGGTCAGAGCAGCAAAAGGGGAAGGTGTTAAATATGGCTTATTAGCATTTTATGGAGAAAAGAAAATTCAGAATCCTCATGAGACCAATAGAGAGAGGGAAAATACAGTACACATGTAAATTAACAGCCAGCAATCCTTGTACCTAAGGAAATATCCGCAGGACATCTTAAATCATCTAGAATTTGGGTATACTCATTAACCCATGGGAGTTAACCATCTGGCAAGTAGAATACAATGCCCTAACTAGTGTTGTTGTGGCGTTGTTTTATAAATCAGGCTGGATCCAACAGTACTGCTCAAATGGAAAGTATATTGTCATTAACATCATGTCCGTTGCCAGATCACAAAGCATAAAAATTGTATCTAGCACAAACAAAGAAGTCATCCTAAAAGCATTATTAGTGTCCATAGCTTGATTGAAGATGTGATACTATAATTCTGTGTTTAAGCACATTCCTGTAAAGATTTACCCATCTAAAAAGTAATGACAGAATTTATTAGCAAATATGCACAGATCTATATCTGATATCAAATACTGCCAAATATAAACAAATGCAAATGAAAACCATACAATGCCTTCTCTTTCTAGATTGCTTTTTTTACTGGAAATTGATCATATAATAAGTACGCTTAAATTAACTCCACTCATTTAAGTGTTAGACTGATATTGACAGAGTAAGGGGTATTTATTTAATAATGATGTTGTTTGGACTTTATCATCAACAGACAGAAACAGCAAACATTTTCCATTTATGTGCATGAGACGTCAAGGCATCCTTTTGAACAAGGTTTGCTGTCCCTTGTGAGCAGCTGAAGAAAAAGCTGGGGGTAGCCACTGTGCTTTCTCATGAACATTACAAACTTGGAGCAGACTGGCATGGTAGCAGATCTGAGACCTATTTCAGCCAAGCTACCAACAACTGAAATCACGTCCCATTGTATCCAATTACCTTTTCAAAGAATTCAGAGAATTCCGGTCTAATTTTCGCTTATGTGTGCACGCATACATGCGCGTGATCAGAGACACAGCAGAGTGAGACAGCTCTAAACAGCAGGAAACATGCTCACACCTCAATGTCTCCTTCTCTCCTGTTCCAGCAATAATGACTGGAAGGCCATGATGGGTCTTCAGCCAGAGGTGAAACAAGCCCATTGAAGCAGGGTCTGCTCTAAGCAGCAGTGAATCTTTTTATGGTTTTCTTGTTGTCATGCCCTGCCTGATACCATGTTCCCTTGGAGCCATACAAACATAGGACAAAATGAGCTTCCTGGCCCCCCATCTCCAACACTTAAGAGAGGATGCAGGAGGTCAGTCCAGATGGATGGACAAAAGAATATATGAAAAAAATGAGAAAACATTTATTTGAATGATGCACCATGAGCATAATACACCAACTATCAGAAACAAAGGGAAAAGCTGAATACAGAAAGTGCTACTGTGAAAAATTAAGAACTTTTTCCTGTGGTGAGTGTATGCAGTAACTGCATGACTAGAATTTCATTTCTGACACTGTCTTAGTCTTGATTGGATTAAATATATTTTTAAAGACTTATCCAATTTTGTCTTTCCACATTTCCTTTCCCTTGTGATGTTGCCACTCTATTAATAGCCTCCCTAGTGAGATCCTAGGGCAAGAAGTGAAGAAAAGTATTGAGCCAGATCCTCGTTGGTATAAATTAATATAATTCCAACTGACCTCAAGTTATTCCACTAGAGTATCTCAGTGAATCTAATTATAAAGATAGGTTAACTTTAACTAAACAGCAAATATGTTACCCAAATTGGATTTTTCCCTGGATTTGGTTTTGGATATTTAAGTAATTAGTAAAGCTACACAGCATCTTCAGTTAAGATTTATCTTCTAAAAAGAAGATTTCAATTTTATCAGCAAAGTATCACATTTAGTAGGAATATCTGCTGGAGGACAATGCAAGGACATGGTAATTATTTACTGAGATAATAGATACACCTTGGAAAATCGTGAAAACTTTCTGTTCAAGCATTGCTGCAGCATTCCTCAATTTGCACAGCTAATGCAGAGATTGCAGGTTTCTCACAAAAGTGGTTTAAAACAAACAAGTGCAAACTGCCTGATTTTGTGAAGTGTGACTTTTCATACCATACAACTTGTTATAAAGCTATGGACTTGCTAATAGGATCGTCACTCCAAACAGCACTTACTAGAAATCTCACTTTCCATATGTCAAAGCTGCCGTAACTTTATCCTACAAAGAACTCACATACTTTACTTATTTCATAAATGTAGTCTTATGGACACTCTTTAATATTTGACACTAAGATCTCCAAAATCTGAAACACTCAGATGAAGTACATTAGAGTTCATTTTTCAGAAGTACTTATCATAAGCTATTAGGAGGAGAATTAAAATTGCTAGTAGGGTTGACTGGGCTTTTAAGATTTGTCACTAATCTATTTGTGTAAAGAAGGATCTTGTAATATTCAGTGCCTGCACAAATATCGGTCTCCTATTCTTATTTTAATCTTTAAAATGTATGATTGAGAAGACAAATAGAAGCTGTAAAATAGGAAATCGCTTTTCCAGTGAGTCTATAAAATTAAAATCATTACAACATAAAACTGTTCTTAGGAAAATAGATCCTAGGATTTGAATTTTATAAATAATATTGCTCAAAATAAAAGGTCTAAGATTGCCCCTCAGTCTTTGGATCTATCAAAGTCATCTGATTCCCAGAGTATGACAAACCGGATGCTTTTGGGTGCCATCATTGTTTTTACACTACTGCATAACTCTCTATAGTTGAACTGACATACCTTCCCATGAAGAAAAGATAACACTCCTACTTCATCTCAGCACTGAGGAGGCAATGCTCCTACCAGCTGTGGTTCCCAGAGCAAACACTGAGCTCAGAAACACAGAATCACTTAGGCTGGAAAAAGACCTCTGAGGTCAGCAAGTCCAACTTTTCAACTAGACCATGGCACAAAGTTCCACATCCAGTTATTTCTTGAACATCTCCAGGGATGGCGACTCCACCACCTCCCTAATGTTTAACGACCCTTTCCCTGAAGAAATTCCTCTTGATGTAATTTGTACAAGTGTATGCATTAGGAGTGGCAGAAATGAATGCACCTGAATCCCTCAAGGGGAAGAGTGTGTCAAGTGAACATATGAAGAAGAAAAGGAAGAAAAAGGTTTTGTAGAAATCTTCTTTAAACCCACCAAGACCAAGACTATCCCTTGGTGTTGAGTTTAAATTAGTTTATATTTTCTCTTTTTCTCTCATAACTACAGGGAGATTCAAGCAACCTTCTCATGCAGATCACAGAGAGAAGTTGAAAGAATAGAGGAATATCTGTTCACCTGTGCATAACGCCAGGGTGTAATTTTTTATATAACTGCTCATAACATTTCTGAACTATTAAGCTTAATAAGGTCTCATGGGTCTCTATGTGTGTGAAGGTTTTACCCCACAGATGTCTTCTAACTGCTATTATGACTGTGGGCTTATAGTGAGAAATCAACAACCAACACGCAATCTCATCAAATCCCAGCTACTGGTACATGCACTACCTAGTAAAAGTGATGGATATGTGCATTTTATACATTACGAGTGAGTTTGCAACGGTCTATAGAGTGACTCCTTGAGGCAAAGAGAGGGGTTGTCTAAGTCTGTTACCTGTTTTCTTAATCTAACTTTGCTCTCAAGACCAATCCATTTACTATAGCTCTCATTCCTCCTAAGAATGGCAGAAAGATAAGGCCCCAGATAAAAGTTTATTCAGAAGCTTATCAAAAACTGAGACAAGAGGAAAGAGAAAATTCTGGGAATATGTTAGTTTCCACATATAATGGATATGAAATTCAAGGTACTGAACAGACACTTGATCTTCAGTTTCTAATTTTCACTGTTAAAATTTAGCTTTAAAGGTTACAAAAATAAAATATCTACCAAGGTCTGGGTATTTACTTAATAAAACATAATACAAATACTGCTAAATCCAGCAAGAATTATGGCATAGCTGTCTGGTAATTTTTCTGTATAAATGCTTTTCCAGAATAAATTAGAATATTCACAGGAATGTTTCTTAAAAAAAAAAAAATCAGTTCTACCAAAACACTTCAGTTTTTCTACTTAGAAAAAGCAAACTGCTCCACTGCAGATTGAATCAACCTAAATCAAAACACCTGCCTCTGAACACAACCACACATTTCATGTGAGACTGGTTCAAAATTAAGTTTCACCCTTTCTTCCCCTCCTGTTAAAGCAGCAGACTGCTGCTCTTTTCCTTTTAGGCCCAATGTTTGTTTGATTATAGGAAACACAGACTCTATTCTACCAGGGAAAATGTGGATAACTCTGAATAAAATAAAAGTCTCCTATTGTTTAGTGTATCTTGCTGTTTGCAACATAGAAGTTTAGTGTGTTCGGTCATACCAACTTGAGAAAAACTGGAAAAGATGATGGGGCAAATGTCCATCAGGAAAATACCTGCATTTTTGCAGATACCTTTGATGAGGAAGTATCTCCTTTCTTTTGGAGAATTCAAAAGGCAGTATGGCTGAGTTTAATCCATACTGGAAATTAGTACCAATGAAAGCTCAGCTTCAGTTGCACCCAAAAATGGGAGATGTTAATTTGTGATTTATCACTGCAGCCATCCTCATGTCCAGATGAATTCATCTGCATGTTCTGCTCCAGACACCTTCTGATATCCCATTAACACTAACTGCTACTATCCTTTCAGGCATAATATACCAGAAAAAACATTTGCAGTTGGTAATGTCTGCATAGTGAGATAGCAGAGTTTTTGGCCAAATCTCCAAATTCCCTTACTTCCATTTTTTGGCTCTATCCTGCTAATGTGTTTGTTTAGATAAACCTAGACCATGCACACTCTCAAGCATGTAGTTTTCTTATTTGTTTGCACTGTGTGAAGAGCAAGAACATAATCCTGTTCCTCCAGTAGTCCTCTGGGAATTATGTAGAAGAAATACAAATATGCCCATTTCACAGGTTTGAAAACTAACTAAAGTATTAAGAAATCTTTGTACATTGTCAAAAGTATGTTTGCATAAAGTATGAGAGGACTACTTTTCATCAGCCCCATAATTTCACATATGAAATCCATATTAGCAGAGTAATCTCTCACTGTCTCTAATGCCAAAATATTTTGAAGTATTATTTCCCACTTTTTTCCTCTCTGTTCAAGAGGTGTTCCTACTTTTTAGTCATCAGATCCGCCTACACATTTGCCAATCAAGCATTAGTCCTCTTAATTTCAATTATTAAAGAAATTAAACTCTCCTTCCTGTTGAAATAACTGTTCAATATCCAAACTGCATCTGATTTCAGAGAAAATTCAAGCTGACATGCATTTCAGTGATGGGAACATTTATGCCTATCTTCATGGTTTATGAACTTTCACAACCCGAACAGTAGCTGCCTTATATGACAGGCTCTACTGAAAAGCAAAAGCAAATCAAGAATTCCTTGTAACTGAAACTCCAGCACTACTTAAGGGGTTTTAGTTAATTTACTTAAAAAAAACCCCAAAACATAAAATATAGCAATCTACAGTATTTGTTCAGGCTCCAATGAGAAAGATCCACTGCGGATTTTATTTTTTATAAATATCTATTGGTACTCATTTTAACATTACTCAGCAAAGATGATTTATTTTTCTGTTAATCCTATCAATCTTTTACTCTACCATACCAGCTGAAAGAGTGAGCATTTGTGTATGTCTTAGTTGCAGTTGGAAATACACTTCGTTGATTCACTTCTTCCATGTAGCTAACAAATGCATTGCCAATTTCCCTACAAAGCAATGTGATCATATCAGGCAAGCTTTATTTCCACTGTCATATGATTAGAAATTGTAAATCTCTGCAGTACCTGTTTTCAAGGATGGAGTCATAGGTATTATAAATGAGACCTAATGCACTCTTCAAAAAGACACTGATTATTTTTGAAAGACTCAAGTGCAGAATGCTTTGAATGTATTTTTAGCCCAGGGCTGTATCCATATTTTAATTAGAATTGACCCTGATATAAAAAGCTATGAAGCAAATAGTCTCAAATACATAACATATTGTAAAAAATAGTCAACATTTCACTCATATAAGTGATTTCTCTCTTGAGAAGGAATCCAAAACTGGCTGTATCCAGATCCCATATCTTTTCACAGCCTGAACAGCATACCGTTCAAACCCTTGATGGAAGCACAACTTGAGCCCAAATTGTTTTGGCAACTAATTCTTTTGAATAATTTTATTAACTTCATTTCAAGGTACTTGAAACTTGATACTTCATCTGCACAGAATATGAACTGTCACCTCCCACACCCAGTGAAGAGACACTACAGTGTTGGCACTGTTCTCATTCTCCAGTATCACCCCAGATAACCAACTGAATGGAATTCAAGACCTGTGCCAGTAGAAAGCATAATAAAGTAAAATCAATATGGTTTTGGAGAGTCAGGTGTTTGATCTGCATCATTTCTTAAAAATAAATAAATAAAATAGAATTGTTAACATAACCATCAAACCCGACTGTCACCTAGTGATTGCTGAATTATCCTCTATTGCCATTCTAATCCACAGACACCCAAGGAAGAAGGAAAAGAACAACCCCCCCTCCCTCATTTCTCTTACAATGGCAAATTAGCCAGATTGAAGTCAGCCACTGAAGGAGAGGGAATATGCTTTTGCCATGTCTTCCTTGCTCCTAGGTATAGGTCCTGGCAAAGATCACATCAACAAGATCGGTCCTTCCTGGGGTGCTGGATTTTTGAGTGGTAACACAGAGGAGTTGGTACAAGGAGGGCAGTGGTCACATATGCCTAGCTAGCTAGCAGGAGGAAGCATATGGCTACCATTTGTTCCACCAACAGTGGTGTGCACACACCGTGAGCCCGCAGAAGGAATGCTATTTCTCTCAGCCAGACTTCCTCGCGGCTCTTCCAAGACACCCGTGTCTGCACGCCTCCCAGGAAACAAGACATAAGCTGGCCAAAACACTCCGCAGAAGAAAGGTTTCTTAACAGCGCTAAAGCCTTTCTCTCTGGTCCTTTACTAAGTCAAGTATGTGCTTTGTGCTACATTGCACAGATGGCTCGATGCTGCATGTGCACAAGTACAGCTGTTAGATTTGGGGTGGGTTGCACAGAGCTGGCAACTCCGCATTTCAGTTGATATCTATGAAATTAACCAGCAGGCAGATCTTTAGGGAAAGGAGAGGAATTGCTGTACAATATTTAAAAGATACGAGAGATACTTGCATCTTTGGCACTGGATGCAAGACAATAATCTACCCTTCTAACAGTGCTTGAGGCAAAGACCCTTTTTTTTCTCTTTGGTTTATTTTCCTGACTCTATCACTCACATGCTGCAACTGGGTGTCAGATTGTTTAGTCTAGTATTGGGACAGCACAAGTGCTCTCATGTAGAGGCTTTATTTCTGCTTGGCTGTAGATCAGCTCTTGGTAATTTTAGGAGTTGTCTGAGAGAGATTGCACTGGAAAACACATAAAGGCCAGCAGAAAGTGAGCTGTGCTGGCTGGTGTGTGCCTTTTTACCAAAAATGTATTTGTGTACTGCACCCAATCCTCACCTCAGCACACCAGGGTCTGTCACCCCAGTTTAGCACTGGTTTCATCCCAAGCAATATGGATGGACACCTGAAGCTGCAGCTAAGTGAGACCATCTTGAGTGAATGAAGTGTTAATTTTAGGCAGAATATATACTAAGCCACTTGAGTGCCATTAGTTCTTCATTGCCAACCCCACAAAATCCCTTTATGACAAGAGGATAAAGCCCTCCTCACCTTATCGACAAAGAATAGAAATGCTGTTCAGCATATCTGAGCCCTCAAAAATTTTAAGGCACATGCCTTCAGATGTTTTAGTGTGGCAGTTCATCAGTATGTTAGGAACCGAACTTGCAATGTGTCTACTCTCACTTGGCCATGACCGACCCAGGTGGTCAGGATCCACATTAACTCTGTAGTGAAAGAATATGTCTATTAGAAAGTTTTATCCCACTGACAATTAAGCACTAAGTTTCACTGCAACAACTTTGTAAATGTAGTTCACAATAGCTTTTTTAAAAATATTGATGTTTTAAATTACTTTTATCATTGTGTTTTAACGAACCTTTTTTCCCATGTACCCTCACACTGATTTTATTGAAACTAGATATTTTTTACTATATTGTTTTGCTACCTATTAACTTGATGCAGTTAATATAATCTTTATAGCCCTTCCTGTGTTCATAATTCTCATTCTGATAATTCATGTAAGGGCATTACCTGCTTGGAGTAGCAAGATGTTACTTGCGTGAAATTAATTCACAGAGGTCTATGTTCAGAAAAAACAGCATTGAAACAGTTAATTCAGACATATGTACGGCCAATATATATATGGCTACAGTGATGCTTTTGAACTTTAGAATATAGTTCCCAAATCTCAGTTTAAAAAAAAAAGAAAAGAAAAAGAAAAAAACAAAACTGAGGGAGCATACCCGCAGGGCTGAACATCAGTAAGCATACATAGAAGGAAGGTTGGCATCTACAGAATATAAACCAAGATTTAGTACATAAGGAGAATGAGGTATCTAAAGTTCTCAGGGGACAGACTATTTCAGTCTTTTGAAATAAGTGGTTTAAGTCTTCAGCTCAGCTCGCTTTGTAATATAAAGCCTACGTGTCCTCTTCAAGTTAGACCATGCAGTCTTACAATTTGAGTACATCTACTTCGTATGGCTGTGTCACTATACATGAATACAGTTACATTTTTATATTTCTTTTATGATTTTTTTAAAACTATTTTAAATCGTATATATTTTAATGGTGTAATTGAAATTTTACAGTCATGGGGAGAATCAATAGATAAATAGTAAGTAAATAAATATAATTAAAAATTATAATTACAATAAATTCTTCAATTCAACAGATAACAATAAAGTCACAGATTTGACTCCTTGCCTGTACCTTGAATATGCATCATCATACACAGCTTTTCTGACTTGACTTTGGAGCGGCAAAAGTGCAAAGTGACTGGTCCCTACTAACACGGAAAAGAAAGTAATTGGCTTTAGCTGGCTTTGGTCCATATCTTTGGCATCTTTATTGCAGCGGTGACTCAGCCAAAATCACTGTGTAGACGGCATGAAATATGTGCTTCAATGGATTAATGAATATTACATTTTAGCTTTTTAGCGACTTGTATTTTTAACACCTCATGTAGAGATTGGAAGTTTAAGATCTGATGTGTAAGTGAAAGTTTTAGATTTTCTTGTATCTTAAGAGGGGGGAAAAAAGAATAAAATGGACAATGCAGTGTGAAAGGACTGTAATTTTTTACAAGATTATTTTAAAAGGCCAGAAAAAACACTGTTTCTATGCTCTTGAAGAACTGAAGGAAAATATATATCTGAATCTCTGTAACAGTCATAATGTACCATGTTGGTATTCTGAAAGTTAAGTGTTATACACTGCCATGGGAACCCAGCCACCACGAGGGTCAGAAGGTCCTGAATCAATAAAAATGACAGGACTGCTCATAGGATGAGTGAGTTCAGGATGACACCCTTCCAATACAGAGTGAGGAGGAGACATTTGTTTTAGCTGACAGGAAGCCCCAATTAAAAAAGGCTCTGTCTTTCCAATAGTTTGCTGTGGGAAGTCATTAGTCATCACAGACTTTAAATCTGACAGTCAGACAGTACTAGTTTTACACAGGAGCAGGTAACATAGGTTGAACTAATAAATATAGTTCAAGTATGTGTACCACTGGCATCCATATTAAGCCCAGCATGGATGCAAAAAGAACAGCAATTATCAGTGACACCAAGATCAAAAGAAATACAGACTGTTGGTGAAAATCCCATTATCCTCAGACATGAACAAAAAGGATGCTGATGGATGGCTATTTACCACTATATGTTAACCTTTCTCAGGACAGGTTGCTTTCAAATCTTGTGTAGGTTAGTCACACTAACTGATGTGAAGGGTAACTCATGACACAAACTGTCAAACCACTGTGGTCTCCAGAAAAATGGATAATGATGAATTATATCTATCACAAATTCAAGGGTACGGCAATGTTTTTTATAGTGCGTCTAAGCCCTCTCAGCTTTGCTGAACTGTCCCATCCATCTGAACCATGCTGGATGTGTAGTTACCAACCCAGAAATGTCACCAAAATGTCTGAGATCTTCGTGTTGCATTGGAGGTGCTTCACGTACTGAAGAAGAAAACTGTCAGTCCTTGAGTAGGCTTCAGGGATACAGAGAACAGAGGAGATCTGGGCTTTGTTTTTGTTTACAAACTGAGGAGAAGAGCACTGCTGGAGGGATCCTTGATATTTTTCCAGACATTTTAATCTAAACATATAAAATGGAGTATTTTGCTGCAAGGTCTGTGACATACAGAAAGTGAAACCAGAATGTAAACAAGCAGAAAGTTACGGTCTTCTGTGATCCAAGCAAATGATATCACAGCTTGTATCTGTTACAGAGAAGGAAGGCCAACCTACTGAATTTTGAGTCATGAGGGTCATTCCATGACAAGAAAGGGAAAAGAAGAAACCAGCTTTCTTCTCTGCACAGAAGCAGCTTGTTCCTGTTGCCTATCTTTAATTTAGACAGCAGACTGTCTCTAAGGTACCTCAGAGATACTCCTTAGCTAGGCATTCTTGTTTTCAGTATGTTTCCTTCTCCATTTATTGCAAAATATTCTTGCATAGCCAGTCCATTTCTGTGGGGATTTTATCTATTGTTAGAGTTTTAATTTATAGTAGTGTATATATGGCTTATAAACTTAGGATATTTCAAAAGTAAAATGTAGACCATTTATTTTATTATAGTCTTTTTCAATTATTCTGTTCCTCGTGACAGCACAACTTGTTTTGGAAATAAATGTGACAACACAATTGTATTTTGTAATAACCGGGAATCAAGCAAAAGGAGCTCACTGATTCTGAAGATACTGAGACACTGTTTTTACAGCATTAGTTGAGGAAGAATTTGGATAAAAGAAAAAGTGGTGTCTAAATCAAATATTGCTTTTCCCATTTTATCACACAGTGCTGAGGATTCTTTAGGGTCAGGAAGTCCCTTTCTAGCTCTAATTACCTACATGCACACCAGGTATCTGGTAAGGGTTCACCAAGATGTGCCCCTTTTTTATATCCAGGGTTGAATGTCACCAAAGAGATTTTTGTAACAGAGGGGAAAAAACAGAACTCCCACAAGAAAATTCTATCTGCAACAGTGACTCTGTGGGGGAGGAGTATTGCAAAGTCAAGTGGGCATTGAGTTTAATGTCATTAACTGATTTTTGCACAAGACAGAGGCTGAATTCCCTTCTGATACATTACTTTCTTCTCTAACACCTATCTATTTATTTTGAAGACTTTTGTGAGCATTCTAGAGCATTTTCACTTCTACTTATGCAGCGGTGTACCAAATGTATTAAGAATGATCAGAGAAGAAGGCATAAGCAGTGCAAAATACCCTGAACAATTTAATTCAAAGTATAAATGAGCAGAAACAGGATTCAGATCATTTAAATTGTTGTGATTAGTTATTAAAGTTCCAGTTAATGTTGAGATACTCTTGACAGTGCTAAAAGTCGCACAAGGCATGTTTCTTTTGTCTTTAGTTTTTAGAAGATTTAAACAAATAAAACAACAACTAACTGCCTCAAACATACAATGAGTTACTGCCTCTTCATGATTTAGCATGTTCTGCAGGCTGTGGTACCTGACTGTGTACTGGTAGCTCATGGCAAATGTGATATCAGGCCTGGAAAGCACAAGCATCATTACATGGGCCCAGCAGATGTATGGAGCCTTCAATGCACTTTCCAGTCTTGACAACTCATTTCTCAGTCATAATTATCCAGCTGCTATTTTAAGCACTGTGGTGTTATAAAGTTTTGAAAAGGGGAAAAAAGAAAAAAAAGGAGTCAGGTCTAGTGTTCTATGCACCAGTTGTATAAGGGACAATGAAATTCAGCTTCAGAAAGAGAAGGTGACAGACTTGATAGACTGAGACAGGAGGAAGAGGAGAAAACTGAATATTAAGGTGTACATGAAGAAAGACAAAAATGGTAGGTAGGAAGGCCTGGAGCTGGTACAGCCCTAAAGGCTTACTAAATTCCCTCTGACATTCATTAGGTAAGAAAGCCAAATAATGCTTTATTTTCTGTCTCAGTTCAGCAAGAATCACACAATCACATATCTGTATACTGTATTTTACAAATATTTCATGTGGACTAAGTGCCTGTAGGTCAGCATTGCTTAATATTTTTGGCTGTTAAATTGCTTTTCTTTTACAAACTCACAACTTGAAATGCAAGTGTGACCTCATACATGCATAAAGCCAAGCCTGTGCTTAAGTTTTTATGGGGTCGAGTCTTTTTGAAATCTTAATTATTTATGAAACAGAAGTCTCATAGCCAAGCATATTCACTTTGCATTCTCCACATATTTTAATGCAGAAATACTGTAGAATTGAAAACTGAAAAATGTTCTCAGACTTGGAGGAAATATTTTCTGTCTAGATCAATGTTGTCTTAACAGTTTTATTAATTTATCAAGAGAAGAGCTATAACCCTATTGTAACTTGCCTGAAAATAAATACTATTGTAATTTCCAAAGGCAAATATTTTTTTGTTCATCATTAACTACTAAATTTTTAGTCACTTCTCCCTCTGGATTAAATAAATACGATTATTTTTTTCAGTTGCGTACAGTAAATATGGATTTCAAGACTTGTTTGTCTGCATTTCTTAAAACATTTATGAACATTGAACAGATGAATTTGTTTTAAGCATATTTTTTCATTTGAACACTTTTCCCCCTGGTTTTTAATATGGATACCATTCATCACATATTGAATAAAGCAACTTTTACTTTATTTAATGCCTTGACCCAAATCACATTGTCTCCATAAATATTTTATAGTTTGTGTGCAACAAAAGCACAATTACTAAACTCAGGTCTGCACTTGTAGGCAACTTCAAAAAATAATCCAATAATTTTTTCTTCTTTTTTAGCAGAGAAATGGTGTTACTAACTGTCCAAATGAACAGGGGAGGTTACATGTGTATATATATACATACATACATACATACATATATGGCAGTCTATGTATCCCAGTATGTATAAATGTGTGTCTGTGAGTGTATACATATATATTTTAACACTTAGTCTACAGGGATGGGGTGTTGGAAATGTGGAGCATGTTCTTTTGCCAAGTTTCAGTCTATACTAAATCCATACATACACAAAACAGAAAATATTACTCATTGTATGTCTCTCTAGTAGATTTTTTAGTTAGTCTGAAAATTACTTTCCAGACTTGAATCACGGCTGCAAGTACAGCTGCATGTCTGGCAGAGGCAGTCTTTGCTGGTGGTTGAATTGAATGGGCAGATGTAGCTTAACAGCTACTTTAGAATTTGAAGAAATTATCTTCCTTTTTTCATTTGTCCTGAATTTTGCTAAGCAAGCACAATAATGCCAGATGGATCTTCAGAAAGAAGTAAACTGAACAGCAAGGAGAAGTGGGAAAAGTGGTGAATCTCTGTTATCTCCAGGATGACAAGAGGTGGAGAGTTTTACTGGCACAGGTCTCAGGTCATCACTCACATGCATTCAAGCTTCCACTTTTCAGAGACATGACTGACTGAATTAAATGACATAGCAGACTTTTTCTCATTCTGAATACCATGAATGAGATTAAAACAAAGCTGGACAGTGTATATGAAAATCCAAATTTGACTTCCTTTTCTAAGCATTTCATTGTAGATTATAAAGGCACAAAAGAAGGCAGTTCAAAAAAACAACAAACTGAAAAAGGGTCACTCATGAGAGGTGGAGTGTCACGTTTCAGGGCCCAGCCTTCTGCCACAAGTCCTACCTTTACACCTCAGTCTTCTCTGCTTTCTTCTACGTAAAAAAATGTTTGTTGGAAGCCATTGGCGTCAGCAACAGACAACTTTTCACACACATGAAAAGTACATCAAACTATTAATTTTAAAACTGAGTACTTAGTAGTCCTGACTCTCTTCTAACAACCCATCTTTGGGACGTTTGGCTTCACCAATTAACAGCAATAACCATTTGCCACATGTCCATGTGGAAATGGCATCTTGCTGTAAAGCCATTTTGACATAAAACTACATATTGGCATTTTGGTCTAGTGACAAACCTGGCTTGGCTGGATGTTATCTGAAGTCAGGGAAAGTTTTCAATTGATTTATTTGAGGTCAAATCAGGACAGAGCTGAACCTGGACAGTTTGTTAAGGGCTTGTATTTATTAACTCTTCTTGCTATTTGCTGCCAAACATACGCAGGTACTTGCCCAAATGTGGCCTTAATGTGGCCTGGAAGTGTTCCCATTGGGAATTATTTGTCTGAAACTGCTGTGGCTGTCTTCTTTGGTGCCACACAGCTAAATGGTCAAGTCTTTAAGGAACTGTGCAGTCCATTTACCATGGTTAAATACAGGTATCAGTGTTCCATATACTGAGTTTGGCATTTTGCTATTGGGGCTTTTTTTTTCTGTTTTTTTTTTTTTAATAATAAATTATTATTAAAAATTAATTACATTACTAAGTGCTTAATACTTAACTAAAAAAAAAAAAGAAAAAAGGAAAAAACCCTAAGCCACATTTAATCCCATTATACACAGTAACATTAATGCTAATGCTTTCTTATGAATCCAGACATCTCTCTACTCCTCTTGCTGTGTTTCAGATCCCAACAATAGGCAGCCTTCATCTGCTTCTGATAAAAGGTAAAAAGCCTTCTTCCTTCACCAGACAGCCACGGCTAGGTCCACCAACAGCTTTTCTGCAGGGGGAAGACATGTAATCTCTCCCTCTTCACTTCCCTACCTCAGCCACTCCTAGTAGCAGGGCAAGAGAAATCTCTTTTCATAACCTAAGTCTCTTAGGAAAACATCATAAGGGAAAGCACAGCTTGAGCCTCTGGAAAACACAAAAGCAAATCCAATCAGCAATTGCCTGGTTTAAGTTCATCCCAATTCAGATACAAACCATCCAGAGAGAATATTTCAAAAAGTATTCAGCTACCTCAGATAAATAAAACTCTGCTTCTGTGATTGATGTGAGCTGAATAATCAGGCTGCTTACAGCAATGTATTTTACAGGCATCTCTGTCAAAGAAACCAAAGTAAACGTGAACAGTAAACTGCAGATGAGTTGCGGTAAGCATTTCCCAAACAGTGAGTAAAAGCACTTAACTCCCTCTCAAAATTTGAAACCCTTCCTTTGAGTTAACGTTTATAATTATTGAAATAAGCAAAATTGAATTTACACTAATTAGATAAACGTGGCTTAGAACTCTCAGAGATCCTAAAATGAGGGTAATATTGTAATGCAGTACAAAGTATAATGATAATTATTGCATTGGACACTGCACAATAATTAGAAGGTATGTACCAGGGTTTGAATTTGAGAAGAGCATGTCTGGATGTTATTCCTGAGATTTTAGCAATTTATAGTCATCCCGTTTCCTCTTTAAACATGACTTAAATTTTGTGGTGAACTTGGGTGAAAAACACTAGTTATTCTTAGCTCCTTGTCTGCAAAGCTCAGTCATATAAAAAGCAATTTTTATTTATTGAGGTAGTGTGATTAAGGAAGATAAAGGGAGAAGGAATCCCTACAAATGGCTGTCATGTTTGTCCATGCTTTCTTTATCCTCTCTCTCGTCTCTACTTTGAGCTGTGGAGTTGAGGTGGGGGCTGGCAGCTGGCAGCTCATCATTACAGGCACACACTGTCCCATCTGCACTGCTTATGGTGGTGAGGTCGCATGGGGTTTTACCCAAACAGGCTCTCATGGGTACAATAACATACCTCTTGATTTGGCTGTGAAGTTATACTTATTATTAATAGACAAGATAAGAGGCTGGGGCTCTATTCATCTATTTTAGTGCTAATTATTCAGTTTGATCTGAGCCGATTATGATACTGATAGATAACCACACCACATTTACAGCTATAGCAAGCACTGGCCAAGAACTTTGGCTCATGCTGCTGTTTGGTTTATCTGATAGGAAGGGAGGAGAAAAAAAGAAGCTGCTCTGGTTGATTAGCAATGTGTTGCATGGGACCATTTATAATGAAGCATATCATTTAAATTTTCCTTTACAAATGAGTCCAACTCTCTTTGCAGGCTGCAGGCTCTGTTAATTGTCACAAACATTGCTTCTTTTTTTTTTTTTTTTTAAACATTATTAGCTCTTTGGCAGGATCTCCATTGTTGACTAAAAACTTGGCATGATCAGGGCTTGCTGAATAATTTAGGTTGTTGGCAGCTGGAGTAGGAGAACACACACACATCTAGGCAGGCAGACATGCTGCTTGAGCTCTTTATATAATGGCATTGTATACAAAGCAGAGTATAGTCAGAAATGACTTCTGTGTCTGTTTATAGGTAAACACTGATGGTAGTTATACAGAAAAAAAATTGAGGGATACTTCAAACTCTATATAATATGTGAGACAGATGCACTGCTGATTGTTCAGATGCCTCCCTTAATCTCTGACTTTCACAGAATATGATTACTGCAGATTCTGAGGAGCATCACTTCAAGTATGTTTCTCTGCACTTTGGCACTTTGAGTCTTGTGTATAAACAGCACTGCACATAATAATGATGTTGTGAGCTTAGCCAGAAAAAGAACTCCTCACACTTTTCCCTTGTGCAGCAAATGTCTCCCAATTGTACTGTCAGTCACAGAGAAAATGTGCAGCTCAAGAGGTGCCCATTTTGGAATTACATTTGTGTGCTGTATGAACTCCCACTTTTATCAGTGTCTAGAAGAGAAATAAAATACATAAGCATAAAACACCTCCTGCCTACACCCCGAAGCAAGGCATCCAAGGCATTAATGATGAGCACTGGGTAGGTTTTTCCAAAAGAGTTATCTCCCACAAAAATTCCTCTTATAAATTGTATGTGAGTGACACCTGTCAGTGTGCTCTTCTTATCTTGCTCATGTACCTTTATGTTGTAGTTAACTGTCATTATCATGACACCTACGAGAATGGAGGCTGGACTTGTTCATTTCAAAGTCTGAGCAGTATTGAATGATTAGGAGAGGAATCAAAGACCAGGGACCAGTACTGGATGTTTATTATCCTTTTGTTTTGTAAGCCCAGTTGTGCACTGCCTCTCTGTTTTTCCAAGTTGCTGCTTTCTTCCCAGGAAAGTCTTCTCCCTTCCATGTTCCTCACACCTTAATTCCACTTTAAATCCTTCAAGGGCCTCTGCTTCTCAGGCGTTTTTTTTCTGCCCTCAAGCTTGCATCTCTGGAGAGAGGGGACTCCACTAGAAAATGCCTCATGGATTTCTGTGACAGCCACCTGACAGATATGATAGGATACAATGAGAAATGAATAAAACACTCGTACAGCAGTCTTAAGTGAGGAGTGTAACCGAGTTAGGCTGAGGATGAACGGACTCTCTTCTTCCCTCATGCACATCTCAGTCTTGTAATCAGTGCTGGGATACAAGGTGGAAAAAGTGGCTGCAAGGACACAGTGTGCTCTCTTGACAATTTCCATGGTTATTAGTTAAGAAAGACCAAGCATTGTTAAAACTAGAATGTCTCCCAATTATGCTGTGACACTTCTATACTTAACAAGAAGAAGTAGCAGGGTGAACATTACCTAAGCACTGTAACACAGACTCCATTTAGAGATGCACAGACCTACATATTTCCCAGAACAAGCATCTGGTAACTGTCAGAGTGGTCTTCCTGCAACATGACAACCTTTGCAATCATGTGGGAAGCATTCCTGAATTGTACCTAGTGTATGGCATTCCAGTTAATTGTATATGTTTCACTGCATAATAGCCAGCACAAATCCATGTGTAAATGTACTATGCAGCTTGGAAGACTGTTGATGAACCCATCCATCATCATAAAGAATCTACTTCATGAAACTATGTTATGATTGCATACTTAAAAGATCATAAATAAATGACCACCACAATACCTTTTCTTTCCTAGAAAACTGCATAGGCATCTGCATCATTTGTTAAGAGATTTCTAAGCATTTTTTCTGTTCATTTATTTTGTTTTTGTGAAAGAACTAACTGCTTATGTTTACCACTGTCATGTTAAGGCATATATCAGAAACACCTATGTGTTAGTATGAGGGAAAGTGTGTGAAAGGCCCAATCCACTTTGATATTAACATATGAACTTTAGGTATATGGAAAGTCTCAGTGACTTTAATCTGAATCCTCAATACTTACCCTGACAAAGCTCAGCACATGCCAAAGTGCTTTGCTGGCTTGAGACAATATATAGCAGCTGGTTGTAGTTAGCTGTGTTGCAGCATAGGAAGCCAGTGGGCTCAGCAGCTGATAGACTGTTAACAACCAATAGATTCTCCACACAAATAGTTTGGAGTTCTCCTTTCATGAAAACAAACTGAGGAAAATTTCCTTTCAGAAGTCCAGAATTTTTGTAGGAAAAACCTGTGTGCCCACAGTTTGAATTTTGCAGCATATGAACCAAGCAATTTGCATTTAAAAATATCTATGGGGTTTTTTCCTCAAAATATTGGCAAGCACTGAGGTACATAAGATTTGAGCTGGAAGCTGAAAGATCAGGTTATCAGATAGTGTTGAAAATGTGCCCCATTATGTTTCATAATAAAACATAGCTTTAATATTTTCCAAAACAAATGAACAATAAATACTAATACACTGACAGAAATTACCATTGGGCTGGCTTGCATAGTAAAGCAATTATGTATTTCTTAAATTCAAAAACTTTACTGGTAAAACTATGAATATAGTTTTGTGTAAACTAATCTTCAGAGAAGAGAAAAGAAAGAAAATCATGGAAAGCCAATGACTGATGCACTTTCCCTAGTTCCTTTGTCCCAGTGAAAAGCGTATTTCACTAACACAACAGTGGCTGCTCTTATCTGTATGAGCATGAGAGCCTCTAGAGCATGAGAACCTTTTAATAAAGAAGTCTATTCCTTTGTTATAAATCATTCATTGGGCAAGAAGAGACTCTTACATTAGCAGTGTTACTTAGTTTGATGAATCTCATAATGTTAGAGTTTTAACAACAGACCCATAAAAAGGTTGCTGTTTGTGCTTCAGCCCAAAGCACATCATATATATACAGGCACACAGCTACAAAATGTCCAGGATGAAGAATTAAAAAAGCTGGAACTGATTAGCATTTACAAGAAACTTCACAACCAAAGCTGTGTAAACTGTATTGGAGTAATACAATATTGAGTTGATTTTCTATTTTTTGTATCCTAGTGTCGCTGTGACAGAGATTTTTGATGTTGTGGTGGAATAAACTGAAAATATCATTGACTGTGTCTGCTCTTTCATCTGTGTCTGCCATAGGAATGGTAAACAGAATGCCTTACAATGAACTCTGAGGTGAGCGTCAGGCAACAAAGAATCATTTCCTAAATAGACTTCACCAAGGTACAAAAGAAGGGTGTGCCCACACTATCCTGAAAACTTTTGTTTCCAAAAATATAGACAGGTAGAGCAAGTAAATTTATTGAGTTTGGTCATTGTTGGATTTTTTTGCCTAATGACTAAGTAGATTTAGCCACTCCAGCACAAACATGCACATTTGACATCAGCACAAGGTGGTTATGTATGCACATTGGTAGAACAGAGCCCATAAAAAATAGTATGTTCTCAGAGAATCTTTGACCTGACATCAAAAAAGTAAGGAGAGATGCTTTAAATACACTATATCATACAGAGACAAACAGAAAATTTTCTATTAGCAAAAAAAAGCTATGATCATAAATGCTTTGAATAGGTCCTTCAGGTTCATTCTGAGCTAAGCAACAAGGTACAAAATCTCTTTCTTTTGAGATGTGTCAGACTGTAAGCGTTGTAAGTTTACTGCTAATATTTTAGCTGAGAAAGACATTTGCATGCCCATAACACACTCCAAGTTGTGAAGATGAAGAATAAAGACGGACTTCACCAGAGAATAAGGTCAGATTCTCTCTCACCTATCAATCCCTAGAGGCCTAAGGTGCCATTAAGCTCCACAGAAAACTAGTCAGCATCATCAAGGAGTCCTACTGAGCTGTTCAGATAACCAGCTGAACTGAACTACCACTCCAGGGATCTCTGCTGGTTACGATGGGAGACTGGACAACTCATGGGAGCTCGGTGGCCCATGTGCCTAAACTAGATGCAATTAATGTCAATGGCTGAACACCATCTCCACATTTACCTGTTTAAAAATGTCCCAGGATGAATCACCCTTTGTAATCTTTTACCCAATCTTTAGAATGGGTACTGGAGCCAGTGAGGGGTCTTAAAGACTTCTCTGCTTCAAGCAAGAAATAGGAACATGAGTGGCCACCTCAAATGCATCAGGGGCTAATTATAAGCCTGGATTATAAGATCGTAGAACAGCTGCATAGTATATAAATAATTATACAATTTGGGGGAGTAACTCTGGACTCCACAGACAGCCTTCAGAGGTGGACCTCCTCAGGAGTAAGAGGATACAATGCAAACAGCCATTCTGCAAAGCACATCAGAGTCTCTTCAGGCTTTTATGGACATGTCTTGCAATCACACTCCCTAATAACACTGGAAGTGCTGAAAAAAAAGATGTCAACATGACCAAACTTTTTCAACAGAAACTGTTTGCCAAGTTAGTGAATAATTCTGGCACTGTTGAAGCAGCATTTTTAGTGAACAGAACTATTCCTTTCACCTTCTCAAAAGTCACTAACCTTTGTAGAGGTTTCTCCCTACTTCACCTTCTACCTCTGTTCTTTCATGGTGGCTGTGGCTAAAATAACTTCTTACTTGATGTCAAATTTTATGGTTTAATTTCAGAGTTTAAAGCAAGGTTATTTCCAAATAAGTGCTAGACTTGGGGGAAGATGTAGGAAAATTCTTACTCTTCTAAAACAGTTTGTTTTTCTTCAGACAAATTTCACAGTCTGCATATTTTTGCTATAGCATGGTGCAATCATTTTACTCTCTTTAGCTCACGTAAATTGAACAGTTTATATAGTGAAGCCTTTGATGCACAGGTCACAGTAGCACTTCAGGGAAGAACTGTAGATCTGGCCAACAAGTGGAGTTCTTTATTCACAGGAGTAGTTTGGAGGCTGGTCTTATTTGTGAATGAAGTTAGTGGCAGGAAAAAGGGTTACTACTATTTTATCGTGATCTGGATTGGACAGAAACAAATATTCATAAATTTTAAATGAACAGAGAATCGCAGGGGTGTGAAGAATATGACGTGTAGCATGTGCAGTAGTAGTTTTCCAGAAGTGGTAATTAGGTCTAGAGGCAGAGCTAGGAACATAAAATAGAATTAAGTCTAATAAAAGACTCTAGTAATTGCATCCAAACAGGGAAAAAAACAAAAACAACAACAACAACAACAAAAAACCAAACCAAAACAACAACAGCAACAAAAAAGACAGAAATATACTCCCTGTTTTCATTATGCTGGATAAAGTCCAGTATTACAAAACAGCAGGCTGATCTTGGAGGCCTGCCTGCTTCAGGAAAACTGCAAACTGTGCTCTTCATGCCTTGCAAAGGAAAAGAAAATTGAAAAGGTATTGCTAGAAGTTCAAAGGCTATTTTTTATTTATTTGTTTTTTGGTTTTTTTTTGGGGGGGTGGTTATCCTTTCATGATGGACCTCAACACACTCAGATTGAAGTTAATGTAAAGGTGAGGATTCTGGACAGCTCAGAGATTCAAAAGCTAGTTAAACAAAACATGCTTTTGATACACTTTCTCTCTCCCTTTGATAATAATTCTTAAGTAGACAATGTCATGACACACTGCATCAATACATACTGCAGTTAATACTGTTATTTAACTCTCCTGTGCATAAAAGAAAACTCTAGAACCCATAGTTCTAGAAACTTTAATTCAGGTGAAGGTAGAAAACATGTTTCCAAGAAGCCAGCCTCCCTCCGCATCTGCCTGTTTTCTAGTAACAAATGGCAGCTACAAAGGCTGAGATAGCAATAGATCTTTCGCACAAGCAGTATGCCTGCTCAACGTCGCTAAAATCCTGGCAAAAACATGGCAACTGTCCAGTTGAAATTGGTAATCAGGCATTTGGCTCAGGTTGATCTCACATGTCACATCATTGCATTATCTCTTGGCCCTGGTGTTATTAACTTGTAGAATCATTGTAGGGCTTAAGTGTTCAGGAGCTGACAATAGATCCTACCAGCAATCTTGGCTGGCAGTCACCTGTATTTATCTGCATGCCAACCTTTACCTAATGTAGATAACTGTAACTCAAATTTCAAGTTTTCTTGGCCATTAAATAGGGAATTATTTCCTACAAGTAAAAGCACTGGTCAAACTATGAAAGATGCATTATTTTGGTGTGGATATAAGCTGAAGATTGTATCAAGTATCTGGAAAATAACCAGTGCTTTATGTCAAATAAACACACAATTGCCAAGGAAGGCAAATTACATATTAATGAGAATGGTCACACTGAACACCCAGAGAAGAAAGTCTCCTTGTACTTTAGTTTCTGCTTCCTCTCTTCATTTTATTCACTTAGGTCCTTTTTGCCACCTCCTTCCTGCCTCTAGCCATGAGAGTTTTGCCATGTATATAGCAGACAGACTTTTCTTTAAACAAAAGGCTGCAGTAACTCCAACTGAACATGCTGCTTAGATTAATTGGGAAAGAAACAAACCCCATCCAATTCAGATCCTGTGCTTCATTTTGTCCTGCCTTTGAAATGAAGATTTTCTTTCCTCTCTGTTGCTCTCCATGAGATACCAGACAGAGGAAAGGAGAGCAAAGAAGTGAGTGGGGATAGGAGGAGGACACCTTGTTCCCCTCATGTTCCATGTGCAATATTATCATCTCGCTACTTTTAAAGCTCTCTCCCCTGTGTGCCTATATGCTTTAGTCTCCCCTTTCTTTACTCAGAACTAAATCAGTAGGCAACCTATAGCATATGCTGATGATGAGCAGTCTTTCAGCTGGTCCCAGGCACTGGTTTCAGAGCAGAGCAAACTGCTGGCAGCAAAATGCTTGAACTCCTGGGTTTTGAAGTTTCAGGTTCCCTATCAAAGTAACAGATATTAATCATCTGCTACAAGACTTTCAGCAGAAGGCATACAATTTTCCCAGTGGTATCTTCCTTTTAAAGGGAGCATAAGAAAAGCAAAAAGTTATTTCAAAAGACTCAGGATTGAAGAAAATAGCTAGATCCCAATGGATAAAGAAAAACAGAAAAGTAAAAAGTTTTTTTAAGGCTGAAAGGCAAGCTATTCTTTGAGTCCTGTAAGATTCTTGTTTTATTTTATTAAAAAGGTCTAGGTAGCCAGAATCTTAGAGCTCTACACATTTGCCATTTGTAGGCATTTCTCCAACAGTTCTCATATTCTATGTTGTTATTACTGCAAATCACATCATCATCTGGATAAAATGGGTTTCAAGGTATGAGACTACAAAGACTATGGAGGGGAATAATTAAAAAAAAAAACAAACAAGCAAGTTGTGTGCTATGAACAGCAGAGAGACTCTACTTAAAATTATTATTGAACATAATTTTAAGGGACGGAGATATTGTTACTGTTATGAAAATCGGTATTTCTTTTGGCAATCCTCATCAGGTTCTCACCAATTCATATGTATCCTTTTGCTAGATAAAGGATGCTGTATAATCCTTTACACACCTTTCAGCTAATACAAGCACCACTTTTTATAAAAATCAAAATACTGTCTTCGGGAGGGGAGTGGTATGTATCTTTATTGCCTTCAATTCACTCAGCAAAGACTTAAAGAAATATAGCAACTTCCTTCCTTCATAGCAGAACACAATACTGGGTAAAGTTAAAACATAGATCAAATTTATTGTCTTCCTCCATGCCATAACAACTCAAAAGTAACCCCTGAAAGTCCATGGGCAATTACTCATTCAAATATTTATAACTGTAGTCAGATTCTGGACCAATTAAATTATTCAAAATTTAAACTATAGACTACCTCTGTGCAAGAGTCAGAAAGAGATATCTCTGCTGTGCAACATCTCTAGCAGAACTAATTAGAGTCAGATTTTCATTTGCTTGTCATAAATCTGTTATTTGCTACAAATCTGCAGGAATGACTACAGTACACGAAATATAGTGAGTCTTGTTTGTAGTTTGGCTCAGAAAGGTTTGAAAAATCTCTCCTGTGTAATTGCTCAGTTTTATCTTGGAACACCAGAAGGCATGAAGCTAATATCCCTGGTTTTATCATGGAACAATTGCTATATTTTGAATTTTATCAGTATGCTTTTTGAACTACCCAGGTGTTACGGCATTTTGCCCAATTAGCCCATGATAGTACCAGAGTCAATTTAAAATTCTACTGGATTTTTTTTTTTTTCAGGTATTAACTAAAGTCTTGGATGTTGGAGTCTTTGGAAAGTTTTAGTTGCCCTTCTGTGAATTTCTGTGAATGCTAATTGAGTCCTTTCACAACACTTACAATGGAAAAACAAGATCAATTTCCTACCACCTTTACTGCAAGACACCTTAGGAGCATTCCTATCATTAGTGGGTTATCAGCAAAATGCCTGAATGCAGGCATTTTAAATGAAAATACAGAGAACTGGGTTGAAGTGCCACGTACATAAATGGTCCTACATTGTGACTACTTCAGTTTTAGTTCTTGACTTTCAAATGAAAAAGGAAGTTGAAAGTTCATGGGAGAATTTGCCATGCTTCACAGAAAATAAGTGTTGGGTAAAACCCAGCAAGTCACAGCATGTCCACTAATAGAAATAAACTGTGCAAAGTTATTTAAAAGTAATGTTTAAACCTTTCTAAATTCAATATGCATTGAGCAAGCAAGTGTGCCAGGCCATAGAGTACTAACAAACTTCTGATTCTCCTGCCTAAGTCTGAGTCACTCTGGCCTTTTGCATTTGAATGCATCATGTTTATGATGCTATTGTAAACCTTGGACCTCAGTTACTACATGATAACAGGTTTTTATTGCATTACTCTTTCCAGACATGAGAGCTTGGATTTCCTTGCACTTAGGCACTGAGACACAGCTGGAAGATGGTCTGCATAACCAATTAGTAGATTACTTCTGAAAATATATATTCTGCACCACAGAGGCCTAAAAATGATCCATCGGCTCCAGCTACCTGCTGCTGCCACTTGAGAAGAGGGAAAGAGGAAGAGAGAAAAGATTTGGCTACATCTCTATAATTGCATAAACAATGCATCATTCACTTGACAAACTATATTAATAGCACCCTAGAGGGCATGCTCTGAACATGCAAAATGTTGCAAAGCACTTGTATTTTATGGCAAATGTTTTTAATTTTTCAGTTAAAATGATAACAAATATTGATTTTCCATGTACCATTACTGTATCTGGAACACTTCCTGGCAATGTATGTGAAATTTATTTAAGTCATTTTGTTTGATTTTTTGGGCATCACTATATCACATCAAAACAGAAAGGTTGCTTTCCCAGAATCCTGGCTTGTGTGCTGTATCTGGAATTTTTAAGGAAATGCTTTATTCTTCCCTCTGATGTTCCTCGCTTTTATGAAGGAGCTCTGACTTTAAGGGTTAGCTACGGAAGAGAAACCACTGGGGATCTATCAGCAGAGATTTTTAACATGCAAGGATAAAGGGCTCTCCTGCAGAAGAAAGTTTTTGAAACAGAGGAAGCATGAGAAACAGTGTGGTCAAATATATGACACTTTGGATGGGATTATGGAGACTTTGTCCAGCAATGTGACATCTGTGAAAGAATTTCACCTGGACTACCCCTCTTCCCCAACATTTCAATGGTGAGTAAAGCTTACCTCACTTGCAAACCCCTTGGAAACCAGGGGATCATAAGCACTAAAGCCAAGAGATGGTATTCTTTGTAAGTATTTAATGGTCAGTTGGTTTCAATGTTACCTAAAATCCTTCTGGCACCGAGGCCTAAGAATTATTACTACTAATGACTATCGTATGAGACACACCAATGCTGAGAGGAACCAAGGGAGACAATTAGCCCAAATGTCACTCAACACCACACCTCTCCCCAGGTTTAAAGGGCTGTGATAGAAGTCCCTGAGCTCTTACCTGCCCCCAACACATTAATTTTGTCTGTTCCAAGAGCATCAGAAAGAGGTATGAATCCCCAGTCTTCTGTTGCACCAGGCAGAAAGGGGTGGGAAAACTGAGTAAAGGACAGAGCACTGAGAATGCCAGAAATTTAATGAAAGGAAGAAATTGGGTTGTTTGTGCAATACCACATTTGGTCCAGGCAGCATTGCACATGTGCATGAAATCAGCCCTGTGGCTGGGACACAGCAGCAGTGGTGCACATTCTCCACCCAGCAGACTCTCTGTGACTCTGTCTTCTCGAACAGGCTGGAATTACCATTCCCTCCAAGACCACCTGCGTAGCACATACTCTGCAAGCTCCTGGGATCTGTGCAATAGCCTCTAACATGTGCTGGAGGCATCATCTGCATGTGGGCAGAGACAAGTATAAAGTTTCCCATCCTGTTTCAAGTGGATTGCCAGATGTCCAGAAATTCCTGACAATTGTTCAAAATCTCCGAACTCCACCCAGACAGAATTGCCAGGTGGAAAAAGTAGACGTATCCAAGAAAACTCAGATGATATGCTAGGAAAGAAAGAGCTGCCTGGCAGCAAAGCAGGGAAGAAGAAAAAGTGAAATTAAGAGAAAGGAATGGGAGCAATGAGAAATACAGAGTTTTAGAAAGGAATGGGAGCAATTAGAAACACAAAGTTTTAGAAAAGAACAAATGTAGTTTGGATAAGGAATCACATACTTTGGCTCTAACCCAAACCTTAAATTTAAACATGAAAAGGTTATATCAGTAGCATGAAGATGCACATAAGAGCTCAGAAAGTAATGGAAATAGCTAAAAAAGAAACCAGTCAATATCAGTGTGGGTTTTTGTTTTGAAAAATATATAGGAGGAGATTAAAGCATAGAAATTGCAGATGGTCAATATTACATCACCAGCAGTCAAAGCAATATTCCTTCCTTCCTTCCTTCCTCTGAACCAGAGCTTCACCTCCCACATCTTAACGTGTAAACTTTACTGTCAGAGGAGCTGGCTGAACAAGCAGAAGCCAAGGATTTCCACAAATAATTAAAGCATAAAAAATAAATAATAAATGATAGCTGCCAGTGAATATTCTCTCTACTGCAGATATGGAACGAAGGTACACAGGAGACCTAAGATAATCAAACATGCCCTTTTTTTCCAGTCACAGACTCATTTTGCTTTCTCCATTCCCACTCCCATATATTCATCACATGTTTGACTGATTCTATAACTACATAGAGCTGGACCCCAGGAGGGTCCAACTCTGCGCTCCTTTTGCTAAGCAACGCTTATGTGAACAATCACAGTGTCTATAGTGGGATGATTCTCATGAGTAAATTACTAGCCAATGTCAGAAAATAATGCAGAATCCTGTGATGTGTACATTGTTCCACTGAAAAAATAAGGCACATGAAGGCTAAATTAGAAAGAACTTGAAATTCTTGCATTTTTGTTATTATGAGGATGTGCAAATAAGGCAGAATAATCTTCCAGTTACTCTTTTCTGTTATTTTATTGTTTGTTTTTTTTTAAGTTCAACTTAAACCTACAAGAAGGCCAAGAGATAAGTCATTTGCAGACCTTTATAAATATTTAGGGAGGAAAAAATCAATCTCCAGGACTGAGTTTTCCTTGGGAAAAATACTGGGAGACTTCCTTCATTTTATAGCATATTTTCTATCCTTGATTTGAAGCATGCCTGCCCTTAAATATGATACAGTCCTACATAACATGTTCTTACGTTTATTTTTTTCTGCTGGACCCTTGCCTTATTCAACACTCAGAACAGACAATGTGGTGGGGAGACATCAGCTGCAAAGGTCATTATTTTTAATAGATTCCCTGAATCGGCTGGAGCAAAAGTAAGATGATTAGGGAATAAACCAGATGATTTCAGGACGATGACTTGAAGTCTAACATTTCCTAATGTTTAAGTGCAATTTTCATTTTTTAGATCTATTTGAATACATGTTGCATAATTTCTGAGCTTTGTGGCAAAGCATAGTAGAAAACAGAAGTCCCATTTCTGACATACAGCCTCTCTTCTTTACCCTGTTCCACAGCATCAGGACTGAGAATATCACCGAGCTCTGCACCAAGGGAGCAGTTTACAGACACAATAGGTCTCTCAGAAAAAGTACCAATAGTTGGTTTCACTCATACTGGTGGCAGACGAATAGTGAGATTCACAACTCTTGTATCCTGTTTGGGGCTTCTGAAAGGAGTCTGTTCAAAACGACAGAGACCTTATGCAAACACTCCTAAGTGTGTGTCCTTTACGCTCCTATTACTCCTTTATGCACAGCCCAAAACTTACAGTTTGTCCCTGGCTCCAGTTTGCTCTTTTCCCCTCCTGACTCTTTTTCCACTTCCAGTTTCATCACTTGTGTTTCCCAGATTCTCTCTGCACACATTTGAGCCAAATATGTCCCCCTGTGAGCTCGAGTTTAACCGATCAGATCTTTCCCAAGTCTTCTCCCAGTCTTCCTGTACTCCACCTAGCCCATTCCCAACTCAATTATCATTCTACTTAGCACCCTTTCTTAGTCTGGCTTCAGGTGCTTTTACCCCTCCCAAACTTTAGTGTCAATAACTCTCAACCCCCATATATGCCTCTTTTCTACAATTAGACTCAGCTTTCTTCTCCTACCCCACTCCATGTTCTCCCCTTGCCAGCTATCTGCATTTCTTCTCAGCCCCCACTTTGCTGCCCCAGCCCACTCTCAGTTTCTTTAAATACACTCCTCGTCTTCAGATCCTTCTGCCCCACTTCAACGTCACCCATCACGTCCTAATCTGCATTTCTTCACACATCAAGACAAGATGTAGTTTGTATTCTTCATGTTTGAGTGAAGCAGTATCTCTGCTCTCCAGTTGGCAACAATATAGGTGGACCAGTCCTGAAAGGACAAAGAAGACAACCTGCTTGTTGTTGGTACCTCTGCAGAGTCAAACTCAACGAGACACAGCCTGGAGCTGTAATGTAGAAAAGAGTGTTTTCACCCTGGGACAGATGCATTCGAACTGACATTTCAGCCGTTGGAATATTAGCTGTGAAATGTCTGCTGATAATGAGGAAACCTGACTCTGTTCAAAAGTTTGTGCAGTTGCAGAGTCCTTGGCAAATATTAATTAGGAACAATGAAAAGTATTGTCAAAAGCACATTTTCTTGCCCAATTTCTAATTTCCTAGTATAAGCATCCTAGAGCCTGATAAGGAAAAGGCTGAAAATACTATTCAACGAGTTCAACATGTTGAACAAAAGTTACTTCTACTTAGCTTCCAGTTTTAAGGTGTGAATTATTCCACAACAGTGACAGGAAAAGTTATTTAGGGCTACCTACAATACCAGCTAATCCCATTTTTTTAACCAGGACTCCTCAGAAGTGCCTACGTGGGAATCATAGATTCATCATAGAATAATTAAGGTTGGAAAAGACCCCCAAGACCATCGAGTTCAACCATTAACCTAACGCTGTCAGGTCCACCACTAAACTAGGTGTGTCCATAAACATCTACATGGTTTTTGAACACTTCTGGGGACTGACACTGCTAGCAGACAACTGCATTGATGCTGCTTTGGGTGACCATGGAACTGAAATGCAAGCATCAGGAGGTCAGTGGGATGAAAATGTGCTGTAAGCCCTGGGACTGCATAGGGAACACAGATGTAGCCTAGACTTTTGACAGATGAAGTTCACCAAGCACCACATTATTGAATGCAGGCAGAAGTCTAAACATGGAGAAATTTTAGATTTTGCCTACTTACCACCTGCCTCATACCTGAGTAGCTTGGAAAATGTGTTATTAAGACACAAATTCAAGAGCCCGTGAAATCAGTGTTAAAAGCTCCTTTAGCTTTAAATGGACTCCATCATCAAGGGAAACCTTGTTTCATAGTTCAGTCCCAGGTGGTTAATTAATGAACAAAATTAATATCTCTATTACTTTTTCTTTCCTTCCTTCCAGGAGGCAGCTTAAATTCTGAAGAAAGAAAAAAAAATTAAAATTAAAATATGTGTCAAACTGGCTTAACTATTAGCTGTTTGTTGTGAGTGAACTGCTTCTGTTTTCCTACCTTTCATTAGCTGCTTGGTCCACCTGAGTTACTCAAGCAGTAATTAAAAAACCTGGGTGCTGCAGCAATCACCTCCTTGGCAAAGGTCCGTCCTGAAATCCCTTTCTCATTTCAATTTCAAGGAAATCTGAGTCAGTTGACCTTCAGGGCATGTTGTAAAGCTTAGCAAATAGAAGAACCTCAGACAGACTCTGGAGAAGGTGTTTTGCAGTGGTAAGTTATGCCAGCATGTGATGGCCCACTGAACTTGAAGGAAAGAAGTGCAGACTGAATTGCCAGCCATGAGGTCTGGGGAGGCCATGTGGCCAGGAAAGTAATACTGCCTATCTCTATCAACACAGATCCTATGCAGTCAAGGCTGAACATAGATATATTCTGTTCTGTGCACAGAAAGACCTGCAAGCGTGAATCTGACTGGCTTTCTGTATAAGCCCTAGGAATCTACTCATTGTCATGCATATCGCATTGTTTCTCAGAAAAAGAATCTGGTTTTCCCACTTGCACCTCACCCTCATTTCCCATGCTGAACAACCATTTCTACTTAAAGAAGAAAATCTCCATCTTACCTGCTTTCCAATTAATCAGAATCTTCTCTCTTTGGAGTTTTAGCTCTATCTGGCTTTTTACATATGAGTGGTAAGACCACGCCCTTCTTAGGTATTTATCCTTGCTGGGGCTATTTAAGAGAGGTTGAAGTGCACAGTAGTGTCTTAGCTGCTTATCATTCAATCTCTCTGTTTAGGCAACAAGTTACTTATTTCACCCAGGGGCATCTGCAAAGGAGTAATTTAGAAATTACCAGAGACACACTCACCCATCCTGTTACTCAGTGGTTGGACAATGCCTTTAAAGATCTCTGTTCCAACAGAAACAAGGACTACCAGAAGACTAGTGAAGCTGTTTTCTGGCATTTGTGTGCAAGGTATGACCTGGTATTTACCAGGACACAAAGACCAATTTAAACTTCTTCCACATTTTATATCTCCATGTAAATTCTTTGATAGCGAATACAGGTGAGTTCACCCTCTGACTTTTCCTTTAGCAGAGGTGCTGAGAGTCCCTTCTTCAGCCTGACTATTATGTAACTTTATATTTGAATTATACACATATATAAAAGTTTTAACAAAACTTGTCAATTCTTACTATACTCAACACTTCTAGCTATTTATCAAATTTGTCTGAAATTGAGTCACTGGAACCAGCAGTTAGAAAGATGGACATGTACACAATATGATTTCATAAGTGCCAGTTCTTAGGAAATTAATCTGAAAATGGTTTAACAGCAATGTCTGGCATGATACCAAATGCCTTCTATCTAGTGATGTCCTCTTTCTTCTGTCATTGGGAGGAACACATAACCTAGAAAGGAAAAATCTCTCCCCTTCTCCATAAATCTGTATGTTGTAATGAGGCCATCTTTTGTGGGAGCTCCAAATCCTATAATGTGCCAGTTTGACTCAGTGAGGTGTTTTTAAAGAACCACACTCTTGTCAACATTACTATGATTTTCCTAGGGCTTAACGACCACACACTGTACAGAAGTAACAAACACGGATAATACTGTTCTGATACCACATGAAAGAAAATACCTTTATAGGTTTCCTTTTAATGTGGACACTGTCCTAGTTTCACCACATGTTAACCAGCACCATCATAACAACATAAACAAAATTGTTACCAGCCTTTTTTTCTTACAGAAATAAGATGTGTATGAACAAGCCTACATAAAAAGTCTCAGAAAGGCTCTTTATGCACTTCTCTTGATGTTTGTGTGCCCAGCTATCAATGATGAACACTTTAGCTCAAATACTTAAAGGCTTTATGGTTCTTGCATTGTGTCTAGAACTGCCACTGATTTTCCTTCCAGGTCCTGTATGAGATCAGGAGGTAAAGAGTAGGCCCTCGTGTGTACCAGCAAAGGAAGTGGATGGTCTCATCCTTCCTCGGACTGCGCGGCTGAGCCTCTTTCCTTATGCTGGCTTCAGTGTGCAAAGAATGAAGAGTCATTCAGGGGAGAAGTAATCTTTTTTCCACCCTAGTTAGTCTTTAACTGGATGAGCTCCTTGATCCCTGTACCTTTGTGCACACACAAGGGGAGACCCAGAGCTCAGAGCAGAGTGTGTGGGTGAGGTCCCAGGTAAGGCTGCAAAGGCAATAGGAAATTGAGAACTATTAATTCACTGAGCACCTGAGACTAGCCTTTACATTTTTGTTTAAATAACAAGTTTAACCACTGCTGTTTTTCTTGTACAGTATCATCTGCAGTTAATTACAGGATATTCAATTCTGCCTCCTTCATCCTCAGTAGGAAGACATTGAAGTCATAGTCATTGGAGGGGGCATGGAGTCAGGCCGTTATCACTGCCAGAGGGTCAGGTTGACATGTGTGAGACCCTTCAGTAAAGTGACATGACATTAGGGGTCTGATTTGGAAAAGCTTGCCAGGGAGAATGACTTTTTGCCACAAGCACAAAGGTGGCCACCTGGAGGTTATGAATGAATAGCCGGATTTTCTTTCTTTTTCAAAGAAACAGGTGTAGTAATGATTGTCAGGACAAGAGCTGACAAGCATCTGAAAAGTCTCTCCATGCATTAAACAGGAGAAAACACAGTACTTTTACTGATGATGTGATGAGCAAAGCATCACTTCAGTCACTGGATTCAGACATTCACCCTGTAAGGCACTGAAACTTGCTGGAGCGGCATACCCAGACAAAGTGACCTTTTTTATATATTATTTTTTACTGCATAGCTTGCACTTTGTTGACTTAGCTGAGCACCTGCTGTAAACTGTAAATATGTTCCTGTCATCCTGGCTGAAAACAAAAACAGTGAATAGTGTAGTTCTTTGGTGGACTGGCACTAGCAAAGAGCAAAAGTACCTGTGCAAAATGCTGAGGTAAATCTTCCTGTCCTATAACCTTTCCCAGCTTTGACCGTGGGCTGTGAGCAATTTCCAGTCATCTATATGGGGCCACTGTTAGTTTTTCTTTTAAACAGCAATTGTTCCTGAATAAACAGAACAGATTTCTCCACTAGCTGATCCCTCAGCATTTTGTCTTGCATGGTACCAAATCCATATGCTCCTACAGCAGCTAGAGTGACTGTGCATAGGCTCATTTATACCCTGTGCTTCTCTTCTTGTGCTTGTGACATTCTCCAAAACCATTAGCCATTATTTAAAAGTGTTGCCACAGTGTTTTCAGTGCAATTGTACACTCTATGTCAGCCTCTATAGATACAGCTGGTTGACTGTACAGTAAATTTTTTGTCTTTCTACCCCTAAGTAATGCAATAAAATAGCTTTCTTTTCTCTCAGTTAAATATGCATCTCCACTAGTAAATGTGCAAGTATGGTTGAAATACCTTTTGCTATTGTCTACATAGCTTGGCAGAGGCAGAAGCACCAGGTACAACATAATTATATCTTTGGGTTTGGAAGGGAGTAATTTTTTGGAGGAAAAGTAAAAGCCTTTGATCCTGAAACTAATGTCTTCCACCTTTCATTAAAGTATGTACTGGAAATATACTTAATCTGAAGAATAAAACCCCTGCTTTATCAGAATTATTGTAAGAAGTTCCTTGCAAACGGAGAGTACAGTTCTCTGCTGCTGGTATTTTTGTATTTGGAGATCAGAATTCGAGGCTGGCTTTGTATTTACAGGGGAGAAAGTCTATACTTCAAACAGGTTTGTCAGAGCAGGGTGCCAGTGAGATGCTTGAGTGCTCAGGATATCTCAAAATTGCCACAATAGCTGTCTTGTAGAGCACATGTACAGCCACCCTCAGGAATCACAGACCACAGAAAATACATTTAAGATACTTAAAATTTAAGAACGTACTAAAAAAAAAAAAAAAAAGTATGAAGAATTAAACAGACCTTATTTTCTCTAAAGAAATGGAGACATTAAATTCATTTTTATAACATTCTTCATTGATTTTAAAAATGTGTAGCTAGCATTTTCTTTAAATTAATTCTGCTCTTCAGAACAAAGGCATTTACATTTTGGATTTTGGGGGAAACCGGCACTCCCATTTTTGACCAGTTCCAGATGCAATTCACATCTCAGTTCAGGGAAGGCACTTCCATTGCAGAACGCATCTCTCAGTAATCCAAGTACTTTTTTAAAACCAGGAGATGCTCATTGTTTGATACCATCCCAGATCAGATCCCTGCTTCATAAATGGTGTTTAAATATAGAATGTTTTGAAGATCAAATTAGCTAGAGATAGCCAAGGACTTGATACCGATGGATTTCAAAATTCAACTCTGTATTGGTATTTTTTTATTATCTTCAAAAAAATTAGTTTGACTTTCTCATTTGGGTTCCTCTATGAGATATTTTCTGTGATTCACAGAAATTCCAACAATGGATCAGAGCACTGCCTTGTGAAGCACAGCAAAATTTCATAATAAAAGGTTTGATTTTGGCCCATGCTAACTTACATTCTATACAGAAAATACTATCTGGTTAATCAAATTGATGAGAAACTGTAATGAGACCTTGCTCATTGATTGCTCTTGCTCAGATCAGCAGCAGCTGAGACAATGTGAAGCTTTGACAGAAAGAGATCAACTGCACTGGACTGTGCCTAGAACCGGTTTCTCCAAAATTTAGCAGCATTTGGGTCAGTATCATCTCAAGATGACTTGTAGACAGCCCATTGTATTAGGCAGCACTGTACTAGAGGTATCTCTGTGAAGAAGGAAATCATGTAATTTCCCAAATAAGCAAGAAGTTAAAAATAAACAAGATGAAAGGGTTAATTTTTAATTTCAGGGTAAGGTTATGCAATTCCAGACTAATTAGCTTTCCTGCTGCAATCTGGAGTTCATCAGTTGGAAAAAAAAAAAAAAAAGGATGAATAAGAGGAACTGCCTTTCTGAGCCAGAAAGATGCTGCAGTTAGGGAAAAAGGCAAATGAGATCCTATATGTGTCAGGTGAAGTATTTCAACTGGCGATAGGAAAGAATTTGTGCCCTTGAGCGAGGCACCAGCAAGACCTCATCTGAAATACAGCACATCTATACTAGCCATTCATGTGCAAGATCAATGGGAACTGGCTGGAACTGCTTCAAAAAACAGCTAGGGGAAACTAGGGAGAAAGTAAAGCCTATCTCAAAGAAGATAAATTAATATATTTTGTTTGTCATCCTATCAAAACACAGCCTGAAAGGAGATGTGAGTGCTATTTACTATGGAATAAACATCAGGCAGGGATAAGAACTATTTAAAGAAAGGACATTGTCAGACCAAATGCAGTTGGATATAATGTAGCCAAGGATAAATTTAGACTGTAAATAGGAAAAATTCAAACCCTTATGCCAATGAGGTTCTAGAAAAGATTTTTGTGGGAAATAAGATCAGAAGATATACCAAAAAAAATTTAAGATGCAGTTGTTCAGCTTGTGCAAGTTTGACAGAACTGTCTATTCAGTTATGCAGTCCTAAATTCCTCTATTCCTAACATTTTGTAGACTTGCTACAATAATAGCATAATTAACACTTTAAGCATAAAGATCCAGAGATTGCATCCAACATCATCCACAAGTAAAATCCCTGGCAATGTCAACATTGTGTTATTGTCTATCTGTTGTCTTCAAGCTGGACCTTTTTTGTGTATTAATCTCCCAAATTCAAAGCAACCTAACCCCAAGAATTAAGGCAGGAATCTAAATGAAGAATTAAAAATGAGAAGAAAGATAATTTCAAAACAAAATGTCTTTTTTTCACATTGAGACTCTGAGTTCCACATCAGAAATGTTCCTTTTACAGCACATACACCAAAATGTGCTTTCCCTCTGTTAATTGTACATAAGAATGAATTCTTCCGCATAGACACTGCTAAGTCCTTGAAGCTGAGAAGAATAGGAGCTGTATCTCATTTTCTATTCATACTCTCCATTTTCCCTTCCTTGCTTATCTTTCTTTCTTGCTACTTTTAGACGTGAGATGCAACAGACTGCCTAGAATCCTTATGGGGCGGCAGTAGGATCTCAGTGGCAGCCAGCTCGGGGACGCTCACAGTCCTGCCTCCTCACACCCTGACTCTGCAGCCAAGAGAATGGCTCCAGGAGCTGCAGCTTTTCACCTCTTGCAGCTCTCATTTTCTTATCCTATATAATCCATCACTCGTCTCATGAAATGCATATCCTGATGTCTGAATAACTTTTCTCACTATGAGAACTATTCATTTTCCTTATAAGGGCCTTGAAAATGTACAGTAGTCACAATGCTTTTCTTTCATTATAAATCTGTCTGTGGGAGCCAACTTCTGTACATTTCTACTTGTGCTTTAATTCTCTTATGAATTAGAAGAAGAGCTCTATTGAAATCATCATCCAAAATTTAAACCCCAAGCTTGTTGGTAGCGTGGAGACTCTGTCAGCAGGTAAACCATGTTTCCACCCCAGTGTCTTTACAGTAGACCCTCCAAAGGGAGGGCAGAGGACAGACCAAGCAAAAACAATGCTAAAAGACATTGAGCAGGGTAAAGGGAAGAATAAAAATAGCACTAGGGAATTCTTTATTAAATTTCTTCCAGTCTTGGGGCAAAGCCAGAGAAACTGAAAGCTGAAGAAAGATACCTGGCTAAAAGGACAAAAAGTGTTCATGATTGACTGCTATATACCCTGGTAGAGGTCCAGCATGGACCACTCACCATCTCTTCTCACTGCACACTCAGACTTCATTAACTGGGGCAAGCCACAGTCCTGCTTTGTATTTGGGGCTATCTGCCCAAGGTACAGTCTCTCCCTGGTACCCTCCATAGAAATGAGATTGCCTAACTGTTTTTGGCCATCAAGACTGTCTGGTGGTTCCTTTAGTCTCAATAGTCTCACAGATCCAGCCATAGGTTTCCTTCCAGAGCATGTCTGGTGAGCCAAAGTCAGGTGAGCAACTCATCCCCATCACTGCAGTCAGATGTCTCCTGGACTGCTGACACCACCAGTTTTTGGCCTCCTCAGGTGGGGCCCTGTCACTCCTTACCGGAGGCTGGTTACCAGCCAACATGTTTCCCCAGGGACTTCAAAATGACCAAACTCTCACAGCTCTTCCTACTTGCTATTTTATCACTTCCTTGAAATTTCATTCTGGCACCAATGCAACCCTCAGGGCACAATGAAGCCCCTCTTTAAGAAGGGAAGACACCCTGGAGACATACGCAGCACTACAGTGTGAAAAAAGGGCCACAAGCTGCATGTAGGCAGGGTCTAACTGCTCACAGGAACCTTCAAAACTGTGGGAGGACATGAAATGAGTGAGGCAAACTGAAGGATCCTAAGTATTTAAGGACTTTCTTTTCTTTAAGACTGGGGTCGACTGCTTGGCAGGTTTCACAGAATTTACACACAGCTATATTTAGGACTGGAGAGAAGCCAACTCTCCATTGTTCAAGTTCACATTTCATCTGACTTGATGGAAATTCACACTTTATGAACAAGGTTGTTTTATCAACTGAACCTTGTTGTGAGACTTTGTCAAAAAAGGCCATAAGGCAAAGGAGAGTTCAGAAACAAGAAAGGACATAAAAAAAATCCACATTTTTACCAAGCAGATTCAACTTTTTTAAGAGTCTTGTGTTATATAAACTTCTTTTTTTGATGGATGAATGGTGAATCTCAATTTGCTATGTGTTTCCACTGCTACTTCTCACTGGAGAATACAGGAAGCAAGGATGCTCAGCAATAAAAAGTAATGGCTAAAAAATAAAATGATTCTATTCAAGACTTTTAAGTCCCTGGGAAGGATCTGTAGGAACTGTGAGCAAAGGGACTTTCTCACAAAACATATGGTTCAGCCTTCAAGCACACACATGGCTCTGAGCAGTTTCTTTTAGTTTTACACTGGCCTATGCAGCACCTGAAGCAGAGAAGGGGAGAGTAGACAGTGGTCAGGAGAACAAGAAGTGGTATTTTATTTCAAGCAGGCACAATGATTGCTCCTCATAAATACAACTTCCTCCCAGTTCTGAGCCACCAGATACAATCAAGCAACAAGGAAAGAAGACAGGATTTCTCAGGCACTTTTTCCCCCTCCCAAGCATCTTAGCCAAAGGATCTAAGAAAAGAGGCCCATGTGTAACATGAAACCCCAGAAATTTCTAATATTTGGATTTGGGTTCATTTCAAACAATTATTCTCATACTGATTCCCTAATTTATTATTGTTTTGCACATTTATTCCAAGCTGCATGAGGCCTTTTATGGAGGTATAGGATATGTTCTCCCAAGCCCCTATTAACACTAATGGGCATTATGCAGGTGCTTTAGCACAGCCTTCACCTTACGGTGTTTTTGTTACCTTTACTATTGGAAAGTTCATTGCTGTGTACACTGGGTGCCAATTGTATTTGCAAGAGGTAGGAAATTACCAAGTACAGAATTAGCCCCCGTCTGAGCCACATGTATGAGTTATTTGGAAAATATTTGTTTAGTTGCCTTGGAAATAAATAGCTGAAACTTCAGAATGGATTTTTAAGAGGATTTGATAACATGCTCCTAGATGTCCCCTTTGTAATCCTCATAAGAGCAAAATGTTTTTCCCCTGATCCGCTGTCTGATATGATTTGAAGTGAATGTGTAAAACTTCCCTGCACATCATTTTGTTGAGGATATTCTTACTAAAGCTCATTAGATTTTTAAATATATTTTCTTGCTCTAATTTTCCTGTAGCAAGATGAACTATGAGTCAGTCCAAATGAGATTTAAAATAGGTCTCAATTTTCTATGCATGTAACTGCTCTTAATTGCACAGAACAAGTTTAGACTGGCTCTGTCCAATTAAGACAAAAAGAGAAAAGGATAATTAAAAATAAATCATAACAATCAAAAGTTGCATTTGCAATTTTACTTTAGATGCTCCCTCCTCCCACATTTTTGAAGTAATGCTTAAAAGAAATGGCACAGTATCTTAAAGATGCATTGTCCCAGATCTGGCAAAGCAAAGGTACCCATCTTTGTCAGGCTAAAAGTACCTATTTTCCTGAGCAGATCAAACTTAATTGTGTGTGGAATTTAAATATTTCTTAATTATATCTTTGTTCTCATTTTTTTTTCTTATGACCTTGGATGTGCTTTTGTTATTTAAATATGTTTTACAGAGAGTGTCTTCAGGAATAAGTCACAGATATCTGCTTGGTATTTTCAAGTTTGGGAAGAGAGGATGGAGCAATTTCTGAAAGTTATAGTTTGCTTCCAAAAGACAATGTTTTGCATGATTATTTCTTCAGGAGAGTTAGTCCTGTGATTTCACAGCTGTGATAAGAAGTATTTTTGGAATAATGTATATTTATATGTATGAACACTGTGTCTAAAACATACATAGAACAAACCAAAAGCTACTGACTAATGTGCAAGGTACTGAACTGATTTTAAAAGAGCAGTTTACGATTCAGAACCATACTGTCCGTGAGAGATTTGTTGCAAAATATTCATCAGGTTGCCATACTACAGTGCAGAATAAGGAATACATTTTATAGAAGGAAAACACTTGTTCTTCATTATCAATGTGTCATTGCTATTGAGAGAGCCAGAATAAATCAGTTTGATTTCACTCTGACTACAATATTTGGCATACTTGAGAGACATGAAAGCAGGTGGCATCAAATACATGGAGTTAAGAACTGTTCCATTCTTTTTTTCTGGGGTAGGCTCCATCTCACCTGAGATTAATCACCAGGAAATCACACATCTGCTGCAATTTCATTGACTTTTCTGTCTAGAAGGGGAAGGAGGACTCATTCTGAAGTCAGTATCTAAAGTAAGTAAGTAACTAATGTATCCATATATCACTGAGGGTTAGATAAATCCCACTTTTTGACTCCATAAAGCAGTAAATGTTTTAAGTGAGATTTCTGCAAATGAGCCTCAGGGTGTCTGAAATCAGTCAACTTATCTTTTATGCTTCCTTCCAACTTATGTTAAAACTTCGAAGACAGGGAAGCACCATTAGAGAGAGAATGCCGTCCAGATACATAATTATGTGTAGGTTACAAAAGGAACTATAAGATCGCTATTTTCAACATCTGCTCTGCTATAACTAAATATAATTCTAGCTCTGAAATATTGCTGTTCATCTCAGTTCACTTCCTATAGCCATACTAATGAATGAAATATTTAGGAAACAAATAAAATTTATTTTGAATAGTACAGTACAGAAGCCAGCATCTTGTATAAGTCCTGCAGAAAAACATGAGCAAAAGATGTTCTCACTTCCCTGAGAAAACAAGAGTTACATGAGATCTGTATTTTTGTCTATTTATGTCTATGAGATGCATTTTCTGCCATTCTGCTTATTGTTTTCCTTCCTTCTTGCTGTTCTCAGAGAAATGCACAGTTCTACCCCTTCCCCAGGGCAGCATTATCCAATGCTGAAGCTAACAGCATCACCTCTGTGACAGTCCCAAGCTCTGTTGGCCCAAGCTTGCTCCTGAGCCCGGGTCTACCATGTGGTGGGGTGTTACACTATGATACCAGCTGAGCCATTGAGCCAGAATAAACAGAATGCATTTTAACATAAAGGGATATAGTACAAGAAATATATTCTCAAGTCTTGGAACTGTAACCATGTGTTACCATATTGTCTTCCTTCTGCTCCTTCTGTTTCTTATTTTCACACATTGCTCCATTCTTTTGCAAATCTTTCCTCACAGAATGTTAAGAAACTGAGATCTACCTTAACTAAAAGCTGTTCTGCTTTACATCATATTCATGTTGTTGAACTGGCTGCTACCTTTCATCTTTCATTTTTCTTATGGCTCTCAGCATTTTATATCTATCTCAGCTTAGCTCCATTTACTATTCCTTATACCTTCTTTTTGCCTGCTGTGACAGTTCCCTAATTATTTCTTTGTGCTTGACCATATATTCTGACTTAGACTGGCATTACAATTGATAGAGCTATCATATATCTCTGCAATTTTGAGATAGAAAAAGATTGGGCTAGATTCCATTTCCTTGCCAATATATTATTTCCTTGGCTTTGTCTCTTACAGTGTTTTCCACACTTCATTTTAGGCAGTTTCAGTGAGTGGTTCTCAAAGTGTGGTCCACAAATAACCATTTGACAGCAGTGCCATGGTACATGGTCAATGAGCCATGTTGCCTTTAACAGTGTTTTCAGTTAATATTTTGATGATATACGTGCACAGAGGTACTTGGGAAATTCAAAGATGACCAGGCTGGAGCACAGAGGTTTGTCGAACTGCTAGCTTAAGCAATATAACTCCATAGTTTCCCACTGACTGACTTCAGCCAAGGCATATTCTGCTGATGGAGTACATGCCGATGAAGGTGGCATTTTAAAACTAGATCAGAGAGCACCTCCTCTGCCATTAGAATCTGCCCACTGGAAGTTTGTTTTGCTTCTGGGAGACATAAAGAGAAATTGCCTGGTGGTGCGATCACCACATCAGCTCACTCAAAAGCCAGTAGACATGAAATACCTGATTCCTTCTGCTGAAATCTGACTCATGTTCCCAGAGAAACAAACATGCTATTACACAGACATGCACTTCTGTAAAATCCTAAAATATTCAAAGAATTACACTGACTGTCCAGTGACATTATGATTTTTGGCGAAGGAGCTGTCACTCTTTCCCATCTCCTTTTCACTCTTTAGGGCAACACAGTAGGAATGAAGCTTCAGGTGATGGGATAGGACAGCTGCTGCCTGTGCTACTGGTTGTTCCCCAGTCACCCCCAGAGCCATACACAGCACCCCAGGCAGGTTCCTGTTGTGGGACACAGTAGAGCCCCAAGCCAACTGGACCACTGGGGTATCCTCACTGGCTCTGCAGTGTTCAAACCCTTCCAAGGCACAGAAGAAATACACAATTCTGTGAAACTGTAAAACGTAGATATGCCTTTTGTCAAGCTGTTGGGAATGAAAAATAACTTAAGACAAGAGCCCAGAAACTGTTATTTTTTTCCTATCGGAAATCTCCCAAGAGCATCTTTGCTGGCTTAATTTATCTAAGGGAAAACTAAAATGGCTTCTGCTTGTCTCCTCCCCACCTCCCCTTTTTTCATACAAGAAAAGTCTGCTTATAAAAAGAAAAAAAAATAAGATCAACAGCCGGCAACTTGGAATACAACTGCATGCAGAAAAACTTGTCAGTATCCCACCAAAAACTGTTGTGAAATTTCTGTGAGTGTTCAGAAAGGGTAAAGAGGGGGACTGCATTCAGCTTCCACGTAATTCATAGTTAAAAGAAAAATTTTTTCACTAAATGCTCTTTCTTTACAAAATTGCTGTGAAATAATAATAGTAAAAAAGGATGAAAATTCTAATTAATTTATTTCTTTCTCTTCGTATATATTGTTGCTACTGATTTTTTGTAATGGTCATAAATTATAAACTGTATTTCTAAGCTGTGTTCATTCCTGTCCTGACTTATGTTAATCAATGTTTTTGTTACCACACATCTTGAATATTGCATTTCTCTAGTGACTGGCTTATCATCATCTATAATTATTCCAACTCCCAATTAGGTCTGAACTCTTCTGTAGTGTTATTTACTTGCTTCTAGCAATGAGACAACATGCTATATCCTTTTTTTTTTCCAGGTTGGTGATCAAAACAAATTTAATTTCAAGTTCTCCTGTTGATACTATAGCAATTTCTTGTCCTCCTCATTGTCCAGGTCACTGTACCTGAGGCTTTCTTGACCTTTTATTCTCCATTATATTTTTTATATCTATATCAATTATACAGTTGTCTTTATACCAAATTCAACAGTTATTTAACACTTGAAATAACCTCCATGCATATAGCGAGTGCCCTATATGACACAATAGCCCCATAAATAATGTCACATAACTGCACAGCCCATGAAATCATGGATTTAGAAACCTTTCAGGAGATTTCTTTTGTGAATACTTTTTGAGTCATATTGCCTGAAATCCTGATTACCCAGGAGTATGCTTGCACTTTCTAACATCCCAATACCAAATATGGAAGCAATGTAGAAAAATCTAACAGAATGGGAGCTGGAGAGAGACACAAATGGTTGAAAATGATTAAACAAGCCCTGTTGGTGGCCTGCGGATGTTTATGATTAATGTAGATTTAATCATCAGCATGTAATAAAAATTCATCTCTTCTAATTGACTTTTTTTATTGATGCTTCTGTTGCTAAGAAAAAAACATGTATTTCTTTGTATTAACATTCAGAATTCTGCAAATATAGTACAGCAAGGATGCGTGCAAAAAAACACATGCACTCACTATCTATTTTAAAACATTTTTCCCATAAAAACAGTCATCATTTTATGGTCAAAGGATCTAAGGAAACAAAAGAACCTGCAACACCTTTTTTGTCTCTCTAATTATTTTGTACTGCATTGATTTTAAATGAATCTGAATACAGGCTACAAATCCTGGCTTTGGGGACTGTTGAGGAAATGAAAGCCTTCACTGATCTGAATGAGAACAAACATGATAAAGGCATGAGGCAAGCTGATAAAAGACAACACCACTCAGAAAAAAGCAAGCCTTTTAAGAAATGTCGGATGATTATTTATTATTTCAGCTGCAATATCCTAAGCACTCCAGTCATGGTGCCATCTCACCAGGTATTGTAAAAGTAATTAACAGAGCAGAAAACCCTTACTGAGAACTCAACAACAAGGTTATAGTTTCTGAATGCTTTATTCCTACTTTTTCTTTTTGTTGATGTTTTCTTGTCACAGAAAAGCTTCAAAGATTTGAAGTTTCAGAATTACTGTCTTCTGTATAGGCTCTGTGCTCATTTTCTGCAAATGTGAGAGAGCTGCTTTTGTGACTCCATAACACATCATGTGTTTCCTTCTACTCTAAAAAATAATTTACAATAATAATAAAAAGTAAGAAAGGAACAATAAATGTATAACAACCCTAATCAGTAAACATTATTTCCCACAGCAATAATCAGTGCAGTATATCACTGATGTACAAATCAATGTGCACATCTCCTTTCAATTACTGATTGATTCTGTATGGCTTTCCCCTCTAACAGAGCTTATTTGTTAATAAAATGAAATCTGAGCAAATGTTTGAAAATCTCCCTGTGTGTCATGAAAAATAAACGATCACAGGACTCTTAGAAAAAATCATGCAGGGTTTGAGACCACATTTTTCCTACTGTGTAAGCACATTCTTAAGGACAGAAACAAGAGCAAATTGTTTAGAAATGTCCACTAAAGGACAGGATTTGGAAGAGAGTATTCAACATTGGCAGGTTCCACAGCACCTGATGACTTTTAGCAGACATACATTTTGATCAGGGTTATTGGGGTCTTCTTTTCTTTCTCATCACCCAGCACCAGCTGCATGTGGGGATCTGAGCATGCCTTCCTAGTTCTCATGTCTCCAGTGGAGCCAACACCAGCATGGCTTCTTGCATCCAGACCGCTTCACGCCCAGGCTGACCTCCTGCCCAAGGCAGGGCACCCACGGCACGCAACCACGCTGGCCGTGCCCGTGCTCCCTGCCTCGGGTCCCCGTCAGTCAGGCAGCGTGTGCGGGAGGTCAGGCCACCCCACCAGCAGCCTTGTTCTGCTCAGTGTGACGCAGCCTCTGCAGAACAACCAGGACGGATGGTTTTAAGTAATTGCTCTGACATAGACTGATTACTACAGTAACAACAGTCGGTTTTAGTTAAGGAGTAGCTTTGGCATATGGTATGCATTTGGTTGGGGGGGGGGGGGAAGGGAATACGAAAGCTTTTTTAATTTTACAGATTGCTTTATGTTTCAAAATGCTGGCGTTTTCTTTTCCTTGGCTTTATTTAGAAAATATCAACAACAGGCATCTGAAGGAAAAAATTAACAAATATTGTTACAACTAAATGGATTCTAAGCAACATATATCACAGCTGTTAGGATATGCCATACAATCACAAATTAGTCATCGTTGTTTGCGGGAAATGCAACATTTCACCTCATAAACTTTCAGCTAAATTTTCCCTATTGGTAAAATCCAATTGAAGCCAAATTTCCAGTTGAACCTGCAGCTACTTTTAAATACTGAGACCTGTGAGTCTGTACAGCCTAATTCAGGGGCTCTTTTGCCACTGAACTGCTAATTACGCCGTGTTTGCGGTTTTTACTTGACTGATCCTCACTCACAAAAGTAGCTTCTGCTCCAGACAGTGGTAGATGGGAGCCTGTTGGTATGGGAAAACACATCACATCATCCAACCATCTAATCTCCTTCTTTTTTTTTTTGTTTTCTTTTTTTTTTTTTTTTGAGGTCACTCATGCCTAGAGATTTTCCCCAAATGAATCCTTCCCATTAAATAATGCTAAAAAAAGGCTTGACAAACAGCCATCTTCAGAAACTATGTTGAATATTGCAAGGTATCAGTCTAACTGTACTGCTGTGTATTTTAGATCACTTCTGATTACCAAGAGGAACACCAACAGGCCTTTTTCTTTCTCTTTTTTAATACCTAGAGATTAACTGTTCTGTGCTGAGTACAGATACAACCCTCTTCTATCTCTATTCAGATCAAAATATGCATAGCTCTGAAACAGAAAGGTAAAGAGGTTTTTATTTTCATGGTTTATATAGCACTGTATGAAATAATATATTCTAAGGCCAATTCTTGCTCACCTTAATCATGTAATAGTAAATGAATATTCTGAAGGTCCTTTCATTGAGGCTTCCTTTGAAATGCAATGTGAGATAACTCAGAAACACTTTCACCTTCAAATAAAAAGATATTTTCTAAACATAAAAATGTTCAAAAATCTAATTTCACATAAGACAAGATAAAATATAAAGGAATAAAAATAGAGTAATAATGTCACAATCTGGGAGGAGGAAAATAAAATAAAAAATAAAAGAAAATAAATTAATATCTGAAGGATACTGGTTTGGTGGTTTTTTTTTTGTTTTTTTTTTTTTTGTTCTCCGTGTTATCATTTCTCTCAGCCTCTTTGAATAAAGTTTTAAGCAATCAGTTTGCAACCACTCTGAAATTAATTCCTTATGAAAGGTAGCATATTAAAAGATTCACAGGAGGTTGCATGTTTTTGAGTCCAATTCCAGCCTGCTTTTTTTTCATTTTCAGACAGTGTTGTGAAACAGTTAAAAGTAGAATTAAAGCAATTTCTATTGTAGATCATTAACTTTTATTAAATTAGACTTGAATTATTTATGATGTGAACTGTTTGATCTATACTATATCTGTCATGGAAGAAAAAATCTGGAAGGCTGAAACGTTATCACTCTTTTAAAAAAATCAGAACTCTCTCAAAAACGTAACAAGCCCTCATGCTGTTTGAGTGTTAAGACTTCTGTGCTAAATACCAAGATGAGTCTGTGTTGTTTCTCAGATCTGGGTTCTGTGTTTGGATTGCTGAATTAGGTGCAAAATAATTGGCATGAAATAAAGTTGAGTGTACATCTGAAGAGCCTCCTGCTCACATTTTATAAGATTAGTTAGTATATCTGAAAAAATGAAATGAGATTTTTTTTTCTCATGTCTAGTAAACACTATTTCTTGGGAGAAAAAAAAAAAATACCCCTTCTTGTGATTCATAAAATCAGCTATGTTATTGTATACCTGTGATAGGTCAAGTGCAGGCCAGAATATTCACTTTATAAAATTCAAATATCATTACATAGAAGTTAATTATACAGATTAGAAATTAATCTAATTTTATTGTCATTTCAAGATGTGGTGAATAAAAACAATATAGTCAAAATCACCTATACAATGGTATAAAAGCTTGGGAAAGTTCACATATTGTTAAATATAATGTGGGATATATATGATTACCCACAAAATATGCTCTGTTTCATTAGTTTGAGGTAAACAAATTCAATAAATGACATGACAAAATGCTTCAATTTCTTATTTTCATCCTATAATGCCATCCCAGACAGACTTCACATTCCCCCAGCTGATGTACAGGGCAAAATCCTGTTCTCAGGAAAATCTGTGTCTCCCCTGGGAGTTCATCACCGATGCCCTGACTCCAGCCCTTAATGCATGACCCTGTCCCAGTAAAGCCTATTCTGAACATCAAACACTGCTGAGTCCAGCAGCCCGTGCCTATCCCTATCCACATCCGAGCGCATCCCCAGCAAGAGCAAAGCCCTCGCAGAAGCACTGCCTTAACCAGGATATGCTAATGACTGAAAGGATGCATTTGACAATTCAGTGCCATCCAGGGCATGCAAGGAAACTTTAAAACCCAAATCTGAGCAAATGAGAAATGATGCCAGTTTTCGGAGAAGCAGGGTCTGCAGCCCAAAAGCTCGTTCTCGCAGCAATAGCACCCCGACACCCCCATGCCGACTGCGGGTTCGGCGCTATGTAGGGCCCAAAAGCTGTGACATGGCAATATTTAGAATTGAATGGGATCTGTGGGAGGCTAACAAATGTAAAGTTGCAAATCTTTTCATGTGGGAAACTGGCTCTCCCACAGATTATCTCATACTTATAAGAAAGGAATATTAAAGTATATTAATTGCAAAAGACTTTTGGGGGTGGGATGAAGCATGCTCTAATTTACTGAAGGTTCAAGTTAAAAGTCACATTAGATTGTTGAAAGTTAATTTCCCTTTAGCTGGCTCACTTGATGATCTTTTTTTTTTTGTTCCAGTTACCTATTTAATAATGCATCTATGCATATATCACCTCTATTATTAATAGTAAATGTGCATTTCAACATGTCAAGATTTCCTAGCCCCACTTTTGCAAAATTTTTTTTTCCAATATAAAAAAGCAAAGGCATTTCCTAGGGCACATGCTGCCAGACACCCAGCATTTATCTTATCTTAGTTGATGACTTTCCTTTTATCCTGAAATGATTTGACAATGACTCTATGATTTCCTGTACAAATTACCCTTTGAAAGTGGCAGTGGCGCTTGGCAGCGATCTTCACTTAATTACTGAGTGGATTATTAGCATACGGCTTTTTTTCACCCCTTCATTTCTTTATATCTTCTAGATTGCGCTGACAGTTCCCTTTCATTGCGTGCTTTAACTCACTGAATACTAAACATTATGCAGATTGCAGCTGAGAAGTACCCAGTCTACTCCAGCCCTCTTCCCCCGCTGTCTGTGCTCTGCATCAGCCCTCCTTGAAGGAGAGTAATTTGTAGGTCAGAAATCAATAGTGTGTCTGGGAAGCGCATTTGTGGGTTCTCTGCTTTAGACTGAGCAGAAATTAATGTTTTAAATAAGTGCTCATACTATAAGGTATCGAGTTTCATTCCTTCTTTTTGTTTAATTTCTCTTGAAATAGTCTTCCTTAGTAGGTGCTCTTTAAATTTATTTATTTAATTCATCATGTCCATCAGGTAGCAGTGATTCTATAGCTAAAAAAACAATCATTTTTCCTCCCAACCAACAACTATGCAGAAGGTTGCTGTTAAACTGAACCTCTTTGTCAGACATACATTGTTATTTATTATTTGTCAGTACAAGATAAATGTGAATGATAAATCACAAAGATTTCCTTTTCACTTTCTCCCTGCAAGGATTCTTTGGAGGCACGAACACTAAATAGCGTACATGTGCATACATGTCAGGATTTCTCCAGCCACCTCTATTCCTGCTGTTCATCTGCTGGCTGTAGGGTAGTCCATCCTGTACTTCTTTGTTGGAAGAGGCCCAAGGTGCCTTCCTTGGTCTTAGTTATGTATCAATGAAGATAAATAGCTTTTTCTGGTTCTTCTGGTATGTTGGCTGTGAAGGCAGGCACTGCTGAAGCCACACAGTTCAGCATTCATATTATGTAGGTGATTGTGGAGGTTTGACCCTGAACAAACACCTGATGTCCAGCAAAGCTCATTCAAGGTCTTTCCCCCCCCCTTTTTTTCCTTCCAGAGGGAAGGGAAAAAAAACCAGCCCAGAATTTACGG